>JAWWMP010000028.1:4134373-4178857 GCA_035047865.1 Dendrocincla tyrannina
AATTAATACTGCATCGCTTTTTTCTGGGTAACACAATTGTTATTTTTAATCAAACTTCATTTAAAAAGGCAATGAAAACACTACTGCAAAACAGGTAAGCAAACAGATCCTTGTTTTCCCTGAAGGCAATGACTTGGGCTCAGAAATGAATTTCAGTCACTGGCTGGGGGACTGGATTTCCTGTACCACCCTTCCTCATCATGAAACGAGATGGATGTCCCCCTCTCCTTGACCCCAGTCCTCAACTCAGCTGCAGCTTTCTGTGTGAGAGCAGAGCTGGGTATTTAACAACAATGGTGATGAAATCTGTGTAGTTCCTTGCCACGTTTAGAGCCCAGAAGGGAATGATTGTGTTTCTCATTCAGTGATTCAGTCTGTTCCATGGCTTTCCTATCCTGCAGTTGGGTGGCTCCATGAGATGAAGTGGCTGTGGGAGAACGAAGCCACCTGCAATTCAGTTCAATCCAAAATTGTTATGCCTTGAAAGGAAAACGTTTTTAGAGGAAAAAAGAAAAAAAAAAAGAATTAAACTGTAATGGTATAATTGTATTTTACAGTATTTTTATCACAAGTTGCTTGCTGTGCAAGGGATGTTATACAGTCCTTTTAAACAGCCACATCGCTGCATCATTTGAAAATATCTCCAGAAGAAGCTCAGATCATGTAAATCCCACATGGATATTAAGAAGATCCTGTGGAGGATCCTAATTTTATTTAAGAAACCCCCAGTGTTTGTGCTTGGATCTACAATGTTTTCTTCCAATATAAAATAAGGACCTAAGTCTGAGCGAAGCACAGAGGGATTCTCAGGCACTCAAATATATGTTATGAGATTAATAGAAATAGTGTAAAGTTGATTATCTAGGTGCAAATCTGAGAATGGCTTTAGTACCATAGCTTTGAGGTAGGCAAGAGTAAAATTCCTTTTGTTTAAGACCGGATGACACAGGGTGAGGCAAGAGCAGCGCTGGAAAGAGCTGTGAGATGATGGTCTCATTTGTACAACTGATTTCTGCTCTGGAATATCGTTCTCCTCCAGTTTTTTCCCCTTATCAAAAGCCTGTGGGATCTTATTTTGCTTTTTTTTACCCTTTAGTAGTCCCATAAATGTCAAAGAAAGAAATGAGAGAATTCTATCTTCATGTGGAAGTAACCTTTGCTCCAGTCTTTTGTGGTTTTTTTTTTAAAGCTCTTTTTAGAGTTATTTTTCCACCTCATTGATCAGTAGTACGGTAACACTGTGATAATATGTATACACAGCTTGTCTGAGGTGCATTTTCACACTTAGAATTCTTCTTCCTTTCTCTTGTGTTGTGAGGGGAAGGGAAGATTTCTGAATTGTTATTTGGGAAGGAACATGAGACTTTCCTGACAGTCAAAATTATTTCTGTATGTAAATTCTGCATCGGTATCCTGCCAATCACAAGTTGTTTATAAGGCAGTCATCATATGTTAATACTGGAATGCAGAATGATGCTTTTCCAAAAAGAAAAAAAAGGAAAAAAAATCCCAAACCAATCCCGCAAACCCTCGAATTTAAAGGGAGAAGCTAATGGGCTGTATGAAACCTGTGACATGGGGCACAAGAAATCTTAAGGCAAATGGTTTGCATTAAACCCCTGTAGGCAGTTCTTGCTGCTTTTCCAGGTGCCCACCATAGGAGCATCCAGCCTGCTCCTCAGGGCACTGAAACACGACTCTTTCATACACACTAAGATTGTTTGTCATGACGTTGGCTGGGAAATGGAGCTTTCTGGGATGAAAATTAGCTTTAGAAATGAGATTGATTTTCCCCCCCCCCCCTTTTTATTTCTTCCTTCTATTTTCTTTTATGACCCCTCAGTAGCCCGTGCTTGTGAGTCTCACCCTTGAACCCGCTTTATTTTGTGTTTAATTTATATGCTTAAACTCGGGTCATATGTAGCAACAGCTATTGATTAGGTCCTGCTTTTAAACCCAGCCTTACAGGGAAGATGCTGCAAGGAGGTCAAGTGGTTTGCCCGGAGCGATTCAGTGCCTGGGGCGGGGGCTCAGTTACCCGGACCATTTCGGTGGGGTGGTTGTGGCAGGGATGGATTTTTGCCCTGGTTTTTTAGCTCCCTGCCTTGTCCAAGATGTGATGATGCTCTGGCTGGCTGAGGAGCAGCTGAAAGCGGTAATTAAGGGTTAATGTGCAGGCGGGCGGCGTGGGGGGAGCAGCGAAGGCTTCGCAATGAGTTAGGCAATCAGCAGCTCTCTCGGGAGAGCCCCTGAGAAGGATGGCAGAGATGTCCTTGTGAAGCCAGTTGTGCAGGTATCCTCTTTACCTCCTTACGGCAAAATTGGTGCTTTGATCGCAAGGAAGAAAACTTCAGGGCAGGGCTTTTCTCTGGCCGTGTGCCAGTGTGAGTTAGGTATTTGAGGGTTTGTTTCAAGGGTCAGGTGAGGTGACTGGTGTGGCGTGTGATCCAAACTTGCTGCCTGAGCCTAGCAGGGAGTTCAAGTTGTTCTTGCACATGACTGCCTTTTGGTCATGACAGTCCTGGCAGAGGAAGGAGCTGTCTCTGCTGGGAATGTTTTAATGGAATAACCTCAGGAAAAAATACTAGTAAAAATGTGCCAACTAGCAAGGAAATCTCAGAGTCAGATGGATTAGGTTAATTTGTAAGGCTCTTTGTTAATGGCTTCCGTTTTGTAAGGCTTGTAGAGTCATTATTCAGTGGCCAGTAAGTCAAGGAAGCGAATGCAAGTAAGTGATGTAAGTGAAGGAACAGTTCGGACATAGAAGCGTTTATACTTAGGGAATCACAATGTCCAAGATGACCTGAAGCTTGATGTTAATAATTAACAAAAAGAGTAGCAATTTGGGGTGAAAAAATTTGAAGTCTTTAGCTTCTAGGAAATTCTGTGTATAAACCTGCCTCTTCAATATTTCCTGTTGATGTCAGATGTAAGGTGGAAAATTATTTAATACTACTAACCATATTTCTAATAGTAAGCCATGTTTTATTTATATCTGTATTTTTGTTTTTAAATTGGGCCTGCAGTTATTTCATGATGCTGTTTTTAGCAGTTTTTAGTGGACTAATTCTTTCACATTTCCGTTCATTACGAGTGCTGCGTTTATGGATAATACAGACTTTTAAGTTAGGTCTCCTGCAAGATGGAATAAACCCCTTTGGAGGTGACCTATCATCCTGTTTTCACACTGTGTGTTTTCTTAGAGATTGAGGTTGTCCCTTGGTCCTTGGATTTCTGATCAGTGGAATTTCAGATCCAGAGTCAAGTTATTCCTTGTCCAGCAGTTAATGTCTTTAAATGATTAGTGATCCAGAAGGAAGGCTGAAAACCAGACTTCTCCACCTGTTAGGTTGCTTTTCAGTCCTCCAAGACAATTAGGCTGGTGAGAGGGTATCAGGATTTTTGATGATGTTTTTCCTTTCAAGCACTGCAGTTCAGTAACACACTAGTGCTGTTATACATGTTTTGCCTATGTCTTTATAAGCCTACTTTGTGACAATAGTGACATCATCAAGCTATTGCAGTGAGTGATGTTCAGCACTTTTGATATAAACTCTTTCTGGTTTAGATTAGTATTTTACGTGTCCTGAGGCCAGGAAAGTATGTAGGTTAGTGGAACTGGAAGGGACACGTTCAGTTCCTGGAATATTTTAAAACCTCATGATGCTGCTGACAGCTGAGCATCTGTGGGGTGGAGAAATAAATACATTTAAAGGGTGAGGGACTCCTGCTACAGCCACCACATAAATGGCAAAAATAGATGGATACCACTTGCTTTTATGACTTAAAAAAATAGACCTCTGCTTTCACGTAGGTGGAAAGAAGCTTCGTGGTGAATATGCACAAGAGTTGTCACATATGCTCCGTGTCCCGTTCCTGAAGGATATGTGGTAGTGCCACATTGATTTGGTAAAACATTGTTCAGAGAGCTGAAGATCTGCTAACAAAAACTGAACGCAGCGATCCAAACATATTGGGTGCTTACGGTTCATATGGGTGTTCAAGTAGGAACATTTGTTCCAAAATGCTTGTAAACATAAATCTGCAGGATGGATTGCTGTCCTTACCCTGGGTGACAGGCGTTGCACAGATGATGTGAATTTGACTGGCTTGAAAACAGGAAAACAAAATGGCTTTTTTTTGTTAACTGTGATCCAGTTTGCTGTTAATTCCATAGCAAAGTATTTAAAAATTGAGGCAATTACTAGGTGCCCAAATAACCAAGAACATTAGTTTTAGTTCCCATTTAATCTATCAGGTAATTCATTATTTTTGGTTCCTAAAATACATTCTGTGTTTTCTTTTGAATTACTTTTCTGAAACGTTTTTTTTTTCTGTCTGGTTTTTTTTTTTCTTGTATTCTTTCCAAACACTTCTTGTTCTGGTTAGTTCTTGTTAAGTGTTTTGGGCTTTCATTTGTTATGTGCAGGCATTTCATTGACAGCATAGGTGAGTTTTGGAAGGGTTCTAGAGCTTGGGCAAAGGAATGTGGTGGCATAGGGCAACACAAGTCTCAGAGGCATAGCTGGGGTGACGTCTCTTAGAAATATGTCATAGGATGATTCATTTGGATATGGACAACTCCTGCAGGAAAAACAATAGGTCTCCAAGTTCACAGACAACTGGCCAACAAACACTCCGTGCCTATGAGTGGACTCTGTAGGGTGGCCTGCTCAGGACTCTTGCCTGAGGCTCTGAATGCTCACAGAAATGAGTAACAGTAGCAAAATACCAGATTTTACTACTCATTTGAACCTTTTGCCAGTCTTATTAGTCTAATGGGAGTGTTATTTGCTTATTCATATATGAATACATATATACATAATTACCTAAGTTATATATATAAGCACACAGAGTGCCCAGAGAAGTGCAGAGTACTGTTTTTATGAACTTAGCACAGATACAAATAAGCATATAAAAATGCACAGCAAGAGCTCACCCTTTCAGTGAAGTTTTTGTAGCATAAAGGGGATAATGCAGAAATCTAAAGCACATATTATGTTAACTTATTTGTTTGAAATCATGTAGGAGAACAAGCAAATTTGTGGCAAATAGAGTCAGACTATAAGAAGTAATTCCAGTGGGACTTTGGGTGGGGAATTTGAATTCCTTGCCCTGAGTAGCAAGAATGAAGCTTGATGTGAATGCCTTAAAAGCTCAGAAGGTTCAGGCTGAATTCTAATGTCTCTCTCCCACCCTTAGCACCGACTCGTCTAAACTCACCCATATGCTTATGTAGTATTGATTACAAGTCAGCCACAGATCTGACTTGCAAAATGAGATGGGATGCTAAGAAATGACAAATATAAAGACTTAAAATCAGAGGATCAGGGTGTTGCATATGCATTGAAGCGACCACCGGAAAGCAAATTTCAAACATTTTTATAGTAGTCGCTGCCAGCCTTGTTTTCTGGGAAACAGCACAGGAGCCTAGTGATGGGATGTACTTGGGTCTGCTGCTCTTCCTCAGCTGGCCTGAGAAATCAAGTACCTGCCAAGCAGGCAGCCCGAAGGAGGAGCTGGAATTTGGAGCTGCATGCCATTTAGGAGCATTTGTGTGTTAAAAATAAAACCTCTGATTTTGATAATGCCCAGACAGGTTATCAGTGCATGACACAATGCTGTAACTGAGCCAAGTGTCTCTGTCTTAAAGGAATTAAACCACTTCATTTTTGCTGGCTAGTTTGCAGTGGTCAATTTTACAGCAAAAATCACTAGAATGAGATAGATTCTGTGTCTCAAAAGTGAGCTGTGGTTACCTGATCGGTATTGGAGAAAAGGGGCAAAATGAAACAAAAAAACCCTGGAAGCACAGCCCTCCACCCCTCACTTTTCATCATCGGGAGTGTCACTTGTCCTAAAATCAGAGCCCACAGGTGTGTTAAAGATGAAATGTTCTGCCTTGAAACCCCTCAGAAAAGCTTCTGAATCTGTGTTAAGCATGATCAGGACTGGAAACCCCTATGAGACTTATGAAAAACTAATGCAGCATCTTGAAATATGTAGTGTCGATAAACTATGCTCCACTGGCTGTAGGATTTAGTTATTATTATTTTAGCATTTCTTAAATGTTCAGGGACTGAATAGAACCCTACTAAAAAATTTAAAATCCCCAAATTGGGCACTGATATTCACAGCTGTGCTTCCTTCTCCAGCTTTAACTCAACATTTTTGGTTTGTTTTTTTTTTTTAAACAGTCTAATAAACCAGGATCCAATTAAACATTTATTGGTGTGTTATACTAAGAAACTACCATTCATAAGTGCAAGCTCATAACTGTTTGAATATTCATCCACAAAATTTTAATCTTAATTCCATACCTAACAAAAAAAAAAGTCACCAAAGTACAGAAATCTACTGGTTTGCCCAAATTTAGCAGCCATGCAGGAAAGCTGACACTCTGCTGTGACTTTACTCACAACTTTTACTGGTTGGGTATTATTTCCTCCTAATTTTTGTCTTAAGAGAGAGCTACAAAAAAACCCATATCTCAAGTTATTGTATGACTGCGGGTGATAGAATTAATCCAATGTACTGTGGGATTTCAGAGGGGACAGATGTCTGGAGATCAAATGTCCAGATTTGTTTTTGCTCTGTCATGTCCCTAACCATGTAAAACAGGCACTTGTGGAGTCTGGGCTCAGGCACGTTCCCCCTCCCTGCCCTGCCCAGGGTTCCCTTCATTCTCTGCCACAGCCTCTGCTCCTCGTGTCCTTCTCAGGTTTGCTGGTCCAGTCAAAGCCTCTCCAAAGCAGGAGAGCCCTAACTTTCCTCGCAAACCCGAATTTTGTAAATGATTAAAAATAAAAATATGCAAACAGTGAAACACCAAATTTAATACCCTTTTTGCTCAGGGACCCTATTAAATAACCAGCCTAGGAGCTCATGGTAAGCCCTGCACAGCCCTGGGCAGAGCTGGGCTCACAGGCATTCCCAGGGAAGCCTGTGCTGGTGTTCTCAGAGCAGCAGGAATGGCACCCATGCCCAGAACATCTCCTGTCCTGCACTGTGGACAGCAGTCCGTGGAGCACTGACCCTGCCTTGCACTCAAGAGAGTTTCCTGCACCCCTCTGTCCTACTGAGCCCCTCTTACAAATACTGGGAGTTCCAACAAATATTTGCCTGTCTTTGACAACTGACAGCTGATACAGTTTTTAATAGGAAGGGATGAAGCATTCTGTGTGTTCCCTTTTTTAAGCTTTGGTTCTGTAATGAATTTGTTACAACAGGGAACATACGCAGGGAATCATTTTCCAGAAGAAACCCAAATCCCGCCGCATCGATCGGCGTTAACAGCTCGCCCGTGGGGGCTTATTTGTTTTGCCTTCAAAATGAGCATGGCTTATGTGCTGTTAGTTCCACGTAAGTGATGCCATGGTGGGGCATGAGCCTGTGTAAATGCTGCTCTGGCTTGTGCCTTGGGCAGCAGGGCCAGCAGGATGCGGGTCAGGGATGTCCCCGAGCTGGGATGGGGCACAGGCAGCCTGGGCCCTGGGGTGTCACTGTACCTGTGTACCCGGGAGGGGAGGAAGGGGCTGGAGGTTTGATGGAAACACGGCCACCCATGTGTGAACAGAGGTCAGGCATCACTGCAGGTCCTGGTCCAAAGGAATCACCCCAGAGCTGGACCGTGAGCCAGAGTACCTTCGCTAACACCCGTGGGGAGGGCACGGGGTCTGCGCCCTTCAAATGCAGCTTCGCAGGAACGAAATCTTGGTCAGCTTATACAGTGAATTTCACTAAAGGGTGCTGGTCACAAGACATCTTTTAATTGCATTTTATGACTTCACAGTTTTTGCCGATTCATGTTTTTACATGAGAGCTCCAGTGTCTTGAGTTTCTTATCTTATTTAAAAAAAACCAGCTCTTACCTTTGGCCTTTGCGTAAGACCAAAGCAAGGCTGATTTCTTGATTACAGCTTACCAGTTAGCCCATCTGGTTTTTGCTAAAGGCTTTTTCATCCTGCTCAGTCATCCTCATGCCAAGTGAGGTCCCCTTATATTCCCTAGGTAGGGTACAACATACCCAGTCTTTGTTTCAGTCCGGGGTGGAAGGTGCCTCTTCCTTAGTGGTCCTGTTCCACCTGCAGCAGCTGGGTGGATGGAACCACCTGCACCTCCTCCAGGCCTCTTTGCACATTACAAATTTATACTCGCTTTAGATTAAACATCTGCATATTTTTTACACAAATGCCTTGATTTCAGAATTGCCGGTTTCATAGTAATGTCCCTAATGATATGATTGCCTATTAATATTCCTGTTCTGATTTCCTATTGTGATTTCCTATTAATACGGTAGCTGATTAGCAACATTTTGGAGCCAGAACTTTTCTTTACACGTGGTATTCGATACTTGTGACCTGAAAATAACAATAAATACACATTTAAGTCAGTGCAAACCTTCCAAAAGAGTAAAAACCACCATAGTAAATAACTTTTGTATTCTTGAACACCCATTTTATCTTGCTCATTTCTTCCCCTTTTCCCCTTTGGGGCTGTGGCAGAGGAGAACAACAGATGGTTATCAGTCAAGAGTAACTAAGGAAACCACAAAACCTGCCCCAATTGCTATGGAGACGGCCATTTCTGTGCTTGGTATGCACTATTTGTTACATCAGCAACCAGAGAGAGTTAAAAAAAGGAAAAAAAAATTGTTCTAAAGCACCTGATATTGAAAGGAAATCTTGGGGCTGTGTGTATTTGTCCTTGTGGGAAGTGGCAGGAGGAGCCTCCATGTTCATTTGCCACTCAGCTTTGGCTTTAAGCTGCTGTCATGGCTGGGGTTTGACAGCAGCATTTTGGTTTGTGAGTTTATGCAATACAGATACTCAGAGGAAAAACTTAATACTTTTGAATAGTCTGCAGAATAATTATTTATAAGCAACTCTTCCCCTTCAAATCAGATATCCCTCGCTCCTTGAATTTAACAACCTGGCAGCATAGGTTGGGTGTGAAAACTGAAGACAGGGAATGTGACTGTGAAATAATCTGCCCAATTATTTCAGGCAGATGAGCTGTTTCTGCACAAAGCTTAAGCTGTGGCTTCTGCCAAAACCACATCTTTGGGAAACAAAATTTAAAAAAAAAGAAAAAAAAAAGAAAAAAAAGAGGAATTTTGGAACACTTGTAAAAATCTCAGAGGGAGATTGCAGCTTGATCACAGCAGCTGTATCAATTCTTTACGTTTTCAAATATAAGCAAGCTCTAATAGAATGATTTTAGTGAAGCTTCAATGCAGAGTAAAAATTAAATGTGAAAAAATGTATTTAAAGCAACTTTGAAAGGATTTCATATTATTTCAACGCATTTGAATTTAGTATTACTTCAGAGAACCATCTTTTCCCACTTATTGGGCCTTCCTTATCGATTAATTTAAGGATAAGGATTTTAGACTGGTATGTGAGAAATTTTACCCAGATATGTTGGTGTCACTTTACTTTGAGACTTCAATATTCTTATAGCTCTGTAAGGACAATAACTGTTGCAGAGTGTATCTCTCATTCTTACAGGTTATTGAAGAGCTTAAGTACTAAACTGTAAACTTGACAGGAAAGGGATAGCATAGACCAGTCTGTATTCGAAATAAAAGGGAAAAAGTTTGGGAAAATGTTGTCCAAACAGAGGTTATTTTGGAGATAAAATTATCAACATTAATTTGTTTTCTAACAATGATTCTCTAATAAGTAACAGTAAATTTACCTCCCTGTGAAATGGCTATTGACAATTCCTTTAAATATTGTAGTGGTACAATACCTTTAATATGGGTACTTCTCATTAAAAATGTAAGTCTTTTATTAATGAGATAATGGCTCTTGCCTAATTTTGGCTCTACAACAGAAGATATAATCTATAACAGTAATTTTATATCTGTAGCTGTGGAACCTTCCTAAATACCCAGCTAGTATAACACTGCCTTTTTGTGCTAAATGTGAAATGTGAGAAACAAAGAAATCTGAACAGTATTTATTATACTTGTTAATACAGGCTTTTATTTAAATATTTCATTAGATTTGGGGCAAAATATAGGAAGAGGTTACAGTAATTTAACTACTGTCAGAGTATAATTAAAAAACAGATTAGCACTTGAGCTCTGTAGTGGCCTTGGTAGTGTTTGAAAATGGAAAAAAAAAATCCCTCACTGAATAAAGTACAAAACACTGCTTATGTAGTTCATTATTGTGAAATGTTGCTGCTTCAAGGGCCTCTTCTTCATGAATGTGAGTGTGGCTAATTGCAGAAAAAATACTGAAAGCTCCAGGTTAGTTGGTGTACTGTGAGGAAACCTTGCTACTAATATAAAAGTAGGGTTTTAAACATTAACTGATTTTTAATGTTAATAACCGATAAGATTATTTCAGTTTTGAAAAATTTCACCCTGCATGAATTGAATTCTTTGATATCTGAGAATAGTTTTGTGTTTTAAAAAAAAGTCTTAAAGCTAGTAGCATGATAAAAATTGTATCAGCTTTGTTGCTGAGGATTTTTATCTCTTGAATGAAGCTGAAAATTCAATACTCGTTGTTGTGAGCAAAACCTTCAGGGTTCACTATGTAAAGGTTTGTTTCAAATGGCAAAAGGAAATCAACATTGCAAATATCATAAATATTATTTTAAATGTAACTCTTATGTAGGATAGGTAACGTATAGGTCTAGATGGATAAACTGGAGTTATACTCTGGCAGGGAATTGGTGGTTTAGGCATTTAAAGTGCTTGGCCAAGCCATAGGCTCTCCTGGGATATAAATCTGTTAGGACACAGCATTTCTCCTCATTTCTTAGAAAGGTGATTTGTATCCAAGTTGTTGGGTTTTTTTAATAAAACATCAGTTTTGACAGTGATCAATCAGTCGCATATAATTGAGTCACATAATTTTCCTGCTTTTTAATCAAAAAGTGAGAGTAGGTACTGAGCCCTGGTTAGAGGCAGACTATAATACACGTGGCTTTATGTATTATAGCTCTACCCCATGAAAGATGCTTTTTCCTCTGACTAGTTTTATAAATTCTTGCATTGTTTCTTAGCATTTTTCTGTGTCACACTCCACCTAAATCCCATTTGCCCATTCAATATTTTCCTTGCTTGAGTGCTTTGCTCCCTTCTCTGAGGTCTTCTGCTGCTGCTCTTTGTTATCTGCTCGCATTGTCTGCTTGCTAATTGCCTGTCATGGAGATCTGGGATCCCTGGAGCCTGCGAGGTGAGGTCAGGGATGATAATTCAATCACAGGGAGCTGCTGGGTTTCCCAGCCTGGGATCTTGGCTCCCTGATGGTGGAGCAGGGACCTGTTCTAGCAACATCACCCAGGCCAGTGCTTTGTGTCTGTTCCACGAGAGATTTGGCATTTAACCCAAAACACTTTCACCCAAGTTAGAGTTAGGTATCTATGTCACTTAGCAAAACTTGGAAGTTCAAAGTTTGGTTGTGTTTATTTGTTTATGTCTTGGCTTGTAACTTTTATAATGTGCCACTGTAGTGCTGTTTCACACAGCTCAGCTCCTGTGGTTTCCTTCATCCTTCAGCCTCTTTAAAATAGAGTGGCTCGCTTTTTCAGGGTGAGAACACTCTTTTCTTCTGAGGCACTTGGTAGTTTTAGGTAAAATCTGACCTCAGTTCTGTATGCCTTCGAAAGGCAGGAGTAAATGGAGGTATGGGAAGTGATTTTGTCCATTTTAAAATTGTCTTAAATCTGAGTTTGTGTTGTCTGCCCCTTTGTCATCAGTACATTGCACCTCTATGTGCGTAACATCCTATTTGTTGTCTTGAGGAAAAGGTTTGTA
This sequence comes from Dendrocincla tyrannina, assembly GCA_035047865.1. Taxonomy (NCBI): domain Eukaryota; kingdom Metazoa; phylum Chordata; class Aves; order Passeriformes; family Dendrocolaptidae; genus Dendrocincla; species Dendrocincla tyrannina. The sequence continues at coordinate 4,146,150 of JAWWMP010000028.1, forward strand.
GAAAGGCCAAGAGTGCTGACAAGATGGTATTTAAATCTGAATCAAGGCTTCTGCTGGCCAAGGCCACTTTTTACATTTACCTGTAAGCCTGGAGCAGCTGATCTGTGGCTCAGGTAGCTGACCTGTGCTCCATGTGAGTGCTCCGATCAGAAGGCAGCCATGGAGAAATGGGAGCAGTGTCACGTGTTCCTTAGGGAAATATCCGTGCCACCTGTTCTGAAAGACTGGCTTTTTTTTCCTTTTTTTTTTTCCAAAGTTGAATTTTTACTTTCTCTGCATATGGTTAGTTGTATTCAGGTAAGATGTTCTTCTCAACAAATGTTAGGCATGTCTGTTCCGCCCCTTGAAGAGCTGTACGCACAGCTTACCCCCACTGAGTATGTGATCTGGCTGCTAGCCCACCTCACAGGGGTTTGATTTTGTCTTCATGGGTGTAAAAGTATGTGCTGAACACCTGTCTTTGCCTTTCTGTAAGACTTTACTGAAAGTTTTCCCAAATCTTTAAACCTAACACACTATCTTGAAAAGAAGACACTGTTTAGATTTTAAACTCTTAAATTACAAGTCTTGACCGAGCCACTAAACAGGTGCAAAGAAATGGGATTTCCATCTTTACACACACAGAAATACATGGGGAGGTGGAGGGTCCTAAAACCAGCCATGCCTGATTTTAAGGCAACTAAGATTTCTGTTCTTTTTGAGAAGAAACTCTCATGCCTTGCATTAAATGCAGGTGTGGATGTGCTGGTGTGATAGATACCAGGAGACATGAGCTCTGGGACAAAGGAGAATTAAAGGTGTGGATCTCTCGCAGAGACTGTGCAGATTTACCTCATGGGCCACAGAATCAGGCTGTATCACTAATGAATATTTTCCCTATTTACTGACCAGCCTGCTAAATGTTTGCCTTCTGAGCATCTGGAGGTTTCCCTTGCCGTGTCCCGTGCATCGATCACCCAGACTAAACCTGGTTGTTAGCGCTAGCATGACTGGACCTCTGGAAATATGATTAAGATGATCATTACGCTTCTTCAACAAAAATCAATCTATGAGAGTGGTGGGTTTTTTTAAAAAAAAACCCTAAAACCAATACCCACATAGGAAGCCCTTTAATCAGAAGGCTTTGTGACTAGGACACTGGGTTTATTTGCTTATTTTAGTGTATTTGGCAGAAAAATCAATATTACAGTATAACTCAAAAAAAACCCGCAATATGTGGTGCTTCCCGTAGGGGAGGGAGAGGTGATTCTCAAGTTGAGCCCTCTTTCTCTTCATCATGCTGGCATGTGCCAACTTCATGCTTAGTAAAGCTAAGTGTAAAATACTTAGTCGTGTAAACAGTGCTTTGTTTAACTCATTTGAAGTTTATTCCTCTCGAAAACACACCATCCTTCCTGTTTGAGACACAAAATTTTGACAAGCCACACAATTAAACGGGATGTCAGAAGGAGCCATTCAGCAGCCAAAGGCCCTCCCAACATTCAAAACTATGGAGGTTTTAGCATCTTTGCTAGGGCTCAGAGAAACAGAACATAAATACGTATATATACATTTACTTTCATATGCATATATACGATGCATGAACTCTTACAGAAAAATCCCTTCTGGATGATTGTTTATCCCGGTGTCTGTCAGGGTAGGAGACATTGCTGAAGTGTTGCCAAATTCACCAAGTTCTCCAAAGTTACAAGAGCTATGAGAAACCTTAGCTGGACTTTATGCTTCCTGAGCTTTTTAGTAGACCTTAGAGTGCGTATGGGTTTTCCTGTGCTTCAAGTCATAAAAACCATGGTGTTCATTGACACCACACTACAGCACAGTTTCCCAGAGCTGTCAAATATATACATACTCAAGATGCCCAGTATTAGTTGATCAAACTCAGTCCTTAAAGGGATTCATAAAGATTGTATTTGCTCTGCCTGTGCTGTATTGTTGTATAGTAAGAAAGTTGTGACGAAACTCTGTGTAGATAAAAAATTAGATACGGCAAATAAAGGGAAAGAAGTTGGTCAAACTATACAACTGTATTATACATGGGCGTGCTATATATGCTGTATTTGCATATATATATTAATAGAAGCCAGGCACAGCAATGCAATCTTTGTACCTTTGTTCATAACGCTTTACACACACAGTACAAAAGGTCACCGAATCTTAAGTTTATTCTGCGCAAAGGGCAGTGTTGGATAAAGTCAGGAGCTTGCATCTATTTTTTTCCATGAAACGCAGATATTTTACTTAAACCTGGCTAGATATGTGATTTTATTTCTTTAAGTGTAAAATATAAGGGATCAGATGTCAGAAAATGTAATCACTGAATTTTAAATTCCAACTTTAATTTTTTTAAGCAAAAGAGACAGATGTAGCTGTGCCGCTGTGGCCACATGTATTGCAAAATACATTTAAATCATGCGCATACAGGGAGACAAATGAGAGAACTCCGCCATCCAAATATTAAATTACACATTTTGAAGCAAAATAGTGGTTTAAGTGTACATGTGTATAATGCTTTTTGTCACTGGATTGCTCTCCCTGATGCAGTTAGACAGAATCTGTATTTAGTCAGAAATCTTTCAATAGAACGGGCTACCAGATGGGACCAGTAACAATGCAGAGAGGCATCGAACCACCACAGACATTTGGTGCTTAGAATAATAAAAAGACTATAAAATTAGATTAGTTGAGTCTAATTTGGAATTGGTATATTCCCTATGCACTCTCACAGCTCTCGGGTAGATAAAGCCTGGAGATTTAGTACTGTCAGGACAGAGGACTCCAACTTCCAGTAAAAGAAAAAGCGGCATTCTGGGAGGTCACGGAGGGCAGCACAGTGACCTCCAATGATTTACAGGCCTTTAGCTTAATGAAATTGTTTCAGTGACATGACGGTAAAAGCTCATAATGGATTGGATGCCCTAATGTAATGAAATTACTCCCTTCTGCCTTTAAAAAAAAAAAAAAAAAAAAAAAAAGAAGAAGAAGAAGAGGGAAAAAAAAAAAAAAAGGCGCAATTAATATTTACTGAGACCTGACAGGCTTCAGTGTGCGGCACCGTGCAGCGCTGTCAGACAGCGCTGAGCCGAGCCCCGGCAGCAGCGTGGCAGCTGAGCAGGCGCTGCCAGGGGGTGGAGGGACACCTCGGTGACGGGGGAGCCCCAACCTGGAGCTCTGAGACAGCTCTGCCCGCTCCCAGCCTTCATCCTCCTCTCCCTTCCTTTCTGCAGGCAACTGGACAACAACCAGATCAGCTGCATCGAAGATGGAGCCTTCCGAGCCCTGCGCGACCTGGAGATCCTGTGAGTTGACTTGGTGCTGTGCTGGGGTGGTGGGGGTGGCTCTGCCCTGTGCTGCAGTGCTGGCCGGGTCTGGGGGCTCCCTCCTCAGCCCCCTGGGGCAGGTGGCCAAGCGGGATGTCACACTGCCCCCCGGGCTGGGGTTATTGCTAATTAAACCACAATAGAGGAGTTCTCCGCTGCCGCTCCTGAGGAGCAGAGATATTGCCGTGCTCGCTGCTGCGTGGAGCAGATGGGGTTCAGCAGCATTCCAAGTGCGTCCCATGCTTGCTCTGCAGCCAGAAACCTGCCCAGGGCTGCCTGATGAAGAGCAGAGGATGGGTAACAGGTTCACGGGGAGCAATATTATGAGATATCTGACCATTGCCCTAGACAAAAAGCTGTTTAAAAGGTGTTCGGTGTGTGAGAGGGAGGAGAGACGGGCGTTTGGCAGGCTGGTGCGGTGCAGTCATTGGCTTTTGGGGAGGATCCTTCTCCGAAGGCTGAAATAACACCACGTTGTGCTCTTCATGTACCACAAACTTTACACGTTGGCTGTTAAAGCTGCAGCACGTACCAAGCAAAAGGGGGAAAAGGTTTTGACAGTGAAAGCTGACTCTAACAGAGGAGCAGCATATTAGATTTAGAGCATGGTCATTGTAATGTAAATCTGGTATTACCGAGAACTCGCTATCTGAGCGGATAATTTGCTTATTATATGCAATAGTTACTTGTTCGCTTAAAGACCTTTTCTGGAATAGGTTTTCACTGTATGAACTCATATAAAGCTTCTTGAGTCACCTCAAAGTTAATCCTGCCAAGCTGAGTTTAATACTTGTGAAAACACATAGTTCTAAGCCAAAATGGAGGGGGCTGGGGGTGTCGCACGACCTCTCCAAAATTGAAACCTTCAGCATCTGACCTGGAGTTGATGCTGGACCAGCACTGACACAGTGCACACTTAAGTGCAGCAGGGCAGGCCTGCCCAGCCTGCTGCAGAGCTTGCCCTTAAATTACATGGGATGAAACAGCAAATGGTAGGTGGTTAAAATAAGCACCTGCCTCACACACTCCTGGCACCTGGAGACTCAGCAGAGTCATGACGTTGCCTTTGGCTCCGGAGAGCAGGCAGAGCACTGGCTGTACAGGCTGCCCTGTGCCACACACCACAGGGCACAGAATACACAGCAATGGGGTGTGCAGGCTGCCCTGTGCCACTCACCACAGGGCACTGAATACACAGCAATGGGGTGTACAGCCAGCCCTGTGCCACTCACCACAGGGCACTGAATACACAGCAATGGGGTGTACAGCCAGCCCTGTGCCACACCACATGTGTGGCAATACAGGGAACTCTGCCCCAAGGACTCTGCCCACCTCGTGGTGATGCTCAAAGGAGTTATGCTATGGGTGTCACACCAGCTCAGCTTGCAGGGGGACCTGGGAGTGATGGCTGTGTCTGTCACAGCCAGCTGAGGGACCTTTGGCCCCTGTGTCTCCCAGGCTGGGACATGGATGTTGATCAGGTAGTGTGTGTTGCTCATGTTGAGTTAGCAGTAGGTTTCTGCTGAGTTTCTTATCTGGGAACTTACGTTATCGAGAGTATTGTTCCAATTCTATATTAATAGCACTTTTCAGGAAAAGTAATTCGTTACCACTATAAAGTTTTACTTGTCTGTCACATTGAAAAGTCTGCTGTGTGGTGAAAGAAAGGAAGAAAAGGAAAAAATAATGAACTCCTTTAAAAATTGGCTTTTTTTTTTCTTTGACGGACTGATTTTCCACATCTGCAGAGAGTGAATCAGTCCTCCACTGACAGCAGACTGTGCTATAACTTTCACTGAAATAGGCTGGACAATAAATGGAGCCTTTTCTGTAAAATACAGTTCTGCAGGCTCTGCAGAAGTTGCTGGGAATACATTCCTTCTCTCCAGGATGTAGGAAATGTTGGATTAGTTTATTTACCTCTCTGCTTTTATTTGGTTAATCCTATGCCACTTATTTGTGGGTGGGAGAAGAGGACAATATATAAAATACATCATAATCAGGTCTTTAATGCATTTTTAATTTTCAGCACAGGCACACTGCTGCAGGAAAAATCAATCTTAATTCTAAAAGATGAGAAAATAGACTGATAGTATCTATTTCTAAACTTTTTTTTCTCGCCGTCACAAAATGTGAGTTTTATACTTCCAGCCTAATATGATTTTTTCCATGTTGTTCTTCAAAGAAAGTCTGAGCATTTAATCTCTCTATCAAAATAAATTTGCTAAATGCCCCAGAGAATATCATATCTTCAGTTGTAAAACAGTAATAAATGTTAAAATTTAAAACGATCTGAATGATCAAAGAACAGTAACAAGTGAAACCAAATTTCATTTCAGATACACGCTGTATGTCACGCAGATATATTTTAACCTGTAATGAAATATGTAGAAAACATTTAGTGATTCTGCCAAAAAGTATGTTAGCTATCTGTTTGAATAGTTTGCAAGAGTACCAAATAAGGTATTTCTTCTTATTCTCGCTGAAATCGTGTGACCTTTCTGATATCAAATGTTGCCATCCCTGTATCTTTTTCATGCACACGCCGCCCATTTACAGAATTCCAAATTCTGTAGATAACTCCAGGCAAAGTGCTTTTCATTACTCAAAATATGAACTAAGAACACCATCTTTAGAAACACTTTGGTTTCTGGATCACACTTCTCATTCACCTTGAGTTCTTCAAAAGACACGAGTGCCAGGAGCTTTGTGATTCAGTGGCTGCAGAAGGAAGTCGTGCAGTTATCCTTCCAAACGAAGAGCACGCCATGGCCCGTGTGACTTATTTCTGCTTATCCACAAGTTGTTTTCACTTGCTATTTTTATTTTCTTGCTTTATGTTATGAATATGTTCCCGTACCAAGAAATAGCACAGAGGCAGAGATGAAAAGTAGACTGAAATTTGTGCCTGGTTTCAGTACTTGGCACGGTGCAGGGAGTTGTGAACTTCAGCTGCAACTTGGATCACACCAAGGCGTTGACTGCGGCTCCCCGTGCCAACATGGGCTTTGTGTCACTACTGTGCTTGTGAGCCCTGTGGTTGGAATGCCATGGAAGGCGTCCCCCACCCTATGGCCTGATCTATGGAGACCCTAGTGCAGGTGCCAAGCGCTACTGCTGACTCTGAGTTTTGGGTTAAAGGATGCAAAACTGCTGAGTATGAAGTGCTTTGGTGCCTTCTGCTGATTGTCTTTGCCCTGCAGCAAGGCGAAAATAATGTCTGAGAAACGATGCGCAGAACTGGCACGCTTATTTGAACATTCTTTCCTGGTTGTTCTGCACTGGGGCTGGTTTTGTTCAGTTTTGTATCAGATTTTATTCCCATGAAGGTTTTGGTTCCTACCTGTTGCTAGAATAGGGATTTGGCGTGTTGACATACATCCTTCCCTCTTTTTTATAAGATGCTAAAGCCTGTTTCAGTAGGTTTGGTCTTGAATTCCAAGCATAGAAAGTTGTGTGCAACAACTAAAACAACAATAAAATGTAGATGTTGCATATTTTCATAAATTATTGGCAAAAGCTATTAACTATCTCATAATCTGTTGGAATAGAACTACGCAAAAAAGTTGAAGAAAACTGGTGTTAAACCTTCACTAACTAAAGCTTTTTTAGCAGAAGACTTTTCTGCTCTGCTTAGTTTTTTACTTACGCCCTGCGGCAATATCTGGCAATAACAATATTATTGAGAAATATGTATTAGTGTAGCCGTAAGCATGATTAAAGGTTGTTTTAAAAACTCCAGAAAGGTTATTAAAAAAAACTCCAAACCTAAAAAATCCCATCCCAAAGCAGTCTTCAAAATGATTGGCCAGTATTCTTTATAGTGTGTGATCCATATGATGGGTAATATTTTGTAGGTTAGAAATTAGTCCATAGCTTGATTTCCAAATGTCCAATATTCTGAAGGATAGGGGATAAAACTCTTCCAGAGCTCAGAATTTCACCTCCAGTCTCTTAGGATACATGAATAAAAGGTATTCATTTCAAGGTGGTTCAACAAGCTCAAACTGGATAAACTAGTAATACTGAGTGACTGTCATTAGACTGGGAGGGATGAACAATTTTTCTCAGTAAGAACCAGAACTCAATTTAGCAAAAACCCCTTTAATTTATTTATCATTGTTTTGTCTCGCTGGGGCAGCTTGAAAACTGTGTGGTGACATGGCACTTGTACCATGTGGACAGCACAGAAAGAATTACGAGTCGCTGTTGACAACTTAGGTGGAGTATTTTCTTTCTTTTATATTGTAAAAGCTGGTTTTTCCTCCCTCCTGCTTTATAATGATAGCCAGAGGGACCGGAGCGTGAACACATTTTGTTCATTGCACAAGATTTTATCCTACCAAAAGCTAATCCTAGGAGGTCTGCGGGTAGTATTCTATTAAAGAAGGCAAACGAATTCTTGCTGTACAGAGCTAGTACGGAGTGATTTGGGGCTTTGTTTGTTGTGAGGTATGTTAATTGTAGGGTTTTCATATAATATCAGTGTGCCTGAAATCCTCCTTCCTGAGCTCACCTGCTTTTTGGAATGATGGAGCCCTGACTCTCATTGAGTCTGTAGCAACAAACTACACACACGGGGTTCCACCGGTCCACTTTGGACACTTAGCATGGAAAATCATGGCAATTCATCCACAAATAATACTGAACAAGAACAAGTACAGTCATCCCAATATTTGTAACCTCAATTCCAAACAAGCCCTAAATATTTTATCTTTAAAAAAAAAGGAGGGGAGGTGGTGGTTCAGGCTGTAAAGTGCAGTGAAGGAAAACACACCACCCTTCCATCTGCGAAATATTGAAATGAAAATTACAGGACTCTCGGAAATTAAACTTGTTGTTTCAGTGTTTGTATTTAGAAGCTTTTCTCCCCAAGTATTTCTGCCTCCCTCTTCCTCCTGCTCCATGACAAACCCACAAAAGCACAGGACTACAAGGGCAGGACACAGCGCGGTCCATCCCACCCGCCTGCTCTGCAGCCCCCAGTTCTGGGCATCGCCTGGCACATCCAGCCATTGCAAACATCTCACCACTGGAATGGGGCTATTCCTTCTCTCCCTCTCCAGCTTCCATCCAGTGCCTTCCTGTTAGAAGAGATTCTGTTTCATGAAAGATTCAGTCTGTGCTTATAAAGCTCACCGTCTTGTGTCATGGCAAACTTTTAAGAACTTTGCTAAACACGAATGAATATTTTGTGCTGCAGCCAGGATTTAATTGTTCCTAGGGTTGCCTCTGTATGCTGAACACTTAGTTATGTAGTCAGATTTACTTATTTGCAAAATGCTATTCTGGGCATGGCTTAACTAGATAGAAGATTTTTATTTGCTTTCCCAACATGGAGAGACAGGGAATGAAAGTAATGACATAATTCTAAATATATGAGATGTCATTGCTTAATGAAAGCCTGAAAATGCCACACAAATGTGATTTCCTTCTCTATTTTGCTGGAAATTACAGTTGGTTGAGGCAATCAGGATCAAATTTGAACTCTGTAAATTATGTTCCTATAACTGATACCAAAATACCTAAATACAATAATGAAAATGAGAATTCCATCTAAAATGATGTGCATAGCTGGTTTACTTATTCATACAGTGAAATTAAGATGGTGGGGGTTTCAGTTCTTTTTTTTTTTTTTTTTTTTTTGTGGTTTTGGTTTTCGGTTTTCAGTTTGTTGTTTTCTCTTACCCGAGGGTGTGTGTTTGCTCAAATGTGTGTAAATTATATAAAAGTAATTTAAAATCTTTGCTTATTTCATCACTCAACATGTAAATAATACACGTAGTAAAAAGAAAACTGAATGGAGTAACCACTGTCAGTATATGAGTAATTGGAGTACCTACCTGTTAGGTGAAATTAGGTGAAAACCAAGGAATTTGGCATTTCTAGGAGCATCCTCAGCTTTCCGTGTTGAGCTTGTCTCACAGATAAGTTATGCCAGAGGAAGAACAGCAGTTGCTTTGGCAATTGAGAAATGGTGCGCTCGGAAAACAGCGGGCTCGGTGGGCAAATGGGAATTCCCACTTTTCTTTGCTCTGTTATTTATTAGACTGTCCTGTAGTTTTATACCCTTCCTGTTCTCCCTGTCTCACTGTAGGTCTGCAAGGGAAGGAGAAATGCTCCTGAAGAACCTGGCTGCTGTTATTACAATTCCAGTTCTATAAATCAGTTAGAGATAAGATTAACTGCAGAAATGCCTTTTTCTGGTGCACTTTTAGAAGGGTACTGCACCCCCACTGTACCACAGGTAGAGGAGATGCATAATCCGCATAAAGAATTGATGGGGGGAAGATGGGGTGCTAACGTGGCTGCTGGATAAGAAATGTTTTTATTTGCTGATGCATGTCCGTGGGAGATGTGGTGTCACTGCTTGAGATGTGGAAATGAAGTCTGAGATAACCTCTGCTGTGCAGCACATTACAAATGGGAGGTTGGAAGTACAGCATGGGGAAGGGAACACTATCCAGATGGCACCGTGGTGACAGGCTTTATATCAAAGACCAGCCGAGATAAAATAAGAGTGGGTAAGAGAGGGTCTCTGAAAATCACTGGTGCCTGTTACAGATGTAATGTAACTCTCTCTTTTATGGGGAGAATATATTTGCATAAATTCATTGATCAATGATTTTGCTAATCCTGCCGTATTCCAGGCATGTCCTCGCAAATTGACGAACATTTCTATCGGCCCTCGATGCGGGTGCCTAATTGTGTTACATATTTAGAAAAGATGGATTTCTCCCTTCCTGGAGGAGATGTAGTACTTGAATGCTGTGCTCATTCTCCTTCCCTGCCCCATTAGGTTGGAGGGTTTTTTTTTTTCCCTTTAAGAATAGCCTGGAGCCATACAGGCTGCGGAACTTATCAAGATAAGAGCAGTGCCAGGTTAGAATTATTAGTTTCATGAATCACTGACCAATATGCCTTTTGAGGAAGCCCAGCTTTAGGTGTTGTGTGCTTTAAGCCCTTCGTTGGTGCTGCAGTCAGTGCTCCGAGAGATTCCAAAGTCAAAACTCGAGGGGACGCCAAGATTTCTGGCAAACCTTCTCTCCCATGATATTAATTGTTTCATTTGCATGCTCTGCTCATCTTGTGACATGCCCTCCCTTCCCTTTGACTAATATAGTTTCTTCATCAGTAATATAAAAGATGTAGAACAAGCATTTTGACTGTTGAAAGTCAAATGAATGTGAACGACTTAATCCAGAGGACACTCAATTGTGTATTTAATGCAGACAAGCAGCTCAACACCTTAGCCAAGAGCTGGGCTGAAGACTATGATGAGAATAAAACTCTTTGCTGGTGAAGTTGGGGTGATGCCACAGTTCTGAGGGAACTTAACGAGTTCAAGGTAGATGAATAGTCATTTCATGCCACACTTGGCATTTCATTGTTTATATGAGTCCCCAAAGCAGCAGGATGAGGATGCTATGGGAGCTGTATGTAATTGTGTCAACCTTAGAGGCTGTGTGCCTCTGCAGCACAGGTTTCTGTGCCATCAGTGTCAGGTATCCCAGGATGTCCACAGCCCTTCTGTGTCACTGTTTGGTGGCCAGAACTGGTGGTGTATGCAGGAACCCCCTCCTGCCCTGGGCTCAGGCACCACAACAGCAAAAAGTGATGATTTCAAGAAATGCTTCAAAACACGTAACGGTTCCCTCCCCTTCTTCTGTGTGCAATTAAAGGCATTGTTTATTACCTAAAGATTTTTGTCTTTCTCAGAGGTTGCTTTTGTCCCTCTACTGTGCTAAGTGCAACAACATAGACAAAGGCTCTGAGCTGCAGCCAGTCTTTACACAGGAGAGGACTCGGAAACCTGTTTCTCTGCAAAGAGAGAGTAAGATTATGATGGGAGCTCTGTATACCGGCATTTTCGAGTTCCCATTCCAAGCAAGGTGTCAAATATTTAACCTTAAACTGTAGCTGCAGGGATCAGACTACTTATTACTGGCATCATCCAATGTTTTTAGCTGGGAGAATAATATTGTGCCTATAGTAAATTAGAAATCAAGTCAGTAATATGTAGATAGTTAGCTTTTAAGTGAAGTAGATAACGACATCTGCACCTGAAAAGTAAAGCACTGGTAGAAACTTCTTCTGATCTAAAGATCAAATAGTGTCTTTTTTTCCTGCTGTTACAAGGTTATGCATATAATGCAAGTATGTGTGTGTGCAAGTATATATGACAACAAAAGCATGTATGTTATGGTTAAATTAGGAAAAAGTAATTTTTAAAAGTTTTTTAAAAAGGCATGTGATTAGTATTAATTAGCCTCTGTTTATGTAACATATTCAGTTCTGGGTTTAAGGAAAAAAAGGAAATTTAAGTGCTGCTTTGAGGGTGGAGCATAAAACAATGTCAAAGTCATTTGAAGAGAAACAACAACAATTTCTATGTTAATTAAGTTATCATAAATGAAGCAACTTCATGTTAACTGGTTCGATATTTTTGAAGTGGAATTACGTTTCTTACATTTCTGTTTTGGGGCGAATAATCTGAATGAATAGGTTTTGGCTATACAAGTGATAGATGACCACACCTAGGACGTCTGCAGATCCTTAGAAACAAATTTTAAGCTGCTCTAGGGTCATCCAGTGACCTTTGTTTTGATGTACCCTGTTGCTCTTTTAGAGTGTTTTAGATGTACCTGAGAAAACAGCTCGGTCAGTTGAAAAAGCATCAATGGCTACATGAAGCCAGGAAACAAGGAACAGTCGTGTCATTAATTTCTAAAAATTGCACACATCCCCCTAGTCTTCCCAGTGCTGGGTGCGGTGAGACATCAGTGGTCTGCCAGTGCCAGCCTGTCTCTCAGAGTGGGATTCTTTGCGGGTAAAATAGAAGAGAACCTTGTGGAAGCCGGTGGCTGTGCTGAAGGGGTGTAGGAGCACATACCCAGCAAGGTCTGTGCTCGCCATCAGAGTCTTAGGTTGTGTCTGACACCAGCAGGGCTTTGTTGGGAGAAGGGAGTGTGGGTAAGCGCATCTCGCTCATGGCTTTCCGCTTTGGACTGGGCTCCGGCGGTCGATAAATTGCCGCAATGCAGCATCTCTGCGACGACGACGCCTCAAGGCCGCCGAGGAGCCCCCGTTGGTGCAAGAGGCGGCCGCGGGCTGGGCGGGCTCTGGGGAGGGGGTAGCCCACGCCGCAGGCACCCCCACGCTTCCTACTGGCTCCTTGGGCCATTTCAGCTGTGTCTTAAAAGGGTTGGGTCCATTTCATCTGCAAGACACCCCGTCCTCCCGTCCACGGCCAGGGCGTTGGGAACCAGGTGAGGCGCTTCGCTCGCACTTAGTCTGAAACGGTTGGGACAGACTGTGCACAATGGCAGGTATGTTTTAGTTTGTGTGCATGCAGATATTAGGGATACAGCCATGTGTGGAGAAGGACTGGCTCCTTCTATCTAGCTAACGCTTGCGCTTGTAGAACATTCCTGAGCAGATCATGAGCGCGTCGAATTTTTTTCTGTGTGTGTTTTTTTTTGCGCTTTTTCACACTGTGGACTGAACGCAAATGAAACGCTGTGAGTATTTGCTCTTTGAATTGTGATGGTTTCTTAGCTGTATTGCATAGGCATGCATGAATATAGGCAGGTATTGCTGCTTCTCATGGGCAGGTGGTGTTTGGGAGAAACATAAAAATTGGAGAGAGAAGCATTTTTAAACATGTTGACCTTTTTCTTGTGTGGTGCAACAAGCGCCGTGTAATGTCTTATTAAAATAAAATCTTGATGGAAAGCAGATCCCTTTCCAGCTTCACCAAGAAACACGTAATTGCCCTTGTCTAGAAACTACATGTAGTCTTTGTTCTTTCGAAGCATTTCTTTCCTCTCTAAATGTAACTTTTCCTTAACAACTGGTTATACACGCAAGTCTAAATTCACAAAATGTGTGTACATTCCCTATGCTCTTCCTGTGGATTTGAATTAGCCTGTGTATTAGCCTGAATTCCCAGCATGTATGAATTGCAGGTAAAGGCATCACATGCTGTTAGAATATAAAATTACGCCGCAAATATCTTCAGTCTCTTGCATTTTGGGGAGGCAATTTTGGCAGTCAAGATAAAGTGTTCTCTCTTTAAAAGAGTTTCTTCTTTTCATTCCTCTGCTGCTGAAAGCAGAGAATTGCCTTTGCAGTTCCATGCCGCACCATGCCCGCTGTCCTCTTGCTGGAGCTATGGAAGATCTCTTCCCGCTGCTCTCTCCCAGTGGGAATGCCCCAGCCTTGGGAGCTCAGGGGCAGCTGAGACACTGAAGTCAGAGCAGCTGCTCTGGCCAGAGGAATAAGGGCATTATTTTGCCTGCAGGGTCTCATAGTTCTGTTGTGGGGGAGAACGCAACGCAGGGTTCTGGCAGCCCACTCTCCATGGATTCCCATCGCCCGCCTCTTCCACGGCGTTGGGAAAACCTTTTCCCCGACACTCAGGCTAAACTGCCCCCAGTGCCGTGTCCATGGCTGTGTGTGCGTGTACCTGTCACACGTGGGGCGGGTGGCTCGTCCCTCCCTGTCCCAGTGGCCAGCCCTGGACCTGCAGCAGCCGCAGTCCCGCAGGCGGTGCCGCATTGCGGCAGGCGCTGAGGTGGCCACGGGCTGCCACGGCCACCATCCCAAGGAGACCACTGTTGGCACACAGCCCCTTCCACGCAGAAGACCATTTTTGTCACTTCCTCTAGCTCGGAAAAGACAACTAATTTCTGTGTGCCACTTGGAATGGTTTTCTGTTCCTGGTGTGTTACACGATCAGTATGAAAAGGCTGTGCTCAGTGTGGAGGGGAAGGCTCTCAGAGTAGGGGCTTGTACTGTAAGGCTGTAGCATTAAGGTTGCAGTGTACTCAGGATGGGACAAATTAAAACACTGTTTTGAAGAAAGGCGCTCTTCCTCTCTGATCCAAATTTAATCAGTTTCTTTAGAATTTCTTTTGGTGAAGGCTGTAAGAAAACTGCAGCACTCAGCTGACTGAATGCTGAAACCTTTTACCCTGGAAATCTCCATCATTAAATGCCTTCAGCCTGAACAAATGACCAAAATTACTTGCTCCTTTCAAATTGTGGAGTTGAACCGTGTTAGTTGGAATTGGATTATGCTTATAAAGCTGCTTCAGCTTCAGAAAGAGACTGAAGTGAAACAACTGTTCAGGCAGGGACCTGAGAAACTGTTTTATTTTGCTGAAGAACTGATGCATCAAATTTAAGGTTTGTATAATCTGACTCCATCTTGTTGATTCTTTTTCATCTTTTCCATAAGTACGCTCTGGTAGGCTTTCAGTCCTCTGTATTCATCGAGAACCCAGTCCAGTTTCCATTGATTTTGTCAGGAGTAGCACAGAATCCATAAGCAAGAATACCTGACATGCATGCAGTTGGGTAAGACCAAGAGCCATGTTTAGTATGAGTCATCTCTGTATAACCTAAAAAAAAAAAAAAAAAGAAAAAACAACAAAAAAGCATATCTACAGTAAAGTAAAATAATCGTATTATAAGTTTAATTATATTAATTATTTGAACAAGAGATTTTCAAATGAATCTAAACCCCAAAATTTAGGGGAGTTGGAACGGAATACAATTATATTTTTGATTGCTGTGGCTCCTGTGAAAATGTGTGCCTAAATAAATAGATTGCAGGGACTAGATTCACTCCCTGCTGAAATCAGCAATGGGATTTGATCTGACTTCAGCAGACATTGGTGTGGGTATTGTGACAATTGGACTCATTCCCAGTGGTTCTAGGCAATAATATCAGCCCTGAAATTTGGTACCACAGAGAAACATCAAAACCACCCTGATGATGCAAAATGTTTATACAGTGTTTGCAGAAATACTTTCTTTCTCTGAGTCCAAATAAAAATTCGGGATGTAATTGGGACTTAGAGCCACAGCAGGCGTTGCCAGTGCAGTGTACTGAGAAACATGGAGGCTTTGGGCTAGAGAAAATTTCTTCACTCAAAAAAAATAAAGCAAAGACAACATTTCATTTGCCATTTTTGATTTTAGAAGAATAAGTCATTGCAGAATCCTTAATTCAAAAATAAAGCAGTGGCAGAATAACTTCAGCCTGCATTCTCTTGTCGTTGCACCAATGCTTTTATATTTCCATTCAGGCTGAATTGAATTTGTATTTTCTGCCTAGAATTAAAATGCCATGTAAAAGATTGAAAAGCTGATTGAAATTTCTCAAAAAAGCTTTTCCAACTCTCACTGGGTGTAGATGTTAAAAAGAATTGGGGGATGCAACTGGTACCTGTATTTTGTACAGCTAATAGAGGTGATTTGATTGTGTGGGAAAATAGCTGTGTCTTTCTGTACACAGAAAGAACAACATCCTTAGGGGGAAGCAGTAAGACATTGCAGTAAGACCATGTGAGTGACATGCTTGATTTAACATCTAACATAGTGCACAACCTAAATGAATTTTGTAGCCTCTTTCTCTGTATAACCTTTATTATATTTTATTTTACCTTACCTTATTCTAGTCTCTTTTTTTCTCTACTTTCTCTTGTTTTAGCATTTATTACTTATTTGTGTGTCAGTGTAAGCAACTAAATTCAGGCATAATGATATTTGTATGCACATCCAGCATAAAGGTACCACTGGAAAGGTTCAGCCACAAGTCACCAGAACCCTTAATTTTCCTCCCACTTGTATACACAGGAAAATACAACCTTTGATTGTGCAGGCCTGTATGGGTTTTTTTTCTGTCTTCTTTTGCCTATTTGCTCTGACCCCTAGTCCCAATCTCTTTAGCTACAACATTTAGCCCAATGTTTTCTTAACTGCAGAGTCTTTCCCTCTCCCCTGCTCTGAGCCTGAGCTCGCCAGTCGCAGAGACTCCAGCCAAGGCACAGGCAAGTTCTAGGGAGAGTTAATGCAGCAATTACAGGGCTTAAGTTAATATACCCTAAAGTTATCACTGTGGCCAAATGTGATCATCCTGGTTCTTGCCGGGTGACAAAACAGGCATTTTAAGCAAAGGATTTTTTATTATAATAACTCAGTTCCCCCAAAGCCTGGTGTTTTTGAAAGTAATCTTGTGCCTTCAAGGGCAAAAAAAAAAATAAAAAAAAATCTGCTATAAACATCTGGCCTTTATAATAGGCTTAAATAGTTAAAATCTGACAGTTATATGCAAATTAAAATTAGCCACAGAATGGGAAGAACTGGGCAATTATAGCAGTAAACACTGCTGGCAGTTTTTTGCCTAATTCGGGGCTAAGCTTATTTATTTTATTTTTGCCATGCATTTTTAAAATGAACATTTTCTTTTCTCTGTGTCCTTGAGATAGTCCTGTTTCTGATGTCTGCTTCCAAGTTAACAAAGCTGGAGCCTCTCACCTTGCTGTGATGAGAACAGTTGTGAACGCATTGTCAGAAGCCTAATACTGGAACAGAAACCACAAATTGGCAACTAGTTACTTTTATTTCAGTGGATTTTGCCTGACACCTGGAGCCTATTTAGAACTTTATTTGCCTGGGCTAACATTGTGTTTAAAAATAGCACTCGTGTAGTGCCAACTCATTTTAGAGTTGGGTACAAATATTGAGACAAACCCCCAGCTGTTATTGCTTTTGCTGCTAATTTGAGGTGTCGGATCAGGGCTCTGCTGCTGTGTGTCACTGAATAAGGCCCCTTGTGAGATCACTCTGTTTCCTATCAGTGGAGAGCAACAGATTAATCAGTGCAGCATCAGTTGCTTTCATTGTCTGCCCACATGGCAGTTGCGGGCTTTAACTTCAACACTGTGGGGAGATCAAAGGATTGAGCACAAGAGGCACTCAGGACTCCCCACAACTCTGGAGGGATCCACTTGAGTTTGGGATGTTGCCTGAGCAGCAGACCTTGGATGCCTCACACGGCGAGGGTGACTGTACTCAGTGATGAGGGATAGAGTGCCAAAGCCATTTTGCTTTTTCATCAGAGGCCATAAGAAGCAGTAAATATTTAATTCAATGCAAATTCCTCCTGACCTGTGTGAAAAATAGCTCTTTACAGCTATTGGAAATATAGCTCCTTTTGCCCTGCAATCTGAAAGTTAATTACAAACATTAATTATGGCAGCACGTAAAATTTGTGTCTTGGTTTTATTTCTAAATATAGATTTAGATTCACTGTTGGAATTGCTGCTGTTAGTGATATTGGGTGGTATGTAGGGGCTGGAAGGGGTCTGAAGTTGTCCTGCTCTGGGGAAGACCCATCAAGCCTCATGCCATTCCTGATAGGAATTCATTTAGTCTTTTGCTACAGGTTTCCACTGCTGATAACTGTACAGCTCTTTTCTGTATTTTTCCTGGTTTTATTGTAAGATACATTTGCCCTATATCTAATGGAATTGCCCCTTTCTGAAATTTAAACCTGTTACTGCTTTGCTTAACCTTTGAAAAGAAAATAACCCACACAGAACATCTCCTGCTGCAATGGCTTTTAAAGTAGTTGAAGGAAGGCTTAAAAGCAAGTGACATGAATCTGCTAACACAGAGGTCTGAGGTCCTGTCACTGTTAAACTTTGCTGCAGATGCAGCCACCCAAGTTTATGTTTTATCTCTGGCATTTCAGACCCTTAGATCCTCCTCTTTATGTGCATAAACACTGATGGTGATGCTGGTCTTGCATAAGCTCCACAGTTTCAGTCCACATCTGCAACTGTGAAAAGATTCCTTCAGGTATTTTTATTTACCAACACTACACACACACCTCCCAAAGCTTCGAGGTCTTGGACAAGTTGTGTTTCTGCCACTGCCAGGGACAGACCAGTGTTGCCTCCTGAGCTCCACTTGGGGTGAGCTGTTCAGCCTTTTTTGGCATCAGCTCACCCACTTCTGAGCAGAAATAACATTACCAAGAACACTATTTACCTGAGAGGCTTAATTATGCTTGGAGATGCCTTGGTTAAGTCTGAGTAAAATTTCTGGCCTCGTTTACTGATGTATAGTTGCAGTGGGGCTAGGAGCCTGGGAAGCAGGCACCTGGGGGAGAGGCAGCAATGGGGGAGTCTGGCAGTAATTCACTCCTGGGAGCCCTACAAGGCTGCAGACGCACCATTTGTGGCTCTCCATTGCATGCACGCAGATAATAATCTTGCATTAGGCCCAATTACATGGTGTTGTGGACACACAACACGGGGATTACACAGCCAGCCACCGAGCCCCCGGTGATGAAGCCGTGGTGTAATTGGAGGAGACAGAAGGAAGTGCTGGTTGTTAGTGCTCCCAGCGCTGCAGTGCCTGGCACTGCTGTGCCCCACCAGCCCTGTCCCTTGGCTTCGCTGCTCCCTTTCAAAGCACACGAGAGAGATAACTCAACACCTTGTCCTTTCCACAACATTGCTGAGAGAGTTTTGAGCAGGAAAAGGGATCTGAACATCTTCAACTTAGGTCGAAGCCCACAGACACTTGGAATCGTGCTGCCAAAAGAGGGCTGGTGCTTGCAGGATTCCTGCTAGCAAATCCCGTGTATTAGAAGCCTGTAAAGAATCTACACTGCCCAAGCGTAAAAGGCAATCAAAACCAGAAATCTAGTATGTGAACTGGTGCCTTTGCAGATCTTTTTTTCCATTTACCTGTCAGCAAATTAGTCTGAGTATTTGTTTCTGAGAATTGTGCAAATGCTGCGGTATCCCGTGGTCAGCCAAATGTGACACAAAAGCAGCCTGGCGTGCATCACAAACCGGAATGGCCAGCACAGCAGGCCTCTAGTGACCGTGGGAGATGCTTGTTAAGGCTTGAGGAAAAGTGTTTTCTCAATTTGAATTAAATTTGAATTAAAATTTCTCAGTTTGATTAACTGCTTTGCTAATCAGCTGCAGAAATGGAATGGGAAAGAAAATCGGTCTCTGTGACTGCCAAGTAACAAAGAATGTCTTCAGCATCCCACAGGTCTTCCCCTGCTCCATCCTTTGGATATTTTCAGACTGTAAACAAGAAGTGGGTATTGTCCTGTACTGATGCACGTTTAATGATCTATGTACATAATGAAAATGCCTTGAACTTACAGAAATGGTCATCTGCATAGGGGTTTTTCCTTTTGTCAGTGACAAAATAGGGTGCCATATGTTTTAAGCTAGGATGTACCAAGTGGTGTTGTCATCACACAGTGTAGAGTGTTTAACAAAAAACCCAACCCTGCTATAAATTTTCCCACTTGAAGTGTGGCTGGAAAACAATAAGACATTCACTATTTTACTGAATAGTTAATATTTCAGATAATTCTGTTATGTTGTTTAACTTTTTCTACCATCCTTGCCAGAAGATCCTTTTGTTCCATGTCTACTAAAATGGAATAGAGCACACAGACATATCGTCCTGAAAGTACTATTTCAGATGAAAAAGTTGACAGGCATTTATTATATGGTCTTAAACATATTAATTGAATTCCGAGTAAAAGAAACAAAATCTCTGTGTACTCTGTGACCTACAGAATCAACAATGTCTGAATATGAACCTTTGAGTTAGTCCAAGGGGCATGAAAGGATGCTTCAAGTTCCTGAGTTTTTAAAATAAAATATTTATATTACCAGTAGGGTTCAAAATTTAAATAGTTTCCATTTTTTTCCCAAGGTCTCTTCCATTAAAGGTTTGTGATTTCTTCTAGCATTAGGAGTATCATTTTTTTTCTAACTCTCATCTACTCCTGACCACTTGTATTTCTATACCACAGCATGAAGAAATATGTAAAGAATAATGCATGAATATTATTTAAAAAACCACAGACATGACAGTTATTTCTACATGCTAATGATTTTGAGTCTGGAATTAAGAACTCTTTGTCAGAGAAATGCAGTGATGTACATGACTTCGGAGGTAGTCAGAACAGAAGAGATATGTGCGCCAAAAGTTTGAGGAAGATAAGTAATTGTTTTGAAACCATGACAGGATTGCAGACTGAGCATTCTTTCCTTTAGAAAATTTCTGATTAGTAGGGGCTATAAATCAGCTTTATTCTTGAGAAGGAGGAAAGCAGCTCGACACGTTCCTCTAACCAGTTTGGACAACTGGCAGAGGAGTGAGTTAGCGGAGCAGCTCCTGGGGGAGCTGTAAATTGAAGTCGGTGGGACTGTGACAGTTCTTAGTGGTGGAGGATGTACCACCTCAGAGATTGCTGATCTCACGTTATGCACCTTCCAAGTAGTCCTTGGAGGATCCTCAGCCCTGCTGCAGGCTGCTTCTGCTTAGCTTGCAAGATCTGACAAGGATCACGGCCCAAGGTGGGAAGTTGGCTGGCATAAATAATATTGTCTGTAACCTCCGTTTCCTGATTCAGCATTTTGGATGTGCACAGTTTACAGGGAGAGGACTTCTAAATGAGAGGACAGTGCTTTATCAAGGGACAAGGGTTTTGGAAGAGATGGGAGGTATAAGGCTGGGGAGAACTCAGCAGAATATCATTTTCTCCATATGATGTTGGAGGAGTCAGAAGACTGGAAGTTTTCTATTTCTCACAGTTTCCTGGTGTTTATGAGTCTGTTTCTATGGATCTGAATCGTAGGTTGACCAACATGATACTGGGCCTTGGAGCAGCTAACAGATGACTGGAGCACAATTTGTTTTCCCCTTCATGTGCTAAAAATGTCACTGGAGCACACCTCTACCTGAACGGGTTCCCATTCCAGAGCCAGTGAGAGCTGTGTGCTCCACAGGGGGAAATTCCTGCAGCTCCAGCTGGGCTGGAGTGCAGACAGTTCACTGGCAATTAGTGCCCTTTGCAGTGTTTGGCCTCCTTTGTTCTGAAATAATTGCTGTTATCATAGATGTTTTATTGCCTTCATTATGGTTAACATTTAAATATCAGTGAAATAGTCTGCTACTAAGTCATCTGTGCAATAGCTGTCTGCTAGAGTTATCCCTGAAATTTATGTTTAAGGAGTATATTAATTCAGCACTGACTTAGGATTCCTAGAAGCGGGGTTATATATTTGTTGATGAATTGTGGGAAACCTTTGTTTATTTAAAAATAAGCAAATATTTGAAACCCTTGCAAAACCTGAGCCACTCTCGTTTGATATCTTGAGAGCAGAAAAACTGTGTGATTGGAATAATGCTTTGTTTGTTAAAGGGAAATTTTAAAGAAATTTTAAACCATTTTTGGATCATCGAGTCAGACAGTAAAGGGTGAGCTTTTTGCATGCACAAGAATTGCACTGGGAACCAGGGCTGTGTCCTCTGCCCTCACGCAGAAGGAAAATCACTGTCACGGGCTGTTCTGTTCTGCCTGAATCCAATCCACGTCCCTTTGAGATCAATAGAAAATCTCTCTCGGATTCCTGTGGCCCCCACTGACTCTTGTAGCACCGTGTGTGACTTATTCGGGCATCAGCTCTGGGTGTGATTTCATTTTTGTGAGCTGACTTTACATGTGGCTTTTATTTACCACTGTATACCTAAAATCTTCCAGGCAGGTTCACAGCTCATTTTAATGTAACAGGCAGCCGAGGCAGAGGGTTGCCTCAGAATTGTATTTTTATATTTACAAAAAAAAAGGTGATGCAATTATAAATTCCATGTGCGAGCCCTGTTTGAACTTCCCAACATGCAAAGAGCAAATAAATACAGATACCAAGGGGTGGGACTCTTAATGAGTTTATTTGCTTCCTGAAATTGTTGTCCAGGCTTGTTTTGGCTCACTGGCCACAAAAGACTGTGGTTGCATCACTGAGTCAATGAGATAATCGAGCAGTAGCAATCGTATGACACAGGTTCATTTTGCACCCTATAACCTGCCACACGTGTGTTGGCATCCTGGCACGAGCAGGAACTGAGAGGCAGAGCTTGCAGCCCTGCAGACGTGCCCTGGTACTCTCAGTGTCCCTGCCAGCCCCGCGGCCACAGCACGGCAGAGATGTGCAGGCTGGGCTGACATGGCTGATGGATGGGAGAGCTTGCTTCCAGCTTTAGTGCCCAAGTTCACAGTGTTTCCCTCTTTATCTTGTCCAGTAAATTTGTAATAAACTGCCTTGGAGTCCTTGCATATTGAGGAACTAGATACATAACCCCAGTAGTCTGTACACCCAGTGATCCCAATACTCAGCTACGCGTTTCTTGCCTGATTTTTGATAGCATCCAGTTTTCCAGAGGATCTGGAATGAATACTATGTGTTATACTATAAGCCAAGTTACACTAAGGCCTAGAGCTCTTATCAACCTGCTGTGTGAACGTGTGGGACTTGACTGACACAGATCTCTGGCAGCAGATCTCACATGCAGATCCCAGATTTAGGACTCTGCTTTTACTGACATAACTCTCTGTGCTCGTAAATTTGGAAAGGAAGGGGAATTTTGCTCTGTTGGTGCAATTTGCTGTCATGGGTATGTCAGCTACCCAGCTGGCTCCAGGTTGCCAGTGCATCCATCTGGAATACCAGCTATGATCCTACTAACAAAAGTAGCTGGGTGCTGTCCTGCTGGATGCATAGATGCTCATAGCCCTGTCCTGAGCACTCCTGCACAGAGCCACGTTACCCTGCAACCTCCTGGCTTTGCCAGTGTGTCTTCCTGTGTACCCAAAAACCAGTCTTAATGGGATATAATCTAATTAGGTTTAATCTGTTGATGTAGATGATGGCTCTGCCAAGGGATTTCTAGGCAGAATTGTAAAAATGTTTCCAAATTGGCAGATGAGCAAGAGGGCTGATTAACTTCTCTAGTACTCTTCTAGAGCTTTTGATTAAGTATCTTATGTAAATACATGACATTGGAACAACTAAATAGATCAGGGAAGGATAAAGTGCCTTTAGGTTGCTTCAGCAGGTATTTTCTACAGCACGCACATAAATATACAACATAAACATACTGTCTTCTGCCAAAGTGACCCTGTGGAGTGCTGTGCCCCTTGCAGAAAGCAGAGGCTGCTCCATGCCTTGGTGCCATGGACACCACATGTTTCAAACAGGCAGCAGCAGGACTGGCCACGATGGGACACAGAGTCACCACCAGCCCCATCCATTCCCATAACAAAGTGGCCTACAGCATTTGCAGATTTGGTGCACTTGCAGCATGGCAATTATGCCCTGTTGGAGTGCTTTCCATTTCCTGTGCCATCTTGATAAACTTTATAGCTTCTAATTTGCTGGAGAGTCATTGATGTAATTAGGAGCTCCGTAAATGGGAGCAGCGCTCTCAGCTGATGGCAATCGAGCCAGTTCATCTTCCATAAGAAGCGCTAAGGGGGTCCCTACCAGCAGCCAGGATTATTTTCTCTCTGTAGGCTCAGCTTTGATGGAGCAGCAGCAGCAATCCTTACGTGCCTGGGTCGTGACATGTTTTATTACAGCCCGTTCCACCACCCATATATTTTTCCCTAAGGAAGCGGAGGAAGGGGCGCCCATCCGTCCTGCTGTTCCCAAAGAGCAATGTGGGCTGTCTGTCCCTGTCAGCGGGCTGTGCTAACGAGGCTGTGGCAGCCAACAGCTCTTTCTGTGAGCGAGCCCTGGCAGTGCCTGGGGCCCTGATGCCCCTCCACCTGATGTCACCTGATGTCCCTCCACCCAGGTTGCACAAGGTTCTCAAGCAAAGTGGCAGCTTGACCGACAAGGCTGGATCTGTTCCAGTCGTAGATAAAAGCTCATCTCCCATACCCCTTGTTACTCCACCATGGTAAAGAGCAACCTGCAGCCATTCTGCTGCTGCTGTTGGTTGGTTTCCCCCTACAAATATCTTTCAGGGTATGTCACAAACTGCAGAGGTATAGGGGACTGTGTCTTGCTGCTCGCAACCCAGCAGATTCATTAGCAAGGATTTTACCAGGTTGCGTCTCTAAATAGTGTGTTGGTGAAGAAATGCAAGTAACTGACTGATGTGTTCTTCTCTTTTCTCTCTGTTTTTCATCTCTTGACAGTACCCTCAACAATAACAACATCACCCGCATTCCTGTTACCAGTTTCAATCACATGCCAAAGATCAGGACTCTGTGAGTAATATCTTCTATTATTATCATATAATAATGGTGGTGTAAAGCAACTCTTTGGCTATTTGCTGTCTGTGATAATCTCATTTTGGCCCCTCAGGCTGCCTTGGATTGCTGGGTGGCTGCAGGGCAGGGCTGTGAAGGGCCCTGACAGCCACTCTACTGGTTTTACCCAGAATGAAGTAAGATCCAGTTTTATCAAGAGTTTGAATTTATCCAGAAATGAAACTCCAATTTTTTCCCCCCGCCATGGGAAAATCCATAACGTGAAATGTTTTCCAAGCTGGAACATCATCAAGATCGTAAAAGCTGCCCAGATGGATCAAATTACTGAATTTTGTTAATATCCTGTGTTTAAATGCTACTTATTCTTTCCAAATTCAGAATACTGATTGGTGAAACAAGGCATTTTTAAAGAACTTGAGAAAGTGTCTTTTCCAGGTACTTTCTGAAACAAAATGTCACTGATTCTGATGTCTATTTTTTTTAAAAAAAAAAAAAGCTTCTCTTATGTCAAATCTGTTTGTTTCTAGCTGGACACCACTGCACTGGAAAAGCTTTGATCTTTAGTAGTCCAAAATACAAAGACTGTGAAATTAGACTGAGCATTTGTATAATTTACCCATAGCTTACCCAAACCACTGTCTTGAAGTAAGTTGTTCCTTCAAATTCCTTTAGATATTGCACAGCTTTGGGGAAAAGTCGTGTTTAAACAAAGCATCTCTGCTTTTCCTCCAAAATCTCAAGCTTAACCAAGATGCATTTAGTTCTAAAGGCAAAGAAAAGGAAATAGTAGCTAGTTGGAAAAATTTCTATGCCACTGGAAAAAATGCAGTGCTTCAAGGACACTGCACGTGCATGTGTAAAACCATATTAAATAAATTAACAGAAGTGAAGAAAAATGACTCTTGCTTATGTCAGTCTGTGTAAGATAACCCCTGCCTTAAATTTACATTCTTCGTTAAGTGATTACATCTTAATGTATGTCATTAAATGGAAATGAGATGTTTGTCTTTTAGAAGAGAATGGAAAAAAGTAGATAAAGACGTAGAGTTAAGGTTCCTGGAGTTTTGCCTTTTCTTATTCAGTCACATTGGTCCAGAAATTTTGCCTGGCTTTTCCAGATTAGCCAGTCTTGCCTGCTAGCAGAGCTCAGTGCCTTCTGCCATCTTCCTTTTAGTTTAATTTCAGAGATGGCTTTGCATATAGCTCCCTGGAGACTCACGCTGACTAATCCCCCTCTGCTGTAATTAAGGGGAAAAAAAAAAAAGGAAAAGAAAAAAAAAGGGAAGGAAGTCATAAATAGGATTTATAAAGGGAAGCTTTTATATTGAATTCTGAGAGCCACGTTTTATAGAACATGAATGCTGACCCACTCTAAAAGGATTTGCTGGAAATTTAATTTAGGGTCTATGGCTAAAAGGGCAACTTTAGCAAACCTGCATTTGTATTCCTTCGCCTCATGTTCTTTAAAGGGCGTTTCATCAATACCAAGGGGCATGTGTCAGTCTCCAGAAGACTGCCAAATGACACACGGTACCCTCAGCAGGTCAATAAAGGAATTTAAAAGTCCTACATAAACAGGTGGAAATACAGTAAAATGTTTTGGGTTTCTGTATTTCATTCTGTTTCAGCAGAGGCAGAAAAGTCATCAAAATAGCAATTAATATAAGATAAATACAGGAATCAAACAGCATTTCATAATTTTTTCTGCTGCTTCTTCATATTAAAAGTTCTTCCTCTACTCAAAGTTATCTTAGCACTTCTCACAATTCATGTTCAATTAATTATAGTTATTAACAAAACCAGGTTACATTGCTACATATTTCTGACTATTTCCTGAATATCTCCTGTTCAGGCTAATTCTGTTCCGTCTAACACCATTTTGATTTAACCAAGTAAAAGGGTAGTAGTGCCCTAACCACTGACATAGATCACAGGTAAACCGGTTCTGGTTTTGTTCACCTGTGTAAAACATTTATATAAGGATATTATTCGGGAGGAAATGCTGATGTCAATACTCTCTGTGGTTTCACGAGCTTTATCACACCTGTTTCTCCTGCATTAATACACAACCTCGATGAAGAGTCTGCATGAAAGGGGAAAGCTGTCTGAGGTGGAACAGCTGAGTGAGATTTACCATTTAATCCATTGGCTGTGGCCGCAAATTCAGCCCAAATGGATCCTGAACGATGCTCCTTGCAGTCTGATGACTCCGCTGTTGTCTTCAAAAATGATCATCGGTCTGTACACCTCCTCAAACAGCTTCACACTTAGATGTGCCTTTTTTTTCCCTGTAGGAAATCCCTGGTCTGAATGTTTCTTAAGTAGGGGCAGCCCTTTATCCCATCAGCTGAGCTCCAGTGCAGTGTGGATATTTTCCTGCGTGTCCCTTTTACACTCAAGTGAGACCCATTAGCAGGGCATTTGGGGCTGCTTCTGCAGCAGCTACATCTGCTGTGATGGTTCTGTGGATAAATAGCTTTTTCTTCACGGCTCTCAAAACAATCTGCTCATTTTAGAACAGAGGAGGAAAAATAAAAAGTATATTCACCTTGAACATGACCTCTGAGGGGAAAGAGCTAAAAAAAAAAAAGAGAAAAGTGCCAATAAATTTTGAAGCACCTGAAGAATTCTTTACTAAAATCAGCTTTTCGGTGCTAACTATTTTTACTTAACTGCCTTTTCTGCTGTTAAGTTTCATTGATTTTTTTAGCCTTGATTGGAAGTGACAGGAATTAGTTTTTATTGATCTGCTTTCCTTTGCTCGAAACAGCTTTATTTATGTTAAAGCATGTCCCCTGTATCTATTTGCTTAATGGTAAGTGTCCTGTTGTCTCTGCATGTGAGAGTGACTGCTGAGACAGGTAATTGCATAATTTCTTTTAATTTTTTTATTTAAGGGTAAACTGAAAATGTGCGAAATCACTTCGGTGCTTTTCATGTTCACAGGGAACTGGTGTTTAATGCTTTTGAAGTGCTGTGAAAAGTCTTTTTGTGGCTGTATTCATTAATATAATTATCAAAAATATATTCTAATGGGCTGCTTTGTAACGATTGATAGGCTCTCTAAGTGGTCTCCTCTCAAAGCAAACCCTAGAGTGTCTGTGCAAAAAAACCTTGAGCAGATGACAAGAAGGGCTCTGCTGAGGCAAAGAGGGGGTG
Organism: Dendrocincla tyrannina; assembly: GCA_035047865.1. NCBI lineage: Eukaryota > Metazoa > Chordata > Aves > Passeriformes > Dendrocolaptidae > Dendrocincla > Dendrocincla tyrannina. Next base: position 4,173,519 of record JAWWMP010000028.1, read on the forward strand.
GTTTGCTCTGCTGAAACAGGAAACCCCAGCCACATCACTTTAGTGAGGGGAAAAGCTACTCACAGAACTGGCAAACTGCCCCTTTTTGTGAAATTTATTTCTCCTTCCTGCCTTACAGTCCTATGCAGGGAATGGCAAGGGATGAGCACAGTCCTAGTTCCTGAAGGAAGATGATCCTGAGTTGCATTGTTGACTGCTGTGGTGGGAAGGATGAGACCTGGAGGATTTCAATGAAATGCTGACGCCCTTAAGTTAGAACAAAGTCTTACTTAAGATGATTTCTGGATAAAAGATATTTATGTATTTATTTATTCTTCCATTCAACAAAAAGGCAGATTAATGGTTTGTAATAACAAAACAGTTTACTAGAAATCTAACTTCCTGCAGCTTCACTTCAATAGCTTCACAATCCCTAAACTCAAGGTCTTGTAGCCATCCTTGCAGGACAATTACTTTTTGCAGTGCTCCCAGGAGAGCAGAGCCTTCCACCCCGACAGGATAAACTCCGAGTTCCAGATCTGTGGGGGTTTTTTGCCATGGCTGCCCACCCCAGACATACAAATCTGGGGACTGTCAGCCCGGGCGCCACTGCTGGGCTGTGCTGCTGCTGTGCAGCCCAAACAGCTCCCAGACAGACAGTTAATTTATCTGGAGGATGGACAAGGCTAAATCCGGTGCACACCAATTGTGTGCCTGTAATATTAGTGAATAATGCTATGTCTAACCATTTCTGACAGGATTTTCAATCTGGTTTATCATTTCATTTGGTGTAACACTGCAAATCTATGACTCATTATAGGAATGAAATAATTAGTGCCCTGAGCTTTTGTTTTGACCTAAAATTTGGTAGCTATTAAAATTACCAGATTTGCTCCCTGAACACATCATCGTTTTGCAGACTTCTCCCCACAGTGTGATAATGCTGCTGCAAATCCCTGGAGCCAGGCATGGAGCAGGCAAGGCAGGGAGCTCCGTGGATAGGTCCTAGAGGAGTTGAAAATTCCTGTCGAGGTCCTGCATACTTGCATTGAATTTGCCACAGTAAAAAGAGCACTGATGAATTTGTACGGGCAACGCAGGAACATAAAAGATATCCATGGACTGATGTGTCAGGGCTTCTCTCTTCCCTCCTCCCCACATCTCTCCAAAGGAGGGAGAAGAGGGAAGAATCTCCAATCATCCTGTTTCTCAGCCTGATGCTCATATTTAGACAAGCCACCCTTTGAATTCACTCAAAGACGTCACATTCTTGCAGTTCTTTCTGATATGAAATCATGGGCAAAGTGATTACTTGCAAAGCCTTAAATTCTGCATATTCTTGTCTCTAGAATGGCGAGCTGTAGATGGATCATTATTGAACTTCATTTTCCCAAGACGTTATAAATAATAGCACTAATATACATGTGGCCTTTGTGTCACAGAATCACGGAAGATGCTGAGCTGGAAGGAACCCACAGGGATCATTGAGTCCAACCCTTAGCCCAGCACAGGACCATCCCCAAGAGTCACAGAGAGCGATGTCCAAATGCTTCTTGAGCTCTGGCAGCCTCGGTGCTGTGAGCCTGCCCTGGGGAGCCTGTTCAGTGCCCAACAACCCCTTGGCTGAAGACCCTTTTTCCAAAATCCAACCTAAACCTCCCCTGACACAAGTTCAGGCCATTCCATTGGGGGTATGATAGGGCAACGTGGACGGTCAAGCCCTGACTCAGCTGTGAGCAAGAACCGACAGCGATCCTACTGACACTGTGGTGAAGAGTCAGGCAGACCTGTACTTGATTGTTTTATTTGTGTCTTGTGTTTTAAAAAAACTCCCAGTAACTGGAGGTGTGTTGTGTGTCTTGCAGGCGGCTCCACTCCAACTTCCTGCACTGTGACTGTCACCTGGCCTGGCTGTCGGACTGGCTGCGGCAGCGCCGCACCATCGGCCAGTTCACCTTCTGCCTGGCCCCCGTCAGCCTCAGGGGCTTCCTGGTGGCAGAGGTGCAGAAGAAGGACTTTGTCTGCTCTGGTAATGATGCCACTTGCTCCTTTATCTGTCAGCTGATGGGGTTATATCGCTGTTCCCATCAAAAACAGCGAGTGGGAAATGACGGCGTTGTGTTCGAACGCCATCCCTCAGCAATCCTGTTTTTATCGATGCTGAAATGTATGGGAGCAGATCAAGTTGGGGTTTGGGTTTTTTTCCAGCTTTATAAGAATTGTTGGATTCCAGATAATGTTTCACTTCTCACACTATTTTTTTTTCTACTTTAGCGTTGCCAATGATATCAACATAAGAAATCAATTAAGTGTGAATAATTCGGTGTTTCTCAAGGGAAGAGCTGTACAGCTGACTGGAATACAAAAGAAAGGAAATAGAAAATGCAAATCTGAGTGTGTTGACAAATGATTGGACAATAGAACATGAGGAGCAGATTTTATCTCAGGGACTGAAACAGGATTCTTAGGGAGCCAATGCACTTTGCTATTCTGCAGTTTCCACACTGATAAATGAGGCTGCTGATACATGGCAACTCACAAACCATGTGTCTGTATGTTAGGCCTATTCATCAAGTCCCTAGAACTGCACTTGGCTCTTTTGTGATAGAGATACATTTTCCTATAAGAAGAAAAAGAAAGGAAAAAAAGGAGAGAGAAAAGTCGCAAAAATTGGAAAAAATGTCTGAATTGGGTTGAAAGGAAGGATCTGGTGCAGGAGAGCCATGGCTATGTGTGTGCTGTGGAAGAAAGGAAGACACCAGACATAAGTTTGGAGGCAATTTTGCAGGTCCAATGGTAACACAGGAAGCTTGTTATGTGAACCCTAATCTTGACAGACTGAATCTTGTACTGTTGGGTTCTTCATCTCGCACAGCCTGTGAGCCCTCAAGCTTCATCCACTTGGTACATGGATTGGCTGATGGAAACACAGTAGAAGAGATTGTGTAGAAATGTTTTTTGGATTGCCTTCTTCTGTAGTTTCATTTGCATGTGACAAAGGAAGAGAGACAAGGTTGTGCTTAGAGAAGAAGGGCTTGACCCAACTTAACTATGGTAAATTGGTGCCCAGCCCTGGAGGTGAGCAGAAGTGTTATGGGCACATGGAAAATGAAGTTGTGCACGAGTGCTCTTTGAGACACGGTATTCAAGAGTACCGGGCAGCTTCTGTGTAGTTGTGGAGATGATGCCCACAGTATCTGATAAATCACATCAAAAGTTTAACTAAAAGAAAAAGTTTAGAAGTGTAACAGTCTTTGGAGAGGGAGGATGAAAGAAATGGATAAATGAATTATGCTGTTAGCAGAAGCTAATTTTACCAAAGAAGTAACCACAGCTTCTTTTCCCCTTATGAAATGAAGTTTTAGATGGGGCATGAGTTCAGCTATTTGGATTTATGATACAGTGAATGAAGGAAAATGAGTTGTTTAAATCAGGAGAAGAGATAATAATTGCTGAATGAGAAATGTAACGTGAACAGAACTCATTTAAACGGGGCTTTCTGTGCAGACTGTGACTGCCAAAAAAGACAAGGTCTTTAAGAGTTGCTTGTTGGACCAAAAGCATATGAGGGTACTCTCAAGATTTTCCTGTGCTTTTTTTTTTAAAAAAAAAAAAAAAAGAAAATTAAAAGAAAGACGTTTTCAGTGAGACAGTACATCAACTGTATACCCGTAACTCTCATTTGGGAAATGAAATGAAATGTACTGAAAAAGAAATCCATTTGAAGAGCTCATTTTAGTGGAGGATTTAGCTGAGAACTCGGCTTAGGACATGCTAGTTCAACAAAAACCTACATGGACAGCTAGTTTAGAGAGGATATAAATCTTCCCTTCTCCTTATTACAGTTCTTATTCCTGATTTTACAGTATAATTTGTTAATGTTTAACTATGAAGTCAAACTAGGACAAGCACTGAATAGTGAACTGGTCCCTCTGCAAAGGGATTTTATAGAAGTGACATGAATCACTGTAAGTAGCCTTGAGCTGGCAGTGAGAGCTTCCTTTGCATCACAGTTAGGAAGAGCTGAAGTACAAAGTAGTGAACTGCTCTATTTAAGTCTAGGCTCAGAATCTTAAGCACTTGTGTTTTTATGGCAGTGGGAATATCGTCACAGCAAAAGAAAACTCAGCTTTCCCTTCACTGTGAAATGGGCTTCATCAGAGCATCCCAGTTCAAAACTTGCACTGCTGGATGCTTCAAAGAGCAAGAATAGAATCATAATTTGGGGACAGAAAAACAATCTTGCAAAACTGACTTCTCTTTACTCTTTGAACCCTATGCAAAAAAATAGTGGTGTTACATAATTTTGCGAGAAACACTTTTTGAAAACAGATTTTGAATGCTGCATGCCAGGTTGGAAAAGAAAAATGGAAACGATGACAGAAAAGTGCCATAACTGGAACCCAGATTGTGGGATTTCCTTTGGACATGTCCTGTACTGTGATGTTTATAAGCATGAGGTGCAAAGCCTCTTAGGATACGGTTGCTGAAGGCAGAGTTACCTGCAGACATATCTGGGTAAACTGAGTCATACCTGTATAACCTGGAAGTCAGTCTTTCAAAAATGTTGTTCAGCTTATGCACATAAATTATAAAAATGCTGATTCAAAGGGCGCTTTGCAACTGTGAGCAGCAGAGGGGCTATTCCAGGTGTCACTTGTTCGTGGCCATGAGCGTTTGGCTTAGAACTGGAGGTGAAGGGGCAGGATTCAATAGTGCACAGTTGCCTGGAGGTAGGTTTGCAAATATATCTAATTGGATTTGTGTTACTGAGGAGACGGGGAGAGATCATGGACAGACCTGAGAGGGGCCAGCCCCTCTCTGCTGGAGGAGAGGGGAGTGCTGATGGCAGTCCTGTCACCCACCAGGGCCTTCTGGCTGGCTTCTTCAGCAACCTGTCCCCTCCTGCTTGGAGAGTCTCTGCTCCAGAGCCTCCCTGACAGAGCAGCCTCCCTGGGCTTTTGCCTTTAAGGCCATCTGATCCCAGGGACATCTCCCAAAGGACTCTTCCTCCTGCACAGTCGGTTATTGAGCTCTGGGATGCATTTGGTGGGACAGTCCCCTACCAGGTAATGTCTGTAGAAGGGGAAATGGTGTGGCACCAGAGGATGAGCCCCTTGTTGATGCGCTGCACAAAGGTAGCAGGTTGTATTTCACACAGGTAACATGCTGTATTTCACACAGATAACATGCTGTATTTCACATCATAAATAACATGCTGTATTTCATACAGGTAACATGCTGTATTTCACACAGGTAACATGCTGTATTTCACATCATAAATAACATGCTGTATTTCACACAGGTAACATGCTGTATTTCACATCATAAATAACATGCTGTATTTCACACAGGTAACA
>JAWWMP010000028.1:4179361-4190702 GCA_035047865.1 Dendrocincla tyrannina
TTTCACACAGGTAACATGCTGTATTTCACATCATAAATAACATGCTGTATTTCATACAGGTAACATGCTGTATTTCATACAGGTAACATGCTGTATTTCACACAGGTACCATGCTGTATTTCACACAGGTACCATGCTGTATTTCACACAGATAACATGCTGTATTTCACACAGGTAAAATGGTGTATTTTGGATAGCTAGTAGGCTGTATTTCACATAGATAGCGTGCTATATTTCACATAGTTAACATGCTGTATTTCTTCTCTGTCCACCATAACCTTGCCATTCACTGCCACATTGCCATGACAGAGGACAGTACACTTACCATCAGCTGAAATACTACCTGTCCTCTGAACTTTGGGACTTGTTTACTTTTGTATTCCCTTAGGTAGCAGTGAAGTACCTGGGGGTTCTGGTTTATGCTCGGTACCTCTTGGAGCCTTTCCAGTCTTTGCCTGGATCAAGCCCAGCTTCCTTCCCATGCTCAAATTTTTCACTGTTGAACTGGCTTTTCCGTCTCTGTCTGTCTCTCTCAAACACACTCTCTCTGCCTATTTGTCTGTCTCTTGTCCTCTTCTGACCTCCTTATGATAGTAATTTTATTTCATTTTCCCCTCATGTAAGTTTTATTACAGCTCTTTGATTTTTCTTCTACCTGCTCCTTACTTATTGAAGTTGAAATTAATCTACATATTGATCTGTTATGTCAAGTCATAATGTGTTTTCTCACCTGCATCCATGTGGCTGTAAAGCTTTGCAGACTGAAGCGGTGGGTTTGTGAAGTTATTAAGTTATGCCACCAGCAGCACCTTGGTCTTTTCAGGGCTCTGTGCGGGGGCCACCGAGTGACCCCATTTGGATGTTTTTTGTAGTGGTGAATCATTCTGATTTGCCTAAGTATAGACATGGGAAAACAAATGTGCATCTGAACTGCTTGTGTAAGAATAAAGCAGGTGCATTCAGGAGCATTGTATCTCGTGCTGTGACTGTACCACACTTCAACTGCTGCCCAGACTTGCTGTGAGTTTGACCAGGAGCTTGATGGATGTTACAGTGGGCAGTGTTTAAAATGGAGTATGAACACTGGATGAGATTTCTCAGAATAGACCAGAGATGGATATTTCTAAGAATTGATGAAATTTATAAGAGTAAAATATGTGATTTTTAAGTACTTTTCTAAGAATTTTTTTTTAATAATGAAAGAAGCATGGTAGAGAAGGAAGGTAGATCAATACAACTTTCTCTTTTTTATTAGAAACCATTTTCTCTGATACTTGATCCTTAGTTGCAATTCAGAGGGTCTCCAGGAACCTGAAGAAAATCAAGATGCATAATTTGAATTAAATAAGTTACAATTCAGTCAGAAATTGACTCAAGAGAGAAATGATTACCATAGACAAGCGTCTAGTGATTCCTGGTTATATAAACTGATACTAAGAAAGCAGTGGATTGATGCAAACCTCAGATGAAGATCTAGAGCTCTGATTCATGTGGTGAGACTGCAGCTGAGGTATAATAACGAGGAAAATATGTTAGCTTCCTGCTGCTTCATGCAGACTGGAAGCCCTAGTGAGGCACCAGATTTATTTGCTTAGGAGGTCAAACCATCTTAAAACATTGCTGTTACTCTGTGGCCCAGACCGAGGAGCTCAGGAGATTGTCTTGCTCCTTTTAACTGATAATTTCGCAGCATATTGTTGAGGACACAACAATGAGTAACTAATAAAACAACACTCTTCAAGCTTAGTGTCTTAATGAGAGCATTCGGGAGGTGCCAAAGGCAAAGTGTGTGGGGAGAGGAACTCCCCCCCATCTGCTGCTTAAAACACGCTGTGCAATGGTGTGGGATGGGGAGGTACTGCCAGCAGGGAGGACTGGGGCTCCCTGGGAACTGGAGACGGGGAAGGACTGGTTGCTGCTGAAGTGGGGCAGTGGCAATGGGGCCTGAGGGTTTCTCTCCATACAGTCCATCTGGTCGTGGGAGCTGGAGGAGGGGGAGGAGGAGGAGGAGGAGGAGGAGGAGAGCTTTTTCTGTGTGTGTGAATGGCCACTTTCTGCCTTGTGGGGCATCCTCATTGTACAGCTGTTTTATTGCTTTTAGAAGTGAGCTTGACCATTTCATCCAACTCTGACCTTTATTTTTCCCACTGTAAGGTTCGTTCTTGCTTTTTCTGGCCATTCAGAGAGCCAGTAAGTGCTCTTACAATGGGGTCTAGGCAGGACTTACAGCGTGTATGACTTCTAAAGCCTTTTGGTTAAAATTGTGGTTTAAATTTGATCTTGGGAAATTACTGTGGAATGCTGATAGAATTTTTACCTCCTGTTACAATTTGCCACCACAGACTAGCATTAATAACTGCTCTAAAGAAACATTTCAATACTGTGCATTTGTTAGTTGCTCCTCAAATTAAATCCCGTAGGAGATTTGGAGAGATACTAATCACTGTTTATCAGTTTGCTTGCTTTCTGTTTCCATTAAGTTTCTAGTAACAAATTTAAATTTACTCTGCTGTTAGCAGTTGTGTTGTTTTATACTGTAGGAATTTACTTCTTGACTTGCTTAGTATGTAAGATGCCACATACGGTATTTTTCATTTGGGGGACCATCTTGCAAATCTGAGGGATAAATATGTGTTTATTAAGGCACTTAACATTTCTTTAAGGACCAAAGCTGAAAATTGGCTTTTAATTACAGTAAATTTAATTTTACTGCCAAAAATGATGTCTTACCTTTCAGTATAATTAGCTTTTTCTACCTTGGAATTCTCTGTTCCCCAGAGCAATATGTATAGTTCTTTAATGCTTATTTAATGATGGCAGGTTGGGGTATAATTATTCAGCCACTGAGCTTTTGAACTGTTGCTGTAAAAATAATAACATGGTTAGTTTTTATGTTAATTTCCAAAGCTAGTGGCTTGTTTTATTACAAGGTATGTTGGTAGTCTTTTGGTGTAGAATGGAAATGCCTCATGGCAGTACCACAGCCGTGCTCAGAGCCAGGTCACAGAGAGCACTGGTGTTAAACAGGGTTGACTCTGAGTACGTGGACAAGCCTTTGCCTGAAATCTGTAGAGTATTTCTGTTCAATACCTGTATGTGATTGGCAACTCCTTCATGGATACACAATTAATAATAATAATTAAAACAAACATAGAGCTGCTTATAAAATGACTGCAGAATTCCATAAATGAATAGAGGGCAAACACAAAGCTGCAGGTTTGTGTGGATTTCTGCTTTCCTGACAGTGGAATTAGGGATGATACACAGCTGCATTACCTGTGATGGGTTGGCAATGGCCCACCAACATCCTGTACCCAAACTGAGGGGATCTCCTGGCCCACTGAACTACCTCCTAGTCATGGCAGGTCATGTTTACGTCAGAAGATCCCTAAGAATTTCTTCTATAATTTCCAGATACCATAAAGAGCTTGAATGCACCGGGGTCCTCTTGCAAAAGACCAAAGGCAGTGACTCCAACCTGCCCCCGGAGAAAGGCAGGAAATGTTGCTGTTGTACTGCCTTCCTCAATGTGTTCAAAAGGTCAGAGAATTTGGTCCATGGGATACCAAGGTGGCTCTGGGAAGGGGATGATGCCTTGCTCTTCAGTCCTCGCTCACTCAGCTGGAAGAAAACATTTCCTCACTCCAGATCTGGCCATGGGGGAAGCTCATGAGCAGGTTGGTCCCCTTGGATGTTGTTAACCAGGAGATGTGGCACATTCTGCCAGCCAGTTTTCTGAAGAGCTGTGTCAATCTGCAATGCTCATGGCTGGAGCAAATCCCATCCCCATCCTTCTCCTGAAGAGACCAGCTATGGTGCCAGGGCAGGGAAAACCCTGTGTTAGCTGTGGCAGGACATGGTTGGGGGGCAGCAGCAGAGACAAATGTGAAAGTGAACATAATTATTTTGTATTTGAAACTCCTTTTCAAATACCAGCAAATTAAAGTTCAAGGACGCAAAGTATAGTCTTAATCTATTCCTGTTCTTTCCAGAACTTTATCAAACTTCACTGTGAAGCAGTTTAGGATGGATCACCTGTTCAGAACTATACTCCCTTCACAGGCTCACCATTGATCATGAGCATTATCTATCTTTTAACCTCATACAGGTGGTATCCTTTCACTTAAATAATTTATCTTCCTCTTCATTTTTATGCTTGAATATATTTATAAGTTCACTGTATTATTTCTGGACCTATTTTTAAATGTCACTTCATACGCACCTTCGAGAGTGCTGATACAAATTGTGGAATTGGCATTAGTGGGGTCACTGTGCATGGGCAGAAGCGTTCCATCTTTTAAGACTTTCTGTTAGCATTCTTTCAGCCTTTGACCTGCTTTGGAAGAGCAAATATACAAACCCAGAGAACCAAATGCACACTAATCCTTCCTTACAGTGCAGTGGTTAGAAAGTTAAGTTCTAGCTGTTTTTAGGAGAACATGCTTGTGTTGACAGCACTTCAGAAAGACCTTAAAAAAAGACTCAGGATTGGCACAGGGCATTCTGACTTTTCAATCCCTTCTGTGAAAGGCTGAGGTGGAATAGAGAAAAACACCTTTGTCATAGTTTTGCATGGACTTCAGATTATGTTTTATTGATCCTTCAGAAGAACAAATCTACCTGTTCAACCTCAGTGGTTACAGGTGAACCTCTTTCTTTGTTCTGCTTGCTTCCATTTTGCTAAGAAGTATTCCATATCATTTTGCTGCTATTACTGTTAATGAAATAATTGCATTATTAGTTCTTTTAGGACAGTGTGAAGCAAGGTCTGACTTTCAATGGTGTTACTTTACCGATAGATTTTTGAAACACTCTAAGTAGGATTTTGTGGAATAAAGTAGAGTTCATTCATTAAACCAGACCTTCTTTTCACTGGAGTTGGATATTTCTGGTTTTATTCCTTGATATTTATTTGTAAACTGATTAGTGTTGACTTTTGCCTACAGAACACTTGTGCTTATGTGCCAGGAATTTTTAACAGATAAATTTACTGTTTGGGAACGTTTAGCAAAGCAGTGAAGTTGAATCAAATAATGAATATTCATGACTAGCAAATTTTTGCATACCATGAACTTGATGGTATTAACATCCTCAATTAAGGGCTCAAGTTACTAATCATAAATCTTAAAGCTGTGCTCAGTGAATAACTGTTGAACAACCATAGATGGAAATATTTGCATAAACCATTTGCTGCCCATTTGTGTAGAATAAACACATTCGCATGAGATTTGTCCAGCAGAGGAATATTTGCCCTCCCTAAGGAACGTTGACTTTGCAGATGGTCAGCTGTGATTCCCTTTCCCATATCTCTCTGCAGGACTCTGTTCAAATGTACCTTCAGACTGGGATGCAGACACCAAGCAGGACCAACACACCTGGTTTAGGTGGCTCTTTGAGTTTGTATCCCTGGGAATGAAGTGCAAACTATAGCTCATGCATTAGGAATTGATTTCAGATGTCCCAGCATTGTCAGAAGTTCCCATGGGTTATTTAATGAAACCCAAAAAGGTCATACCATATCCATGGATCTGCAATACTCGTAGTGTTTGTTTATTGATCACTAATTTCATGTCTGGTATACTTAAAATGATGTAAACTCTCCATAGATTTTTAACCAGGAAGTCCTGTCAGATTTACCCTTGTATCCATTAATATTTTTTACAATTAACTAATGTTCTGGTGGTGGAAAAGAGCTGCTGCAAAGGCGACTGGATAGGTGAGGAGGTAATAAAACACACTACTTAGCGTGCTGTAATTGGGTGTCAGTGGAAATAAGATTATTTAGTTTATTTAGTAATTGAAAAATTTATTATAAATGCCTGTGACATTTAAACTGTTCATTTATACACCACAACCATTCTATTCTGATAATTGCAATATCAGTCGGTTTGTTGCTTTTAAAAGGCTAGAGGCTAATGAGAAGCATATTTGCAAAAAGCATTTAATTTCTCTGTAAACTGCAGGGTCCTAAGGCTCTCCCCTCTCTCCTCTCTCCCCCTAACCCATAGTCTGGGACTAAAATCGAGTGGTGCCAGATCTTAATTACCATAATCATTGGCACTGTCATTCCATTACATCAAGCACAAAAAGCATAGCAGTTTCTGTTAAATCCCGTTCCTATTTTAGCTTCCACATTTTGTTAGTGTTTTTCTTATGGCAAGGTGTATAATTGAGTTGATGATTTTTTTCTGTTGGAGAAAAATATAATTAACGTGGTGAACTAGGGCTGCTGTGCAACAGAGAGGATCTGAAATGGCAACATGACAGATCGTAAGAACAGCTTCAGAAGGGAAATAACATAAATGCAGCTGGCTTGTCTGTGGGCATTTCCTTTTGCTGCATCCACTCCACGACAAGTTCACTGCACTTGTGCAGGACACAAAGAAATCCTGAAATAATTCTGTCTTTCCTGTATCTTTCCTTTTGAAGAACTATTGGCAGCAGAGGGAAAATTCATTTTTAGATTTCAAATACCTTGCTTTAGAGATTCTGTTGCCTTGGGGCCCTTGATGTATCTGTATGCTTATACTCTGCATACCTATAAAAGTCATACCCAAATTTTAACAGCTTTATATTCCTTAGACTACTTAGACTTGTTTTCTTGGCCAGTCCTTTCTTTACCAGCTCTCCACAACCGTACAAACATTAAACTGATCAAACTCTTGGATTTTTTTTTTTTTACTTTAATTGTATGGATCTTCTAAGAATAGATCCTCATTTAAGTGGAGCTGTTAAATCCAAATCAGGTTTGAAATTCTGTTTATAACATTATTCAGGACACATTTACCTTAACAGATGATTGTTTGTGTAAGAGCTGATAGAGCATGTGCTAGATACCTGTTGTGTGTGTAATACAGTGTTTTGTTCTTTGCCAAGGGAAAACAAGCCAAAGCATTTAATAATAATAATTTCTGCACAAAGTCATTTGATCATTAGAGTTTCCAGAAATCTGCCATCTAGATCTGCTTTTGCTCATGAAGAAGAAAGCTCTAAAGGGCTGTGCTCGTGGTGCTTAGGGATGTGGTTCAGTGGTGGAACTGCAGGGCTGGGTTAATGACCTTGGAGGTCTTTTCCAGCCTTGATGATTCTGTTATTCTACTGTTGCCACCTGCTTTTTGTGCCAGGGAGACTGGTGGTTCTGTATTTCCTTTTTCCTTTCAGACTGCTCTATATCTTACCCTCCTTTCATGGTGTTCCTCTAGCACTCTGCAATACAGCATCACACAACCTGAGACAACTTCCACCCACTCTTCCAGTGTTGATTTAGATGCAGTAGAGTCAGGAAAAGACTCTTAAAACTCCACCTGGCAATACATCAGGTTTTTTGATGCTGTGCCCTAACAAAAAGGGAGTGTGTTACTGCTCCTCTAACCCACAGTGATATGTGGCAGTGTTATAACTGTGCAAAATGCATTTTCCCCTGCCACAAAGCCCCTTCAGAAAGCCCATCAGACATGTGATGATAAAGGATGTGTAGAAGGTTTGACCTTGCTGCCAACTTTTCGCCTCCCAGAGAGCAAGGATTGCTCTGAAGTGTTTCTTGCCGGTGTGATAATTTCTCCCTATCCCTAAAAGCTTGCAGTAGCTCGTTTGCACTTCACTCCTTTCATTTTGTGTTGGCCATGGCACCGCAAGGCAGGCAGGCAAAGAGAAAATGTAAAATGCTGCTGATCAGGTTTTAAGAACAAACCTCTTGTTCTTAACAGAGGGTTGTGCATGTTTTGAGGCAATACAAGCTCCTTTTGGGAGTAGTCACAGTTAAAATCTTACAGAAACCTTAGATTGGCCTTAGCTTGGCAAAGCTGGCCATGGTGTTGCAGCAGAGCTCTGTTAACTTTGCAGGAACTGTATCCATTGACAATGATGCCCTGCATTTCCATGGCCAGAAGACAGACCCAACAGAGCTGCTTGTCCTGCGTGTTATACGTGTACATGTTCAACTGGTGGAATTGCTTTTTCTTGTTTAGTTCAGATAGCTACCACTTAAATCCTGTATTAAATGCATGGCAACGTGTATAGGTTATGTTAAGACAGTAATAAGATTTTGAAACTGGACAAGTCAAAGTTCAGAGTGCCTGATAAATATAAATCTGTTTCCTTGGACCATATGCATATGGATTTTGGTGTTAATTACATTATTAAATATTTTTTTACAGTAGATTTTTGCCTAGATGGGTCTTTGGGGTCACACTGAAACCAGTTCTGTGTTGAGATGAAAGACTGTTGATGGTGAACTCCTTATCTGCAGCTGTCCCAGTGGCTGGAAAGCAGACTGAGAGTGAGACAGGGTATAGACAGGGTATTTTAGCAAAGAAAAGGATCCTTAGGGTCACCTCATGGTGAAAGCAGCTGCCCACTCTCACAAAGAATGCAGCTGCCTCCTGCCCATGCTGGCAATTTCCTGTGAGACCCATTTTTTCCTACTTGGTCACTGCCTCTGAAAATGTAATTTCTGGATGCCTGAGTTGGAGTTGGGAGGCCTGGCCTGCCAAAATGCAGTCACTCACAGCCCTGATTAGCATCAGTGAAAGTTATATTTGAAACACATACAGTGCTATGAAACCCACCGTTTTCTCCTGCCGTCCTGACAGAAAGTCAGGTGGTGACCCAATAAAAATATTTCAAACCCAGTATTTGAATCTGGCAACATTTCACCCACGGTTGAAATGGTGATCTTATCCTGAAACTTGCTAGTGTATTTTAATATAAGGCAGTTCTGTCATCCCTGGTTACAAAATGATATTTAAAGGGGTTGACAGCTTGCTTGAACTCAAGGAAATTCAGACAAACTGAAATGAATTCCCATCGGAATTCACTACCTTTCTGATGGAAGGCATGATTGTGCAGTAATTGTCTTTTCCTTTCCAGCAGGGCTCTCTCTCAAGTGTAAAGTCAACCTGTAGAAGTTTTCAGCTGATGCCTTTTCAAACTGTATCTGCCTATCAAAATAATGACACTTAGAGGTGCCACCGAATGTCTTTCCAATGCTGACTCTTCCGTGCTGTTTTCAAGGCTTTGAAAACAGGAACATGTGTAGTCTTGCTGTGAGAGTTGACATTGTTGAGCATAGTTAAGGGCTAAACTGAGCAGGTATGGAGGCATAAATCAAGAGTCTATAAGAATGTTGCATTTTTATAACATTCTATTTGTCATAATGAACACTGGGTTACGTGTAGATGCAAATAAAAATTCTTTTGACTTTTTGTCACCCAGTGTCTCTCATGGATCTTTTCCAAGACAAAGCCCAAAACTGCACATTAATTAATTTTTCCAAGGAAAAGGCCAATCTGTTACAATTTTTTGTCACTTCTTACCAGCACAAGCCTTCACATTTAGCCCTCCATGTCTCAACATAAAGATATATGAGGTTTTTTGTGTTACCTGTGCTTTGGAAATATGACTCACTATAAATAAACCAATAACTGCTACATCTTGATAACCCCCATTAGCATAGCAAGCCCATTTTATCTATGGCTAAGTGCATGCATATATCAAACCTTCCAATGGAAGAATCATAACCATTTGAGTAAAATTGACATAATTGCTACAGTTTCAAAAGAACTTAATGACACTTAATTAAACCTGAATCTAATGAATTGACTAAAATGTATATAGAGCAATGTCCTCATGCTACACCTTTGCTCTGTGAGCAACTTTGTGTCTCTCAGTGGTATTACTATCCTAAGCAAGGGTTTGAAGGTTTGAACTCATACATTTCTAAATTCTTTTTGTGTTTCCATGAACTGCGTTGTCTAATCTTGAAAAAACTAGCTTTATATTTCAAGTCTTATGCCATAATATGTTACCTCATTTCAAAAACATAAGTCATCATTGATGACAGTCTTCTCTCAGTATGCAAAAACACTCAGGAAGTGTTTGTGTAAGGGAAACTTCTAAGCACAGATAACTTTTGGAAATACTACTTGATCCTGAGGCTTAATTTAAAAATCTTTGGATAAATTGATACAGCTGATCATGGAGGGGACCACGGAAGGGCTCATGAAGGAAAGAGATTGATAGAGTGGAGACTGAGGAGGAATAAGAACACAGTAAACTTTTAGACATTTTCTCTGCCATTGATTTGTAGCACGTTATATTCACTGAATCCAAATAAATTATTACTTTATACAGTACAAGGATCAGGAAGACTCAGAGCCTGGTGTATTTAATTGCTAAAATCTCAGCCGATCCTTTCTAAAACGAGCATTTAATGTTTTCCTTCTGTCTCAGGTTCCCCGTCTGAACCTCCGTCGTGCAGTGCCAGTTCCATCACCTGCCCATCTGCCTGCACCTGCAGCAACAATGTGGTGGATTGTCGGGGAAGGGGCTTAACCGAAATCCCAGCTAACCTGCCAGAGGACATTTGGGAAATGTAAGTGCCAGTGTAATGCATTCTTTTCCATGTCTCTCTGGTTTTATTCCATGCCTTGGCCTCCTGCCTGGAAGAAAGGCACATGTTTTGAAAACTGTTTGGTTATCAGGTGTAGTGTAGTTGTTCCCTTTGCTTTTGTTCTCTTCACCTAAGGGCTCAAACCATTCTTTAGTGTAATGGAAGATGCTGTTTGACGTTGCCCTACCTGAAAGCAAGATGAAGTTCTTGGTGTATTAAGTTCAGATTGTGTTTACATCTCACAAACCTGGAATTGCAGTTCTGTAGTCAGTAAAAGAAAATACACAGTCCTTTTTTATTTCTAGTCAGTGATTTCCCCATGAGATGGAGGGACATCTTGTTGGCTTGGCAGAATGCATTTCTAATGAATTAGAATGTCAGAGCACATTGTCCCTGCTGATTTTAACTTCTATTTCTTGTCTTCCACATTTTGTATTCCCAATTCTTGTAACAGTTTTGTGATCTGTGTAGTGAAATCACATGTTAGTTTTACAGACTGATTTGTCTTTACTACCTTTAGGAATTGGAATCTTCTATTTCCGTGTCCATGACTTTGTAGTACTGTGGTCCTGAAATACTGTTACATTAAACCAGTTTGCTTTTGGTTAGTCCACAGGGAATGCAGATCAATTCTTTTCTTATTTAGGTGCTTCTCATACAGAGTTTCCTGACATCCAGCCAGCTTTTACAGTCTACACCTATGAATTCAAATATTTGTATAGTCACTGGACTCATCAGTGTCTTGTTGCTCTAGAAATACTGCTGCATAGCAAAATTTACTGTGATAAATACATAGGATCGTAGAATGGTTTGGGCTGGAAGGGATCCTAAAGTCCATCTCATTCCAACCCCCTGCCATGGGCAGGGACACCTTCCACCAGCCCAGATTGCTCCAAGCCCTGTCCAACCTGGCCTTGGACACTCCCAGGGATGGGGCAGCCACAGCTTCTC
>JAWWMP010000028.1:4190802-4236029 GCA_035047865.1 Dendrocincla tyrannina
CCTTGTCCCCAGTCCCTCCCCAGCTCTCCTGGAGCCCCTTTAGGCTCTGGAAGGGGCTCTCAGGTCTCCCTGGAGCCTTCTCTTCTCCATGCTAAACACCCCCAGCTCTCCCAGCCTGTCTCCAGAGCAGAGGGGCTCCAGCCCTCTTCTCGTCTTTGTGGCTTCCTCTGGACTCCCTCCAGCAGGTCCCTGTCCTTGTGCTGTGCGCTCGAGTGGAGTCCCACAAGAGTGGAGCAGAGGGGCAGAACCTCCTCCTTCAGCCTGCTTTTGATGCAGCCCAGGATGCAGTTGGCTTTCTGAGCTGCAAGAGCTCACTGCAGGGTCATGTTGAGCTCCTTGTCAACCAATACTCCCAAGTCCTTCTCCTCAGGGCTGCTCTCAGTCCGTTCTCCATCCAGCCTGTGTTCGTACTTGGGATTGCCCTGACCCCGGTGCAGGACCTTGCACTTGGCCGTGTTGGACTTCATGATGGACCCACCTCTGTGCCCTGCCAGGGTCCCTCTGGATGGCATCCCTTCCCTCCACAACTCCCCCAGCTTGGTGTCGTTGGCCAGCCTGCTGAGGGTGCACTCAATCCCAGTGTCCACATCAACAAAGACATTACAGAGTGCTGGTCCCAACACTGACCCCAAGGAATGTTGAATTCACCTAGTTCTTGTACTCCCCCTTAACTGAGTATTTCTTTGTAAGCCAAATTGTACCTGACAAGGACCCGTGCCTGACAAACTGTTGTACAGAAGTGAAACACACAGCTGTTGCTCTAACACAGTTATTAAAGGTGACCTCTATTTCACTCTGTTTCAGTATTAATTAACGATCTTTTATTCAGTCTCCCTTCCTTCCTTCATTAGCATGGAGAGGCAGAACCTTCTCAGTCAAAGCTGCCAACAAGTCCTAAAACTGTTTTTGTTGATAAAACCCTGTCACAAAACAGGCAACTCACTTGTCATGGGACATAAAACAATCATTGAATAACACTAATTTTCCCTCGCTACTGACTTCTGCCACATGTAACTTAGAAGTCCCTTGTGTTATTCTATTACACCTTTCCTCAAGGTGAAGATCTTCATTTCAAGAATGTTTATGACGAAAAAAAAATTTAGGAAAGATAAAAAACTCAATCCCAGACTTGCTTTTTCATAATTTCATAAAGTGGGTAGCAAGAATGTACAGAATGCAATTCATTTTTTCATAAAGCTTCTTGTTCAGTGGGGAGCTGACATCAGCAGCCAAATTGACTGAGGAAAAATGAGTTACAAGAAATTGAAGCTGAGGAATACAGACTGTGTGCTGAATGCTATAAAAGATTCTCTGCTCACAAAGTGGTTCTCTCGTGCTTTTCAGAGGAGAAATGAACAGTGTGTGTTATAGAGAAACACAGGAGAATAAGCACAGAGAAGTTTTTGCGTGAATACTTGGATGAAAACAAAAGTCATTAAGCACCTGGAGGCATTTACTGACAAAGAAATACCAAAACAAATATGGCTTGGTGGTTGCTGGAAATGAACAATACAGTCATTTCACTACATTGGAACAGCATCTACAATAAAAGAAGTTGCATTTATTTAGAAAGGGTGAGAGAAGATACAAGCAAGGTAAATAGGGAACACAGTGTGAATGCAGAATGGACTTGACCTTGCAGAGATACAGGGAAGGAGGCCTGGCCAAGTAGTCAGACAGAGTCTCAGAAGAATCTGATTTTCTGCTCAGACGTGATGGCAGCCTTGCAGCCAGCTCCTGTCAGGCTGAGTGACACTCAGCCCGTGGAGACAGCAAAGCCAGGCTGTAGCAGAGACCTGTTACACCCAAAGCCTCCAGCCGTGCCTGTGACAGTCCCTGCCCTGCAGCTTAGGGGAGCTCGGAAGGGTGTTGTGAGAAACACGAGTGCCACCAGTGTGGCTTTCCCTCAGTATGTGGTCTGGGCTGCTGTTGGCCCCGGACAGGGGCTGGATGGCTCTGAGCTCTGCCACTGCTGCTGGGTTTAGGGCAGGGAAAGGACAGCTTTTCCTGCGCGTGCAGGTGTGGGGCACCAAGCAATATTTGCTTCAACATGCTGCCTGCCAAGTTTGTTTGATGCCTCCTAGTACTGGAGAGGGACCAGTAATTCCCTATTAATTTTTTCCCCTACATTTTTCCTCTACCCCTTCTTTAGAATGAAGTTTTCAAGCTGTTTGTCTGTCTCAGACTGAGCTACTCATTTTTTATTTATCCCCTCAATCAAGGCTGTGGTTTAGGACATGAATTCTGGACAGCTCTTTTTCTGAGAATTTTGTACACCTTAAAACAGTGGTGCAGGGACCAACACTCCTGCCTTTGTGTTTCATAATAGTTAGTGCAAGACCTTCCTGAGTGAAGGCAGGGTACAGCTCCCCAAAGCCTGGCCCTCCTGCTCCTGGCTGGTCCAGAGGATGCTTGTGCTGAGGTGCCTGAAGGTGCCAGAGCAGCAGCAACACTGCTTCCCTGAAAGCTCTCCAGGTTGTTTAAAAGAAGGATTTAATTAATTGCAAATGCAAAAGGTTGGGTTGTGATTGGGACAGATGCTTGAGAGAATAAGAACTAGCTGGGCTCAGTATGGAAATTGCTGGGAAAAGAAGGCTGAGCTCAAACGAGGAAACAACCAAACATATGAGGAGAAGGACTGGGGACAAAGGGAATTGAGGCAGGTTGAACAAAGTGCTACAAGTGAGAGAAGGTGAGGAGTAGTTGGTGCTGAGGCCTGAGATTGCTCTGCAGGCAGAGCTGTGGGGATGCGGCAGGAGGGCCAGGACACTGGAGCTGGGCAGGACAGAGTGATGCAGGTAGAGATGGAGCCAAGGAGTCTCTTCCCACCAGGAAGCACATCCCAGAGCCTTCCTGCCTTGTCACTGTGTGCTGGGGAAACCCAACAATTTGTGTGCCTGTCCCTGTGCGTTAGTGACTGTCTAGGCAGAGTTTACCTATTAAACAGGGATTTCCTGCTTTCACTGCTGCTGTTCCAGCTAGACAGCACTGCAGAGGTCTGGGTCTTATACTTTTGTTACACATGAGTTTCCTGGTGATGGAATTAGTTATTTTGGCTTTTGGTTATGAATGAAATATTAAATTATATAGAAACTAAGTGTATTATTTTTTAAATAGTAAAAGAAAAAATAGAAATCACCAAAATTAATGTTTTCAGCTTCAATCTTCATTTGGAGGTTTTGTGTATATTTGCTGTGGTATGCACTGTAACAACAGAATAGTCTCATGTTGCTGGTAAAAGCCTGGATTGATTCCTTGTTGTCCAGGATGGATGGATGATGTCATGGATGTATAGTGAGGGAGCCTGGGTATATGGGATCTGTTTACTTGCAGACACAGGAAAATTGTAAAATGGGGACTGTGGGGAAGATAATCTCATGAATGCTGTCCAAACAATTGGGTTGTATGTCTTTTTGCAGAGGTTTTATTAACTGATTCTGGGCAAGTGACTTGCACAAACTTTTCCTGGGTGGTCACTAGTGATGTAATCCTGGGGTTGTGGCTGATTTGGCTGAGCCATTCCCAATTCACAGCATTCACAGCCATTCACAGCAGCAGCAGGAGGCAATGGGAGCTGTGCTGTGAACACCTTGTGCTGTGCTAATTACTCTGGAAAGCCAAGTCTCCATCACCTGCAGGCTTAGAAATCAGAACCTACGGTATATCCTTAGATCTGGAACCTGATCTTAGATCAAACCTGGGCTTTTTCATCTTAAGTTTGCTGTGTCAGTGTTACTTAACCTGTGCCATGCTCTCTGTCTGGTGAGATTAAGAGAAATATAATTATATGAGGCAAGAGTAATGCTGGACAGGAGGTGTCTGACCAAGACACAAGGACTGTTTGGTGAAGTGCTGATGTAATTGCTCCAGACAGAGTAAAGAGGCTGCCAGTCCCTCAAGGAAAAGTGCTGCTTAGGCACCCCTGACTGGTGAGATAATCACCACAGCCTGCTCTGACAGCGGAGCAGAGTAAACTGGGGTGGCAGCCCTTCCACCAGCGCTTGGGTCTGGCTTAAGGTCAGTTTTAGTCCCTTGTTCTGCATTGCTTTAGTTGCTCATTCTCACTGTTGGTAGCTGAATTAGAGACTGAGGGATCTGTAGGTGTGAGTGGTGCATGACTGTGGTGCTTCATTTCTACATTTAGGAAAAGGTCTGGAGTCTGAGCACACAGGAAAACTCTTAATGTGCTTAACTCTTGCTTTCCTCGTGGCTCTGGCAAAATGAACACAAACCTAATTGTCTGTGAGACAATTGCTTTGAAGTGCAATGATCTGCTTGTCCTCACTGTAATGAATGCTTTCCTGACAAATTTCATAGAGAAATGCTGTCAGGAGGGGACCACTGGGCTGGGCAGTGCCGCAGCCAGAGCTGTGGATAGGCAAGTTTGCTGGGGTTGTTGTTTCAAAGGTGGTCTCAGGAAGAAATTACCTTCTCTGTTATTTAATACCTGTAGGAGTGTGTATATCAGGAGAGCTGGGCCTTCAGCTGTGAATCTTTATGGAGCTTTTGTGATTTGAGGAAGGTGATGAGCAATTTCTGGGCATTTAAATTACTGGTATGTTCAAAGTGAATTTCCCACCAACTAAAATAAAGTCAGAAAAGGTATTATAAAAAGATTGAGCACTGGTAAGTATTTATTAGAATAAGATTTTTCTTTCTGTGAATTATAAATGACACCACAACATTTTCATGTTTATTAATAATTGGCTGTGAAGTTCTCAGCTTCTTAAAGGCAAGATTTTTTTTTCTTTTCTCAAGAATATAAGCATGTAGAAACCGTAAACTTCATGGATAAAGGAATGACCGTTTTGCATTTAACACTTCTCTTCCTCCTAAAAGAAAATTATAATAATTTTCCCAGGCTTCCAGTAAATACTGCAGCTGAAGCCAGCCCAGTATTTTTGAACACTATAGTAAATGTTCCATAATTGCCTCTGGTGGCAAGTTCTCTGGCTGGGGAAAAAGGTTGGCTCCTGTAGCTGAATCACATAATATGATTTTCATTCACTGCTGTAAATTGGCTCTGGACAGCCTCACATGTCAAACCTGACTACTATTCTCTGGATCTCACTGGGCAAACTGTGTCAGTCACTCCCTGCATTCAATAGAGGTTTCTGTTGCCGGGCCAAAAATATGTAGAAAATGTTCTATGAGGTCAAGACACAAAAATAATAAAGAAATAATAAATAAAATGTTTTAGATTGAGAGTCAGTGGAGAAAATATAAATATACGGAAAATGATAAGAATAAAGGTGTTTTCTGTGCTGAGACAGATGAAAGCAAACAGAAAGCTGTGTTTTAGAAACAAGCAGTAACAGCAGGGAGTTTCTGCTGCAAGATGAAGGCAGGGTTTATTTCTTACATCTTTACTTTCATTTCCAAGATTAAATACAATTAATGTCATCTGTAGGCACAAGATGATGGTTTTGTTTTGATAAATCTAGATTTCATACACATGATCATTTCCATTTTGGCTGTATCATTTTTTACCCTTTTCACTACTCTTTATAATTGTGAGATTCCTTCTAAAAAAAGTTATGTACAGGTTAATTTACTCAGGCAAGCTGTGTAGGAGTAAATTTACCAGGTTTATGGGTTTGAGATTGTCTGGGGTTTTTGGTTGGGGTTTATTTTGGGGTATTTATCTTTTGTGAGTCTGTATGTTCTCTTTTTCCCAGAGGCACCACTTCAGTCCAGGAAGAACATAAATTAGTAATTATTAATAAAAATTAATGGTATAACCAAAAAGGCATTTCTTTTATCTAATACAAATTTCACTGCAGAGCTCCTGTGTTGCCAAGCAAAATAAAGAGATTGTAATGTATAACGAGTATATACATTCTGAAAGCCAATTATGAAGGGGAGAAGCAGTCACAGAAAATAAAATAGGGAGCATAAAATCTTCACTTTGAAATAAAATATACTAATCAGATTTTTTTACTGGATGAAAGACTAATTGTCTTTTGGCTTACATGTGTTCTCCCGGTTTTTTTGCTTAAAACAATTAGGAAAAGAATAAAGTGTTTGAGGAAAGTTTATAGTCAAATGCCAGAATCTGTTTTGATGACAAAATATTATAGGTGGCAGAATTTCAACTACCAGACAGCTATTTAATTTTTCTACTAATTTCTGGTGTTCTGCCTTTTCTTTGTCAGTATTTGTAAATGTGTAATAAAAAAATAGATGTTACAGACTGTATGGAGCTCTTAACAGTGAGGTCAGAAATTAAACAATTACTTTTTTCCTTTTCCCTCATTTAACTTTCTCCTGGTTCCACTAAGTCTAAAAGTGTATTTTTGTGTTACAGCTTGACAAATACATTGCAAACCAACCTGCAACCCTCAGATCCCTGAGCTACTTACAGCACTGTGAAAAGATTTGGAAAGTGATCTGGGCTGGAAGTTTCTTGAAGTAATTGGAAGCCAATAGAGGGTGGTGAGGACTGACCTACTCAAGCACTAATTAACTAATAATGTGATGTGATAAGGGGTTAGTCTTTCTGGGGAGCTCGCAGAGCAAAACCTTGTTCTCAGTAAAGCAAACATCCTGAGTGTGGTTTGTTAAGAACCATTCCTACTGCTTTGCATTCATGACGTGTAACCATAGGGGAGTGATTGCCTTCCCATAGGCCCTGTAGAAACCATCTTTCTCCCAAAGATGATTTCAAGCTTCAGGAAGAAAAAGGGAAAAAAAAAACCCAAAACAAAACAAAGCAAAACTGACCCTCCAAAAAACCCAATTAAAAAAATTAACAGCAGAAAGTGCTCAGCAGAGGTGCAAGGTTGAGTCAGGCTCAGAGCAGAGGCTGTGTTGTGGAAGTGAACACAAGAACCTCATCCTCTATGTAGCAATCTGTGGGACGGTCTCTTTGAACTGGAGTCACTGGGTCTGAACTGGGATCCCAGGGTGCCACAGAAATCCAGGAGTGGGATCTGTGTTGCTGCTGTACCACACCACCTTGGGAACACAAACACGTGTGAACTCGTGTGTGCTGGTTGAATGGGCTGTGTAACTGGGCTGCATTTCAGCAGCAGGGAGCTGCAAATTGCCAAAGCTCTCCCACCTAAGGACTCTCTTTCCTGGGTTTATGTTCTCAGCCACAGGTCTGCATGCAGGTAAAATTCTTCCTGTAAACCCTGATCCCAAGTCCAGTGACCCAGTAAAGTCTGCTGAGATGGGAAATTACCTGTCTAGTGCAGAGGAAGAGCAGGGAGGCATTATTTTGTATTCCACCCCAAAACAGCTTCTGTTTCACCTCTTAACACCCTCCCTGGGGAGCTCACCCGAGTCCCTGCTGTTATATCTGTGCCCAACCCATTGCAGTGAGAGGGAGCTCCGGCACTGCAGGTGCTGGGTGGGGGATGCACCCTCAGTCTGAGGATGGAGCAAGGAAAATACATGAATGAGACAGGCCGGGGATATAACAATGAAAAAGGCCAAAAATTCTGACCAGAAATGTGAAGTATGGCATGGTAGATGGAGGAACCCTGAGGTCTGGCAGGATAATGCTGCATTCTGGTGTTTGTGTGGTTAGAGATACATCGCAGTAATGTCAAAGAGTGTTTTGCAAAGTACCAATCTAGGGATGTCTCTGGTGTCTTCCTGTTTGTCTGTACTGCACTTAATGCAAAATTAACATGCTGCAACAGAGCCGATGGATTCATAATGCAGCTGCCATTACAAATTCAGCATTTACCAGCTGATCCCTGACCAAATGCTCAGCTACACAGTTGTGTCAGCTGAAACGAGATTCACTGGGCTGTGTTAGAAGATCCAATATCACTAGCATGACTTTTAGATGAAGAGGGAACATATCAAAACATCTGGTTTCATTCTGCAAGATGTCTTTTGGTGAGCAGAATTATCTGTGTAGCTTCCTGGGTAGATTTATGTTGACAAGTCCCTTCACTGTTGGTAGGATTTTGTCTATTGAATATCTGCCCTCAGGTGAGTTGTTAAGAAGCAGGAGCTCGACAGCTAGACCCTGAAAATCAGCACCAGAGTATAAAGGGAAACTCTAGTTAGTCACCTTGTATTCATATAGGTGGATGGTTTACTGGCTCTCAGCTCCCCAGTTCCTAAGGCAGACCCAATGAGAGGGATTTATTAATTTTATTTGGAAGTCATTCAGGAACTACGATGAAAGGCAGCACTATAAAAGTTTTGGAGGACCACATGTGTTTAGGGCTTTTATAGTGTGGTACAGTCTCTGGCTGGGGCACAGATTGAAGGCTTTAACTCTTAAAACAAGCAGTAAGCACAGACAGTCAAAATGCTGAATGTGCTGCCATCCCAGAGCTCTTTATTTTCTACCTTAGAACTGAGGGGCAAGAGGCACAACAGGCTGCTCCTAGGGATACAGGTCCATAAACACCTCCTGAAGCAGCAGGGCTGCAGGGTTTTGCCTTGCACAGCAGTGCCCTGTGCTGGGGTTTAAGGGGCAGTGACTGGGGCTGTTTTGCTGCTGAATGAGCCACAGGTTCTGATTGGAGCTACGGGGCAGGATTCCTCCCTTCTTTCCCATAAGGGTGCCTCCTACTCAGGGCTGTCTTTGGGTAAATAGTTCAGTGCAGCTACCCAAAGTGATTTCAATTCCTACCTTGAGTGCGTGGTAGGAATAAAGCCTGTATTTCAAAGGAAGAGCCAAGAAAGGCATCAGGGCAGGGATCAGATCTAGTTTGCAATTGTAGTAAGAAGACCAGATTTTAAGTATGATTTCTTCATCTTAAATACTGAAAGTATATCTCTGGACTTTTCTTCATCAGACTCCAAAATATGCAATAAGATATGAAGCCCAAAATACGAGGTGAAATAATGGTCCAATTATAGGTTTTTATAATCCAGTTCTTTTCAGTCCTTGCCAATTGATTGTTATGTGCTCTGGCTTTGTCACTGTGGTGGATGTGTATTCCCCTAAACAGTCCTTAACCAGGTAGTTCCCTGCACATCCCTGCTTGCAGGACAGGAGGAAAGCGAGGGGTTTGCCCTTCCCAAGCACCTTCAGGCAGGCTGTGTGTGTCCTGCTGCACACTGATCTGACCTTCCACTCCTGCCCTCTCACAGGCTGCTGTGGCTCTTGGCTCCTGAGCAATGCAAGCCCCAAAGAGCCCCATCCCTGGGAGCAGAGCGCCAGGATCCAGGGAGTACTCTGGCTCATCCATTCTCTTTCCGTGTCCCAGCAGGGAAATCTGGGGCTGCCCAGTGCAGAGGGAGGTTTGTGACACTGCTAATAGAGCGTGGCTGTCTCATTTGTAGGCTCTATTCATCTGACAGCTGAGAATTATCAGTACTGATGCTTCACTCCCTCTCTCTTTTTCTCCAAGGTAGTGATTTGTCTATGTTATGGGTAGGTAAGCTTGACAAAACATTACACATTAGCAGCCTGGACGGTGTTTGAAATGGGAAAATTGCTAGCAAACTGCTCCATTAGAGACCCAAATAACAAATTCTTTCTTTCCCTCAATGAAAGGGAGATAGTTAAGGCCCAAATTAATACATCTGTCTCCCCCACTCTGCAGGGGGAATCACTCTTCAAGACAAATGGCTTTGTCACTCCCGAGTGTGAGCTGGCTCTGCTAAGCCCGCCTTAAGCAGAGTTTTCTTATGCTTTGTGTTGCCATCCTGGGCTGAGCCCCACGTGAGGAGGTGATGAAAAGATTTGCACCTCAGTGAACTTGGAGATGGATTGGCATGGGAATTGGAGTGCTTATTCTTTACTCTGGGATGGTTTTTCATCTTTAACTGCATGGTTTCCCACTGTTTGGTTTGGATTTTTTTTTCTTTGACATGTTTACTTTTTGCTCTCACTGCTGCAAAGTCATTTAAAGAGAGTGGGAAGAAGGAGGACTTTTCCATGTCTAACATCACGTTGTTACAAGAAAAACGTATCTGAATCCATTGGGCCCTCATACTTTCCAATTTTTGATAATCTATTAGAGAAGAGAAAGGAAATTGTTCTTGTCCTTTGATATTGTTGTCAAAGACTCTCAAATCAAGCTTGGAGAGGCAGACAGAGAATTGCTGGGTGTCAGAAGGGGGGAGACACGCTTCAATTCCTCTCAGCACTCAGCTGGCAGCAGGAGACATGGCACAGGGAAACTGGGAATGGAACGGAGGAACAAAAGCTGCTGGGAGTTTGAACGTGGCCAATTTGTTTTACCAGCTTCGTGAATTCTGCTTGTCGAGTCTTTTAAGTAGATCTGAGTATGAAATACCCGAGGAGAATGGAGGAAAAATTTATTGAGTTGTAAGAAACTCCTAATGTGGAGGGGTAGTAGTTTAAATTATCAAAATGTAGCCTTTTAGGACTGTGTATCTTCTACACATTTCTCATATAAGTTGTAGAATTACTTTATAGTATACTCTGCTCACACCCCAAAAAGATGAACTCCCTGATGCTGCTTTGCACTAGCACAGATGGTTTTGTAGTGTATGACAGCACTCCATAGAATGCAGGGATAAACCATGAAAAACACAGTTTTCCAAAGGTCATGTTCTAGGTAAACTGGGTAATTTTCTCTGAAATAAAATGTGGCTGTAAAATTTAGATGAGCTTTTTGGAGGACAAAAATGCCGCCGCAAGGTAAGGGCTGTGTTTTTCACTTTCTTTTAACACCAGTTTCCCATTACATCATGATCAACACTGGTTTATAATTAAGCCTTCATCACCCTGGAGTTGCCAACACCCCTTCTGGCAGAACCTGGTGGTTCTTGAGATTTCTAATCCTCTATTGTCCTTGACACGTCATTCCTGAGCTCAGACGAGGTGAAAGCACAAAGTGTTGATGCAAACAATGTGTTTTAGTAGTGTAAGCGCATTGTGGTTTTCAGGCTGTGCCTGCCAATGTATCATCAAAACATGTGCTTGTTTAATGCAGTGCTGTATTTAATGCTCCAGGATTGGCTCTCTTTGTGCCCAAGTTGGAGCCCACCTGCAAACAGACCCTGATGGGAGCCCTTGGCGCTTCTCTGGTGGCATCTGCAAGGTGTGGTGCACTGATCTGGGCAGTCTTCAGTCCTGCATTTCCAAAGAGCTTCATGAAATAAAAAACCTTAGGATCCAAGTGACAATACAGCAGCAGGTGACAAGAACCCTGTCCGTCTGTTCTGCACATGCAGGCCATGTGCTCCAAGTTTTGTAGGAAAAGCTGAAGAGTTCAGTAGGTGGCTTCAGAAAACAGCTCTCTCAGAGAACTCCTGCTTCTGTCTTCCTCTCTATCTTTTATAGAAAATGCTTTGGTTTTTTTTAATTGCTTGGGACGTGTCACTATTCTATTGGGGGGGAAATTCTGTGCATATTTCCACCCTTAAGTCACTACAATTTCCTTAGAATTCTAAGTGATCATAAAAAGGGGCATGTTTCCCCCACCTTTCTCTTTGAGTTTCCCTGTCAGGGCTGCTGTGCCTGCGTGCAGGATGTGTGACCCCCCCGTTTCCATCCCCAGGGCCAGGGAATTGGGCAGGCAGGGCCCTCTTTTGTTCCTCGAAGTGTCTGCACAGAAACACTCTGGAGGAGTTCAACACCCAACTGGCAGGCTGACAAAAAACCTTTGTGGGAAGAGTATGTGTACTGCTAATTCTGGTGACAAACACCCAACAATAGTGGTGTGCTGGAGCTTACAACAATTTGCATTTCACTGTGGACTTGCCAGAAATGAAGCGTGTTATATTTAGACCAACTGGGAGGGAAATCTCAGACACTAATTCAAATCACAAAACAAGGAGTGGAATTAACTCTGAGCACAACCTTGAAAATAGACTGCTACAGAAATAAAAGAGGGCATGCACGTTGGCTGGGCAAGTTGACTGTGCAAATATCACAATATTTGAGACTTAAATGGCTTTCTAGAGTATAACTGAGCTGGCAAATGATCTTATTTTTCAAGGGGATTTTTCCCTTTGTCTATGGAAGCACAGATACGCTGTGCAATAGGGAGGTGATAGGCCTTACATGTTTTCTCTACATTATTCACAAGTTCTTTACAAACCTTGATTTATTTCTCCCTTCTCCCATTTCATTTTATCTCCATTCCTGGTTCTAAAATTTTTTCTCCCCTCTGCAATGCTGCAGCAGCTCTCAATGACTTGAGTGCCTCATTCCATCATTCCAGTATGTTTTTGTATTTCAATTCCATTTCCAGCCACAGATTTTGTACTATTTAAACTCTTCCTTTTTATGACACTTTTGGGGAAAAACACACAAGATTTGAATAATAAGTAAGAGCAAGGTAAAGTCACGTTTTGCTCTCAGCTCCAACCCCATAGAGTTTTAGCTACCGTGGTCATTGGAATTTGTGTTATGGGGATCCACTTTTGCATTTCTAATTGAGATGAACGTTTAGAGTTCATCTGAGGAGAAATTATTCCTTTTAGCAGGAATTCGGGGAACTTGCTGACAATTGAAAGTACTTCTGGGAAGGAAGAGGAGTTAATCTGAGCGGTTACTGTATGTGGTGTCTAAAAGCTGCTTACATTTTATGTTAGTGAGACGTGCATTTATGATACTTCGTAAAGAATATCTCTTTCAAACCAAATCTCAGACATAAAAACAGCAGCATTTTCATGCAGTCTGGACCATATTTTAGAAAACCTTCAGTGCTTGGTAGCTAAAATATGAAGATATGGTTCTTTTTTGTACTGCTTTAACATAAAATTTCTCCCTCCCTCCTCTTAAAAATCTGGATTCATCTTGCAGTGAATTCACTTTGGTTTTTAGCCCGTTCCCACAGATCGTTGCTCCTGAATTGTTCTGATAGTACTATTAATCTGCTTATAAAGCTGTCACAACCTAGCCTAGCTTTCAGTTCAGATAGCTACATTCTGTTTGCAACACCCAGTCAAAGAAAGCATCTACATTTTTTATTTTCTACCTTAATTTAAAAATACACAATTACTCATTAATTCCATGAGCCTTAAAGGTGCAGTTTCTCTAACCTGTGACTTTTATTCTGTACCAGTTTAGTGTAAGCAAAGAGTTATTTTCTCAGCATTTTCTCCATTTAGTGGATTTCCGAACAAGAAATGTGTTTTGCACAAAACTCTGTAAAATTGTTTTATGTTGGTTTATATTTATATAAAATTTGCTGTGTTTAATGTGATTCCTGTCCTATAGCTGTGTAGTTAACATGTATATTGCTTTGTTTGTTTGCAGACGTTTGGAACAAAACCTCATCAAAATCATTCCCCCTGGAGCTTTCACCCAGTACAAGAAGCTTAAAAGAATGTAAGTTTTAATAAGACCAACATGCGAGAGCAATCATGAATCTTCTAGCTTCAAGTTCAGTATCTTTATTTCAGAAACATATTGGCAATTCTATGTTGAAATCACTGGGGATTGCACAAATAATCTTTTCAAAGTGTAAGCAACAATGGAATTTGGTTCAGGATGCCTAACAGTGCATGAAATCCTTGATAATGCTTAATTTCACTTCCTATTATAAACGATGTGATCTAATTAGTTGTTAGTCTGTTCAAACTTCAACTCTGCTCCCTCGGAAAAGATTTGAAGTCCTGTTTTTCCCCCCTTTGTTCTGGTGGCTCTTTGCAGCAGTTCAGTGAAGTTGACCCCAGTTATAGCAGGAACGAGATTTTTTTTGTGGTGCCTTCAGTGTCCTGATGTTGAAATGGTTTGACTGTTTACAAGAAAACAAAGAAATCTGCTGGAGCTTGTTTTCTCTCTTGCTTAATCACCAGTAGATACTCAGACAACTATTTTTGCATTAGCTCTTGTGTTTTCTTTTTGGATTTTTAAAAAATAAAGTAATCCTGATGTGTAGCAGCTCTGTCCTGCAGATAACCCAGGCATCCCCCCAGTTGGGTTTTCATTTTTAAATGATATATGAGAGATGATGTGGCAGCAGCACGATGACACAAATAATGGGAAAGCAAATTACTCCTGGTGCCCCCATGGTATCAAGATGATGGTGGTGCCACTGGAGCAGTGACTTCCAGAAGTCATTCTGGCTTTGCTGAAAAGGGGCCCTTGCAGTTCTCTGCTGATGTGAACAATGCTGGGATTGAGACACTGGGAGCTCATTTCACACAAGCCACTGGAGCAGCTTTTGGAAACTGAAATGAGCTTGTGCCATGCTGTTGGTGTGAGGGTGAAAGGACTGTATTTTCCAGTCCAAACTTACCAAGTTCCTAGAGCTGAGGAGCTGTAAATATGGATCTTAATATTTAACGGGTCGAATCATCAATCTCAGGGGGTCTCTGTTCTTCTGTCTCACTTTCAATATAGCTGTATGTATTTTTAAAGAAGTGCTGTATCGGATAGAGAGATGGTAATTTCAGTGAAAAATGACAGATCCCTTTTCAGTGACCTAACTTGTAACTTTTTCATTATTAAAATCACTACATAGTTCTTCCTAAGGTGTGACTAATTTTAGATTTTGGCAATGTTTTACCATCCTTTCATTTGTCATGATTGGTGAACTCTAGTTTTATGGGAGTTGACCAGAAAAATGTTCTTCAGCGTGACTGGCTGCTCAAACCAATGCAGCACTTACTCTGTGAAATGATTAATGGTAGAATTTCACAGCAGAATTCCATTAGCAAGTTGTGTTAACAGCTTTCTGGAGTATAATTGGCATACTCATTGAGATCTGAACTCATAATTAAAAAGAAAGTTATTGTGCCAGATGATCTGTGTCAAAGCATAGTTAATGTCACTGCATTTGGGGGATGAACTTGGGATAGGTAGTTAGGCTGCAGAATGTCCCATAACAAACACGTTTTGCCATTTGGTAACTGAGCTGTCTCCTTGTTAAAGTTTTGGACCTGCTGGATGTGAGGTTTTAAATGGAGCACCAGTTCTGTTGCACATTGTTTAATTGAGGGCATTTGTTTCAGTATTTGAAGAGATTATTGACATTATCTGTTCAGTGTGCAAGATTCCCAGTACTGTCAACACAAAACTATACTTTGGTCAGTAGACTATCCCTTAAAACGAAAGAAATGTTCATTCTTTTCCTTCAGAGGAAGGACAGGTTTGATATCCCTGAACTGTCAGCCTTTCATTTCTGCCACTCTGATTTCAATGAGCAGTGCCACAGCACGAAGATTATCAATGTAATTAGTGGATGCCCTGCTCAGGGTACGAATGAAGAACGTTAATATGACTGTTGTTACTGTTACTATTTATTGTTATAATATTTTTATCTAATTCAGAGGGTAGTATTAGCATAACACCATAAATTGTGTTTTTCTCCTTCTGGTGAATAAGTGCACAAGAATGTTACAGGTTATAACCTTCTCACTTGCAGCACTCTGTATTTTGATTGTTTACTGAGGGTTTTTTGCAATATTATCCCGTTTCCTTTTCTTAGCTAGTTGGATATCTGAGATTAATTTTTAAGTAAGAGCCAGTTGTCCAAGATAATCTTGATATGACTTGAAATTAATAGGT
Organism: Dendrocincla tyrannina; assembly: GCA_035047865.1. NCBI lineage: Eukaryota > Metazoa > Chordata > Aves > Passeriformes > Dendrocolaptidae > Dendrocincla > Dendrocincla tyrannina. The sequence goes on from JAWWMP010000028.1 coordinate 4,206,209, forward strand.
CAAGATGATAGCAGAGGATGTATGGTAATTCAAGTGTTATACTTGCATGTAGCAGATGTTTGCCCTTTAGAATGTCTCTGCAACAACTTCTAGGATGAGAGAGTTATTTTGGTGATTCAATTTAGCAAAGGAGCTGAAATCTTTTGTGTCTTGGACCTGATCATAATTGCCCACATCTCCTCACACAATTAATGACATAAAGCCAAATGTATCTGTATGTCTCCTGAGAAGGAAGATTTGGCACTTGTAGGATTCCAACATGCAGTTGAATTATATGCTCTGGGATGATGGTTCCCCTGATTTTGGGGTGGATATAACCCCAGTTCTGTGCTCAGTTATTCAAGGGTTTTAGAAGAGGCTTCAGGGCCCTGAAGGAGATACATCCCGTCTCCAGAGGTAGAAGTTGTCATTATTACATTAAGTATCCAAGGCCAGACAAGCCATTTTGAATTAATTCACAGAGCAGTTGTGCTCGCAGCATAGCTCTGCAACTTTTAGCTTACAAGTTCCAAAGTTTATGACATTATCTCCCATTCTGTCTCTGCTTTTCTGAGGCTTTTAACTAACAAGTTTGTAGCAAGTTTGTCGAGCAAGACTAAGAGCCAAGTAAAAATCCTAAGGCATCATTAGAACCACTTTAAAAGTTTTTGTACCTCTCTAGTTCTGATGCTTTTAGTGGCATTTCATGTTGTCAGATTAATTTTATCATGTATTGGCAGAAAACACGTTGAGGTTTCACAGACTCCCCAGTAGCTCTGTGGAGTTGCTACTTCTGTTAAGCAGCTCCTAAAAACTAAACCATATATGACATGGGTTTTGCTGAGTTCCCTTGTCAAATGGGAACAGTCCATTTTACATGTTAGAGATAATCAAGGAATCTGTTTTTAATAATGCTAGTCAACAAAGAGCATATTCATCCAATGCTATGAATAGTTTTGCATGTGGCTGCATCTAAAAATAAATCTGTTTTGTTTCAAACCCTTTTACAGTAAAGACATTTGAGCCATCCATGTTACCCAGTGATTTGCAGGGGATCCTTGCTGCCCTGGTGCAAAGTCAAACACAATTTATGTCCCTAACTGGTTCCTGAGCACAGCCACCCTCCAAGGTGTGTTCAACAGCCTTTGGAAGGATTTCTACTGTGCTGTCAGAGGTGCAGGGAGACAAGCCTGAGGTGACTCATGTCTTCCCTGCCTGAGTGGAATCCTGATAATTTTATTTCGTTTCCACTTGAAGAGCCACGCTTCCCCTGAGCGATTCAGAGATACCCTAAGCTATGAAAATGAGCCTTATGTTATCTAAATTGTCTTTTAGAAGAACCTGTATCTCTTTGTCTGGATGTAAATTCAACACAGAACAGGATGCTCTTACCTAAGCAGCCAAACAAAGGGAAGAAAAATACAAAGGTATAATTGAATCCCTTTCCCTCAGTCAAGTCAGAAGGAGAGGGAGCCTCCTTATCCAAGAGCAGTGGAACTTGGGCTCTAATGGAAAGGAAATAATGTGTCTAATTATCTTCTAATGCTGATTGTAGTGCATCTGCATGAAGTGGGTGAGTGTCATCACCCAGCATGGCATTTCTGCACGTTCAGGCACCATTAGTTACACGCTCATTAGCGCCCGGACATGGGGAGAGAGGAAGGATGGAAATATGGAAATGCAGCACATCAATAAAACAGTGCTGAAATACTTGTTTCAAAAATTAGGTGCCCCTTTCAGATGCTTGTCACTGTTCAGCAAACCCATCTTTTCATGTGATTTTAATGCATTGCTCAATAAACAGATAGAGCTGATCCACATCAGACTTCTGCTTACTAGATAAAAGGCAGCAGTCAGTCGAAACAAGTTTCACAAAACCCTATATTAAAATAAATATTTCTAATTTCACTGTGACAAATTTGGCTGGTGTAAGTTGAACTGAAGAACCAGAAAGCTTCCATGAATGCTGGATGTTGTAACAGAAAACATCAGACTGCAGAGCAATTCATGAGACTTATAAAATACTCATATAAAATTATAAGGGAACCAAAAAAAAAAATCCCACTTTATGTGGCTAGATTTGAAAACTTTAGGGGACATCATTGAAATTGTAACCAACATGTTTTGTAGCTCAAAACATGCATAGAATGGAAAACATTCTTGCTTTCTGATTCCTAAGGTCTTGTTCAGGTGGTCTTTATTTAAAGTCTGCTTGGACCCTTAGCATGTGCCCCGGTGGAACTATCAGTGGAGTTGTACAGGAAATCCTTGGATCCCTCCCGTTCCAGGCATCAGTGAAAAGACCTGATGCTACTGATAGAAGCTGATAGCAGCTGCCAGGGAATGCAGGAGGTGGCTGAAGGTTGTCTCTCAGCTAAGCACCTGGGTGAGCTGCCTGACAGAGCGTTTGGGTGGCAGTGACAGTCACGATACGGCTCTGAGCATCTGCGTGCCAAGGGCAGTAAATTGGGCTCCACATATAAAGATACTGTGGCACATCTTCCTGTTGGTTCTGATTAGACTTGAAGGATATTTTCCAAACCAGCAGCACACTTGCCATGCAGATGACAGCAGGCTGTGCTGAATTCCACTCACAGCACAGCTGAAAGGGTGCAATCCTGCTGGGTCTGCAGTGCCCTGGGGGTTCCTGCAGAGCTGCTGGGCTTCAGAGCTCCACAGTTCCCATTCAGGTGCTCCAAGGCTTTCCCCAGGGTCTGAAAACTCTGGGCAGACCTGCCAGTGCTGTGACAACCCCCTTCTCAGCTGCTTCACCAAGTTAAGGTCGTGGAATTCTGCCAGTAAAACCCAGACACCACTGGTGTGGTGCTGAGCTCCTCGGTGGGGCCTGCTTTGGGATCGAGGGCAGGGCAGTGTGTGTGATCCTCTGTAGTTTTAGAATATTAGCCTTCCCTGCCTGCTTTTAAACATTCAAACAACCCTTATGCTTTGTCATGGGCTGCTCCTCGTGCTTGAGGGCCACCCCACAGAGTCTCCAGTACTAATGGCTCTTAGGACGGTTTTATCAACATCACTGTTGTTCTTAAACTCTTCATAAAAGCCTTTGTTTTGATGTCCGTGAAATGAAAGACCTTATTAAAATGGGAGCTCTAGGCTTGTCATACTGACTGATGTTTTCTGATCCTTCCTGGAATTTGCCTATCATTTCTCTGAGATAATATGATCTTTTACTTCTGTTTTTTTACGTCAAGTGTGTTCTTCCAATAAACTACAGCTAAAATCTTTTCATCGAATTCCTTTTTACAAATGCGTTTTTTAAACCTCCCTTCTCTTTACAGAGACATCAGCAAGAACCAAATAACTGACATTGCACCTGATGCATTCAAAGGCTTGAAATCTCTCATTTCATTGTAAGTACAAAATAGAACTGAATGGGCATTCGGGGAGAGCTTGGATGTAAGAGGAGTAAAAATGGTAATGTGCTGTCTGGGGGAACATATGTTTCTGTGTGCAATTGCCAGCTTGTGTGAAGCATCTGATCTTTTGTAAATGAAAAATCGGTGATGAAGTTTAGGAGAGACTGTTTACAAGTCTCCAGTAAGCTCTTTTATAGATCAAAACCCCCAAGGTTGCTGACTTGTTCACTCTTCAAATCAGTGCATTAGTTGATCTTCACGTGCACCTGCAGTCTGGTCTATACACCCCTACTCCTCATGGCACACAGAAACCTCACCACAGCTCAGACACTGTTTGGTCGTGTGGAGCAGTTGGGGAAATACTTCCACACTCAATTTTTCTTCTATAGTACAGAACAGAGATTGCACTCCCTTAGGAGTTTTCTGGTTTATTCGTTTCTTGTTGTTGATTTTTTGGGGTTTTTTTTGTGGTTTGGGTGTTTTGGGGATTTTTTTTCCTAAGCTTGTAAAAAATGGTTTATATTTCTTATCTGTAATTGCTAATTTATTAAGCTGGAAGGGGACTAAAATATGACTTCACACAAAAGATAAAAAGAAGGTAGAATCTCTTGGCAGCCATTCATTTCTCTTTATAGAACACAGAAACTGGTTTAGCACCAAGGTGAATTTGCATGCAGCTATATTTCAGCCTGGGTACTATTAAAAAGTGGGGCTCTTAATGGGTAAAAGGAGCAATGCAAGGTCAGACTCTGCATTTGGAGGATGAACTAGAATAGGGTGTTAGAAAGAGCCCCAGGATGAGAGAAGAGGGTGAGAACAACTGGAATGGTATTTGCTTGTGTTAATTTTAAGGATAGTTTAAAACCCATTATCTCATTAATATTCATGTAATACAGCTTAATTTTTAAAGTGTATAGTTTATTTCTACAGGCTACTGTGGCTTTATTCGCTGAATGCTGGATAATTCTGACAAACTGGATAACTTGTTGACCAGTGTTAATATTAGAAAGTTATTAAGTATTAATATATGTTGCACGTTACTGTAAACCTCTGAGCCAGAGTGCAGAAGGCTTGGCCCTTTTCTGTGCCCTGAATCCAGCTGGGAGAATGCCAGAAATATATATTAAGTGTTGCTGGTATTTGTTGAATAGTTTGGGCAGTGTTATTCAGCATGCCGTGGAAATGGTCAAATCCCTCAATGCTGTCTGGAAACAATTCAGTAAGTGAGTGACATTTACTGAACGCTACAGTTTTGGCTTAGTCTGAAACTACTGCTGATGCTGCAGTGCTACAGCTTTCTGGTCTTGGCAAACCTCCTGGCTAGGAGTGAGCTGGACAGGCAAGACATTTCCACTGGGCTTGACCTCCCAATGCAGAAGTTACTCAGCTCTAGCTATAGTTAATTCAGATACCCCCCGGTGGCCTCAGGAGCGGGATGAAACACATCAGAGTGGACGGAGAGGAAACAAGAGTATAAACTGGGCAGGAATTTAAAGTGTTTTGACTTTCATACAGAAGCAAGTGAAATGATGTTGTATTCTCTGCCCAGTCGTCCAAAATGATATTTTAAGTAAATGATGCTTAAATATGTTTATATCCAAGAGGGTAAAATAGTGCTTTAAGTTAATGCTGAGAGGTTACTGAGAGGGAAGGGAGAGGGCAGGGAGATGAGATGCAGCACAGGAAAAGCTATAGCAAGGGAACTGCCCCTGAGCAGTCCTTCCTTTGTTCAGTGCTTGCCTCTGCCTCACTTTCCGTCCACCACAGACACACAAAGCTCTTGTAATGCAGTTTCTCTTTGGCAGACTTGTTTCAAGACCCCAGTCTTGAAATTGTCAGTGTCCTCCTCCAGGTTTGGTTGTCCACTCTGCTTTTACTTTCTTTTGAAAGTCTTTACTCTTGTTTTTCATTGCAACCTTACAAAGGTTGTCCCTGTGGTGGACAGGCAATGGTTAGCTCCCTCATTTTCATAATGTGTCACCAGACCTTTGGCAGGTTCCTCCCTGCTGGTCACATCTGTTGTTTCATTTTCTGAGCCCTGGGTATCTTTATGGAGCAAGATAATCTGCTGCTCTGCAGAATCTGGGTTTCTCTGAAGAAACCTTCCCCAGATTCCTACCTCTGAGAAGCAGAGGATCTTCTTTCCTCTGATCTCTGCCACAGCCACCAGTCCAGAACTGTCAGTCACAGAAAGACAAATGGAAGATGAGTCCTTTGGAGTGCCAGCCCTCCCAATGAAACTGCCAGAGGGGGAAAACAAGGAGGTAGAAATGAAGTGAGACAGTTCCTTCCCAGTGTTTTCCCTCCTGAGCAGCTCCCTCTTTCTGGTGCCCGAGGCCCCCATAACTTCAGTCAGCTGCATGCCCTGGAGGAACACTGCTCTGCATGCAATGCTTCAGCCCAGCTGAGAGCAACTTTTATTGTCCATACACCTCAGTCAGATGTGATTGGGGCATGCATTTTCATGAGACACCATCGAGGTTTAATCTGTGAGCAGAGCAGCTGGACTTCGCAGCTATCTGAGCTGAAAATCAGAAGAAAGGAGGGGAAAATATTAATGCACAGATGAAAGTAAGCAGCTTGGTTTCCATGAAAAATTAAGTCGTGCTGTAACTGCCTCAAATCCTTGCTTTTTCTCCTCTGCATTATTCCCATTTTCTGCTCCTCCCTTTCCTCCCTGCTTGCGTGCAATGGCAGTGCTCCCAATGGGTCTGAGAGAGGGAGAGTGCTTGCCTGGAAGGCAGCCAACATTGTTAGGCTGGCTGGCTAATGGAGGCCCAGGTATGGTGGGTTCTACTCAGCTTCCTTCTGGAGAGAGCTCAGGTGGGTGTTTCCAGGCAGAACTGTTCCTCAGAGTACTCTGCCTGTTCTACTTGTGTAGAGATGGGGAGGGAAAAGTGGTGTGTTAAAGTTTTCAAAACAGGGGAATGTTTATTACAGAAGCTGTTTCCCCTAAAATGCAGAAAAGTTAAATCTTTAAGAAGTGCTAAGTGATCCATGTGCTAGCGGGTCAGAAGTTTTTATTGTAAACCTATATATTTTCTTTAGCAAGAAATCCACCTATGAGAGTCAAGCAGGTCACAAAATCTTTATCCTTCAAAGCAGTCATTTCTACCTTGGGTTTTCTCTGCATTTAGCAAAAGAAAGGCAAGTTTGTTCTTTTAAGGACTCAAAACTTCTCAATTTCCCACACACAGTAAAAAAATGAATTATTTTCTCTATGCTCGTTTTTCAGTGGGTTTTTTTTCCCCATTCATATGACTGTGGAACAAGGAATTTCTACTCTGTTTTTCTGAGAAATATTTGGACATGTACATAAGTTTTTTTTTCTGGTTGTTACAAGAATAAACAACCAGAATCATTGTTCTTTAAAAACTTGGGTTTTTTCTTCTTCCTCGAGTTTTCTGGCTTTTCCTTTTCTTCTTCTTGTGTCACATGCAGGTCAGCCCTGGGTCTGTATGTTCTATGGTTTTAATGCTGTTACAGTGCCTGAAGTTCCCTTTCAGTATTTAGGCATTAGGGCTTAGATCCTTAGCATGTTTTTGGTGGGAACCTTTGGTGTGAAGCTCCCAACCTGGCTATGGACAAACCTGGGGATCCTGTAAGATCCAGGCTCTGGATTTGAGAGAACAGAGCTGTGGGGAGCTTGCTATAAAGCCATGGTAGGGAATGGAGGGTGTTGTGGGGCAAGGCCTGAGGAAAAGGGACTTTGGTCTTAAAGATGCCACTGTGGGATTTAGGAGGGAGAAGTTACGGTGTGTAATGTCAGTGAGAGCTGCTGGACAAATAAACTGCTTGTCTCTGGCAAAGTCTCCCCTCTGAAAAGGTGGAAGTACTTCTTTGTCTCCGAGAGATGATACAAGGGAACAAGATGTAGTGATACTGCAGCACTTGGGCCATAGGAGATACCCAAGATGAGAAAGAAATGATTATAATTATTTGAATCTAAAAAATCATTAAGAAACAGAGTTATACATGAACCATGGTGATGTGGCCATGGCTTTCGTGTTGGAGGGGTTAGTCTTGCCACCCAATACTTCTTTCCAAATAAATATGAGAGCAAACAGTACCCTTGCACTGAGAAGGGTGGCAAGATGGGTTTGTTGCAAAAGAACGTATTCTCTGGGTTCTAAGCAAAAGGCTGAGAAAGGCTCTGCTTGTGGTGTTGGTGTTGCATGGTGAGCACCGCCCTTGGCTGGAGCTGGAGGGCTCAAGGACTCAGCCCAGAGCTCGGGGGCCAAGTCAGGAAGAGTTCCATGATTCAAGATTGCTGCATGCACTTTCTGAAGTAAATTATTTAATCAACTCAAAATCTGTCTAATATCAGTGAGAGGATTGCATCAGCATTTGGTTATTGTTAATAGTATCAAAGATAAAGGTTGTTCTTGGGGTCTGTAAACTTCCCACAAATGTAGGTTTGGAGGGCCATGTCCAGACTGTCTGGGGACATTTTACGAGATATGACAAAATAGTCTAAGCCCTCAGGGTGTTAAACTGCATGAATAAATTTGAGACCACTGCAGAGGGAGAATTCCTTTGGTTTTGTTCATACACTGAATTAAGCTAGTGAACACTTTAAAAGCTTACATCAGCCTGGGCACAAAGACAAGAGACAGCTTAGGTTTTGACACAGCAGTCCCATTTAGACCATCATCTCCTGGATGATGATGTATGGGGTGTCATTCATGGTGATTTGAAATCTGCAATAAAACACTGTCTATTGCAATAACTGCCAAACTTATTTTAAGGTAACAAATTGCTTTGGATAGTTTTGCTGTGATTTATTTAGCTTAACTTGTTCGGAAGGAATATGAAATAGTGCAGGGGGAAAAAAATTACATGTCTAAGTTTCTTTCAGATGTTAGAAATTTATTGCTGGTTTTATCCCTATCAATTCCTCCTCTTTTGAAAACCTGAATTGTTATTGAGCCTGTGCCATTGTACGTAGCTTGGGAAATATAATTCTTCCTAGCAAGAATTGTTTTCACAGTCTGAAGGAAAGTTAAAAGCATTCTGAGGACTGAAAAAGACATTGCATAAAGTCACAATTTGACACTTCAGTAAGAATGTTTCAACCAAGCCAAAATAAAGGAACACTTAGCTGGAAACCATATGGTCTAAAGTAAGGGCTTCTGTGCCAGGCTTTCATACCCCAAAAAGCTCTGTGTCACCTTCAAGGGCAAAAAAAAAAAAATCTCTCTATTCTGCAATCTGACTTAATGAAGCAGCTAAATAGCAGCTCCATTTGCAAGTAAGGTGGGCTGGGGACCTGCAGAATAAAGACAACACAGCAATTACTGTTTCACACCCTTCAAAGGTGGTATGCTGAACTTCGGTGTGTATGAAAGACCACGTGCTGGTAAAGGTAGTGCAAATTTCTTCATCTGAAAATTGTTCAAGAAGTCAGAACGGACAGAGACTGGGAAGAATCGCTGAGAATTTTGTGTTTCAAGACCGTGCTGCTGAAGGTTCAATCCAGTTTTAATGACCTCCTCATCCAGGAAGCCACACTTGTGGCTCTGTGTGCTTCCAGTGCTTCCTTTGCGTTGTGTGTCCCAAGTTCCCAGTGACTATTTCCACTGTTCAGTCTTTAACTACTTAGAACATCACTTGCATTAATCTGCAAAACTTGAAGTTTAGTAGTAACAATCAATTATTTAACTGGAAATTTAATATCTAGCTGTGTCTTGGAATAGATACATTGTTGGGGGAATATTGAAAGATGATGCCAGAATCGGGCTGAAGAAACAGAACACCTCATTATGGCTGTTATATATTTGTATAATTTCTTCTTGCAGATCCAGAATAACTCTTTAGGGTGCTTCTTCCAGAGATCTCCTCCAAAGCTCACAGTGCTGCCAGGGGTCTGTGCTTTATGTGGTGTTGTATTTGTCAGGCTCATTTGGTCTCCTAAAGTTGAGAAGCAAATGAAAAATCAGGAGCACACACTAAAAATGTTAGTAATTATTTTTTGGTGTTCTAATAAAAGTTGTTCTAATTCACTGATTCGCTCTCTATTGGCAGCGATTGCTGAGCTAATTTTATTTTTATTACATATTAACTTAGTGTATTTTTAATATGAAAATATTTGGGGTCTAAAATTTCAGGTGCTGTGGAATAGGAGAAGGGTTGTGTTCCTGTGCCGAGCTTGCACATTAGCCAGGACACCTGCCTGTCCTGCAACGTGGGTGAGGGGTGCAATGAACATACACTTTTAGAACTTGTAATGCCACAGGCAAATCTCCTAAAATTTATCTCTGCTGGGAAAAGCACTGAAGATTTAATGAAGTTCTTGAATTGACCTGACTGTGCTTCCTGCTATATGGCCCTCGTTTGGGGGATTTTGGGGGAGGGTTTTCTTATTTGATCTTTTTTTAAATTATTATTATTTATTGGGATTTGTTTGGTTGTTTTTGTGGGGTTTCTGTTTGTTAGTTTGGGCGTTCGTTTTGGTTTAGTTTGGTTTCTCTTTCCCCCAAAGCTGCAGTTCTGGGAATGTTGGGGTGCAGGCCAGGGAGATGGGCAGCTGGAGGAGAGGGGAGTGACTCCAGTTAACACCCAGCCTGGCAGGAACCTTGGCCAATAATCATGTTCATTCTTGTCTTAAATAGGAAAAAAAAAAAAGGAGAACTCTGAGGAAAGCAAATTTTCTGTGTTTTTTCTTAGAGTGAGTTGAACTCCAGAAATGGGGTGCAGTGCATTTCGGGTCTCCCCTCCCCTTTGCCCCTCCCTGCAGGGCTGTTTGACTCCAGCCCTGGCATGGCAGGCAGGCTCATTTGGCTCTGGGTAGTGCTGAGCATGAATATGAATTAGAGACAAGTGCCTGAGCTCTCATACTGACTTTTGTTTAGCTGTTAATCTGTTCGAATGTAAATGTGCCACATGCACATAAGCCCAGTTAGGTTGGAAAATGCTTATTTTCCTTTTCACGCCTTCTAAAAATCGAAGCTTTGTTTTATTTTGTAAGATATTTTAATCTGGGTTAGTTTGCTCAAAATAATAAAGAGGATGTATAAACACACCCAAGGTTTCAAATTCAGTGGCACACTGCACTCTGACCTCCTGACTCTGAAATTAGAAATGAATGAAAAACTTGCTCTGAGAGTCTTATTTTGATATTTGCATTTAGTAATACCAGAGGTAACAACTGCACTGGGTGTGAGTGGAGATTTCTTTAAGGTTTGACTTTATGTAAGTGTTTTTACCTCTCTACAGCCAAAATAACCCTTAGGCTGGAGTGGGGATGTTTTCATTTTCCATGGGTATTTTGTAAAATTTAGCTTCTCAGCTCCTTCTTATATGATACATTATTATGCATTATTGATCACCATTGATGATCCTGCTCCTTCACAAAACTAAGATGTGTCTCAAACACCCCAGAACTTGTAAACTGAATTCAAAATACAGAAATAAATGCTTTTCAGAAAGACTGGAAAATGAAAGGGATGTAAACTGGATTCTATGGGCATTAACTTTAAGTTTGAACCTTTTACAAGCATTTTCTTTGCTTTTGCTTCCTGATACGGGTGCACACGTCAGTTCCTTTGCTCAGAAAGAAGTCTGAGAGTCAGCCATTCCCGTGCTGGTTTAGAGCCCAGGGAAATTCAGGGACTTGAATGTCCTCTCACAGTTTGAATCTGCATCCAAATAGTCCTGTTGAACCTCTCAAAGTTCAGCCACCGTTTCTCTCTATCTTTGGGTAGAGTGTAAAAATCTACGTGCGTTGCGTGAGATTTTGTTAAAGATGGGAGTTGTGTGTGTCTTCTGAAGCCGAAGCTAAAAAACAATCAGAAAGATTTACAAGCGTTCATTACCCACAAAATACAGTAATTGGAACAGCACATTAAAAGCCAGCCTCCTGATTCTGCAATAGATAAACTATTTTACATTTGTTTAGAGAAAATCTAATGCCGAATGATAACTGGTTTCTTGGGTAGCACTTCAGTTCCTGCTAGACTGCAAAAGTAATGAAAGATGAAGTTTCAGGTTTGGATTTTCATCGTTAAGTGGTGTTATTTTCTTTAGGTTCATTTTATTTAGGCTCAGAAATGAGCTGCTGTGGGAAGGCTCCCGCAGGGGTGATAGCCTTGCAGTGACTGATGAAGAGCAAACTGAAGTGGTGATGCTCTGGGAAGGCCAGAGGGTACTGCAAAGGCTCTGTCGTGCTAAGAGTTTGGTTTTCACTATGTCCAACCCTTCATAATATTTCAAATGTTGTCAGACAGGGTAAGCCAGAATTTCAGGCAGCATCCAAGCCTCCCATGGCTGTTTGATTCATTGCTAGCATATTGTTCCACGTGAAAAATGTAGGGAATTAACCAGGTTAGTGACACAGAAGCACCAAAGTTTTGGCATGAGCTGGTTTATAACCTTTCACCGTGGCCTATGTAGTGCATGGAAATTACATAAATACTGGTTTTCCCGATTTGAAATGTTTAGGTAAGGGAAAATATTTTCCGAGGGAGCCTAATCATCTTCCCTTTTACCAGGACCCACAGGACGTCCTCACTCACTTTCGGGTTTTGACAAATGTTACCAGCTTGCAGAAATGACAGCAGTAAATACTTAAGCCATGATTGAAATTCAGGTGCTCTGTCACACATGATTTTGCTCTGATCGCTGGGTAGCACATCTCAGCATAATGGTGGCTCTGTCTCCTTTCCCCTCTACTTCAGTTTCTGAGGATAATATATGTGCATTTTCCCATTAAAAATTTAATATTTTTAATATTAAAACTGAATCCTGGATATCAGGTCATATATTTATGGTTGAATAAATATATACACTGACTCTCATTTTTGTTATTAAAGCTTTACCCATTTTTATAACTAAGCTATACCTAAATTATTTTTGAGTTTCTGAAATATCTGTCTACTTCCAGTTCAGGATAAATTTCTTTATATTAGCTCGTTGAAATGGTAACAGCAGCTGGTGAAGCCATAATATTTTATCCAATGATGCCTGTGTCACATTTCATGCCAATTACTATATCTTAAGAGACTCAGTTATATAAAATCTTATCTACAACCAGCTTGTGCTCCCTGGCTTTTACATTCAGTATTACTGAGCAGAATTCTAGGTTTTTGCATCAGACAATGTGCCTTTCAGTGGTTAAAATATTGCTAAAAAGAGTGGAAGAAAAATCCCTAAACAGAATGAAAAATATTTCAGATACGGTTTTTGGATGATGTCCAGTTTCTGCATTAAAAATGCTTTCCAACACCAGACGAAGCCTGAATCATAACGACTCATTTAATACCATGTGCTCTCTGAAAAGAAAATGAGATCAGTGGTTAAATGAAATGCCCACAGATCCTGGGCATGGTGCACAAGATCAATAAAGATGATAATGCAGAGATGTGGGAGGACACTAAACTGGGCTGTTATTTAAGATTTATTTTGTCTTCCTGAATCTTGCAGAGTGCTCTATGGAAACAAGATCACGGAGATTCCCCAGGGCCTTTTTGATGATCTTGTGTCTCTGCAGCTGCTGTGAGTATGGTCCCTTCCTCTCCTTTATTTTACAGACTAGCTAGATTTACTGGGTTTTTCAGCTTCTGACATTAATATAACCACCTTTTCCACTGAAAACTCACTGGGATGTGCTAGTCTGTTGTGTCTGTGTCAGGCAAGAGGGAGGCAAGGGCTGGGAAGGAAAAAAGATAAAAAAAGGAAGGTGTCAACAGTTTTATAGCAGAGTGTGTATAATGGGTAATAGACACAGAGGATTTGAGTGTGGGGAGGAAATGAGAGGCACGGTGAAGCCCAAGAAAGGAAATTTGGTCACCGGCTGATGCGTGGGTGGGGATGCCATCTGATTGTTTTTGCACGTTTAGCACTTGTGGTTGAATGGCTGGATCCTTGAGGGACCTGCCCAGGCAAGCAAAGGGCAAGGGGAAAGGTCTGTTGTTGCAACTCGTGTTCAGTTCCATGTTCTTTCTGTGTCAAATGGGGCTTGGCTGCAAGAGAAACGATTTCATGATATATTGTGATTTGAGTATTTTGTGCCATGTGGGATTTAACACACACTCATGATCAGGGTAAGTTTTATATATATATAAATGTGTGTATATATATTCAGTGCATATTAATGTAGCAGAAAAAAATTTCCTGAGGCAAATGTGAAATTGCAAATTTCACTGCTGTCTTCATAATCACATTGGGAACCAGTGGCTCCTTCAAAGAGAAGGGAATCATCAGCCAGGCAGCAGAGGGAGCAGAAGTGAAGTGAGTTTAATATGTGTTCCTAATGTTCTGATTACCATCGTGGTTGATGCCCTCAGAAAATAAAGGTGATATGTCATAAACAAACCAACTCTGGTTTATAGCACACACAGCACTCCACTCCCAAACAATAAATCATTTAAAATATAGAATACAGTAGCTTTTAGACATGTTATTTTAAGCCTCTCTGATCATCTTGACATTTCCAGCAATGAATATCCAAAAGTTCACGATTGCCCTTGGTTCTGTCACTCTGTGATTGCAGTCTTTGCTGTCCTTATAGTACTCTATAAAAGCAAGCATAGATTTTAATGAGAAAAAGCCGAAGAAGTAAAACAAAATAGTTGAAATTGCTCTGTATGTTAAGTGAAGGACTACTCAGACGTGTAATTTATCCTTAAGATCTTAATTGCAATCATGGACCACCCTATTCTAGACAAGGACGAGCAAGAGCACCTGTGGTTTGGCCGTGACAGTCCTTGAGCTGCAGCAGTGGGAGCTGCTCATCTCCTGCTCACACTGCCAACCATTTTGCCTTCACCTTCTGCACACACGTTTTCTGGCAGCTCCTTTCCTCTCTCCTGTCCCAAACCTCACAAATTTGTCAGTACTTCAGTGCATTTTAGTCCCTGTCTGACTCAGGTTGTGCTCAGTACAATGAAGGCACTGCAAGCAAAAGGAGAGTAAAACTGAACTTCCTGCTTTGACCTCTGAGAAAGAAAAGATATCTTAAAAAATCTGAGCTTTGTGATGCTCCTCCCCCCCAAATATTTTATGGTTTCAAGTTTGAAGTGATTCACAGTTGCTCTCTCTAACTCAGGACCTTTCCAGTAGGCAAAAAGTAATAGAAAAAAAATCATTTATTATGTTATTTGTAAGTATATATTTAAGCCAAGGTGAAGTCATTTTCCAGTCAGAATGAGTTCAAGTGATGCCTTGCTGTAAGGAGGCAAATCCTGCGTGCCAGAGAACCACTGGAAGGGGCTGTGCTTCAACCATTTAAACATTCTCAAGCTGAGAAGATCTAAGTAGGTTGCCCCATTATGGGATTCCCAGAGCACTGAAGCCTTTCAGGGTCTTCTTGAAAGTGTTTGAATGTAAAATATCTTTTGGCAAGGAGAGCATTGAATGATCATGCTTTAAATGCAAACAAATGTTTGTGCACTTTTCTGGTTGTGGCTTTGAAGCAGCTGTTACGAGATGGCTTGTAGTGTTTTAATGGGTCCTAAAAAAATAAATGGCATGCGTTGGTCCTAGACCTGCTGTTGAACAATTGGAAGAGTGCCCTGTGATTAGATCTAATTTAGTGTTCAGTGGGCACTAGATTGGATTTCTTCTTATTAGTCTGGAGACACACTGATAAGAACGCTCTGATTAAGGTATCCTGGTAGCTCGTCTGATTTCCTGAGCTGGAGAGGGAGCGTTTTTGAAAATGTACTGGTGTTATGGAAAAGCAGGACACAATGAGAAAAAGGGAGTCCTTGTGGGTCCTGTATTATTTAGGGAAAAAAAATGACGGTGAAATTGGGTAAGACTCGTCAGAGTTTCTCAGAAGTGTCATGATTCTTCTGTTTACAAATATTGTCACAATATAGGCCCAAATTATTCCAAATTCTATTATTTTGGCTGAATTGTCCTGTGTAGGTGCCTTACATGTGCAGACTGTGCTGCTGATGTCAGGAGCCCCATAGCTGGGGGAAGTGATGTCCAGCTCAGGCATGGTGGCATCTTAAACTGCGCCGTTTGACTTGGGGGTGTGGGACATGAATTCAGAACAAGTTTTAGACCACTTTTTTTTTACCAAGCTTTTTACCATTCTGTATTTCTGTTGTAAAAGACAGAAGTAGGTAAGGCAGTATTATATTATATTTGGTAAGAAAATAGGTAGGCATGGTTAGATAAGAAGGTTTTTTTCTTGGGAGGAGTACTGTTTTTGTTGGGTTTTTCCCCTAAAACCTATGGATTTAATGTAAAATGTTGCTTATGAAAGTTTCATTATAATTAGCTGTCTTAAGTAGTTGGCATTCCCCACAGAGAGAACGGCAATTGAATTTCTGTTCAATTGCTGATTTCACAAATGTTACGTCTTCCTAAATGTGTGAGTGTAAGGAACCCAGCAGCAAACATCATTCTGCAAGTCCAGTTGCAGATCTGTTCTGTGGAGCAGAAGCCTTTCTTGGACCATGTCGTTGTCCATGTCCTGTTTGAAGTTGCCCAGGGAGAGGATGCTGGAAAGCTGCTGTGGACACTGTACCCTGCCCTCAAACATTCTTTTCAGCAGGTTGGATCAGGTGTCTTCTGAGAAGTTTGGGGTTGAGGGAGCCGTTCTGCTTTCCAGACAGGGATAACTGGAGCCTGATTTTTAGGTTGCTTTTTTCATACAGTGAACCGAAGCGTTCACTGAGGGAGCAATCCATCCAAGCTGTGAAATAATGTTTGATTCATTGTTTGTGTACCTTGCATTCGGGTATCAAAAGACTGGCAAGGGCTCCAGTTTAAGGTGGAAGTTTTCAAGTAACCGTTCGCTGTGGACAGCCTGAACTCCCGTCCAGGAGCCCTTTGACTGACCTTGGTCCGCCTAGAAACTGGGACATATTTAAATGCCCTGCTCACCTGTCTTTCAGCTTTCCTGGAATGTGGACAAGCTCTTTCAGGAGCCCTTGAGTTTGCCAAAGTGCCTGCCAGTCACTGCACAGGGGTCCAGCCCAGCGCTGTGCCCTGTGTCTGTGTCAGCAGCCCCGTGACAGATGCCCCTGACGGCTCCTGTGCAGAGCAGGCAGCAGGCACTGCCCACCCCGAGCTGGGGGAATGGGCACCCACTCTGCCAGCCAGCATTTCTCATATCTAAGTAATACACTCTCTGCAACCATATTAAAACAAACATTCTGGGAGCCTTTTTATTACAGTCATACGCAGTGTGCTTCGCAGGGCTCTGCTTCCTGCAACGACAAGGTATCATAAAATCTCTGCTGTTTAAAGAGACTGTGCAGCAGAATAATGTGGGGGATGAAGTCTCGTTTTTCAAATGTCTGGCAAGTATCAGTTTTCAATAAATCCTTTTCCTTGAGGAAATTTACTTTGCATAGTTAGCAATCATAAAGTGCCCAGGCATGTTGATGTTAAATCTTAGAGTTGTGATCCCCAGGGCTTAGTGAGCAAGAAAGAATCCCCATAGTGGAGTTTGTTTTGGTGTTGCTAAATGTAGATCTGCTCCTGGGGTGCAGATACATTGAAATCAGAGGTTTGTTGTGTTTCTCTCTCCAAACATGAAGCCAAAAGCTTACAGCCTTCTCCTCTTTCACCTAATATCTGGTCAATAGGGAAAACTCAACACTGTGGTTGGAAAAGACCAATAATCATTTTGGTGCCTGGAGTTTGACATATTGACAGATAAAGGAACTTCAGAAGTGGTGAAAAATTATCACTCATCTAACCTGGGTTAAAACTGAAACTAGATCTAATATTTACAATTTCAGTTGACCTTTCCTTAAAGTAGACTTGTATGAAGTGACAAGTTATGTGTGCACTTTCAGAAACTGCTATTATCAGTCTTCCCAGAATCCAACCAGTCACATTTTGGTTTGAGTTATTCTCTGTTTTAACTTGCTTTTTATGCTGGTTCCCCTGGTATGAATAAGCAGATACGTGGTACTCCCATCCCTTTCTCTGGCAAGGTTGCTTGGAAAATATCGGCATGGCAAATTTGTCAAATTTGAAGTGCTTGTCTTGATTTGTAACTGCAAATTGAATCCCAGTACTAATGATCTTAAAACAGGATCTACCAATTATTTTTTGTATACTTTTGAAGCTCATTAAAGGAAATCCAGAGATGCACAAACCCATACTTATTATTAAAAAAACAAAACAGTGCAGTTCCAGTTCCAGTATTTAGCATTGCATACATTATACTGTTGTATAGGTAAGTATCACTACACAAATATGTAAATAGTACACAAATGTGAGGATAAAGAAATTACAGTTTTCGATTTACAAGTCCTTTATAGCACAGCAGTCTCTTCTCCTCCCCATAAGTGATCTGGGCTTTAAGTGATGTTCAGAGTCTCCTGGTTCTGTGGAGTTCATATTTTTTCCCATGGAGAGGAAACAATAGGCAGTTAAAAAAGGAGACCTTCTGACCAGGTGTAAGGGGAAAACGCTTTCACAACGATGTCAAGGAGCTGGAGTAGGCTGCCCAGAAAGCTGTGCATTCCCTGTCCTTGGAGGCTTTAAAGACCCGGCTGAATAGAGCTCTGAGCAGCCTGGGGTGACCTTACAGCTCATCCTGCTTTGGCAGTCTAACAGGACAAGAAACCACTCGAGCTTCCTGCAATTCCGAATTATCCTGTGATCTGCTGCAATAATTATTTCTCAGATAAAGCACATATCTGCATTGGCTATGTATAAATCTCCTCCGAGTGAGGTTCAGACCAGATGACCCAGAGGTCCTTTGCAACCTGTGTCATTTCTGGGTTCTGTGAATCTAAATTCTTAGCAAAATGACACATGAGCTTTCCTCTTGATGACCCTGAACGTTTCTGGCTACAGCAGAGATACTCTGTGACCCTCATCCTTCTGGTGCAGGACAGAATGCTCTCTGCACAGACCTGTTTAATAGCTTTAGAATTGTTTTCCAGCCATTTGCCTCAAGGTTTTTTCCTTCAGATTTCTACATTTAGGCTGCTATTGTGATAATGTTACCAAACTCAATCACTGCTGTTAAAGTGAGGGAGCAGCATCTGCCGGGCTCAGAAATACAATTACAGTCAAGCACTAATGAAAGACTGCAACAGCATCTGCCTTTTCTGTGCCACTTCTGTAGCCTGGCTGATGCAGCTTCCCCAAACAACCACTCTTTCCTACGTCAGTGTGTAATTCATTAGTTCCTCTGACGCCAGTGCTCCAAGCTGGACCCACCTGACAGAAACTCTCCTGTTTATCATGACATGAGACACTGACTTCCTGAGAGTGCAGAACGTTGGGAAAACGTGTTCATTCTGTTGTGTGTCTGAATTATCATGTGGTTAGTTGGAATCAGCTGTGACCTTATCTGCAGCCACAAGACAATATTGAATTTTAAATAACAGAAGTCTGGGTGCTGTGAGAACATGTGCTTATAATTCTCCAGGTAGTAACACGAGTACCACAGGCTTGGTTTATGGATGGTGTTCAACTGGAGTTGCAGCTTTTCGGATCAGAAATAAAAATCTCTCTTCAAAATCTCTCCAAAACAGGACTGTGAGACTGTCAGACTCTGTGCTTCCTTCTTGACTCATTATCAGCTTGTGACTTCTCCATTTTAATTTACATTGAATAAATTTGTCATCACCATCATCCAGTTTCCTGAACATGGAGAAACACTTGAAGCTGTTTCAAGCAAGCATGATGATGATTTCACACTGGTTATTGTCAGCTGAAGCACTGACAGACTCTTCAGTGGTCAGTCATCACATTAGAAAATGTAAATTTTAGTAGATGTTTAAGTATCTTGACACAGTGAGAGGCAATCAGAATGTTCCCTGACAGTCCAGGCCAGCTTAAAACAATCCTGAAACCTAATGTAATTATTTTGTCAATAACTAAGCAGGGGCACACACATTTCTGTCATTAGGTGTTCCTTGTCATTGACTGCTGGGATGACCAAGTACTTGACTAGACATTGCCATATTGATATCTCAGCTGCTCTCCTGTGATAAGTTGTGTTAAATCAAAGATGACACTTGGTTCCCTATAAATATCAGGAGAAAAATGCTGAAAAATACTTGCTAATTTTCTGGTTTTTACTTCCTGTAACACGTGTTGTATATCCTAAGGGAAGTTTTCTGCTGAGAGCTCTTTCTTTGTTGCCCTGTAGTGCCTTTGAACGGAGGTGAAGCCTTTGACTATTGATTTTCTATAAAGGTCGTGTCTATTCAATTTGCATTCTGCTCTTTCCCGTGCAAAGCTGTTACCCAGTTCTCCTCTTCCAAACAAGTCTCCTGTGCCTTTTATATCTGCCTTTTTTCTGGTGAGTTCTCATTTTCCCCAGTGGAGTCTGGCATGTGGGATGTGCCAGCCAGTTCATGGGATGCCAAACATTCTCATTCTCATCATGTTGTTGCTGCTGTCAAAACACAAAGCTTGTGAAAAAGGAAGAGAAGTTTTTCTGTGTAGTTTTTCTCCCCAGCACTTTCCTTTTGGCTCACTAATGTACCTTGGATGATTCCTGGTCCATCCTGTAGCACCAGAGACCAGCCTGCAGTCCCCAACAAGTCTAAGGCTGTTCAGCTGCTGTTTGATTCTCCAAGTTATGTGGTTATTTGCTGATGCTTCGATTACTTGACTTCCCTGAGATAAAAATACAAAGATTGCTAAGGGTAAAAGCAATGTAAACATTCCCATTTGCTCTTAAAAAACAATTTTTTCAATCATTCTGGGTTTGGAGTTCAGAATGTTATTTAAATGTTAATCACTTGAAACTGTGCTTGGGCATATAATTCAATTACGGGACCATCTTAATTATGCAGATGGTGCTTATGAGCAGCTGATACAATTACAGAGCCCATTCAGTGCACATCCATTTCAAGGGCTTAGCTGAAACACGGTATTATTTCAATGTGTGTGGACAGATCCACTTTTTCAGGAAATGTGTTCATGGAATTGTAATAGTTCTCTGCTCAGCTCACTGCTCTCCATGGCGTGTAAACCACAAGGTCTTTAACCATCCTCCCATGTTCTGTGGTGGTCTAAGGCTTGTGAGAGGTTTCTTCATGTTTTTAACATATCCAGAGGGATGAAAATGGAGACTTGAGTTAATAATCCATCATCCCTCTGGGTAGCAGGCGGTTTTATTTCTGCTTGAATTTTTAACCTCCTTTTGAATGCTGCCCCACATCTGGAGGCCGTGTGTAAATCTCATCCAATCAAGATGATAACACAATAGGAAAATTAGTGGAATTTACTTTCACCATGAATTGGTGCAAAATAAATACCATGTAATTCCTGCTAAAATAAGGCTCAGCTTTTAATGTGGTGCTTTCTTTTGGTGTAAGTCCAGTAAAAGGAACCCTTAGCATGTTTTACAGACTGGTTCAGTGTTTAAGAAAGATCAGTGTTTCTGCTTCCTGGAATATGTTTTTCTCATCTGCCTTCATGTTAGTTTAGGAAAACCTCTTATAGCCACTTTTAGTCCCATATGAGGCCAGCCTTGTATACCTAATTAATAACTGGATGCCTTTAGGGGGGCTGGGATAGTGAAGAAAGATTAAGCAAAGCACTGGAATTTATCGAGGGGAGTATCCATAAAGGAGATATTTTAAAACAACTGAGGGGCTTGAAAGGAAAATGAACCTTAATGCTTCTGGCCAAAAGTCACCCTCTCATTCACAAGAAGCAGGAGGGGAAAAAAATTAGGGGTGATTTATTCTGCTTTCTCACAGCTTTTCACTTTGGATTAGATTAGGTACTGCACGTATATTGTATGGGTGATACACAGAGTAGGTGTTGTCACCTCAGAATAGCTGTGTAGGACCTGAATTCCCAGTTCTGAACAGTCTGCACAAGCACTTTCCTCTTCTAAATTACTCTCGTGCTTAAAGGAGAGTGTGTGCCTCTGTATTTGTGGCTTTATGGAGGATCATTGCTCTCATTTTTGGTATTTGGCCCTTAAGGAAATGTCACAGATTTTATCCCCATGACCCTAGTCACTGAAAATCCGTGCCAGGAAAACTCATCACATTGTAAATTCTGTTTTCCAGCATCGGGTTTACTCATGTTTTGTTGAAACTAATGAGAGAATGAATCCAAATGCAGTGAATTCCCTGCAGTTCCAGGGCAGCTTTGCTCGGGGTTTTATTCAGAGGGATGGAGCACTGAGGGTTAGACTTCAAGCCCAGTCTTATCACAGCACTTGCCCAACACAGCTCTGCTGTGTGTGCACTTCTTAAGCATCACCAAACGACATCCTGGTTATCCACATGTAGAGATAAAACTGTAGTTCACTTGTAAATTCTCTTATTTCTGAGATTGCTTTCATTTTTGCTTTATGCTTTGTTACAAGTACTGCTTGCAACATAAACTATTACTCTAATAATAGAAAAGAATTAGCATCTAGCAAAATAAGTAGAAGTACACACTTGCTCTGTGAAGTTTAGGCCTCTGTCACAGAAAAGCCAATCCAAGCTACCTTGCCTAAAATCAGCGTGGGACCAGTGCACAAGGACAGGGGGTAGAAATCAAAGGATTTGTAATCCTAAGAGCATGTCTGAGGATACTGTCCAAGTCTCAGTACCTGGTTCTGCCTTCTCATATCTTATTAACCTGTTCTTAATGGAGAAGATACTGTACAAGCTGGAAGGAGAAATGCATAATATGTGAGAACCAAGAGAGGATCAAAATTGCTTTGACTTGGACACATGGATGGCCATAGGAAGCAAGCAGGAAGAGATGACACTGATCACTGCTGTTGGAGCAAAGGAGGAGGAGCTGTTCCTGTAGCCTAATATGAAAATTACCCTCTTACTTCTGGTGGAGCCAACGGGAATGTGGATTAGGTGTCATGGAAATACAGATTCCAGAGGGGTCATACTAGTGCTGCTTATGATTTCATAAAATTGTTTTAGCTATTAGTTCATGCAAAAATGTAACCTCATTTATCCATCACTGCCTTCTATGGGATTTTGTCTTTACTAATGTCAAACTTCATTCTCTACAACATGTAAAGGAGAGGATTCGGGTAAATCAATGCTGACTTTTCTGTAGGCTGGAAAGGTGAGCTCTCCTCTGAAGCCCTCTCATTCCAAAGCATTCCTGTTCTCCTTGAGTTCTCCATACGACTCAAATATGCCTCCATCTCCTGTGTTTCACAATTACTGGAGCCAACAGCTGCCAAAACAACAGCAGGAGCAGAGAACTGTAATGAGTGTATGACGTTCCAAAGGTTTCAGGAATGCAAAGCCAGAGGAAGCACCTTCTGAATGACTCTTTGGAGTAAAAGAAAAGCATTATGTGCTGCTAATAAGCATGCATTTCCTCTCTAGAGGCTGCCCTGTTGTCTCTACGGGGTATGTGTAGTGTGCTGAAGAGGGAAGCTCCCTATGCTGTTAGAGGTGTATTTAAGGTGGTGCATTGGCTTGCTGAGGAATAGAGGATACATTTTCCTTTTTCCCTATAAACATATCTGTCTTCTGATTTCATATTGGTGTGCTGCCTCATAGAGAGCCACAATGATGCAATATTAAGGCCCTCATAGACAAGGGAAGAATTTTGCATCCAAGAGAACTGAGTTAACAATATATATTGTTTGCAATGTACCATTTTTCCTCAGGCTGAAAGTAGTCAAAAGATGTGGATTTTGGCTTTTGTAAGACGAATAGGTAATTTCCTGCCCATTTTCCTTCTGAGTTTAAGATACCACCTATGCAGATGACAGTGACAGTATAAGTGTTCTCGTGTTTGATTGTCTCAGCAGGAGATCCAGCTTGTTGTTGGGTTTGTATGTACTTGTTATACAGGACAGAACTCTGGCTGGGTGATCTAAGAAAACTTGCACAAGTGCTGTCCGAGATTTTCTGGCTGAACTGATCAGTTCTGCCAGCTGGTTGCCGTGTAGCTGTGCAAAATATATTGTTTTTAAAATGATTTAAATTACCTTTCGTGCTACTTTTTCACCACTGCATGGGAATCTGATGTGACTGGAATAGAGCAGATTCATAAAACTGTAGGGTTAGAGTTAGGGGTAGGGGTAGGGTTAGGGTTGGAAGAGCCTTCAAGTGATCACCACACAATGATTCTGGAGAGCCCTTGCTTAAAGCAGAGCCACCTTACCAAGTCAGAGCAGGTTGCCCATGGCTTTATTCAGTATCTCTTGAAAGCTCCAAGAAGAGGGACTGCACAGCTCCTCTGGACAGCCTGGTCCCCTGCTCAGCTGCCCCCAGGTGGGAAGCGAGTTTGCCTTTCAGTAAGATTCAGCCCAGATCTTACACTTCTCTTTTCATCTCCGAGGAGAAGCATGGGTTTTTTTTCTCCTTCCACGATCAAATGAACCCTGCAGTGCCTATCAAGGGATTTCAGACTGCCAAAATTTCAGTTAGTCTTAAGATAGCTGCTGGTAGAGAAAATTGGGGGAAAAGGGGTTTTTTCTCGATGTTGGCTTTGTGTATGAGTGTGTGCATGGAATAGCAAGGTGGGGAGTATTTGCTGTTTCTGTCTATATTAAGCTGAAGGCTTCCTTAAATATTTGTGTAGAATTTTGGGTAAATTGAGAGAGGACTAGGCATACAAAACCCCCCAATATTTCAGTATTTTTAGATTGTTAGCACTGTTACATATATATTCATATAAATACACACTGTTACTGTATGTTCCCCAGCTGTGAGAGTACTCACGTTGACTGCGTTTTTTTCACCTTTTAAATGTAACAGGCACATGAAGAAGACCTTTTATGCGTGGGTTGGCTTTGGTGACTTGGTTAATAATTTTTTTTTAGATTTAACCCCAAAGTCCAGTCTATCTTTATTTGATTACTACAAGATCAATGAATTCTCAACCTTTCCTCTGTTTCCAGGCTTCTCAATGCCAATAAGATCAACTGCCTGAGGGTGAACACGTTCCAAGGTCTGCATAATCTCAAACTGCTATCTCTTTATGACAACAAACTGCAGACCATCAGCAAGGGGCTCTTTGCACCTCTGCGATCGATCCAGACTCTGTGAGTATGCAGGCACATCACAAATGACAGCTCTCCCTTTTTCCACCAGACACGTTGCCTGTCTTTGCATCTGACATTAAGACAATTTGGATGAGACATCAGTGTAGCAGCCCCTCCTTTTCTCACAGAAGGAAAAGGAGCAAGAAATAGAAGTCTTTTAACAGTTCAGCAATTGGTAGCAAGGCCAGCTATCGACATGGCCTGCCCATAGTGACATAAATGTCAAAAGCGTGTTAAACCCACACTGCTGGGAAGAGAATATTTGCATTTGACTTTGTAAAATATATGGACAGCAGGTACTATTAGAATCATTGCCTAACAGTTTTTAATGAGCTAATGAGCAGTTGGCATCTCTCTTTCCTGGGTCTGAGTCCTGTTCATGTCTATGGAAATGAGACCTGTACTTGTGTATATTTATATATATATATATATATATATATATATATAGTTGCAAGGTGTAGGACCTGGGCATGGTTTAGATGGTATATTTCAGACGACATTTCACTTAAGAGGAATAATACGTTGTGTTATTTGATCAGTTAGGAAAATCCACTCAGCATTTTCTGACAGTCTTTGAACTGGAAGCATTAGAATAGGGATCTGAAACAAAAATATAGAAATGACTCAATGTTTTGTTGAAGGAGGCCTCATCCTAAAGCTGTGAGTAGTAAGATAATAAGGTAAATAGTACTCCTTGAGAGCTGGAGTTGGCAGCCTGATATTCCAGTATCAAAATATGTATGGGTATGTATGTATATACATACTGGAACATATATGGACATTATATATGTATATGCACACACATACTGTAGTGCTGGAAATTTTTGGATACAAATGCACACTGGCTAAATTAGTTTTGTAAATGTTTTGAGTCATACCCAAATGAACTAATAGGGATGGTTTCTAGCAGCAGTGTTTCTGCTACCTCCCCAGGCAGCCATAAGCACATCCTGAATTTTCCAACATAGTTCCAGATACATGGCCAGTATATATTGCTGCAAACCATTAA
Source organism: Dendrocincla tyrannina (assembly GCA_035047865.1). Taxonomy (NCBI): domain Eukaryota; kingdom Metazoa; phylum Chordata; class Aves; order Passeriformes; family Dendrocolaptidae; genus Dendrocincla; species Dendrocincla tyrannina. The sequence goes on from JAWWMP010000028.1 coordinate 4,231,479, forward strand.
GGCATTGGAATAATCATGTACAAAATTGCCCTCCAGTTCTATATATGTACCCTGATATAACCAGGGGCCACAGGGAGGGTTCATTTACAGAGGTATGTAAGGTTTGTCAAGTTAAACAGGCAACACCCTCAAGGTATAAACATTTGCCCTTGGTTTCCATGGGGTGTTGTTGGCATTCCTGGTGGCCCTTGCTGAGAATGGACCTGTTGCTTCACACCAAGACACTTTGTCATGAAATGTTTTGATTCATGCTCCCATTTGTAATACTCCAAGTGATTGCCATCCTCTGTGCTTATTCTAGACCTACAAAACCAAACCCACATGCTGTCTCTATGTGCGTCTTTTTTGGACCTTTCCCACCACCAATGGCCCTGCTGCAACAGCAATCCTGATTTCTTCAGGGTCCCTCTGCAATGTGTGCCTTCCCTTCCCACTCCTGAGCAGCCATTGCCCTGTTGTATTTTATACTGACTCTGTTAAATGGCAGTTCATGGCTGTAACTACAAAAGGAAAAGCAGTTTCTACAGGTGGAAAACAGTAACAGAGGCTATAACTTTACACCTCTGTCAAACCAAATTGAAACATCTGTCTTTCCTTAAATTGTCTTTGCAGTTATTGGAGAGCTGTGTCCTGCTCCCTTGGAGGTCAGAGGGGCTGATGCAAGGTAGCTTAGCTGAGATCAAAATCCAGCTCAGGGAAAGACCTGACAAACTCTCCTGATTCAGAGCTCAGCTTTGTCAAGCCGAGTGAATCAGAACAGCAGCAGAGAAATGCTGTTTCTCTCTCAGATGCTCCAGCAGATTTCTGTTGCCAACGTCCAAATACTTGGTTAAAATCTGTACTATAAAACCTATTTCCAGTTGCGTAGGAAACAAGTTGTGCACATTTTGGTGAAAGATAAAGTTCTACCTTTCATAAAGTCCAGTTTTATAATAAGACTTTTGGCTCTGGGAAAAAGTACATATAAGGGGAATACTCTTACACATGATGGGTATATGAAAATATAAATTTCACTCCCGTGCAAAGAGTTGTCGATCCCTTCTGGCTTTGCCCAAAGGTCCAAGGAACTTTACTAATTCACATTTTGATCCCTAGGAAGCTGAACTTGTTGATAACATTTCTTTTAAACCAGGATATAAAACGATCCTCAGTTAAGGTGAGTTTCTCTCAAAAGGCAGCAGAAAACACAGGACTTGGCAGACAGTGGGTCCATGTCCTTTAAAGCGAGCTTTGCCATCTTAATTTCTGTTTGCTCCCTGAAAGGACTTGCGGGAGGCTCCATGAGCTGTGAAACGTGGTAGCTCACAGAATTCCCCCATTCATGTGCCGCTCTGTGTGGTTTCTGCCAGGCCTGCGTTGTTTTCTTGGTTGGGATTTGGGGCTTTTTTTTGGAAGCTTATTCAATTACTGCACTCCTCAGGTTGGCGTTTCGCGAGGAAACAATGATGGAGTCCAGTGTCACAGGTCACTTGTGATTAAACGTGGCATCCTTCTTGCAGCCATTTAGCTCAGAACCCATTTGTGTGCGACTGCCATCTGAAGTGGCTGGCTGATTACCTGCAGGATAATCCCATCGAGACCAGCGGCGCTCGCTGCAGCAATCCGCGTCGCCTTGCCAACAAGCGCATCAGCCAGATCAAGAGCAAGAAGTTCCGCTGCTCAGGTAATTCATTTAGCCAGCCTGGGCTGCACTCTCAATTCAGAAAGAAGCAGGTCCAGAGAGCCTGCTAATCCAATCTGCGGGACAGTGTTTGCCGTAATGGATATTAGGGAGTATCTCTCGAAATTGAATTTGGGAAATTCGGTTAGGTCTCCAGAAAGCCAATTAACTTATGGATTAAAATAAAATAAACATTAAAAAAAAGAATCCCAAAGAAGGTAGTGTCTAGCTGTCTTCTGTGTGGCTCTTAAAAACAAAGAAAAAAGATACAAGCTTGTGATATGTACTTGTGAAGAATTGCTAACTTATGAAATATTTAAGGAAAACAGTGAAGATGTATGTGAATTCATGTGGCAGATGTCATGTTCTGAAGGTATGGAAGGTGGCTGGATTCTCATCTGTGTTCAACCAGAACTTTTAGTGACCTAATGAGAGCTGAACTCAAGTGAGTTCTCAGACCTAAGAGGCTCAGAACAGTATGAGTGAGATTTTTATACAACTGGCAATGGGCATTTCTGATCTGGGGGTGAGGGCATGGCATCGATTCACGTGCTTTCATAGACTTACTCTCTTTATATCCATAAGCAACATGCATTAATTCAATTAAAACCCTTGGTAAGATTTCTGGTTTCAGCAAGTTTTGAATCAAGATTTGCATAATAATTTAGGCAAAGGTTTGGTGCTGTGAACTAGATGGAAAAATGTTTCCCCTCGAAAATAACCTCCAAAGTAAAATAAACAGCTTTTTTCAACCCTATCTCTCCTTTATGGCTCGGCTGTCAGTAAAAGGACATTTGTTGCCTTATGCAGTACAACTAAGCAGGTGACTGCTTCTTCATGTGTTTTTCCATGGGTTTATATGTATTTTAAATTATTGCTTTTTTAATATTGTAAAGACAAGCAGGTTTCGGTGAGCAAATCTATTAGTGTGTACTGAGAAGCAAAATTACTGTTATTGATGGAGTACCTTGCAGTGTTTTCTATGAAAATTACTATGGTTTTTCTCTTTTTCCTCCGAAAAGAAACATGATTAATTGTGTTCCTGGTGGTAAAAGATTAATGACTCTAGATGGGGATGCAGCATGAAGCTGAGTGGCAGCAGCCCAAAACAAGCTGTTGTGCTTTGTGCATCTCTGAGAGCAATATGCCGAGCTAAACCTTCCCTTCATGGGGAAAATAAAATAAAGATAACTTCATTTGCAGTCAGCTTTTCTTGGGCAGGCTTGTTAAGGTCTTTAATCCCCTATGACTCAAACCACAAAATTTATTATCAGACCTGAAATTATGACATATTTTATCTAGGTTTTTGGATTGTGTCCATCATAGTAACAAGATAATTAGTCGGTAATATTCATATTTAAAGAAACTGGAAATGAAAATGCATAAATATAGTTTAAAAAGGAAAGCAGACTGCAGAAACGGATCTGTGCAGACCTGTACCCAATTTGCCACTGTTGTTTTCTTTTTTATGCTTTTATTAATAGGCTGGAGAAATTAATGTTATGTATGTGCATGCATGCTTTGAACAATGGTACAGGCGACTGGATAAGGCAAACACCATCTGATATCACTTAGGAAAAGCCGTAGCTAAGAAGAGCTATGGTGCAGAACACTGTACCTGGTGATGCCGAGAACAACATTTTGTGGGAGTTCTTATCTTGGGGGTCCTTTGCCCGAGGCATTAGGCTGTTTTTCCCTTGCTCTGCAGCTCTACATCTGTATCAAAACCACATGGGAAAGGCATAAACCTGACTTAAAAAGGAGGAGAACAGGGACAGTACAGCTTCAGAACAAAGATTTCAGCTGGATGGAAACTAATGCTATTCAAAAGCTCAATAGAGAAGATATTCTTGTCTGTAGAGTTTCCAGATGGCGATGAGATGCATTGAACTCGACTCGCTGTCTGCTCACATGAGACAGGGGAACGTCTAATGGTTTAGAAAATCTTAGTTTGTAAATCAATCCAGAGAACAGACATCCTTGGCACCTGTTCTGCTCAACTTGTCCCTTTGAATCATGGCTGCTTCGGGCTTGGCATTTCGCAGGAATTTTCCATGTTTTCATTTTGAGGAATATGTTTCATCGCAGGATTTAACACAGCACGTCTCTGTGCAGAAATGTCCATGAGGTATGAATCTTCATCATTCAGAGCATTAAGCCCTGCTTTGTGTTTTCCAGGGATGAGTCTGCACAAACCCACTGGGATGGCAGTGCTTAGTGACTTGTCAGTGTCCTTGCTGGCTGGGGGATTCTCCCTCTCCGCTTTTTACATCTTTTGCTCAGTGAATGAGAAAAGAATTTTTATTTTAAAGCCTTCTGTAAATATGCATCTCTTTCACAAAGGATTCTTATTTCAGGATCCTGATATTTTCATGTAGTTTGTTTAATACATTTGGAGCATTTCAGTGGTCAGAATGTTGGGTTTGGGGCAGAGGGGACACACACAGGGAATATGAGGGGTTGGTTAAGGAAGCACTGGGGGGAATTTTATGCTGGCCTGGTCTTTGACCTTGTGAGAAGAGATGATGATGCACAGAAAGCGTGAGCTCGGTGGGAGCAGAGGTACTCAGCCCGTGTCAGGATCACACGGAGGAGCAGTTAAATCTAGGTGAGCTTCATAATTTGACATCAGGGAAAGGACCAGTTTTGAAGTCATAAAATTCTGAGGTTGTCCTGAAGCAATTCATGTGTTTCCCACATTCCATTTTACAAGGGCATGCAGTGACAGGAGGAGGAGGAGTGGCTTTAAACTGTAAAATGGTCAGTTCAGGTTGGATATTAGGAAGAAATTCTTCCCTGAGAGGGTGGGCAGGCCCTGGCACTGGTTGCCCAGAGAAGCTGTGGCTGCCCCTGGATCCCTGGAAGTGTCCAAGGCCAGGTTGGACGGGGCT
>JAWWMP010000028.1:4236084-4317387 GCA_035047865.1 Dendrocincla tyrannina
CCTGGCACTGGTTGCCCAGAGAAGCTGTGGCTGCCCCTGGATCCCTGGAAGTGTCCAAGGCCAGGTTGGACGGGGCTCGGAGCAACCTGAGCTAGTGGAAGGTGTCCCTGCCCATGGCAGGGGGTGGAACTGGATGATCTTAAAGGTCTCTTCCAACCCAAACCATTCTATGATTCTATAGTCTTAAAGGGGATTGTCAGAAAGAATCTGGCATGAAAAAAAAAGTGTCTGCTCAGTAAATTAAGGGGAGAAAGGGAAGTGGTTTTTATATAAGGGTAGCAGAGAGGAGGGATTAGGAGGAACATATCTAGAAAACTTCATCCTGCACACTGCTTCCTCCAGTTTTCCTTCCAGATCCCCACCATCGTTTTAGGTGGTATTTAGCAAGAAGTGTTTGTCCTGTTTTTCCAACTGATCACTTTTTTCAGTTGAGGCACTTTCCCCAGATGCTGTTTCCTCCCAGCACCAAATGACTCAAGCTTTTACTCATAACAGTGGGGCAACATCTGCAAAGGTTATGAGGGGCCATAGGAAGAAACATCTGTGCAACAGGTAGATAATGTACATAATTCTTTTCAAAAGGAAAATTGGAAGCATTATAGCATGAAATGAAGGAACAGCAGGGAAAGGGGCATAGTTTTGCCCAGGGCTGTGAGACAGGCAAAGCTGTTGAATGTACCATCAAATACGTTTAAGCATCAAATTGCAAGAGATGCTATTTCCCATGATTTTCTGCTTTCCATTTAATACAATGCACAAAAATAATGATAAACTTCCCTGTTGCTCAGCTCTCTCCTCATAGCTGTAGAATCTGAGACTAAAAGATCTGAGACTTTCTCTTGAAAGAGAAATTGGAGGAACAGGCTGTGACTAATTCTCTCTCTTCTGTTTAGAAAAGGGAAATACTGTCATTTTCAGTGGCAAGAGTGAAATTTTGATGATCATTTTCTTTTAGTCTGCCTGTGCCCACTATGACCACCCAAGGATCCAATGGTGCTTGCCAGCCTTAGGCCCCTGGAGACTCCCATTCCTAGTAGGAATAAGAGGGGAAAAGATCAACACAAATATCCAACCCAGTCCCATTTGATGAAGTTCACTACACAGCAGTTTTGTTTTCTAAAGCAGCACTGGGCTTTAGGAGGAAGGGAAATGAATCCATGAGCAGATTGTGTTGTCTCTGTGGTAGCTTATTGTCACTTCAAGAGTTGGCAGGATCTTTGATTGCTGTGTGACACTGTGTATTAAATAGCTTTTGGAAAGAATTGCCCTTGTATTCATCTGTATATCTGTTTTTCCCTGTGATATGTTTGCATTTTTTAGTGCATTGTGTATTTCAAAAGCGATGAAAGTTCCACCTGCTGTGCTGACACAAACCATCTCTGATAACGATCAAAGCATTGTGTATCTACAAATATCACATCACAGAGGTTTTTTATCTTCTAATTCCTAGAAATAAGGCTCTTATAAAGATGATAACTATTCAAAATACTATGAGGTAAACCTGTCTTGCTGCTTCCTCCTGCATCAGGGCATACACGGTGTCTAACTGGCTTTAATTAGTTACTTCAGTTCCAGATAGTGCTGTGCAATCAAGAGCACAGGGAAGAACAGGAGGACAATGCACTGTGTGCTCTATTCTCTCCTTTTTGGACACTACTGCTTGTTTACCCAACCCAAACCAAAGACAGTCTCTGTGGTATATATGGATCCAGAGCTTGCTAATTTAGGGCTAGTTATCCCCTATTATGAGATGGCAATGTGGTTGCTTTTTAGTCACTCTTAATTTTTGAAGCCATTTGATAAAATCTCCTCTTATTAATTGCATTTTTCTCCTAATTCTCTGTGTGTCTTTTCCAGTCTGTCCTCATCCACGCTCACCTTCCTTGGGTTACCTGGCTGCTTTGGAACAGAGTTGCTCTTACTTGTAACCACCTGCAATTTCCTTCTCTCCTCTGTGCGTTGTTGCAGCCTTAGAAACCCAGGACTGCAGTGGATGGAGTCAGGGGAGCACGGGTTGCACATCAGCACGTTTTGCCCCGTCCCTACAGCAGTTCACACATTTCCTGTCCCTTCGTCTCCCAGCTTTATCCCCTTCTCTGCTCTTAGTAAGATGTAAACACTATTTAAAGTCTTTGAGCTCTCAGACCGAAAGCTGGAATGTGTTTCCACTCCTCAACCAGCATTTAAAAGTAATTGAAAGGTAGGTGAATTTAATCCAGATCTTACATCATCTGTCTGACTGAAACACTCTCCAGTTGTTTCTGTAATTTGCCAATCAGTCTGACAACAACTTTACAAATTCCTTCCATTTTTGGTAAGCAAATAGTCATTTACAAACCAGCTATTCATCTTCCTGCCTTAGCATTTTCTGTTTGATGGAAAGCACTGATATCCACCTGCTCCTGTCTGCCTTGTGCCACAGGGACAAGAGGCCAAGCTCCACTGCTTTTCCTACCTGGGCTTTTCTTTGAGTGGAGTGAGGGAAAGGGATACAAAACACTGGTTATGATTTGAACAACTGGAAGATTAATTGCATTCAGATTTCTCTCTGGGTTTTGGGTTGGTTGGTTTTTTTTGTTTTTGTTCTTTTTGTGTATGTGGTTTTCGTTTTGGGTTTGGTTTTTTTGTATGTGCTTTTAAATGCTGTATATTCTACCTTTTTCTTTTTCCCCTGAAAGACACAAAGACTCAGCAAAGGTACCATCAGAAACTCTCTGCATATACCAAAACTAAGGGTGTGTTTGTGGTGCATAAGAATAATTCTATCTGAATAGAAGGTTGATTAACAGCAACAAATCACCAGCAGATTAAATCCTACACTGAATTAATAATTACGAATATGAATTTTTCACTGCACAGTGTAACTGAGTATATTTGAGCTTTGGTTTGCATGAAATCTTTCTGAAGTTGAAGTCATTAGGGAACACAATACAACTGCTAGGACTCATGGTAATGGAACTAAATGCCCCTGTCCTGTAGAAGTGTTCCTGTTGTTACAGTAATTTGGCTGTACTGGATACTGATTGTAGCCCTTCCTTTTCTGCACATCTTTGATACCAATTCAGATCTTCATGTTAAAATCTGTGCCACTTACTCTAAGCCTTCACTAGCTTGTGATGAACACGCTGGTGAAGGGTTCCTGCCCTGCAGTGGGGGAAGCTGGGCAGAATGGAAATCATTTCATGCAGGGAAGCATAATCTTAACATAAAACAGGTGGGTCTGTTTGGCAGGGGACGGTTCTTAATAAGGAAGTAAATTGGCGTGTTTCAGTTAGAAAGTTTATTTTAGGCCAAAATCCTTATTTGCAATTACAGTAAAGAGGCAATGAAAAGAGGGAAGGATGAATGCTGAGTCCCAGATGCAGCCATATATCCATGTCACCTAGGCACCCAAATAACCCAGTTGTCCTAGATTCCCCATGCAGGCAGAGCACAGAGTCCCTCACTTGGGATCCAAATTGCCTTCTGGGGATGTCTTCCTTAGCTATGGCACAAAGCTGAGTGATTGATTAGTCTTGTAACCTCAAAAACTAAGGTGGGACAAAGTTCATTCTCTTCTCTCACGTTGCCATTCCATGTGTTGAGACCGGGCTGAGCGACACTTACAGGGATGCCAAGGCAGCCCTTTTTTGTGTGCAGTGGTCACTTGAACAGGATAAAGAAAATAATTGGAGAGGTGCTGGCATGAAGGGAATGAGTCAGCTAAAACCAGCATGTTGGTGCCTGCAATTGGACAGTAAATTTTTCCTCTGAGTGTTCTGAGCCTGCAGCAGTGTCCTGAGGTGGTACAGCTGGATGGGACAGTTAAAAATAAGGTCCTACCTAAAAATTCTTGGCAAATTGCAGAGTCAGTGACTGATTAACAGAACCTGGATTTCAAGGAGTGAAGTAACACTAAGAGCAACCCATGCAATGCTGCCTGGGTGTAGAGGGTCTCTAAAGGAAGCGGTTTTCATGAATGCTGGCAAATATCTGGAGATAGGATCATTCATTTTTCAACTTCTTTTTTTGCAAACATTTATGGGATGATCTTAGGCACATCCAAAGGCTTAGGGATTTTTTTTAAATGTAATTTACAAAATAGCATGTTTTCCTGGTACTTTGCCTCCGTTGTGTTCTAGGGACATAAATCAGGGTTTTGACAGACTTTTCTTTGTGTGCTGGTACCTCTTGTTCATTGCAGTTGATGATTAGCTTAGGCAGTTATTGTAAGTGGTGTTTAATTAGTGCAGCAAAGGAACAGAGACTTGTTCAAAATATTCTCGAGGGGTTTCTCAGGAAGACATTTGCAGAGCTCTGACTGCATTTGTTTCTAGTAGGACTGAAAGAGTTCATTGACACTGAAATTACTGAGTTTATTGCAGATATTCCACTTAATACCGTAAATCAGTATGTAATATAAAAGTCTTTGGACGATATGAACTGTTACTTGCCATTGCCTAACAGAGTACTGTGGATGAATTTATTTGAAGAGGCCAGCCCAGAATTGCTGCTTTTTTAAACCAGTGTAGGAACAAGGATTGCATCCTTCTTCACTAGAGCCATACAAAATTGCTGCCAGGAATGCTAGTTATAGATATAATTTCTAAATAAATGAGGTGTGGGTTCCAGGGTTATGCATACTTTGAATTAATAAGGGGAGAAAATTAGTGCCCATTTGTGCCACATTGCATGAGTCACTAAAGGAAATTAATAATCTCATGTTTGTATCAGCTTGGACTCTGGCTGGTTTGGCAGCTTGTGGAGATTGAAGATTTAGTGTGTGAAGATTCCCTTCAGAAGCTGTTTTAGTTTCTTTCTTATATTGTAAAGATAAACAGTAAATCAAATTGCCTCTCGTTGCTGTACCAAACCCACAGAATGGGGTGACTAAGTTAACACTGTACTTATTTTCTGGGGTTTCCAAGTGACTCTGTGTTGACTTTTCTGCATTATAAGGCTGGGTTGTAGCAAAATGGGGAAGCAAAGACCCTTCTGTATTATCTGTCATCTCTGCTCAAGTACTTGCATTGTTCTTCATGTAGGCAGCGAATAATCAGCTGGATGCTGACTTTGTCCTTTGGGCAGTGCAAACCCCTTACTAAGGAAAGAGATGTGTTTTTGGAAGCACAAGCACTGACCTTCGCTGGAGTCCAGCAGAATCTTCTGAGCAGTTGCAGGGGACAGCCACTGCCTCTCTCATTTGGGAATCCTGCAAGAGCGTTTGAGATGTGACTTTCCGAAGCACTGTCCACTGGCAGACACTGAACTCAGGGAGAGTTTTATTTCAGAGAGCTGTCAAGCCAAGACTGAACGCCCTGCTTTATATGTCAAAGTTGCAGGAATGAGTTACAAGAGGCGAAGCTGTTTGAAATAATCCAGGATGTCGGAAAGAGAGAATGCTTGGCTTCCATCAGCAAATGATGTACCAAACCCAAAAAATATGCCAAGAAACAGAATAACAGAAGACTTTATATGTCTCTAGTAGTACGTGTGTGCTCTCTTGCTATAAAGTGCAGTTGAAATAAATAAAAAATAGAAGAAGAAAAGCAGTGGTAATTACAGATGTCAGTGTAAGTGCCCCCAGCATAAAAGGCCTTTGGGAGCTGAAATCAGGCTCAAAGGGTGCTCAAGGAGCATTTAATGCCAGAGCTTGGCCATCAGCTCAGAATCTGCTGTTATTAATATGGGCTGAGGTATTTCTAAGGTTGCTTTTAAATAAATGAAGCAAACCAAAACGACATTTATACTGAAAGGAGACACCAGGAGAGAGTAAGTAATAAAAAGCAGCGTAGATTGGGCATCCAGTGTGTGGTGGAAGTTGCAGATCCTTCCTGGAAGGAGCCGTCTGCAGTCCTTTGGTAGGATTTTGCGTGATACCGGTTCTGTCTGAGTTCACCTGGGCTCTGTTCGTGTTCACTAACCCCCATTGTGCTCCAGGGTGTTCCTGCAGTTGTAGCATAAAGGATGACCTCTTGTATCCAGCACCTTTTTGCATGGGTGGAGTGGAGAGCAGCTCCCCGTGAACCTTCAGCTTGTGCTTCTCCATGCTGCTTCCTCTCAACGCTCCTCTCTCTTTGGCGCTGCCTAACTCTGACTCTGGCTGTCCATGGGGTTTTCCTTTGTGCTTGATCTAACCATGTGGTAGAACAATACAAATGGAACATGGTTCTGTCAAGCACCATGGAAGGCTGCATACTCCCTGCAGCATGGCATGCTCGGATACTTCTGCTGGTTTCAGAAGCATCAAAAGGTGAGAGATTCCCCTTTTCTCACAGGACAAACCCGAAAAAGGTGAAGTGTTGCTTAACCAGTGTTGCTCCTGGGCACGGTGGGGGGAGCCCGAGGGGTGTTTGTGGCAGACTTTCCACAGGGCTTGCATGCAGAATAACCATTTCTAAGTAATTAATCTGTTTAATTGCTCTTACAAATGAAGAAGTTAGGCATCCTGTTGGTTGATAGGATTCAAGGGTGATTGCTGCCATACCTACAGAGATGAAAAATCACTTTTGTCTTCTTGCCTTGTAAATAAAGTGAGCAGCATCTGTCTGTTTGGGCTGTCCAGCAAGGCCTTCTACTCCAGGTACACTTTGGGTGCCACCTCTGTAATAAGAGGCCTGCAACTTAAAGTAACTTTGGACCTGATCTGAGCAATCTGAATGCACTGTGAGGAAATAGAAGACAAAAAACACTTCAGAAGAGTCTACCAAGCATTGTCTCTTATCTTTTGAACTGACATGGGTAACGTGATCTGTATGAAATGGCACAAAGCTGAGTCAGCCAACCCAAATGGACCATTTTAGCTTTGACAGCTTAGATAAAATCTTTAAAATACTTCTGCCTAACTTCTCCCCTTCATAATGACACCTATTCATAAAGGACTTTGAGAGCCTCATACAGGAGTTTTCCTATATGGAAAAAATGTCTCGTCTTGCGTATCTGTTGTGGAGCCATTAGACCAAGGACATCTGAGATTCTGAGATTTTATCTGTAATTACTGACAAGAATTAATACTAGCAATGTGAAATCATCACAAACAATGTATCTCCTTTTTTCCTATGAGAATTGAAGAAGTAAGGATTGCGATTTCTGGGGTTTTGTGCAAGTTTTAGACCAAGGGATCTCTGGTCGTATTTTTGGTGCCAAATTTGAGGCAGCTGGATCATTTTCTAGAATGAATGTATCAGGTCAGTTTTCCAACCCCTGTCATAACAGCCTGATGTGCTGCAGAGCAGACCATCCAGCACTCCTTTTAAGTCCTCTGGGCAAAGCTAATTTTTAAAGACTGGAATCAGGTTTGCTAAACAATGATGCTTAAAAAGAAGAATAGGACAAAAAGGTATTTCTCTCTGCTGCTTAATTTCTCCATGTGTGTATGGCACCTAAAATTTTTGAGCACTTGGAAACGTGGTGTTTCTTTATCTCAGTACTGCCCATGTGTTTGTTTTATGATATTGAGAAATTGCAATGCCCTGGTACCTGATAGCAGTGAAAAGAAAATGTTATCAGAGCAAGTAGCAGTTCAAATACCCACAGCTGCCCTCAGTTAAACACAGGCCTTGCTGTTGCCTTGGCTACTTGTTTTGCAGCAAACTTCATTCTTTCTAATTTTGGAAATGACTAGAAACTCCCAGGTAATGTCCTGCCCTGCGTCTCCTCTCCCTGCCTTTCCATGGGTGATTGTGTAGTGTGCAAGGAGCACTAGGGGCATGTGCTGGTTAACTGTGCTTCCTGAGTCCTGTTGTGTTCTCCTGGAGCCCTGCAGTCCTGCACCGAGAAAGCCCCGCGTGGAGAAACGGAGATATGTGCTTAAACAGCTCTGCAAGCAGATGGCTGAATTTCACATTGCTGCCCCACATGGGAATATCTTAATAGAGCAGCCACCTGCCCAAGTGAGCTCAAGGCTCAGGTCAAACAGTACATTTTATCTGGGCTTTGGCAGGTGATTCCTGCTGTCTCACAGGCTAACAGTGAGTACTCGCTGAGCTCTTGGTTACTTTTGACTCTGAGCTTATCTGGGTAACTCTTATTCAAACTCACTTAGAAAGGAGACTAAAAAAAAAAGAGAGGGAGAGAGAGGGAGATGAAAAACCAACGGTGTGGAGGTGATGTTGGCTCTACTCCTCTCCTGCTGAGCTGAGAGGCCTTTCCCTTTGCAAGCGTGGTGGCTGTGGACTGATGCCCAGGCAGCATCAACTTCTTGTGGCTGAAGCAGTGTGGAAAGGTTTATGCCATGAGGAGAGCAGGAGCCAAGTCAAAATGTGGTAAAATTCTTTATTTATTTTGCCAGAAATCTTGAGAGAAAACCAAAAGCTGATTTCCAGCCTCTAAAGGTATAAACTTCTCCTTCATAAAGCATTACACTTACTTTGCCATCCTTTTTTTCCCATAGGAGGATGAATCTTGTATCCATCAGTGGACTCAAAATTATGCTTAATAAATTTTTACCATATGTAACTTCACGTTGTTTGTGATTCTTTTTTTTTTCAACAAAAGCTTTTACTGTGAAAATCGGAAGTGCTTCTTCAAGGGTTGATTTGGGGATTTCCAGGACACTGATCACTGAAAAATGTTGGTGGCTTTTTCAACATGTACTGGAATTGTAACAAGTTTAATAAACTCTGGCCCTGATAACTGTTCATCTTTGGCATTATTTTCAAGGAATCAAAAATAAGCAAACATACTCTCTACCAAGCCTGGAATTGTTGGGACTGGAAGTCAAATGCTGGGATTTTTTTTTTTAAGGATAAGAGTTTCAATGATGGTGATGTGGGGAAAGGCTTAAACTGTATTTTTATTATGCTTTAAAATGTCCAGTGGTCCTATTATTGTAAGTGCTTTGCTGTCAGTGAAGTCACACTATAGATAAATAATTTACAATGAGCATGAAACCCAGCAAAGTATTTAACACCGCTGGAGTGGCAAGGTATAAAGCTGTATGTCAAGTTTCTCATAATCCAGTTTGGAATTACAAACCTAAACCCAAGCGTGTCTGTGGAATCAAAATGTTAGATTGCCTGTAGAATTGCTTGTTTTCTCTGCATGGCCCTGTGGAGGTAATGTGCAACATAAATTAAAATAATAGTGGGTTTAGGCAGCTTCTTTTTTCTTTCAGAAAGCAGTATGTGGCCATAAAATGAGCACTGGAGTATTTATCAGTCTGGGAAGGGGAAGCAGGTGATGAATGTCATCAAGTCTCTAAAAACAAATTTCAGCTCAGGTTTAAGTTTTTATTGACATTTTTGGGTTCTTAAATAATTTGCTCACCTCCTTCCTCAGAAAGTGTTGCAACTGACTTTTTAAACTTTGGAAAAGTTAAGGAATACTTCATGGTAGTTACGAGCACTGGGTATTTCACAAGGTTGCTGAGACAGTTGTGGTGCTTCCATCGTGAAATATGAAGTGAGTGGACAGGAATTGCATGGCAGGGGCTTGGCAACACTTTGCTTACTTACACATTTATTAATACTCCTGGTTCCTCGAAGCACTGAGATCGAGTTTCCAACCTGCTGGTATTAAATGAGAAAAAGCAAACCTGAAAAGGACAGATTAGTTCCCTGAACCTAATTGGAAAAGCATTTCATTAGAACGGGTCAAAAGCCTAGTCAAGGAGGTCTGGCAATCATGGAGTAATGGTACATCAGGGAGTGCTTCTCACTAAATATGGCCTACCCGTTCCTTAATTAAAATGAAAATGATTTAAACTGCTATTACTTTCCTTCGCTGTTTGTTTAACATAGTTAATAAAGGCATCTAATTGTTGCAAAATTGACAAGGTTCTCTAATAAAAGAGTGCTCTCAAAAATAGCTCTAATAGCTGAGATCTTAACATTTGGGGCTTTTTAATGACATCTTTAAAAGTCTTTTGTCATTTGAATTCTTTACTGAGCTGCCTTTTCCTTGTTGCTGGACTGAATTCCAAATGGAGAAAAGTGACTTTGCTGGAAAATACCTTAACAGGTAGGTTTGTTAGACAAGGAATGAATCTCTCAAGGAAAGAGTGAATAAACAGAGGCTAGTCCTGGGATTTTAAAAATTGCTGAGCAAAAGTCCTTGGCGAGTATGCAAGTTGTGTGCAGGAGCCAGGAGCTGATGGGAGACGGTGCTGAGGACGGATTCCATAAAACCTCTGATTGCTGCAGGGACCCGTTTGCTGCAATATCTTTTCCTTTCCTTGCAGGGTCGGAGGATTACAGGAGTAAATTCACCGGGAAGTGCTTCCTGGACCTGGTGTGTCCCGAGAAGTGTCGCTGCGAGGGCACCATCGTGGACTGCTCCAACCAGAAGCTCACGCGGCTGCCCAGCCACCTGCCCGAGTACACCACTGACCTGTAAGTGTGGCTCTGCAGGGCTCCTGGGCACCACACCGTGCCCTTCCTGCTTTCAAAGGGGCCAGGCAACCGAAGGCACCTCCTGCTTTTATCCCTGTGTGAAAACGGGCGAGTTCCTTTCATTTCAGAGGGGCACAGCTTCTCATTTCCTTAGCAGTCATGCCAGCTGTGGGGATGAGAAAGGAGCCCCATGCACCAGCCAGGGCCTCTGTGTGTCCTCTTGAAGTCCTGTGGTTCCTTTCCACTCTGCCTTCTGTCTTTGTCCTTTATCTCCGGTCATTTTTATTGAAGAAATGGTTTAACCCTTGTGAGTTAACGTGGGAGCAGGAGCTCCTTCCATCTCAGCAGCGCCTGCCACTCGGGTGAAATGGCTCTCACTAAAATGAATGGATTGTTAAGGTATAAGTAATTTTATGAAATCTCTGCTTTTTGAGATTCTTCAGAATTCTAAGCATAATACACTGCTAAAGAGAGTATGAGAAAATGAGTTTATTACATAGTAACTGAAGAGTCTGGTGATTTTCTTGCATTAGTAGCCCCTTCGAAAAGAATTTTCTTTTTATGTTAGTATTGTATTTATTGTATTTGTTCTATTTAAACCCCCCTAAAAATTGTTGGTCTGAATTTACGACAGAAAAAATGAGAGACCTCCAGAAACCCAGCAAAGATTCTACACAGCAAAATGGAGCTACGTGTAATCAGAGAAAGAATGTTGCATCCCAAGCCTGCCAAGGCAGTGGCCTTCATATTCATTTTGAAGACCAGTTGGCTTTATAGGAAAGGACCTGGAATCAGATCCCTTCTGTTCTCATGGACCACATCTCCAATTGCTTGTCGTGTGTAGCAGAATGCTGGGAGAGATGTAGTCACGCAAGCAAGGTTGTTGTGTAATGGATAAGGTCAATAATTGCTTGTCCCATGCACTGGAAGATGAAGGCATTCTGACACTGTCCTTTGGCATTACACTCTTAAAGGCATCCTAAGATTGGCTGTAGATCTTCTGTCTTCCCTTCCCTTCAAAGCTAAAGCCTTTTAACTGTAGGAGTCTGAGAGACATGGCAGATAGTGCCTTGCTTAACAAAGGTCACGGTTCTCGGTGTGGCAGCCCTGTATGTCACCGAGATGTATCTGTGCACATCTGTGAAGTATTAAATACCTCTCTGTTTGTCCCTATCAGGCGTCTGAATGACAATGACATTTCTGTTTTGGAAGCTATTGGACTCTTCAAGAAATTGCCCAACCTCAGGAAAATGTAAGTCTGACTCGCTTGTTTGGATACACATTAATTTGGGTTATAAGGAGGGAGGAAGGGATGATTTTTTACAGAACTGCAGTAGCAGAAATCACTTTCTCAATGTAAATTTAAAGAAATTGAGCGAGTTGCCTGGTAGATGGACAGGCACAGTTAAACCACACTAAGAGATTAAGATCCCTAGGCTGACATTTCATTATTTTTTTTGGCTGTATTTCTTAAGTCTTTGACTCATAGAGACTGACAGGAATTCTGTCCCAGAATTTATTCAGATATGCTTATGTTAGAGATCGCTACAAAGTTTTGCATTTTGGTTTTGTCTTTTAAACGCGTTGTGTGGCTCCAACTGGTGCAATTGCTTCAAACAGTCAAAGGAAAATAATATTACAACATATAGATGATGGCAGATTCTTTCAGTCATAATTGTCCTAATGAGGAGAATCAATTAGGAAACTTAGAGATCACTCATTCAAATATATCTGTGTAATTCTGTTGACAGCTTGAGTCCTGGCACTGTGCAATGTATATATTTAACCAGAGCTGTGTTTTGGAAAGGGGATATTATGTTAGATACCTCCTGATAGTGTTCAAAATGGATTTTTCTGGATTTCTTTAAAGTTGTAACCCTCACTACATCCCATTTAACTGTTTACTTTTAGTAAGATTCTCTTGCCTGAATCAAAGTAATTTAGGGTAACCAACCAAGCCAGGCTATTTGTTCTGCATTCCTTTCACGTGGTTTCTGCCATCTGGAGCTTCCCAGCCATTTGAATCCATGTGGCATCTCAGGGGCTTTGGAGACAACTGTGGTGGGATTCTTTTGTCAGTTTTATTTTTATAAGAGTTTCAGATGCAGCACTGCAGGTTTGGGAGGGGGGGCTTGTATTTGTGCCAGTACAGACCACCAGACTTGGGGAATTAATCACAAACATTAGCCTTGCATTTTATGAATGATCCATAATTTGCAGCTACAGTGCACTCAGAAAAAGTTGTTGACATTGTTGAAGTGCTCTGTGCCTTCTGTAAGAAGATAGTAAATGGCAATGCAAAATGCATGCTGTGTAAGTGCATACACAAACTGGAGAGCATCTGTCCTCCTCAAACCTTCATGTTTTGAAAATGGGAGAGGTGTGATAGCTGGAATAATTTCTTCAAGTTTATTTAAAACTTACTGTAGGAAAGTTGTGGTTTGTCCTTCGTGGTCTTGTCCGCTTGGAGGGATGGATGCCTTCGTGGGTCTGTATTGTCAGGCATAAATGCAGCATGAAACTGTTGTGAGAGTTTTTTTAAGAGCTTGTTTCCTGTGAAACGAAAGAACCTTTTATCTGTCCTTGGTAGGTGCTGAGAGCTGAGGTGTGCAGGCACAGGTCAAGCACATGGGAAAAACAAGTCTCCCCTTTACACCTCAGAAAAAGTGCCTCTCACTCTGTGTGTGGCAGGAGCGTGGTGCACGTGGTCTTAATTGGGTCTTACTGCTGCTATTAAATTAAAGAGGTAGAATATTCATTGAATTCCCATTTTTATAAGGGACAAGAAACTTTACTATTACTTCATTGACAATATTGGCTCTGTCTCGTCATATTCCTTGTCTATTCAAGCGTTAAAGGCAAAGAGCAGGTGGAGGAATCTCTCTGGGAACTGCATTGCTTGCTAGGCTTAAGAAAACAGCTCGAGCTTTGCAGTGGCAGAACATTTGCCTAAATCACTTTTTTTTTCTTTATTTTCTTCTCTGTAATAGTTTGTCTTCTGAAATGAATATCTGGAATAAGGATATCTAAATGGGTATTGGAATCCTTGCCCTGCAGTTGTCCTTCAGTTTAGGACTAGTGAGAGATTCGTGTCAAGGAATGTGATTTGAGTGGTTCCACTGGGGCTGCGAAAGCTCCAGCATAATTCCAGGGAGAAAGGAATTAGCTCTTCCTTCCTCTTGATGGGTGTTTCATCTTAGTGCATCCTCATCTTACATTATGCTTTGGTTTGTAACATGAACAGCCTGAGGTGGTCTGGCAGCTGGACCATAAGGAGGATTCAGACTTGGCTTGTGCTCCAGGAGTTCTCACCTGTGTCCTTCTGTCACTGAAGTTCCACCAGGTGTCCATGTCTGTATGTGTGTTGTGGCAGTTTTCCAGTAAGATTTCAAAGGGAAGTAGTCATAGGTTTGGCCCTGAGATAAGATTATCATAGTTTTGAGTTATATGATAAGTGGCATTTTGGTTAGCTTTATTTCTTGGTAAGGGGGAGCTTCCTTCGTTTGTTTAAAAAAAAAAGAAAAAACCAAACAACTAAACGGTATCTGCCTCTAAACATGAGAAGGATAAACAGCTCATTGTTTTAAATCTTGTCTATGTTAGAAAGCAAACATACAAAAAAAGAGAAAAAAAGGAAGTGTCAGACCACCTTTGCAATAAGGTACTGCCAACCCCACCTCTGCTGTGTAATTAGCTTTTGTGGTGCAGTTTGTCTGTAAATAGTCCTCCAAAGCTGAATCTTATTGTATGATGTGTCAGCCCAGGATTTAATACCTTTAAAAGCAAAACAAAATTGAGTGCCTGATACAGAAATTTAAAGGTCAAAGATTCCTAATGCAAAGTGATACCACATTTTATTTAGGAATCAAATAGCTAAAATTACCCTGCTGGTTTTTAAAAGGTTAACATGTCTGCATATGCCTTTAAAAAAATAATTAGCTGCAGAATCTCATATACATAACGTTCTTTTCCTAACCTAAATTTGAATTCATCTTTATGTGCAATGCTTTTTTACAATGGAATAAAAAGGTTGATGTAGGTTCTTCTAGACAGATCTAACCCAGTGCAGAAGTAATTTACTGGGTTCTCCCATGAACTCTGTGTTGCTTCCATTGCATTCTTCCCACGTTGCCTCACCTCATCCTGCAAGCATAAAGGGAAGTCTTGCCCTGAAAGCTGAAGTCCCATGACAGTCACTTGCAGGCTCCAGGGACTGTGTCATGAGTATTTTGCAGGGTGGTTAGAAAAGAGCGCTTTGAATCTGCTTGAAGCGCAGGGGAAATACAAGGAAGTGTTTCTGAGCATTTCAAGAGTGGGAGCAGCTCCGTGACTTGGAATTTTGGGGCTATCCTGTCTCCACGAGATAGAAAGGCTCCAGGACCTGCTGTCCTCCAGCCCCGGGAGCTTCTGCCTTTCACAGGCCATTACGTTTCCAGCAGGAGATGTTCTCACTCAGCGCAGCAAGGTGTCTGAGCAGGGAGGGTGAGGGGAGATGTCACCATCCACAAGTTTGGGCTTTTGTGGAAGAGAGCAGTTCTCTGCTTGCAGCCAGTACCATATTCAGCATGAAGCAAACACTGGGCACCCCACAACTCCCTGGGACTACCTCAAGTTGTGAATCAGAGAAAAAGCCTCCAGTGCTTGGGGATTCCCATGGCAGTGGGAGCCCACAGCAAAAACCCCCTGAGCACCCAACTCAGCGGGAGCAGAGATACCTGTGCTTGCTGAAATGGGATGCTGACCCACAGAGAGAAGCTGCAGCCCCGAGATGTCACCTCCAGAGCCTGCCCACTCCCCTGTGCCCACAGGAAATCAGTGGGACTGGCCATTCCCAGTGAGATCCCAGCAGCTGTTTCTGCAGGGGAAAAATTGGCCGTGAGCTCACATTCAAAACAGAAAGGTGAACTGCCACACTTCATGCAGTGCTGGGGGGAAAGGGGACTGACCTCTTTTCTTGAGAACAAGGGCAATAAAAATTATTTACCTCAAAACCTGAAGGGGTTATCTAGCAGTTCATTCAGTTAAGTCTTGCCAAAGTGACAAAGTGAACATATAATATGGTCTTGCAATAAGAAGTGTCAGGCTGTCTTGGCAATAGCTGGTACTGCCAAGCTACCTCCAGTATGTAATTGCCTTTGGAGGCTTAATGTGTCAGTGAGTATTTCTGCTGGATTGAATTGCATGGAGTGTCAGACAGTGTCAGACCAGGATTTGAAACATTTCACATGTGAAATAAAAATGAATCACGGTACAGTTTGCAGACTAGAAGTCGGTTTCAAAACCAGAATCTCAAGTTTCTTGGGGGATGCAGAATTGGTTTGTGTCCTTGGAAAAAGCTGTTACCTGCTGTTCTTTCCTCTAAGCATGAATTTTGCCCCAGCAAATGAGGTTGCAGTCATCTGTCACTTGTTATACAGAAACAGACTTTATTTTCTGGCAATCATATTGCAGAGTGTGCTGTGGTTCGTGGCATTTGGGCTCATCATGTGCCTCCCTTTTTCTTCAGTGGGGCCATCAGTCTGCTCTGCTGAATGAGTGTAGGAGTGTCACTGGGGGCAGCTCACCGTCTCTCTGCAGGATTTAAGACTTTCAGTGCCATCCTGCTTCTGAAAACAGCTCACACTGTAAAAACCGGCCAGACTCTTGGTAAAGGCTGTAAAACCCTCTCAGCATCCCCCTGAAGAATGCAACAGCCCTGGGCTTTTCCTCCTAACAAATACTTGGTGGTTCCAAACACATCAGCAGCAGACGGGACTCTTCCAGGGAAGCCCCCCTTGGAACAGGCTGTTTGTATGCTCAAGCTGCAGGGTTTGAGGTGAGAGCCAGCAGAGCCTTTGCAGTGCTCGGGCGGGAAGGTGTGTCAGTAACTCAGCAGTGAACAGCACCCTGGAACGTTCACACTGACCCAGCAGGTACAGCAGGATTGCCCCTCTTAGGCTTGAATAGAATCCGGCTTGTTCTGTGGTGAAGTTATGAGATCAAGAGAAATAATATTGTTATAAACTTTAGCCATAAAGTAAATAAAATCTGACTGAAAAGCGAGCTGTGTGAACAATGTCACCTTGATAGCTTCTTGATCTGCTCATTTCCTTTTCACAGCCCCCCATAAAGTAGACCCAGACTTTCTGAAAATTTATTTTGACCTCTTGCCCAAAATGAAAGTCTGGAAAGAGGATTAAATGTTATCACCAGGGTAGATCAGGGAGTCCTTACAGTAAGGCTTCATGAGTGACCAGGTTGACTGTAGGCTCCCATTTGGATCCTGCCAGAGGGCAGGGATCTCAAAACTCAGTTTCTTTTCCACTCTCTTCCACTATTGACACAAGAATTCCTTATAGAAGCTTAGTGTTGCAAGGAGATGGGGCTCATCTATAGTGAGATTTTTATAGAAAGTTTTATTCTGATCAAAAAATTCCTTGTCAAGTGTGATGAAAGATTCTTTTAGAACTGAAAAGTACGGAGTTGCAGAGCAGGGAAAGTTTTTATTTTTCAAGGTTTCTATCAACTGCTTATTTTTGCTGGTAATTCCAGCCTGAAGAGTGTGCAATTTCTCATGTTTATTATTGTAGCTGTTCAAACTTTAGGAGGAAACTTTTTTTTTGTGAATGAGTGCTGTCATCTACCTTTTTGTATCTTTTTTTTTTTTTTTGGTTGCATTCTGGTATGGGGAAACTTTAATTCAGGAGGACAAACAATAAAATCCAGGCTGGCAGAAACTCTCCTTTGACAGTACTCCAACCAAGAGGGCAGTGTCACCTTTACTTATTTTTTTATTGCAGAGCTGGTCTTTTCTCTGCCTTGCAACTTTGATTTCACCATAGTACTTAATCTTGGATTTTCAAATCTTTTGCATGGGAAAGGCATATATAATTGCCTTCTCTTGAGACTGCTGGCATATTTTTGGATAATTTTGTGTTGTTGAAATGATGAGGCATTATTAAATCAACGGAGAGAAGTTGCCTATCTGCAGAAGTCCTTTGGCAGCAATTAAAATTCACATGGTTTGCATTGTATAAAGGTGCCAATTCTCTTGCAGATTGTGGCCAGTCTGTGTCTCCAGTATTTGCTCTTTTTGCCTTCAATATCTAGTAGACTGTTAAAATCACACCCATGTTTTAATATATGTAATTAAATATCTTTTAGAAGTTAAAAAAATAAAACTTTACAAGTGTAGGTCAGTTGCAATCTGTGACTTGGAAGTCTAAGTCTGTCTAATAAAGAACCTCACCCTCCCTTCCCACCACAAACATTTACTTATTTATTCATTCATTTTTGTGTAAATATGCATCATGGCATGATCTTTACCAGGAAAGGGATCGTTGGGAGCATTTATTTATGCCAGCATTCAAAAGAGATGCTGAGCTATAAACATTTCCACTAGAGAAATAGCTGAGCCCCAAAATTAAATGCATATGTCAGAATATCCTTCCTTGACTCGCTTTGACACTGAACATAAACTCTTCATGTGAGCGTTAGCACAAAGCACTAAACTTCTGGAAAGCCAAATCTGCATGTAAGGATTTCTATAGGTTTTTATGTTATTTTTGGCTGATTGCTGGCGTGCTCCTATTCTTTCTGATCACAGAATGCACAAGAGGTGATGGGCCACATGCTGGAGGGCCCACTCTGACAGTTGCTCAGCAGACATAAACCAGTGTACTCCAGTTTCCCACATGAAACATATCTCCAAGGCTCAGCTTTTTTTTTGTTTTTTTTTATGAAGTGATGACTTCTGCAAAGAGCAAGACCCATATTATTTCTATCTGAGGCCAAACCGTCTCTTGCCATGTCTTCTGTCAACTTTTATCCCAGAAAGATTGCCAGTTCTTCTGAGCAGAGTAGCCCAGGTGTTAATCTGATACCTTGTCATTTGTTTTATATCACCTGGAATTGGATTTTGAAACTATTACTCATGCTCTGTGTGTCCTGGGATCATTTCTGGAATAACGTGCCATTCACTATGAGTAATGGGGCTGGAATTTGCCATCTTCCTGGGAGCAAGAACATGTTCTGTACCTTCTCTCGTTTGTTGTAGGTAGTGAAACAAAGAATAGTGTTTCCTGTCATAAACCTAAACAAATAGGATTATTCATCACAATCTGTACAGGACATCGTGGGAGATACTTGAAGGACTGAGGGCCAAAGTTTTAATGTGCATGAGGCCTTCTTTATAAATGTTTTAAATAATTAAATGCCATTTATTTTTATGCATCTCTGATGGTACTTCTATAACTCAGAAATTGTCTGTTCACTGGGGTTTTCACAAATATGAAATATTCAAAAGGTTAATTTTGCATTTCAGCAGAATTCATTTGACTTTGTAGATCAAAGTTTTCCAGTGTTGATCTATAAGCAAACATCTTGAGACTGTATAGGCAGAGTAAATACTTAGAAAATAATGCTGTATATTGCAGTGCCTGTGAGTTGACAATTAAGTGACACCCATTTCATTTTGGTTGAAATTGGACTTAAGTGCCTGGGAGTCCAGGAGTGCACACATTAGAATTTGTATCAGATAGACTAAAAAAAAGTGGTCAATATTTCAATGTGTGACAGCATTTCAATGGTAGCAAATTAACTGATTCTTGCCAGATGAGAACACAGTCCCAAGCATTGTCCATAACTTCGTGGACATGAATCAGATGGTAGAAAGTCCCACTCTGTATCCTGGAAACAAGTATAAGAAAGAACCACATGAGGTCTTAAAAGCTGGTAATTCCATTAATTTATACTCTCTTGATATATCTGATATAATTGTGGGTTTGATGTACTTTTGAACTCCTGGATGCTCTCCTTGCTGTATGAATGTCTCTTTAGATAACCCCTAAAAGGCACAAGCTCTTCCTGTCCTCCTCCTTCCAGTGTGATGGTGTACGTTTGCAATGAAACCCTGCTAATTTTCTCGTTGTGACTGGTTGTGTCCTTCCAGAAATCTAAGCAACAATAAGATCAAGGAGATCCGAGAAGGCACTTTTGATGGAGCTTCAGGAGTGCAGGAACTGATTCTGACAGAGAACCAGCTGGAATCAGTGCATGGACGGATGTTCAGAGGCCTCACAGGGCTAAAGACATTGTAAGTGCAAAGTCCTGTCTTTGGTCCTCTGTAGGTGGAGTGGTGATGCTCCAGTTCAGAAATTTCTGCTAAAATATCTCTTACTTGACAGCAAGTGCTACCATGGGGTCTTGTAGCACTGTCACGAAGTCTTCAATATATTTCAGGTCCTGGGCATGTTTGAGATTCATCTGCTATTTCTGTAAAATAAACAGATTTTCAAGAATTTCAGGAGTAACATCTTGATGAACCTGTTGTGTGCCAAATTTGTGCACTTCTAATCATTTACTACTTCTATTATTTTGTTATATATATTACATATATATATTCTGTGTAGAGAAGGCATGTGGGAGCATACTTGATATCTGCTAGTCCATCCTCCCACTCCTCCTCCACCCAACTTGGAATTGTTAGTCTCCTTTAAAAAAAACCAACAAAAACCTCATAGTGGGCTAGGAGCCTAAAAGATTTTCCATGTTCTACAGACTAGGGAATCAGTTGGGAAAGAAGGAAAACTCAAGTTCCTGCTGCCACCCAAACAGGTACAGATAAGTGACTTTAATAAGAGATATAACCAGACTGTTACAGGTTCTGCTGACAAAGGGGCACTCACTCTGAAGTGAAAATCCCTCTCTTGCACAGTCTGCTCTGGAAAGAAAGCACTTGACTAGGCGAGGGCTGTGGGTAAATAGACTCTAGGAATCAAAATGCAATTAAAACCTGCAATGGATTCATTGGCCACAAAGGCTTCTAACGTTGTAAGGTATGGCACAGTAACTTCAGTCCTTACTCAAGCGTAAAAAGAAATTCAAGTTTCATTTCAAAGACTTTGATTTATAAGGACAAATAAGGAACTTTTCTGTTGCTGTTCCTTTAACATTTTTTTGTGGTTATAGCCATCTGTTCTTTAATTTAATGTATGCACTTTACTAAGGGATTTGAAAATACTGCCCATAGATATTAAATTAATTTTTATACTCTAAAGCAGCCTGTGGCAGTGCTCCTAAACAAAATTCAGCATTTTTTAATAAAAAGATACTTAACATTCAAGCTATCCTGCTGACCTGACCTACATTTCCCCCAGCTGATAAAGCAGTCTAAATATACACAGCATGATAGGAGGATCTGTGAGTATAAGTTTTCTTTCAGGAAGGGCACACAGTGCATGGTGAGCCATGATATGAAACCAAAGGGTTTGGCTTGAGGGACATATATTGCTATCCATTAACTGACTTGCTTTCAGCATTAGAAATGTAATCTTTTGCAGAGGGGCCACATTCGTCAGGGTCATGGTCCAGTTTTTAAAAGACTCTATGTTCCTGAGATGTAATAAATTCACCGTGCGAGATATTTTGGTGTCCAAATCTGGCCTTCCCATCTTGCAGTTCTGCTGCCTGATGTGTTACACACAGAGCTGGGGAAATGTTTCTGTTACTGCTGGTGAGCCACTGAGGGCCTCATTTACTACCCTGTTCATTTTAGAGCTTGTGGTCTTGAGCTGCCTTCCAGACAGCTTAGGGCTCCACGCGTAAGGGGTGTGTCTCTGTGCCCTGGGAGTCTTTCCTGCCATGGTTTCACTCCAGCTGCAATCCCAAATTTACTGAGACCGTAGTGCCTCTGCTGGTAACTGTACACAGAGAGCAGTGATGACACTGAATTTGTTCCCAGCCGTGTCTAATCTCTCTTTGGTGCTTTTCAGGTATCTATTGATGTATCCTTTAAATGCCCGGGTGGCAGATACCAATCTGAGATTTCAATCCAAACCCCTTGGGGAGTCTGAGTTTTCCTTGTTGACTGCATGAATGTGATACCAAGGAGTTTAACCCCCCTCAGTGTGGAGGATCAATTCACTGGAACAGCAGCATGAGCTGCACGTATTTTGTGGATTCTTGGTAGTGTGCTTTAATTACTGAATAATTTTTCACCTAAGTAGGAATATCACAACAGTGCAGTGGTGTTTACAGACCCAGATATTGATTGGCACGCAGCGTAACAAATACACAGGAGCCTTTTTTGCAGTGGAGTGGAACAAGATACTACAGTCTTTCAGATTAATTGGGCTTTATCATCGAGTTCATTGTTACCATAACAACTCCGAGAGATGGATCTTCCAAAACACAGCACTGATTCATCTGGTACAAGCACTGAGCAAAAATCATTTTATAGGATGATTACTGTTTTTCATCTTCTCAATTAATGATGATAATGACATCTCAGAGCTTGTGCTACGTCTGGAAATCTTTCCAAAGCTATTCCTTCATTTCTGTTGAGGATGCTGTTTGCTTCCACGCTTCTGCAGTGTGGATTACAAAAAACATCCATGATAGTAGCAGAAGTAATGCAACTAGTGTTGTTATTGTCACGCCCTTCTAGCATGTATTCTAGTCTTTCTCAATTGATTTCCGAAATACATCTTGACTTACTCTCAGATATTAGCTAAATCGAGCCTTTAATTTTTATTTCAAGTTTGTCACTACTCGTAATTACATACTGCTTTCAGATGTGGAGCTCCCATCAGCCTCTAATATTGTGCGGAAGAGATGTGTTTTAAATTCATGAGACCCCGTTTACACGAATCCAGCCCTCCTCTAGCTGTGCCCTCCTTCAGCAGTCAATAAAAAGAGTGCTTCCCAAAGCATCTGTTGATGCCCTCGGTAAAGGACCTCCTATGCTGAAATTATACCCCCTCCCATTAATAGTTCTTAATTCCCTTTTTTTAATCCTTGCAGGATGCTGAGGAGCAACTCTATCAGCTGTATAAACAACGACACCTTTGCTGGCCTGAGCTCCGTGAGGCTCCTTTCCCTGTATGACAATCACATCAGCACTATCACCCCTGGAGCCTTCAGCACATTGGTCTCTTTATCTACAATGTAAGTTATCTTTTTAGGGCATGATGCTGTTACTCTGGGCTTTCCTTTTGAAAAGGCAACACTTCATTTTCTATTGAAAACTTTATTTAGGGGAAGGAAACCCTGTCCTGCTGTAATCACAGGTTTGGAGGATACGAGGTGTGATTTAGGAAAACACGTGAATTGCTTCAGCTGGAGAGGCTGAAAACACTTGGAGGTTGGCAGGCTCAGGCAGGATGGCTGTGGGGTTTGCTGTGCCATAGCCCAGTGCAATGTGCAGCAGAAGTTCCCATAAAACAATCTCTGCAGATCCAGAAGGACGCAGCCTATCATACATTTCAGCTCCCTGGAGCTGCTTTAGTTTCAGTAGAGTCTGATTTTGTGAGAGCAGCTTTCTTGGATTTCAGTTAAATTAGTTAAAAATCAGAAGAAATCTACTAGCTAATGCCTAGATTTTCAGAACAACTGGAGAAGAAAAAATACTCACGACTTACTGAATGTGAATCTGAAACTCCCAACCTCAGATTTCTGTTAATTTTCTTATGCTTCTCAGTCCTTCTTTGGAGTACTTTCCATGTCTCTGACATAGTTTTCAATGCTTTTTGTGGTGTGTCCATTTTAATAAAGTACAGACTGATAAATATGGAGAGAAAGTCTGCCCTTTGTTTCCAGCTGTGAGTGGGGACCCTGGTGTTGCTGTTAATGGAATTTGTCTGTCCTGAAAATATGCCTGATTGTCCAGTCAAAATAAACTATTGGTGCTATTGCATTTCAGGTTTGGAAAGCATTCTCCATCATGTTTGGGGGAAGAAAGGAGTGTTGAATCTCAGCTGCTTTGTTGCTCACACTTTCATTTTGTTGTTACAACTTTTCACCAGCAAATCAGTTGTTATTTTGGCATTAGCTTCATGCAGCATAAGGAGCACAGACTTTTTATCCATTTACATTCTGTAGCCCCAAAAGTCTCCATGAAACTGATGGACAAAAAGAGAAACACAACCAGATTGTTTTTATTGACTGTTTTGAAGTCTCTGGTCAAGGCAAGTGGTACTTGCTGAAAGCTTGTTCTCACGGTGCTGCAGGCAGTGCCTGCTCCTTGTGGCTGTCTCTGTGCTTCCTTCCATGGTTCCCTTTGTGCTTGGGACTCTCTGAATCAGTCTGTACAGTCCCTGTTTGCATAGAATGCAACCTTGTCATGTTTTGTTTCTAACCCATTTTCTAATTCTTTCAGCTGTGGAAGGAGGTTATCGCATTTTCTAGCAAGAGCAATTAAAGCTGCTGCTAATTCCAGCGCACTGCTTTGGCACTGACTTGTAATCCTGTTGCTTTTTAGCTGTGCCTTTATGACGAAGTTTGTTCTTTGACACATTTTCGTTCTGTGTTTGATGTACAGACAGGAAAGGTGTGCTTTTCACTTCTCTGGACGTTGTTTTCAGGCTGTGGTGATTTTTCACAGCTGAATGCAAAACTCAGCTGTGTTCGTTTCCCAGCAGTTCTCTGTTGTAGGTGGGTATATTAGATGACAACACTGCTGTAGTTGGATAGTATGACTGCTTTTCCTGTTCAACCCACACTCTGTGAGTTAAGCAGGTATTGGAATGGCTTCTTTTTACATCTATTAATGTGAGCCAAAAATTCAGGCAAAGTTCAATTTCCATTTTTACATTGGCATATTCACAGCACTAAAAAATATTGCTCCTTTTGTTCTTACTCTTTGTGACTCAGCCTCATTGATATTCTCAAAACACGCACAGCTCTGACAATACCCTCACTAATGGTTTTCAATAGGGGAAGAACATCTCTTTTGTAAGTTATTGGTAAAAAAATAACAGGGTTTTATTTTTTATTAGGCAGACTAGGTACTGTAGCATCTTAATTTGAAGTGTGCTTGCACTTGTGCATACAGAGAGTTCTGTCATGTCTTGCAGTCCTTGCACAGTCAAGTGGACATATTTGCAAGCAGAACTGGTTTTCCATGGAGGATTATTCTCATAGCTGCGTGGAGCTAATGCCAGCATGATAACTGGTTCATGAGAATGACATGCCACTATTGTAGTATAAACTTAACCTGAATTCCAGAATATATTTCCAACCTAATTTCAAAAACATCCAGATGTGTTTCAGCGTGTTTTTCTAAAAGGTCACTAGAATCCATTTAAATAGTTAATATTCTATGGCTTCTTTGCAATTTTGAAGAGACACTTGTAGGAGGATATGCATATTTCATTCCTCAAGACTTCTATTTCCCCTTGATTTTAAAAATATGTCTGTGTCTTTGAGTAAACACTTCTGAATTTAATGCTAGTAGGACATCTCTGCTAGAAGTTTGATTGCTATGGTTCTGTTTGAGTGGTTAAATCCCCATCTTGTGAGTAGGAACTTTGATTATTAATGATGAATTTTTACATCCATTTGTCTGCCCAACATTACTGTTGGTGATTTGAGAACTCTTGAATAGCTGGATTCCACAGTAAAGCTTTTGCATATAATTAGTCTTCCCAGACCTTCAATTCCCTTTCAGGTCAGGTAGGGAATCTCTTTTCCCATGTGATACTTTAAAAAGAGCCTTTATCTTACATTTTTATGAAAAATTACATCACAGTCTTGCCATGGAAAGTCCATTTATATAGGGACATGTATGAACTTCATACTGCATTAAAAAAAAAAAAGAAAATCACTGCTCTGCAGTTGAGAAAGGATAAAATTTAGACGTCGCTGAAGTAGCAGGAGGATGTATGCAATTGCTGACAAGATAAATTTCTGCTTTTTTGCCCAGGGTTATTTGGATTTCAGAATGGTAGATTTGTTTATTTATTAATTTTATGTGTAACAACCTATTTCTTTCTTACTTCCTAAGAAAAGCATAATCCAAATTCTAACCTCAAAATTCGATAAATTTTAGGTCATAAGCTAACCTGTATTTCCCAAGAAGAAAATGAGGGCTTATGGATAGTTACAGATGCTCAGCTAGTGAGCAGTAGCACATTAAGTCAAAGCAATCTCTCCTCTCGAGACAGGGATAATTACTATTTTTGGAGCATTTTGTCAATTAAATGATGGAATGTTTCTAAAAGTTTTTGATACGTCTCAGTAAGATGCTCTCTAGGCGTGCAAAACGTTCTTTACCCTCGGAGCTGCTGCTTTTCCAGAAACCTTATTATACACACCTGCTGTTTGTTTCCAAGTGTGGATTATTTCATGCCAAGGCTTTGTGTCACAGAAGTAGTTCTGTGAATATGATCTCACTCTCCTCCATCAGTGGAACAAATGGCCTTTGAAGCATTGGCTCCCTTAGCGTTGGCGGCTCCAACATTTGGTTTAAGCACTCCGTTCATGCCAGAGTTTATCAGCGTGGAAAACATACGAGGCATCCTGCATGTGGTCCCAGGATGGATTAAAGGCAGTGGGAAACGATTCAGGGGGAAAGCAGCTAGAATTAGCCTCGTGCTTTCAGGGCTTTTCTGCACCTTCTGTCTGAAAGCTCCCGTGTAACCTGTTCGCTTTCTCACCTCCCAGCAGCAGGTTGGAATCCTACTCAGCGCCAAGCAGGTTGAGTATTGTTATTATTGAACATGACGCTGAGTTTCCTGCTCCCCCCACTTCTGCTTCTCCACAATGTCCAAAGAGCCTGTGCTGGATCCACATGTGATTCGAGCCCAGAGCTCCAGGCCAGCAGTGATTGAAATAGGCTGTTCTGCAGAGCTGAGAGCAGCTGTAAATCATATTGTGGCTGTGTGACGTTGGCCTAGAACCTATAGAATGTAGGAGTTGGTTTGGGTTTATTTTCTTGCTGCCACACCTCAATTGTGCCCATATGGTTTTGTCTTCAGCGCTATTGTTTTCTGAAGGAATTGCTTGGCTGAGATCCGAATGTGATTTTCTCCAACATGTCTAGGTTTGTGAAAGTATGTTGCAAGTGAAGACTTACAAGGTCTTCAGCTATTACACCTGCATTTGAAGTGCCTGTTTCTTGGGCCATAAAATTTCTTTTCGTAAAGAAATGCTATGATTTAAAGAAACTGCTTTATCATCTTTCTTTCTGTGCTACAAAATAATAACTCTTGGATGTTGTCACACGTGTTGTGAAAATTCCACCCATGCTAGTTTAGGTACTTCATTTTCCATGCCCAGGCTCTGACAGCTCCTTTTTCGGAGCTCAGACTGAGGTTATTTGTTCTCCCTGTGCCTGTACACAACATAGCCAGCTCCTTCTTTTTACCAGGGGTCTCAGCCCCTTTCCCTCATCCCCAGTTGGGTTGCAAGGGAGCTGCTAAGCCATGGGTTAAGGATCCATCCTTCTCAGCGGCTGCCAAATGATTGCTTTGGTCCTTTATCACACAGCAAATGGCCACTGCCACCACAGGGCCACAGCTAGGATTTAGCTGTGTAGGAAAGGTATTTCAGGAGCTGTAGCCAGACTTGAAGCATGGCTCACAAAGTTCTCAAGGCAGGAAAGCAGGTGCTTTTCACTACAGGTATCCTGACCTTAGAAAGCTTCCTAAGAAGTGGCTCAAAATGACGGTGCTGCTTTATAGTATGTATATACAGAGGGTTATCCTTGCTATTTCAGTGGGACCCCCAAATTCAGCTTGCCACTGGTTTTATGGGCTGTAGCAGAGGCGAGTGTCCTGGGGCAGGGACTGGTACACTTAGGGCTGTGCTAAGGAATAGCACTGAGAAGCTTTTCCATGGCATTACCCAAGCAATCACGTTGAAGATCGTGCACACGCGGGTGAGTTTGTGAGTTGAGTCTGGACTTGGGTGTGAGCTGTAGCTTGGATTGCAATCCACTGTAAATCCAGCCCTGGTAGTGGTGTGAGTACATCTAAATAACAATTGTAACAGTAAGTACTGTGGTTTATAAACATATTTATAAATATTCATATCTATATATATTTTAATTATAACCCAAGTCCTCGTATAAAACCTGCATAGAACTTCCCTGATCTGAAGGATGGAGGAGAGATGTCACAGAAACAGATGGCAGGGGAGAACTTGGAGCCCCTCATCTTTCTGTAGTTATTTCAGTATTTCTGTATGTTCATGTGTAATGCCATCATGTCTTGTTCCCTTTCAGTAATCTGCTGGCTAACTCCTTTAATTGTAACTGCCACTTGGCCTGGCTGGGAAAATGGCTGAGGAAGAAGAGAATTGTCAGTGGAAATCCACGCTGCTTGAAACCCTTTTTCTTAAAGGATATTCCAATCCAAGATGTAGATGTCCAGGACTTCACCTGTGATGGTAAGGAAATCCAATTGGATTTGGCACTTCTGATAATGCTCGCAGCTCTGTGAGAATATTCCTGCCTGACTAAGAGTACTGCAGGTAAACATTTCATTTAGTGATGAACAAGACAGCCACCTAGAGATGGAGGTCATTGTTCTCTGTCAAGACTTTATTTTTATTCTTGATTTCCAGTTGCTGAATTTCTACTATCTACGCCTAAATATAAGAATGAAGTTATTGTAGGCAAATGCTTTGCTTTGTCTAATCCTGCTATAATCCTGGGCCTTCCTCCCACTTCCTTACTGACACACTTAACTCTCTGGAGCCAGTGGGATTGGTGCTCGCTTGGAAAATCTTTTAGTTTTGGATAGTGTTAAGGGTCACCAGTAACTGGGAAATAAAAAAAACCTCACTTATATATTACTTTGAATGACTCAGTGATGCTTAATATTTTGTTGGGTCCATATAGGTTTGGAAGAAAATATCCTTTCATTCTCCAGGTAGTTTTTTGTCTTCTGATCAAGAGGATTTTAGAGAAAATAGTCAGGGGAAAATAGCTGCTAACGTGACTTATAGCATGTTAAGACCAGGTGAGCTGGAGCTGCAGTTAGTCATACCTCTGAAGAGACTGTAGGAGTGATAGAAGTTTCCTACTTAGAGTAAAAATTAATTCCTGTCCTAGTCAAGCAATCTGGCAACAGGCCCAGGTACTTGAGCTCAGAGCTCAAGGGACCCAAGTTTAGTCATTAAAGAATAATTCACTCTTAGTTTGGGAGAAAAAAACACCCAAAAAGCAAAATCCTGGTCTACAAAATGACACTTCACACTTGGGAGAAAAAAAAAATCCTGGTGCACAGAGTGTCATTCCACACTTGTGAGCTTTTTGTGTCATACAGTCACTGGGAGCCGTGGGGAATGGAAGGTAGGTGGTGGCAGGGTGTGAAACACAGAGCACAGGGGGAAATTAAATATGCTTTAAAAACACGTTCTTTCTACAGGTTTAGGAAGGACTTTGAATTCTGTTTCCAGTCATTAAGCTCAGCTGGGGAGAAAACTAAAAAGAAAATCTTCCCTGTTCTTCTGTAGGCTGGTGGTGCCTCCCCAGCCCTCTGAATGCAAATGATTCCCTGCCCGTACAGTCGGGGGTTATTCTCTTATCTGATATCAGGACTTCTTTAATCTCAATGCTTGTGGGTGCCTCCAGCAGAGAGAAGAAGGGAGCAGATCTGTCTCAATTAGTCCTTGCATGAGTTAAAAGGCAAAGCTTTGTGTGTGCTGTGTGCCTGTGCTGGGCAGCTCCGGCTGCCTGTGCTCACACACACTCGTGTGGTTCCTCTCCCTGTCGTCCCGAGAATGTGCCACGAAGTGTTTCCTTCCGTGTCCATCGTGATCCTGCACCATGCATGTGCCTTATGTTTTGCAAAGCCTGTTGCTTTTGGGGAAAATCCATGCTTTAATGTTCTTAGCTTCAAAGAGCTGGTTTCTTCTGCAGAAACCCTATTGTTCTGCAATTAAAAGATTTAATCTGCTGTTTATGGACCTTTGAAACCACGGTGGGAGAGAGTAGGTATTTTTATGTGTGCGTAGATGGATTGCCAGCAGTTGGAAGTATTCTGCTTCAGTTTGTTGTTTGCCTGGCTATCGTTGTCAAAAACAATGAGGCTTTACAGTTCAGATGATAAACAAAGTGCCAGGCTGACTTTAAGAAGTTAAAAATAAACATCTAAAAGCTGACTTTTTAAAAAGTCTTCCTAAAGCAGAGTATGTAGCGAGTATCATCTGTCTAAATCAATTTAAGGGCATCTTAAATGATGGTCTTAAATTCATCATCACCATTAAATTAACGGTCGAGTCCTCCATTTCAGCTGGCACATTGTGGGTGAGGCTTTGGGATTCACACAACTGACTGCACTGCAATTTGCAGAATTACAAAGTGGGTTCTCCTTAGAAAAAAACTTTATTTTACAATATTGCTATTCAGTTTAGGACCTGTTCGTGTTGCCTATGCAGGCTGACCCAAAGCACTGGACCTACTTTAAAATATCGTGGTGGTTCCCATGGGTTCAGGGGTGCCTCTCCTTGGTCCTTGTCAACAGTTTTATCTTCCAAGGGCTGGAAAACTGTGTTCCTCATGTCCCACGTGTGTCCCTGTGCAGGTAATGATGAGAGCAGCTGCCTGCTCTCCCCTCCGTGTCCTTCCCAGTGCACCTGTGTGGACTCCGTGGTTCGCTGCAGCAACAAAGGGCTGCGCACCTTGCCCAAAGGGATTCCCAAAGACATGACGGAGCTGTAAGTTACCTTTTACCTCTCCCTTTTCATCAGGAGTTCGTGGAATTACATCACACTGAGGCTTTGGAGGTCCCTGCAGGGTTTGCCTTTGACTTTAGTGATTTTGTGCTTTGGTGCTTCCCATATGTTCCGACCGTAATTTCTGGACTTATTTGTCCCTTGGCTGAATAAATTGCTCTGTAATGGGGACAGAGTTTATCTGTCCTTGTAACCATTAATTCTGGGTGTAGGGAACAAATGCATATATTAGTATCAAATAAGCCTGTAGCACTTCTGCAAAGCCCAAGCTCACGACAGGCAGTTTGAAGGGATGATGAAAATAAGTTCCTGAGTTACGCTGTGAGCTAATTATCCTCTGAGGACATTAAGGGATAAAAAAGGAACAGAAAGCTGGTGATGGAAACAACGAATTCTTTTCTCTAAACATCATGAAATGGCTAAAATAACCAAAAATTAGATTATATTGTAAAGGAAATTCATCCTAGTTGAGAACCATCTTCCTAGTTGTCTTTTCATCTACTTTATGCTGGATTTTCTTTCCATGGAAAGAAAATACCCTGGTGGAACTGCTTGGCTTAGACAGTTGGCAATGGAAATACTGAGCTTTTCCCCTTTAGGCCCTTATTCAAATCTGTCCCAGGTGAGTCATTACTGAAACTTGTTACAATCTCATCAACATTTCTATGTGAAAATAATTGGTTGAGTGAGTTGGTATGTTCAGTGAATTTTATAATGAATTAAAATCTGATTCTGCTATTTTCTAGTATCTAGTGTTATTTTTGCTCCCTTCACAGTGGGAGAATGGGGTTTACAGTGTTTTTACCAGTGCTGCAGTCAAATATAAGACTTTGTTGATGAATGAGAAGGGTACTGGAAGCCCTTGTGGTAACTCAAATTAACATGGAAATTGTGCATTAATGAATACATCCTTGGAACACCATTGACAAGGGCATGGTTAATAGTGGTTTGCATTAAAAGCCACATCCTGGCCTGTGTTCCCTTATATCTTGCCATCAGTGGTAAGAAGTCTGCAAGGTGGTTTCTGCTCTGCCCTTGTTCAGGTTTCAGTGCATTCAAATGTGACTTGCCAAGAGCAAGATATCACAGATGTTCCTTTGATTTGCACTGCCACACTGAGGAATTTTTATGTTTAAATTTTGCATATTGAGTTTTACTGATATTATCTGATACACTGGCAATGTAACTTTCACAAAAAGAGTGAAATTAATCTCACATTCTTGAAAACTGCTATATTTCTTAACTGTTTCTTGGCAAACGAGGCAATAGCCTGGAACTGAGCAATTTTGGTTCATAGTAGTTTACGTGACTGTCTTCTTCAGTAGGAGCCTCTTGGCTGTGCAAAACTCTAGTTCAGTTTTCTGCTTTCCATCCAGAAATGTGTCAGCCACGGACTGCCTGGCTCTGAATATTTCATGTTCTGCAAATATAACCTTGAATCTGTCCCAGCTGTCTCAAAATTCAATCCTGATCTCACTCTCAAGCAACATAAATTGAGCTCCTTATTTGTATCTGTACCAAAAGATGAGCTGCAGGTACCGAAGCCAGAAAGTTCATGTGTTTGTAGAAGCTGTGACAAGGATGAAATAAGTAAATAAAAAATCATCAGTCTTACTTGCCTTTCTTCTGCGTCCAGATTGACATCAAGATGTTGCCCATAATCTAGAAGGGACTAGATCATGCAGGTTCCAAATTACCAGTGTGACATGAACATTTTTATTGGTCTGTGTTTGGGAATTGCTGTTGTTGATGTGACAAACAGCATCTCCTGTGGAACTCCATCTCTTGCCTCATCTCAAGAACAGCGGGAACCTGGCAGAGGGAACCCATGAACTTTCTGGGCACAGGGTGCAAAAGACTCATATCTCTATTCAATGTATTAACATATATTCAATATATTAACACCCCACACACTAAAATACCCCATTTCCATAGAGCACTCTTAGATCCCTGTCTCCTATGGCTGGAGCATCCCCTAAAAGTTGTTTTGTTTCTGTGGTAGCAGTGGATGTCTGACCAAAAAAGCTTCTGAGGTGCCTGGGGCAGAAGATGTCAGCTCTGGAGAGAGCCACAGCAGCCTCCAGGGCAGGGCTGCCTTCGCCTTCCTCACTGGTACAGCCCTCCCAGGTGCTCAGAGAGACTAAAAACCCTTCCCATGCTCCCACAGCCCCCACTGCCTTCCTGCCCTTCCACACTTCCATGATCCAGACCTGGAATGTGTGCTGGGGTCCCCCTGCTCCCACCAGGCACCCAATCCCACTGTCACTGAGGACAGAGGTGGTGACAAGGAGACAACAAGGACATCGAGAGCCTCTTGTCATGGCAGCCCACAGTTCTCCCTCCCTGAGCAGTGAGAGGGTGCAGGGGAGCATTTTACTGCAAGTTTTATGGATGCACTGATCTGACATTTATAAACTTCCACTATTGACATATTCATTTACCAGGCTGGTTAGTTGCAGTGCTTTTTATTAAACTGCAGTGTTTTTATACAACATGGTTTAAGACAAAAGAGCTGCCACATATCTAGTTAAACCAGTCTGTTGTGGCTGAGTATAGCCTTCTCAGAAGTTCTTTTAAACTCTTTTAGAGTTCTTAAAATAGTCTTAAAACAGGAATCCTTTCCTTGTAACAGGTGTTAAATAGCAGTGTGCAAAAGTGGACATATCTCTTGCACAGGCACACAGGGAAAATGTTGCCCTTTCTGGGTCGAATTTCACTGTACCTAAGCTCAGCAAAAAGATCCCTAACAAAGTTTTACTGCATGGTGGACTGGAGACACAGGCTTGCTCCTTCCAACTTTCCTCCAGTGTTTCTGTTTTGGATGTAGAGACAAGGCATGTGAAAACCATTATCTCCTTCATATTTAGAGCTTGGAATGACAGGAGACATCCCTGTGTTTGGTTTGCACCACCCTTGGGAGGAGGGATTACCTTGGCAGGGAAGGCTTCCATCTAGACCAGAGCTGAAAAGATCACTAAGTCGGCTGGCTTTTCAGAGGAATGACGATGCAAGAAATGTCTATTTCCCATTTAGTCCTTCACAAAACACCAACATCATGGGCAAACTTTCCTCAGCTTCTTGGGAGTATGAAAATGTTATATTGCTTCTTGCCCATTCCTTCATTGTGTATTTACGTACTGCCTGTGTTTTTCCCCACTGTTTGCTTGCCCTGAAAAGAAGCCTTGGGGTTTTTGACCATACCCAGTTTTCTAGCCCAGATGTTCAGAAGTAAAGCATTAATTCCATAAGCTAGTTTGGAACTTTGCCTCTCTGTTACTTAGTGTTTTAGGCTTTCCTTTTCTTCTATTTTTTCCCCAAATCTGTTTGAACCAAGTTTCCCATGCTCTTTTGCCTTTTATGTATTACCTCAGCGTGTGAACACTAGTTTTTTGCTCTTTTTTCACAGAAGTATAGTCTATTTCTAATAAAGTCTTATCTGACAGCATCCAGCTGCTTTTATGGACCTACAGCAAATAATATTTTGCACTGGGGGAAAACATTGGAGGCAATTATGTGGACGGCGTGTGCATAAGCTGCAACACAATGAGCGTGGTGTGTTTCAGAATAAATATGTACTAATCCTGTCATCTCTAGACTCCAAATGTTGTCATGACACTGAGCTATAGGATTGCACTGGTGGGATTGTTAGGAAAGCCTGCATCCATAGATCATTGTTAGCCATTATTTTCCTTTGCATTTATATTAGTCCCTACTAATACTTGGGTTGCTTTTGCCGTTCCTCTTTCTCTCCTCACAAACCTTCTCTCTCCCATTTCTGTTTCTTGTTCTGTGTGGTAGGTCTATGTACTTGACACATCAGTTTTCACATCATCTACTTGCAGGTATTTCCCACCAACCTCAACCTTCCTTTCCATCTTCCGAGACGCTTGTGATTTCTTCTGCCTTGTGACTAGAAATAGTGGCTCAAGGGTTTAGTGCCATTTTTCAGTTTGCCTGTGTTGCTGCTGATCAAAGGGAAGCTCTGGAGTGAGGTGTCTGATGAAAATCACCTGCTTGAGAATGCAAATGCTCCTGCTTGTCTGTCAGCCCACTGTTCTGGTGAATCTTCCTCTGATAATACAGGAGAGAAACAATTTAGATCAAAGCTTAGGCTTACATGGTCCTGTGTCACGAGAGGTTTTACACCCTGCTTAATTCTCTCCCACTGAGAGAAGGGACAGCTCTGCAGAGGATATTTTAGTTACTGATGAAATACAGGACTTAATCTGCATTTCAAGTCTGATAGTTTAGAAAAAGTAAATGACTGGTAAAGTCTGAGCAAATGAGAGAGGTGACATCAGCACTGAGAGAGACTAAAGGTATGTTGAACTTTGGGGCCTTCGCTTTCTCTCACACACATCCATGTTTCTGTGTCAGACATGTAGGTTGGGATCTGCAGGACAAATAAAGCAAAATCCAGAGTCCAAATTTGCCACAGCTTAAGAAAGTTCAACATCCAGGTTTGTACCTAGATCTAGGCACACTTGAATTTTGGTTCTTCTCAAGAAGCTGCGGTTGAAGCTCTTAAAATTCGTGCTTTGTGGATGTTTCTTTCACAGTCCAATTTTTTTCTAGACCGCTGTTTTTAAGAAATGAAATTGGACTCAAAATTTTAGGATATTGGTTATCTGCATTAGAAATTTTAGAGTATAACTTAATTGTAGAGCTTCATAAAATTGTCAAGCATCGTCTTTTTCTTTTTTGCAATGTAGCATTCTATATGCAATAGTTAAAGAAATTAAAGAAGAGGCTTTTGTGCCTTTTCAATTACCGCCCGAGAGCGGATTTCTCTCGTTTCTTCTCTTAGCACAGATTGCCACTGTGAGCTTGACTTTATGGCTGAATAGACATTTCAGTACAAAAAGGAGTCCAAGTGATTCAAATTGTTACATGATGCTTTGGCACCTTTTGCCTGTTATATCACCTCCAATCCAAGTGGTTTTAGTATAAAAATAGACAAGTTGTAAAAAGAGCAGCTGTCATCTTTTATGCATAGTTTTAAATTTTTTATCTGCAACATTAGTGTGTGTGGAAGGTGCTGGGTGAGCCCTGGGGCCACGTCCCACAGTGCCAGCCATCCTGGCCACTGACCCATCTCCAGCCACGTTTTCCAAGAAGCCTTTCCAGGTAGAAAGGTGGTGGCTTCCTGTGAGAACTGAACACATATTTTTGGGGGGGTTTATGGGTTTTTCAGTTTTTGCTCTGGTAATTTCTTGTTGGTTACGAGTCATTATTGAGGCTTCCCAGCAGCATTCACAGGGTAAAAAACAATTTCCCACCTCATATTTAAACAGAAGCTTTAGGATGCAAAAGAGGTTGTTTTGGATACTGGTCAGTGTCTGTATTAAGGCAACTGACAGTCACTCGACTCTGTATATTAATAACTTGACTCCAAGCATTAAAATTAGACATATATTTTTCATTCATACCAGAATTTCTTTGCATACCAGATGCCATGGACATCACCTTCCTTTGGCTAAGGACTGAATGAAAAATGTAATCTTCTCTCCCCATCCCTCTGTTATGAATATTTTATTTTGTTTGGGCAGGGGATCTGAGGCTTCATCCATGGTTTTTTATTTGTATATATGTACACGTATCCAAATTTTGTAACTTTCTCTGCCCATTCACCCTCAGGGATAATGCTGTTATTGACTGTGTCCAGCTCCCAGCCCTTTTGCAGCCCCATCCATCATGTCCAGCCCAGCAAGGTGGGGAGATGCTGCCCCTGCACCCCCAGCTCT
The DNA here is from genome assembly GCA_035047865.1 of Dendrocincla tyrannina. Lineage (NCBI taxonomy): Eukaryota > Metazoa > Chordata > Aves > Passeriformes > Dendrocolaptidae > Dendrocincla > Dendrocincla tyrannina. Next base: position 4,271,576 of record JAWWMP010000028.1, read on the forward strand.
GACAGAGTCCTGGTCCTCCCCTGCAGCAATTGCTTTCTTCACGTGTTGCATCTCAGATGCTCCCGATTCTTGGCAAGCTCTTATGCCCTAAAACCTCTGGGGTTTTTTTTCCCTGCATTTAAATGTGCTTTCAGAAAGAATGCCTTTTGCTTAGAAAATGCTGCCATGCTTTGGGTAATGTGGCAAGAGGTGTAACAGTGGTGAATTATTCTATGTGTGCATGAAAACTGTGTTATTGGTGCTTGTTATTGGTACTTTTTCTGAGTAAAACCCTGTTTGTTCAGAAACTATACCACTGGTATCAATATTGCAGTTTTCTGCTAGCACATTTATATAACCATCAAATTGCTGCAGTGCAAATCCAGAGCTATTCAAAGCAGATCTTCTGTAGGAGTTTAACTCCAGGGGTCTGCATGTCTGTGTTAGTCTGAGTCATAAAGCACTGGATTAAAATGTGCACCCTTGACTTTTGATTGCACCAGAAAGCAAAATAGGAGGGAAAATCCTTGGCTCACTACCATCAGTTTGTTTAAATTGCAGGCTGTTTCATATGAGATCAACAAGAGAATATCCTGAAAATATGTTTCTGAAGATTTCAGCATATTGCAAGGGCTGAGTCTCCTTTCCTAAACGAAAATCATATATAACTTCCAAATACATAATGCATGACCTGCTTTTGATTTCCTTTGGAAATCCTTTGGATTTTACATTTGAAATAAAGACTGGAACCTTGACCTACCCTCTTATGTGGGTTTGAGATTTGTGATTCTCTGGGATGAAGGAGAAGGCACAGACTCCCAGAAACTTGTTTTGTCCATAGCAGAGCGTGACTGGGGGAATGAGACGTGGCTTGCCCTGTTTAAACAGTAACACGTGTGGGTGAATTCTGAGGATCTACATAACAATTTATGGTGGGAGTTCACCAAGGAGCTCCATCCTCAAAATAATTTATAACAAATTTAGCCAGAGTGAAGCAAGTGGCTTTACACTTGCTGACCATGGATGCCCATGGGAGGTGTAAGCGTGGCACAGCTAACCCATACTCGGGTTAGTGATATCCTGTGTCAGCAGAGCAGCTGCCACTGCTCTTACCTGTTGGCTGTGCAACACTGTCACTTAGTGCTTGTGACATTGTCAATGGAGAGATTAATTTGTTCAGTAGGGATTTTTTTTTTCATTGAGAAAGAAATTTGCTTTTGGTTAAAACATCAGAAGCCAGTAGTGCTGCCTTGTGCAGCCTAATCCTGGCAGGAGTTAGGAGAGCTCCACTGCCTGCTCTGATTCTGGCAGGATGGCATCCTGGGCACAGGCAGGAGGGATAACTGTGGCGCTGCTTGGAGAGGTTCACTTGAAAAGAGATCTGAAGCAGCACAAAAGGGTCAGAGGGCATTTTGTTGAAATAGAAGGTGGGAGGGAGGTAAATGATGTGATGGTTATAAAATGTATTATGTAAGGAATTCTGTTAGTGTTTATAGATTTTATATTTAAATTATGTAAAAATAAAGTTTGTGGGAAAATTTTCTTGGATTTAGTTTGCACAAGTATCTCTGTGTTGTTAGTGTAGAGAGGGAGCAGACAGCACAGTAATAATCTATTATTATTGTTGTTTGCTATAGTGAATGCAGAATAAGGAGGTCTGTTGCCAAAGAAAAGGAAATTGTATGTGTGGAATAAAAATTCTTAACATGATTATCGGATTCTGTTTTCAGCAGCAGAGGCAGCACATTAAGTGTTCTGGTGTCTGTGGGCTGCATTTCCTGGCTACACTTGATTGTATTTCAAAACAAGCCACATCAATTGCATTGCCAGTCCACCTTAGAATCTTGGAAGGAAAGGAAGTATCATTGCACCTTTAGCCCCACCCGTGGAGGGGAAAATCCCTTCCTCCCACACGGTGCTTTCTGCGAAGGTTGGATTTGTGTCCCAGGTAGATGTGGCTTCTGGCACTTGCCGTGGCACCACAGTGGTCACTTGCCATTGGAGATTTATTCCTTTGGTATCCTCCTGGGATGCAGTTTCCCCTAAAAGCCAGGGTTAAGGACAAAACCTCCAGCTCTGTCTCTAGTTTATTGTCATAAACAGGAACCCGCCCTCATCCCATTGTACCACAGGCCAGCTGTGGAGTCTGGAGTACCCCTTTCTGAGCAAACTTTCTTTAAGTATTGCATTTGTTCAAGGTTTTTCCCTTGGTTGCTCACTGATTGTGTTTCTTCAGTGGAGAAAAGCTGCAAAGTTGCACTACATACCTGTCTGAGGACATGGGGTTATCCCCAAAGGCTTTAGCCCTACTGTGCATGTAAATGCATAGGGACACACAATATTTTATTAAATATACCTCGTGCCTGTGGGAGGAACCTGTGTTCAAAGAGAGCTTGGTCTTTGGTCTTCAGTTTATACTTTCCCGTGAAAAGGAAAGGTAAGGAAGGTGCGTGTGCCATAGTCAGAGTTGCTGTCATGGATGTGGCATCAAACTGGTGGATGTTTTTGGTGACACTGGGCATTTTGCAACATGGAGATCTGGCAGTGCAGCTCCTCTTCCCATTCTGGCTGTACAGGGAATTTACACAAGACAAAGCCTCCCTAGCAGGGTCAGGGAGTCAGTGCTGTTACAGAAACTCGTTAAAGGTAACTTTAAGTTCAGGGCACAAGCCATGCAATTTTTCTCCCTTTCTTCGATTGCTGTCATAGAAGAACCAAATGGTCATTTCTGTTTGCTGTAGGCCAGAAATCCTTTATTCTCTTCCAAGTCTTAAAACAAATAAAATAAATCAATAAGCTGCTGTCATGCTTTGCATGTGGGGTAATTCACTCATAAAGGAAAAACTGCTAGAGTTTCAAAGCAATGAATCAAAGATAATTTCATTAGTGACTGACTTTATATTTTCCTCATTCATGGTGCTGATTGAGTGACACAAATTCTTGTTAATATGTGTTTGTGTAATTGTCAAATTGGACTTTTTTTTCAGATACTTGGAAGGCAATCACCTGCCTGCTGTGCCGAAGGGGCTCTCTGCCTTCAGACACCTGACACTGATGTAAGAAACACGTGGTTTCAATGTCAGGAAAATTACATGACTCTTTCTGCACTGCGTTGTTGGTGGAACAGAAATAATTAGTATTTGGGGGGGAGGGAAGCCCCACAAAACCCCAAAACCTTCTGTAACTTGAATTTGGAAAGAATTTCACAGTGGCCGCTGCTGCCAATAAGTGTTCATGAAGAGTGAGGTGCCTGGGAAGGCCCTTTGCTCTGCAGGAGCTCCCAGCCTCTGTGAGAGGACTAAACTCACCCAGGCTGCTGTAGTTCCCCTTGGCAGCTTTATCTGTGAACAGCTGTAAAGGTCATTAGCAGAGGAGATGCATTAATTTGTGCTGGGTGAGGCAGTATTTCTAATGCTAAGGCAATGATAATTTGCATAGCTGTTCCTGCTATGAACTGTCATACAGACAGAGGCACAGCTAGACTTTGTTCAGTAAATTGCTCCCTGAAATACACAATAAAAATTTCCTGCCTGAACTATGTGTGAGAAATTTTCTAAAGCTGTTGGAATCAGCGGTGCAGATACTCAAGTCAAATGGGCAGAACAGCCTCAGACAAAAATAACATGCGGGGAAAACTGGAATTCTCTGTTTTAAGAGTGTTTTATTTGGAAATGTCTCTGATTTTGTTTTTCGAGGGAGACCAACAACAAAATAAAATGTTCTGGTTGAGCCTGAAAGACTTTTTGAAATGAAAACTGAGATTTTGTTCTAGTAGCTGTCAATGTGAAGAGCACATGGAAATGCTGTGCCTGGAATAGATTGCAAAGCGAGTTGGGACAGTAAATATTCAGCAGTGCTTGCATCGCTTATTGATTTATCCTTCTTCATTGAATGCTTTATGCTGGAAATAAGTTAATATTCTGAATCAGACGTTTTAGGGGAGTCTGAGCTGCTTTTCCTTCAGAGCTCTTTCAAAGTTTGTTAAAAAATACAACAGTTGATAAAATGTGACTTTTCAATTTGCTTCAGGCATTTTGTTGTTCATATATTATGTAATTTTAAAAAATGCTTATATCTCAATTCATACATGTAAATGATGTTTTCTCTGTGTCTCCTCAGTGATTTGAGCAACAACAGCATCAGTGTATTGGCCAATCACACCTTCAGCAACATGACTCAGTTATCAACCCTGTAAGTAGCCCAAAGTTTTGGGAGCAGTTTTAATTGCTTTTCAGACACCGTCTTAGGTGTTGAGCAATTAGTGCGTATCCTGTTACTTAAATGTGTGGCTTTCCACGCTTCTCTGTGGTTGAATTAGTGGTGAAATAAAGCAAAGACACCCGAGTGCTGTAACTCTGCTCTCTCCCTCTCCAGCATCCTGAGTTACAACAGGCTCCGGTGCATCCCTGTCCACGCGTTCAACGGGCTGCGGTCCCTGCGAGTGCTGTGAGTACCATCCTGGATCATCAGCCTTTCTCTGTCTTTAAAAGCTTTATCCCATTTTAGAGAGTAAGTTTCCCTTGGGTGCTTCAGCAGGAAGGTCTTCGTGGCAAACTTGTGCATTTTCAGAATAGTTTCTGTTGATTCAGACCTATGTAGACAAGCTTTTACATAAAAGAATGCAATCTGGCCCCCTCTAAATCAGTGAGTGAGTCGGGCCAGTGGCTGGGCACCAGCAATGCTGGCATGCCTGTCTGAAATGGTTTTAAGCTGTGAATGAAATTTCACCTCATACTGACTGGTGGCACACTGAGAGATACCCATGTGTGGTTTATTTCTTGGGAGGTTCTTTTCTGCACTCTTTCTTTCCAGAGTTGCTGCCTTCAGCAGCTTTCTGGGTTGAACAATTTGCTCACAAGACCTTCTGAAAGTCATCATTATATCATCTTGGAGTGTGGGCTGGAGGTCTGTTCTTTCAGCAAGCAGCCCCTGCCCAGCTTCCCTTAGGTATCCACTGCACTCACTCCTGCTTCCATCTCTTATTTGCTGCCTGTCATTTGCCATGAGAAACAAACCCTGAGCTGGGTTTGCTCCATTGCTTTGGTGGGCAGGTACCCCACATGCAGCTGTCAGGACAAGGTGGAGAAGACACCTTCCTTCCTCCTCACAGCCCAGAAACACGAGTGGGTCACCACAACTTGCAGAGTAACTCAAGGGAATAAACAAAACAGCTTATCTGAGTGCTGAGATTATTCAGTGTGCTGAAGGACAATGGGCTTTGAACACTAAAGGTCAGGACAGAGGAGATGAAGAGTATGTGCTGAGTTCTTCAAAACTTCACATTAGTATTTTTTCAAAAAAGTTAGATGTCACTCACATGTAGAAGCATGTGTTAATTAAAAGAGCAGTGCACTGACTCCATAAATGCGGAATCAAAGTGTTGACATGGGCAGCGCTGTGGCTGTGGAAGGAATAAGGCAGTGCTGCTTGCCCCAGCCCTTTCGCTGTGGTTTCAGTGGTAAAACAGATATCTAAGTTTCAGCCTCCTAAATTACAAGACATCTTTGGATTCCCAGTTTTCATTAGTGAAAACAAGAAGGATACGTGATTTGGATTTGTTGCTCTAAGTTTGGCTTGGGACCCTGATTTCTAGCGCACCGGGATGGTCACATTTGAGCTGTTACATGAGACCTGAAATTCAGCCCCAGATTAATATATTCTGTTTCATGGCCAAATAAATTATTCCATATGGAGCTGTCTTCTGGCCTGCTTCTGATATGCAAGCTAGCCTGATTAAAGCTAGTGTGGGGCTCTCCCCTGAATTACAGTGTAGATAAACCATGCCTCCCTCTTTCCAATAGCTGCAATTTGTCTTCTCACTTCTGTCCTTGCAGGCCACATATGGACAGAAACAAAGGGCAGTATTTTAATAACAACTGTTGTCTTTTGGCTTTTTCAAATTATCCACTTATCACATTGAAAAAATATCCTCTTTCTCCAAAGGAGAAACCTCCCACTGTCTTGCACAGAGCAGCGAAATGAAGCCTGAATGGGAATCTCTGTCTCTGCTGCTCCATTTGGAAGCCTCCAGACTGCTTTGATTTATTATGGCCCACAAAACTCTGGTATCAGCTACAACTTCTGCCACGTGTCATCAGTGTTGTTACTAAAAATCAATTCTCCCAAGAAAAACTGGTTTCCAAGAGACAATATGAAATCTGTTATTGTCGGTTATTTATTACCCAGGCTCTCAGGGGAATTGGAAAGAGAAAACATCAGCAAAACAGTTTCTACTGGTTTTTTTAATATAAAAGAATATAGGGATCTCATTACCTTTGGCTGTGCACGCCTTTGAAGGTAACAGACCCTTCTCATGCAGGCTTCTGCCTGCCAAATTATGTTTTCTTTACTTTCTGCCTCTATAGTAAAAAAGTAAATGTGTCTTTGAAAATCAGAATAATCATACACGGATGATGCAAGTGGTCTTTGACAGATATTTCACTCTGTGCTCCCTCCCTTCCTTTTCAGCACAATCCCAGTTGAGAAAACTGCGGAGTCAACATGTTTGTGTTTCAGCCTCAATATCTCTCAGTGTTTACACAATCAGGCCTTTAATCTCGGTCCTCACATGGTTTAGCCATCGTGGCAGCCCAAGGGTGCTGGGGCCACATGACCCAGAGCCTGAGGAATTCTTTTAAGAAGCAGGACTTGATATCAGTAAGTTGTTATGCCAAAGCTGTTACAGTGAAAAATTGTAGGTTTGTTTTTCAGTTAATTTGTCCAAAGCTAGTCTTCTTAGAAATTAAATGTAAACTGATTAAGAAACATGAGATTGAGATATTAGAACTTTCTGGAAGTCCAGAACAGCTTACTTTAAAGATGATTTTTATTGTGTAATCACATATTTTTATATGCGATTTAGCTAAGCGGCAAAGTCCAGAAATCAAAATACTGTCTCAGGTCACTAAATAATTTTCCATATTATATTTAGGGACATGAAGGATAACATGAGCTACTGAATATTCTACTAAGATGAGATATTCTACTTTGATGGATATTTACTGCGGTTCAAAGCTCAAACAAACAGTGAGATGTGTGATGATAAACCTACCACTACTCCTTGGGCACAACACTAGAGCCAGTTTTTGCAATACACTTTCATTGCTGGATGAGGCACTGATTTGACCTAACAGAAATATTTGGCTCATTTATAACTATTATTAGTGTTATTGTTTGCATCACAGAATGACTATTTGTCCTTGCCCAGGCAGTCTGTAAAAGCTGTGCCGTTGGGAGCATGGAGCAGTGACACTGTGGCTTCCCCCTTCCCCTGACATCTGAGCTGTGCTGGCTCCTGCAGGGCTTGGCATCCTTCAGGGTTCACTGTAGGTGTTTGCCCCTGATGGGATGTGGCTCTGTGAGCTCAGCCAAGCCTTTGGCCACATTTGCCTTCCCTGAAAACACATCCCCTTTGTGTCTGTAGCAACCCAATGCTGTGGACAATGGGCTGGCAGGCAGGACGTGGGAAGGGTTAGTGAAAGAAAAACAACCAAAAAACCCCAACCCGAAAGGATATGTTGAATTCATTTCCCTCCCTGAAGACAAAGGAATAAGTTAGTGAGATTACATGCAGAAGCAAGTTTTGATTTCAAGAATTGGAGTGTTTTGTTACTCTGTCCTCCAGATGAGGTCCACGTCACCCTAAATCCATACCCTGCTGCTTACCAGTGTTTGGACAAGAGGATCCCTAGAAGTTGTGCTCCAGAGGGAGAACACACACATCAGTGTGTGGGCTTAACTCTCCTAGTGTTAAAGGTTTTATTTAACCGTTTGCTTGTAAGGATTTTTGGTATAAATATGAGTTCCTGTTGGTGATCCAAGAGGAGGAAGATTTTGTTGCACTATTGAATTATCTTGCCACTATTTATTACCGTGAGTTTTAAGCTTTTTAGCATTTTGTCATTTCATTTTAGCTGCATGGGTGATGATGTTGCTGATGTAATTTTTTTATTAAAATGCAGGCATTTGCATCCATGGAACATACCTCAGTGTTTGAGATGAATTAAGCCAGTCATTTTAAGTGGTTTTTATTTTTTGCTGGGATCACCTTCTTACAGATAAATGGATATGTCATTCTTCAGCTTCTCTTGGAAGAAGTGTCCAATATACCCAGGAAAGAAAACATACCCCTTCACAGAATAAGCACAACTGATACTACATGAAGATAAATATAAGTTCTGCGGTCTGTTCACAGAGAATCATCTTGCAGATCTTTCAGCTGTTTAAAAGATCAGAAATTATGACTGGCTGCCTATTTAAATGTGCTCATTTTATGGAAGGAAGGAACAGTTTGATGACAAGTCGTTGACGAGGCCTGATCTTGCATCCTCATACCAACAAAAATACTCCTCGTTTAATAGCTGTGGGGTTTGTCTCAGTCAGTTGGTCATTCTGTACAGAATTAGAGCGTGTTTTATCTCCACTTACTGTGTGGGAGCTCACATCCTTCCTGTTCCTGGTCGGATTAATTGCTTGGAGATCCATCCTTATATATCCCAGGTTATTACTGATAGCCAAACCCAATGCATGCTTCAAAGAAAAATTCGGAATCAGGATGTTGGGAAGGGAAGTTTTTGGTATGCTGGCATTGAGAACTGCAGAGAGGTGCCAGCAGGATAACTCTGCTGTAGTTTTTGTGGTTTTATGCTCTGCAGAAGAACTTTGCAGCACTGTGAAATAGAAAATGCAGCTGCAATGAGCTGTGAAATGGGATTGTGGTAACGTTGCTTATGCTCACACAGGTCACAGACCCAGGGAGACAGGACAAGGGGGATCTGCCCCTGGCAAGTTTGGCTTTCCTTGCTGTGTGTGCTGATGGCAGGCAGTAAAGAGAGAATTCATGAGAGTTGTGAGGCATCATGTAGATCCTGGTGCAGTTTGTAGCGGTATTAGGGAAGAAAGGAGCCAAAAGAGAGGCTTTTGGTTCATTTGGGGCTGTTGTGTATTTCCACGGCCCTAGATTTGGTTTGTTTTAAATGAACTCAATGTTTCAAGAATATGTACACCCACAGAAATAAAAAATGTGGTTGCATTGTCAAAAAATCACCAGGTAAGTTAGAAAATAAATGACTCAAGGGCAAGAGCTGCTACAAAACTGACACAGGGCAGTTTTCTGTTTTCCAGCCTCCTCTGCAGCGTCTGGAGCACTGACAGTAATTCCCATTTACGCTTCCCTATGTAACCCACACATAAATGTATTTCCTAGGAAAGAGATAAAGTGGATGCTTATATTGTCCTGGAAACAGTGCATCTTTCACAAGGGTCCTGAAAACACTGCTGGAAAAACATTAGTTTCTTAGCACCGAGTGAATAATGTCCTAAAACAACTAATTTCAAGTACTTTCCTTGGTAGCACAAATGTATTTGTCAAATGGGTTTTAAAAACACCACACGAAGAGGTATTTCCTACTGTAAGAATGGGAAAGTAGAATGGGAAAGTAGAATGGGAAAGCACAGCTCTATTTCCCCTCAGGGACCCTTCCTCTCTCCTAGGATCTCCCTGAAGTCAATATTTAATTTAACTTTCACAGTTCTTATTTTCCCTGTTCTGTTTGCTGTATTTCTGAGTAATGGGATTCTCTAAGAGAACACAGGTCTGTATGTGAGGGTCTGCTTCTCATCAATACACTTTTAATGGCATAAATAGTATGTCACCTCTTTAATTTACAGCAGTAGTCACCAACAGTGCTGATTGTATCATTGTTTTAAATGCCAACATCTATGTTTTATTACTTCTAAAGCATGGAAGCTCAAGAGTTGTGAAGCTCATAGAAACTCTCCCAGAAACAAAAATAAATACCCTTTTTAAGCATCATGCACTTGCAGGGAGCAGACAGAACATGTTTGATGCCTTCCTGCTTCTCTCCCTTCTAGGACCCTCCATGGAAATGATATTTCCAGTGTTCCTGAAGGTTCCTTCAATGACCTGGTGTCCCTGTCCCATCTGTAAGTACTTCTGCCTGGCTTCATCTGTTTGATTGATGGTTTCACGTTTATAAAACAGTACATATTATTGCCAATTTAGGATTGTATAGCTTTCCTGGTTTTCCTGCTCACTTTTCATATTGTGCTCTGGATACTCGTAGTGCATCTGTTCAAAAGAAACAAAAAAATACTAGAACATGTTGTTATTAGTTATAAAAATATTTTCTTAAGGGAAACCAAATGAGCAAGTGTGACAGTTTCCATCTCTGTGGACTTTGTGTTTAAGGTTTTCTTTCAGCATTGTTGATGTGAAATGCAGAGTGTGTTATGGTCTGAGAGTGAGACAGGAAACCTCCCACAAAGAGCAAATATTAAGCAAATGTGAATTCTTCCCTTAATAAGTGTCATATGTTTTGCATAGTGGAATGTTGTCAGTATACGAACTTGTTGATGAATCACTACTTCAGGCACATCTATTTAATCATGTGGAAATTGGTCATTTCACAGCATTAATACTTCATTCCATAATTTGCAAAAGTTATTGGACGTTTCAGGAAATTACTGTTGTACTGGTGGAGGTCCAGGATATTTCTAAATGCAGTGCAGCTGATGAAAGAACTGCACAGACAAATGGCTGCAATGGCTACAGACTAAACCTGAAATGTTGCAGTTGGTGCCAAAAAAGGGACCAGACAATGCTTTTCCACTGAGGTAGTGTGGGATACTTCACATTATTAGATAACAGATGTAAAGGAGAAGTGATTTTGTGTAGCATGTTTCTTGATTACTGCCCTGAAGTAATCAGAGGGTTGGGCAGGTCTTGGTCCCTCTGGGAAGTGACCAGTTTCACACGTTGATATGGGTGTTTTCAGCTCTGATGCTGAGACACACAGACAGCTATGTGTGCATTTAACATAGGTTTATATCTATTTATTATCTCCTTGCAACCTCCACCATGCCCTCCTGAACACTTCTCTGAACCCAAGATTCAGTTTGTATTTACATAATTAATGTATAGAAGACACACCTTTAGACTTTCTGCGTGTCTCTATGTAGCAGCTTTCTGCCTCTGTACAACCCAAAAATATCTCAGATTGGTAGGGACAGAAATCATGTGAGCAACTTGGGCAACTTGAGCTGACAAATAATCCTCTCTGTTTCCAGCTCACACCTTGATATCGTTCATTTAGCACAAATTGTATCTGATTTTCTCGTTCCCAGTATAGTCAAGTCATTTGGTGTGTTGTTCTGGAATGAAAGCCTGACTGAGCTGAAGCCCTGTACCTCCTTTTGGAAGTGCAGTGACACCTTCCACACTGGGAATCTGGCTTCTGGGGGTATTGTTGGAGCAAGAGATAAACAGGTCGTGCCCCATTTGTTTGGATTTCCCCCGGGCTTCACTTTAAATGAAGTGCAGTTACAGTTCTCCTGGGGAAACCAGTCACCTTAGGGAGTGATAAAACCCCCTTTGGCCCAACACAATCTCTGCAGTCTATCTGTTTAGATTTATGTGCTGCCAGAAATGTAAAATACACAAAGCTCAAATGAACAGTAATAAATAGGATCCATAAAATAAATAAGACCTGTCTGGGGTGTAATTTGCACAGTTGAACAGTTGAATTTTACAGTGCAATTGTGCTCTCCAGTTTCTTAAAGAGGATCCTGAAACTTTTAGCAACCACGATGAATTTGCTCTTCACATGCCAGAAAAAGCTGTGCTTACTCAAACTAAGTCATACATAATTGAAAATAAATGCACTTTGAGCTCTCCCTCATATATAGATCTTCAAGGAAAGAGCATGCACTTGGAGTCAGTTGGAAAATGGTACAGGGAGCTGCTACTCATGAAACTCTTAAAGCATGGGAGAAGAAAATTTTCTCTTAAATGTTGAAGCTGTGTGGCTGAGGGTGGGGTAGGTGTTATGGCAGGAGTGAGGTGAGTACCAGGGTTTGGAGCCTGGGCCTCCCGTGCCAGGATAATTAACCTTTAGAATTGCAAAGAGGTATTTGTTTAGCATAGACAAAACTTTTGATTTTAGTCAAATTCTTTTGGTATAGCTTTAAGTTGGTCTATAACTGGGAGAACAAGAGTGAAATCCAGATACTTCCCTCACTTTCTGCACAGCTCTTTAAAGCCTACAAGAAGTTCACCAAATTTCCTTTATGTTGCAAACATCATTGCTGTAATGCAAATATTAGAACAAACTCTGTAGGTGAGACAGCTCTCTACAGTCAGAGGAAGGTTTGTATGTGCTATACACACACTGGCTTTGTTGACTATTTATGACTTTATTTAATTGAATGGTGTAATTGTCTATTTAAGCCATGACTCTACTGGCTTTTCCAGTCCAGGGCAATGAAAAAAAAGTTCCATCACTATTGGAAGATCAAGTCTAACATTACCTAATATGAACCCCAAACCCGTTGGGGTGGAACCTTGTGAGTTAGGCCAGTTCCTGCCCTTGTCCTCACCACACACCCAGCTCTGCAACTGGTTCAGTGTCCCAGCTACTGCCCACACACAGACTGACCCCTTGGCACTCCAGGGCTTCCACAAACCCTTGGGGACAGCTGCTGCTGCACCTATTTCCAACAGATTTCTGATAAACAGCTCACATTCCTAATTCTGTTGAATCACCTCGTCTTTACTCAAATTTGCATTAATTACCTATAAAAATAAGCTATCCTCTTCTTTTTCTTTTTCACATTATCATGGATTGATTTATTTTCATTGACTTCATTGAGTTGCCTCAAAACAAAATAAGTGTCTGAACGGAAATGTCTGCCCAACGTTTTGAAAATGCTTCTGGTGGTATTTCCTTGCAGCACAAGGTATTTTTACCTTGTGGAAATATTTTGCTATAATCTGCAAAGAAATTGTGACAATATGTTAGAACTAGTGAATGAAAATACAAGAACTCACCGTAGTTTCTAGAAATGAAAAAAAAAAAACACAAACCAAACAAAAACCCAAACAAAGCACAAATCACAACCAGAAGAATGAAAGGGTACATTTGATAATTTCTGCAGTTGTCAACAGGGTTATTGGTAATCATTTCCTATAGAGCAGTTTTATTTCCAATGCAGTTTATAAATATTAATTAACATGGTAACTAGCTGTGGGCTGTCCTCCCACTCTTGTTTTATATATGGCAGTTGCTCAATGCTAAAGTTAATTTCTCAATCCAGCTTTCAGTGCTGCATTTTGTTTGACCTTGGACAAGTGAGCCAGTTGATCACAGTTACAGGGTCAAAAAGTCAACCCAGTAGTTTTTTTCCATTGTAAGCAATGGATTTACAGGAGGAGTGGATGGATATTTTTTAATGCTGTGCTGCAGTACACATTTAATTTTGATGAATGAGGCCCAGACAGGGTTTGAACCCATGAACTCTCATTATGAATCTGTCTAGGGCACAGTGGGTTCATTAGTCACTCCAGTAGAAATGTATCAACAAATTTAGTGAGGTTTCTATCTTAATATCCTGCCTGATATGTTTTTATTTGAAAGAAGCTTGAGTTTAAAGTACCATTTTAAAAATAGTTTATAGCATATGCAGAAATTTTAAAGTCTAAAACCCAATTTGAATTACTGGTTTCTTTAGTATCTCTTCCCTGGGCTAATCTTTATTTCGTTCATTTTCTTCCCATGGCAATTCAGGTGTTTTACAGCTAAAGTCCTATGTTTGCTTTGAGCAAAATAAATTCAGGCTTTCAGCATGCATTTCTTCACACTTTCAAAAATTAGTTGGTTTTAAACTGACTTTTCTGATGTCTGGACCCTGTAATTGACTGATTGCCTGAAAAGGTGCTTTCTTTAAGAGAAAGAGAAGTATAAATGAGTCAAGGCAGCACCTAAATTTAAGGTTAAAAGGTTTGTTTTCTTTTGGATAGATGTCAATGAATAAAGGAGAAATTCTGAGAATTATCATGTCACTATATAAATGCATCTTCTCCAGCCATATGACCTAACTCAAATGATGGGTTAAGCATCAAATGTGTTTTCAAAGCCATAAATAAACTTAGCAGACACCAGCTTTGAAAACTGTGGCATCCTCTGTGTGTGTTTCATCTGGTGAGGAGTCATTAACATGAGTCATCAGGTCCAAACTAAATTACGCCATTCACTCTCAGAATATGCTCAGGAAGGACAAAGAATTAAATAAAGGAAACCAAGGTGATAAAGCTGAGGGAAGCAATATGCCTGGTGGCATTGCTGAAGCACATTTGGAAAAAGGCATTTCTTGTGAGGTATTTGTACAACTTCCCAACCTAGTGATGGGAAGAGTGGGAATACTTCCTGAGCACTCATGAGATCCTCCCTGTGCGAATGCAGGGCTCAGAGTGCCCTGGTGAGCTCCGAGCTGCTGCCTTTGCCCACTGACCTGTGCTCATTGCTGTTCCCCGCAGGGCGCTGGGCACCAACCCCCTGCACTGCGACTGCCACCTGCGCTGGCTCTCCGAGTGGGTCAAGGCTGGCTACAAGGAGCCCGGCATCGCCCGCTGCAGCGGCCCCGAGGCCATGGTGGACAGGCTGCTGCTCACCACCCCCACACACCACTTCCAGTGCAAAGGTACGACCTGCTGCTCCGGCCAGCCTTCCCTCCATCGTCTTTGCGCCCTTGGGAGTTACAGGAGAGTGCAAAGTTTGGCTTTCGCTTTCTGAGCTTCCTGCCAGTTTGCGTTTTCCAGTGTCCTTCCAGTTTGCTGCCGTGGTTTACTGGAAGGACAGCCAGGGGACCTCGGAACGGGGAGCGTTCCTGCTGCTCACACCAGGTTCTGTAGTGGCACCTTAGGGTATAGGGTGTTGCTAGGGCTTATTGGAGCAAATAAATTCATTTTGACCTATCCCAGAAAACTTGGGTAAAATAAGTTACTTAAAAATATAGGGCGCCCTAGTTATTTTAGACATTTACTTGAAGACTGAGAAACTGAAAGTTCTAGAGAACAAATGTGGCAAAAGCACATTTTAATTTGCAGGTCTACAAACTGTTCCCATCAGCTCTATCTCAGAAACTGCAGGTCATGGAAAACTTGTCTTGTTTGAATGGAGTGTGCATTGATGCAGGAGAGGGTTGAGGTGCAGCTAGGAGCAGTTAGGGGCACTCAGTGATGGGAGTGTGCTGCACTGGAGAGCAGGCAGACAAACAATAAGGAGCACACTTTTTTGTAGCTAAAGTAAGTAGCTCATTAGTGAATGAAGAGTAAGACATACTTGTATGATCTCATTGTAAAAGAAAAAGTTTAGGAGGTTTCCTTAGGTTACCAGCAAGTACTTGAAGATGGAGGTATATTTATAGTGGAAAAGATGGTTCAGTGGCCTCTCTTAGAAATGGAAATGAGGGCATAAAGCCTGTTTTTATGTGTCTCTGAGTGCCACACACATTTACAGTACTGCTTGGCAGGGTGTTTTTATAGATGCTGGGATTAAACTGCTGAACAAACAAATGGTGGTGTTGAGGTGGGTTTAGAACAGAGGTTCCCAAGGCTGAGCTGAATTTTATGTCCTTTCAAATATATCTTTAATAACTGTAACCTTATAATTTAATTACTTTGAAATGTCAGACTCAAAACCATCAGAACTCTTACTGTAATTATCACACTACAGCCTTTACAATAGCCTCTCAAATGTGAAGCACAAATATGCCCTTAGTACTAAAAATACTAAATAATGCACTTGTTCCCAAGTGCATGAAGTGAACCAAAGAAAATAATTGCCTTTATATATTAAGCAGGATCTGCAAATTAATCTGGAAAGAGAAGTTGGATGCCTTCTTTGTTCTGAAACCGAGATGCATCAATAGTTATGCTCACTTTCTCCCAAAACTAAACAAGCAGCTCTTAGGCTAGAGATAAGTGAATCTGTGATCCAGGATATTAAAAGTAGCTGTATGCTTTTTGTGTAAATATTAGTTTGGTCCACTAGAAAGCTGGTGGAGTTTCTAATATCCCAAAAGCCTCCATGGCTTTCTTTATCTGAATAGAATAGGAGAAAAAAGTGATTTGGAGTTGGTCTTTGGGCAGGCCTGTACAAGTGGCAGTGGAGCCCAAGAAGCTCCAGGCCCTAAAAAATTCACCTTTGCTCATCACAATACATATCTTTTGAACAACTGTATGATTTGGCAGTGTCTCTGCACCCATTTCCCATGTGCATGTGTAGGACCCAGTGCCTCCTGCCGTGCTGTCTGGATGCTTGTGCAGCCCCAGAACTGCTGGCACAGAGCTCAGGGAGGGCTGGACCCCTCCACCAAATCCCTGAGTCACTGCAGCAGGAGCTGGCCCATCCTGAGCTGGGCACCTTGAGGTGATGTGTAAAGGTTGTGCACTGATGTCCTCCGTGACCCCCAGGAACCTTTACATTAAAAAAAGAAAGAAAAAAAAAAAGAAAGAAAAGAGTTTAACTTATTCTTGTTAAAAGTACGTTTTTAGCCTGTGACTGAGCAGGAGGTTATGTCTCAGCAGAGCCAAGAAAATAAAAGTGTGTAATGTGCAAGTCATGCAAACTCAGCTCTGTTTTTTATTAACTTGCCCTCCCAGCTATGCAGTAGAGGAAAGGAATGTGCTGGGCTGTGGGCATTTTGCTATATGGATTTATAAATCAAATCCACAAGGGCAAACTAATGAACTACTTAACTGCTAGGAACTAACACTGTTCTTATTAGCTCCTACATTGATTAGCTTTGATCTATGCCATTGGAAAAAATGGAAACTGTACGCGTGTGTGTTAGGAAATAAATAAATAATAGCACAAATTCTTGCTTACTGACCTCTAAATCTGGAAGAGCAGCACTGCTGCCTGTCTCATAAGCTCTCCAAGGAGCTAGCTTCGTTTATTCTTTGTATATTTTACCATCAGGACACAAGTAGCTCAGATGTGTCACATTCCAGCCCCTGTCAGTGCCAGGAATTCACATGTGATTTCCTCTTGCTGTCCTAACTCCATTCAGTTGGACAGAAACACAAAGACAGTATATTTCCTTAAAAATGAGGCAAAATTATTTTAATATAATCTGATATAACTTAAGCCCTTTTGAAGTGTTAGGTTTTCTTTCTTATGTGTAAAAGCCAATGAGTTAATTCTCCTTGTTAAATAGTATTTGAAATGTAGCCATTTAAAAAACAAACACAAACACCATGATTTAACTGTGAATATAACTGTCTAAATGAGCTTTCTGTAAAATCTCAATAATAAAATGTTGATTGACCTGGGACCCCAAATGTACTCAGCATTGTTTTGGTCTGTGTTTGTTTTCCTGCTCACCCACAAACATCACGATTTCTCTGGAAGATTTCTGTGAAAGATAAGAAGTTTATTAAATGATTTAAATATGGCCATGCATATTTACCTGCATACATTTACATCTTTGCATATTTGGCTTTTTTTTTGCATTTTGCCAAGATAGCTGCATGTTGATGATCATTCTTCTGGGCAGGGCAGGGAGAAAATAAGTTTTTAACTTAAGCTAAAATTAAGGATGGTAGAACACTTTGCACATAAATAGTCCCATAAGCCTCTAACTAAATCTTTCCTGTGCGTGTTTTTTATTTATGCTGTTGCATCTGCACTTTCATTCTTGTTATCAGCCGTAGAAATGTCAGGTTACAGTTCCCTGGGGGTTGCTCTTGCAGGATTTCCAGCACTAAGAGAAGGAAAAATTGCTGAAAGCCATATATACATAACCCACTCTCTGGAGGTTCCCAACCTGCTTTTTTTTCAGAGTGTATGTTTGCATCTTCAGAATATAAGCATCATTGAGACTTTCCTAGCACTTGATTTAAGCACTTAAAGCCTCTCTGATCCCTGGGAATCCCAGGCTGTTGTGTTGGTGCCAGCTCAGGGCGAACACAGCTTAGGAAAAAATGTCTGTGTGTGCATGGGAAGTGTTAATTTTGTGCTGCAGTTCCCTCCTGATGGACTGTGTTTGCCTTTCCAGAGCCAGCAGATCTCAGTGTGGTGTCCAAGTGCAACCCCTGCCTCTCCAACCCGTGTAAGAACAATGGGACGTGCAGCAGTGACCCCGTGGAGCTTTATCAATGCACTTGCCCTTTTGGTTTCAAGGTATGACCACAAAAGAGCTACATGAAAAGCAAGAAAGTTTCCTCATTCCTTCTGGGTTTTTTTAATGGTTGTAACAATTGTGGCAAGTTTTATTGTCTTGCTCCAAGTCCATTTTAGAGGCACCTGGGCTCTCAGGATCCCTTACTCCAGCAGACTGTGTGTGACTTTTCAGCTGTGCCCCACTGCAGAGTTTATGCCATGCTGTTGGAATGGCACTGCTTTGTGCTGTGGCCACACAGACCATCCTGAGCAGCTTGCTCTGCTTGTCCCTGTTTTGAGCAGGTTGGTTGGGCTAGAGAGTCTCCAGAGGTCACTTCCAGCCTTGAGCATTCTCTGATTCTGTGATGGAGACATCTACAAGAAATGGCAAGTTGTTTCTATCTTCTTTTTAGTTTCTTTTCTTTTGCCAGCAGCCATGTGATAGGTTTCCAGGCCAAAGAGGAGGCAGTTCAGATAAGAACGAAGGGCCAGTTTGGTCCCTGGTGGTAGAATGTTGCTACCTGCTTGTTTACATCCATCTCACACAGACTGATGAAGCAGAAAGGTGAGCACTGCTCAGACACAACCCCTAACTCGGCTCTCTCTGACTTTGGAGCACTCCTGTCCACAGAGGGATCTGGAGCTGTGAATCCTGGGGGTGGCAGGCACTGTGAGCATGCAGTGCCAGCTTCCTGCTGACACCCTGGAAATGGGGAAATCGTGTCATGGAGCAGTGCAGGTCCTTTGGAAGTGACGTACAGCTCCCCTTGTTCACACTCCATCGGGACAGCTAAAGGATACCAGGACACTGTCTCAGAGTGGATGAAGCTGGAAATCTTGCTCAGGAGCCAGTAGCTGAAGGATTAAGTATAAGTAATAAATGAGGCATATGATCTGTTCACAGCCTGGGGGGGTTGGATCTTATGGCCAAAGAAGTAGGCTGCATCCTGCAGACTGTGATTTTATTTGCCTCTTTGGATGTTTCTTACAGTTCTGGTCAGTTGAAGCAGATGCTCATAAAACACAAAGTAATAAGAATTATAGGGGAAAAAAAGAAGGGCAAAACCAGACATACATGTGGGAAGTAAGCACAAGTATCCATGTGTTACATTTGAGGTAGGATTTAGGAATTAATTGGTTCTGATGATATCACCATTTCCCTTCTCTGTTTGCCTGGGATACATCCCAGAGTAATTGTGGTAGATCCCTGGAAAACTGGAAAAGGGAAGAAGTAAAGCTCATTTCTTCTAGGCCCCCATGCCTAGTACTAAGGATAGTAACAGTTCTCTTAAATAATTGAAAAAGCCATTGGAAATTTCCTGTCATTCAAAATCCTTCCACCCATTGCCATATCAGCCAGCAACTTTCCTGGGATCTTAAAAGAACATATTGTCGAAATTCATTTAACTGAAACTACTTGGTAACAATCTGTTTATCTCCTCACATTAATAGAAGAATGGTCATTTTAGTTCGATGATTAACATAAATTAGGTTGGATTCTTCAGATGGGAATTTGAAAGTAAATTATTTTGGAACCAGCAGGAAATTACATAAGTCTTTGTGTGTGTCTTACTCTCTAAGGCACATATGGAACAGGTATCCAGGTTTTTCAAAGTAAGAATTTGTTAGTTATGAGCATCTTCTCTTTTTGCCCTTAGGTTTTTGTTTGGTGGTTGTTTGGGGTTTTTTTTACAGTACTTCTTATTCACAAATTCTCTACTGTGGATTTATTTATACTGCTAAAAATTTATTACATTTGGGTTTTCAAAGGGAGGATTTATTATCAAGACTAATCCTCTGGCTATATTAACACTTTGTATTGTGCATTAAACCTCAGGGTGCATCATTTTGCTTGGAAGGGTTTTGACAAATGCTTGCAGTGACTCAGTTGAAACATCTCAAAGAGCATCCAGCTTTTCTCCTCTCTCACACCCTTTCTCAGGTGACATCAGTGTGTGAATGCAAACCCCCAAACCACTTGTGAGCTTGTAAGCACCGAGCTGTCAGCCAAGCGTGGCACAGAGCACACACACCACGCATGGCACTTGGAGCAGGGTTTAAAAATACTGCCTGGATAACAGTTCAGGGGGAATTGGTGGAAATTTAATAAGAAAAAAAAAAAAAAAAGAACTGTGTGTCTTTACCACAGGTTTTTGAATAAAAATGAAGTATGACAAGTCCAAATTCAAACCATATGAAAGGAGCACTCTATCTACCACGCTGTTCTCCACCAGAGATTCATGCTAATTCAATAACAATACCTTGCTTCCTTCTCACCAGCCAGCACCAAACAGCTCCATCCATCTGGAAGCTATTTCCCAGACCTTGATAAATTGCCCTAAATCTGCCCTCTCAGCATTTGTTTTTCCTTGTTTGATGTAGATTTTCAAAAAATCCTGTGTGGAAGAGTGCATCAATAGAGTGAAAAACCCACCCATTTTTTTTTAAATGTGAACTGATGGCTTTATAATGTTCCCTGGGCAGGCACAGACATTACAGACAGCTTTCTGGGGTTTCTGTGCTCATGCCAGCCTCCAGATAAAACCAGTGGGCCAGCCAGCAGAAAGCCACCTAAGTTACCAGTTGCCAAAGTGGTGCCTGATGGACCAGGATGTTCTGTGAGTTAACTGCAGTCTCCAAGTCCTGTAGTCTGATTTTGCTCTCACATTGATGACGACTCCATGTCTTAACTTTTCATGCTCACAAAAATGGTTTTTTGCTGTTGAGTGTATACCTTTTATGGGGCTTTTAGCAATGTGTAGAGCTGCCCTTGGTGGTTTGAGTAAATTTAAAAGTGAGATAAGTCATGGACCACCTGAGCTGCGAGGCCAGAGGGCCCCAGTGGTGTTTGCCAAGGACAGAAATAGAGATTGCTCACTCAGGAATGGGCAAGGCTGTGCTGATAACAATCTTTGCTGCTGCTCTTTCCTTAAAATGGGTGATGAATGTGTTTGCTGTAGTTAAGCCATGTTTGAAACAGTGCTGTTGTGGTTGCTCTTTGGGGAGAAAGACCCAAAGAGTGGACGCTGGTGGGAAAGTGCCACCTCCAGCCACTGGCATGATCACAAGCAAGAGCTCCAGGGTGCCACCAGTGCTGGCAGGAGGTGGCTCGTCATGTCATGAAACTCGTGTTTTCATATTAAACACAGGCAGAGGTGTAATTATCCAGCAGGTTGGCTTTTTTTACTCTTCAGAGCATTCTTTAGGTGGTTATTTAAATAATGTGTGTGGTTTAGATTGTCAAGTGTGATTGCAAGAAGAGAAATGGAGCTTTCTTCTGCTGGAAGTGCTGCTGGCCACCTGCAGAGCCCGGGTGTGTGAGTGCAGCTGGGGGCTGGTCAAGAGACAACGGGACTGTACCAATCCACTCGTCCTGCAGAGTGTGTGTGTTTTAAGTATTCCCATTGATATTGCAAAATTGAGTCTGTTTGTGTTAGAATTCAAGAGAATAGTCAAACTTGCAATCAATAAGCCATTGAGAAAGGATTCTGTTGAATAGCTGTAGTAAAAACTAAGGGAAAGTGAAACCAACACTCTGTCTATTTTGTCATTGCTGCATTCTAATAATGCCCTTTTGGATTTTTTTGGCCGATTTTTGTGTCTTTTATACTTTTTTTTGTTTGTTTTGTTAAACCCTAAGTAAAATAAATGAAGGAGAATAATTTCTTTTTTTCAAACAGAATTATGTGTAGCAGTGAGGAAAGAGTTTAAAATACGTATTTGTTTTATCAGAAATGAAAGAACATTGCCAACCCAGAGCAGGAAAGGCAGTGCTTGCCTACAGGCTCTCTGATTGCCCAGGTGAAGGAACCAGAGCTGCTGGGATTCAGGATATTTGTCAGCCCTGGGTTCTGCTGTTTGTCTGAAAGGGAAGGTGAAGATATCCCACCCTTCAGGCACTGGTTGCTGGTGTGTGCCTGTGGTCGAGTTGCTCCGTAAGTTTTATCCAAATCTCTCCACCTCCCTGTTGGGTTCAGCCAGCGTCCTGCCCTCTCCAGCAGCACTGCGGTATCTTGAGGGTTCAGGCAATTCCACCAATCATCCAGAACGACAGATACAATCGGAGAAATCCTGGGTAAAGCTCTTGGGCTTTGGAGAGACAGCGTTCTTTGCAGCCAGACTCTTGTGGTGGGAGGCGTTACAGTGAAGCCAGAATGATATTTAGTGAGGAAGCTGGCTCCAGAGTTCGGCTAGGAATTTGGCTCTTCCCCCTCTCCACCCCCTAGGCCAGGTTTTCATCCCTGAAGACAAGGTTAGAAATTGAGGGGTTTAGAGCAGGATGTCTCTGGGAGATGCAGGATTCCCTCCAGCCCATGGTGTGCACAGATACAAGCAATGTGCCCACTCTTGAGTGGGTCAGAGCAGCAGAGCAGAAGCTGCGGCTGCTGAGCACAGGTTGCATCAGTACTGAGTGGGTACAGGCTGTGCCACTGGCAGGGACTCAGGGCTGCACTGCCTGTGTCCTTCACTCCTGAGGGGACAGGTGGCCTTGCCCTTGCTTGGAGCAGGGGCAAATAATATGCCAGGGTCCTACAACAATGAATAAAGGAGTATTCAGCACACAACTAAGGGTGGCTGTGGCGGTGTTTGCTCACCCACAGACACTCAGGGCAGCTCTCACAGCTCTAAGGGCGAGACAGCGAGTTCACTGCAATGGGGGAGTCTCTCAGTGATGCTGGTTCGGGTGGGGTTGTGGGGATGTTGTGTGAGACGCTACTTTGGTAGGCTGACACGGTGTGAAAATGGAGCTCCGTGCTGTTGTTCCTCTGGATCTGTTAACGTATGCATGGAAGTCCCCACAGCGCACAAATAAATCCCTAGGTTGGAATTGCAAAGGGAGAAGAAATGGGAAGGAACTATTTACCCAGCCTGTCCTCATCCACATGAGCCAGGAGAGCAAACGCCTCTGCCTTGGCCTCTTTCCTCTCCCAGTGTCGGGGTCGGGGGGACAGGCAGTGGAATGTCAGCTCAATGCCAAGTTTTCATATGGAGAAATCAGTGCAGCAAAATACTGTTTGTGTGAGGTGGTTCTGCCTTGAACTTCCATTCTGATAAATTCTCCTGGAGTGCGTGTTTATGTGATCTGGGGTGTTTTATTTTTGTTTGGTAGTTTTAACCATACTGAAAAAACTTATTAATGAATGTTGAAGAAGCATTTTCTACTCATAGTAAAATAAAAGAGAAAGCCTTTAGGGATGTGAGGTAATGGCTGGCCACATAAAATAAGTAGACCTATATTTATGTGTGGATTTTTAAGGCAAACACCAGTGTCAACAGTAGGTGGTTGTAATTTCATAGAATGCTCCTAGGGCAGAAGAAACTGCAGAAATCACCAGATTTTCCTGTGTATGCTTATTCTGTAAAACTTACCACGCATCAGTCAGACTTGTTTTAATTTCTTTTTGCCCTTTCTGTTTTAGTAGGTCTAAAGAAAATGGAGATTTACATGTAGAAGAGCATAAAAATGAAAGGCTTAGGGAGGGATTACCGCCCCAGTCGCTGCTGAAGGTGTCGAGGCATGAACACACCCACCACAAGCCCTGTAAAAACACACTCACTGGTGTGGCAGGCCCTGGTGAGGGCTCTTAACCACAAAGCCAGCTCTGAAGAGGTATTTCCATGTTTAGTTAGGCCAGCAAGGAGGCAGAAGTTGAGCAGCTTCAGGCGGGTGCTGTGTCTGTGCATCAGAGGTAGCCGAGCCCTTCAGGTGAATGGTGAGTGGTACCCACAGGTGGGCACTGCCACGTTCATTCTCTTGCCAGCGTGGATGATTCCCCCTCACTTTGCTTTTACTACTGTTGTTCTAGTCTAGTTCTAAATGCCTGGAGTGACCTGTCTCCCGTTCCTTCTTTTCCCAGGGTGAAGGAGAAGTTTTTATTGGCATTTAGTCAGAATTTTAGGCTTGTCTTCTTACGTTTGCCTGGTCCTATTACACTAAATATTTTTTTCTTTCTCTGTGGTCTGCCTGTCTTTCAGGTGGTTGCTGGTTGCTATAACTCTCCCTAATCAAGTTCTGTTTAACCAGCTCTTAATTTTCTGCATCCCACCATTTCTGTGTGATTGAACCAGTTGACGTAGTTGGCCACGACTCAAAATCCTTATTGTTAGATTTCCTTGTGACTGTCTGTCATCTGTCATCCTGGAGGCTTTCTTGGCACTGCCTCTCCTTGATGATATGGCTTTGGGCTTTCTTTTCTTGTCCAAGAACATGAACAGAGATTGTCCCTAGGAGCCTGATTGCCTTATTTTTCCCTTTCCCTTGAGGATGATGGAATTGTTGAAGCTGCTATAAGCAGGCTAAGATGAAGAGAAAATCTTATCACGTGAGAGTAAACGCTCTCCTGTTAATAGGAATGATCTAATGCCGGGTTAGCTTGAGAATTAGTAGGTGAGTGTGTAGGGGCACTTGTCCCAAAATTCTCTGAGCTGCCAGGCTCCAGCTCTGAGCTGGTGCAGGGCAGACCCCTCACCCCACGGGTCCCCTCCTCGTGCTGCTGAGCACCTCTGAAATAAATCCTGAGCTCTTGCTCATTATCATAGTGGGCATGTCTTTCGTATTTCTTTAGTAGTCTGAACAATCCGTGTGCATGTTTGATTGTGGAGTCACTGCTGCCTGCCTGGGGTACCTGTGAGTTCAACCTGCTATCAGATTGGTGCCCAAAAGGAGTGCTGGTATCTCTGAGCTGGAAGCCTTATAGGGGAGGCTTTGCAGAGCTTCCACGAGCAGAGCAGGTCGTACTGGCATTTCTGCTTATATAAGTGCATTTCAGGGTGAGACCTTTTATCAGCACAGAACTGTTGCAAACCAAAAGCCTGAATCTTTAGCAGGCAGGGATACGCCAGCAGAAGGTTCTTCAAAGGGACTGTGACTCTTCCAGCATCTTTAGCTCTGTTTATTTCAGAAATGTAGTGGGTTCTGTAGAGAAATGTTTAAATCACATAAGCCCTGCCTCATGTTAGATTTCATTGGCTTGCTGCTTGTAATGTGTCCCTCCTCTCCATGCAGGCTGCATTCAGTACCTCAAATGTTAGGCTTAGTTAACTTAAAATACAACAATTATATTTCATTTTATTTCATAAATCTTATTGATAGCATTTTTGTTATCTATACAAAGTCCAGTCTTTATACTTTCCCCACCGAATTCACATTAAAAAAGAGGCACTGAAAGGGAAAGTTTTGTCACTGCAGTATTTATTTTAGAATAAATAGGCCCTGAAGGTGCTAAAACCACTGTTCTCAATCATGGCTATTGGTTTAATTAGAGGCTACAGATAAAATACTCAGTGTTGGTTTTACATCCAATATTTTGGGTTGGACTTTTTGTATAGAGCCAACCCTGGGCAAAATTAACTATTTTTAGTGTCCTTAATTTTCTTCTACGTCTCCCAAAACATTCCCAGAGTGGTCTGCATCAGCCAGTTGTAACCTTGGAAGCTCTAGAACATCTGCCCCATCCAGTTTGGCACCTCCAGCCCCAGTTCAGACAGGTGCCATGTGAATTGACTGCGTGATGGATTAATGACAGCTCCTCTGTCATTGACTAAAAGCCCAAAAGACCATTGAAACCCAAAGTGCTTATGTAAGGAGAGGTTTAGAAGGGCAATCAGGATTTATGTGGTAATGAATATAATTACAAAATAAACCTCAAATGTCCACAGAGAATTAAATTCCATACTCATAGGAGAAGATCCAGGGGTTTTAAAAAATAATATGATGAATCCTTGCACTTTGACTTTGACAGGCATATTCCTGATTACTAGCTACAGAGGTAATGGAAGGTGTATTATACCCTGGAGGATCATAAATCTTTCTGATTTAAATAAAATGAGGCCTAAGAGAGCAGAGTTTGCCTAATTTACTATAAATTGACAATGGTGATTTATTAACAAGGACAAGGAAGTCACTAAGAAGTGCTGCTGCCATGGCCAATTATTGTTTAATCAGATGCCAGGTGGACCTAGACTGGCATAGGAGGTAACCAGACAGTGCTGGAGAGGGTGGGGTATGAACATTGTCTGTATTTTTGCTTCAGACAGTAACACTGTGAAGGTTTGCAGAGGGAGCTAAATCTGCCAAGTGGTGGGAGGGGCAGCACAAGAACAATATCAGTGTATCTATCTTCTTTTCATACCTACCTTCTGTGCCATTTAGCAAACAGGATCTCTCATGATGCTTGTTGGTTGTTTTGATGTCTCAGTGTAAGTACAGCTGTAGAAACAATGATGCTGAATTAAAAAAAAAAAATCAGATTATTCTTGGTAAATTCAGATTTATTTTTAAAACTTCTTTCCCAAACCAGAAGTGGATGAAATGAATTAATTTTTCATGTTAAATGATTTTGATTTTAAACAGCAATCCTCAGAAGGTGAATAATTATCAACCCTTTGGGATGGGTGACTGAAGAGAAAGAGTTAATTCGCCCCCAGTGTGGGTGCCCTAACCCAGAGGCACCCGAGGTGTGGCTGTCTGTGTTCTGAAGGAAGAGTCACAGATTTTTGTGAACAACAGATGATCAAACTCTTTCAACTTCCACCTGGCAATGTAAAAGCAGTCTGATCCAAAATTACTGTGATATTATCCAAGCCTTGCCAAATAATTTGTATATATGCCTAAGCAGATGGGTCTAATGTACACCCCGCCAGCTCTTCGAGTTGTTTGACCTTGCCAATGAGCTACATCTTTTCCAGATTGAGCCTTAGCCATTATGTCTGTGACAAGATAGAGCATAAACCAGGAAACTATCACCTGGACTATGTGAAGAGCTTCAGACTACTGCATATGGATATCAGGGTGTCAGCTGTCTACATGTATCTTCATATCAGTGCAATCAGGAAATCAAATAGCTCCATTGGTAAAATATCTGTAATTCCAAATGCTGTATTTTTTAGCCCTTCCTGCAAAAGAATTTAAGTTCATTTTACATTTCCAAATGATTTTCATTCATCACTGGGTTTGCAACATTTCTGACTATTTGATGGCTGTGTTCCCCTCCCAGAGCTGCATAGCTGTGTTTGCTGAGGTGTCCATCAAGTCCTTCAGTTAGCTCTACATGGCATGCCAGCTCTCATAGTTTGCATTAAGATTTGCAGTACCTGTAAAACTCCTCCTTTTCATCATCCCACTATAGCAAATACGGAGTTTCTTTGCCTTGAAAGGCTCTGAAATACACACTTGTGAATAGAACTTGAGAGAATTTTTCCTAACAAACTTGCAGCTTAGTGTATTGGTTGTGAGGCTGAATTCATAGCATCGAGTTTCCTTGGTCAAGGATGAAAATTCTTCTTGTTTTTATTTTATATTTATGGCTGCCAAATGTACTTATTACAGAGGAAACTGCTGAATGCCTCATTCTTATTTCCTACCATGATTTTCTACTGGAGTTGAAGTCTGTGTGATAAAGCTTTGTTCTTGAGACATCTCATTCCCTTCCTGGCCTGGAAAATTTCAGTTTACTCTCCAAATCTGACTATTTTTGACAGAGGCATAAAGGTTTCAAATGGTGAAAGAAGACACTGATAAAAATGCCATTAAATAAAAAATTAGCATCACTTTATACCTTACTGGATAGCTGTATGGCGTGACTTCAGGAAAACCTTTGATCACAGCTCTCACTTTACCAAGCATGAAAGAAATAAAACTATCAACAAAAAAATCCATTCAAAAGTTCACACTGCATTCTTTTTCTGTGCTGAGCACCCGTGTCTTCTATTATTTCTGGGATTTTCCCCCCTCTCCTCCCATCCCATCTCATCTCATTCCTTTATATGAAGCATCAGGAATCATGACTTGTTTACACACCGTGTTTAGCCCTTCCCTCTGCTGGGGGACCTGTACAGCTCTAATAAATGAGCAGGTCCCACTGGCACATGCAGATGTGTTTGTACCACCCAAGTGTGTGCATCTGTGTACACCAGAATAGTTCAGAAGACTGATAAAATCCTTGCCAAGCTCTGCACACTGGCTGCAACTCTCCATTTATTCTCATTTCACAAGATTAGGAGGTTAAAGTTTTAAAGCTGGCAGATACTTGTGAGTTTGAATAACATCCCTGAATATACTCCTGCAACACACTGTGCTTCTCAGATATCTTTCTGTGGATTTTCCTTCCAGCCTATCACGAAGTGGAAGATTTACCAAACTTTTTCCCTTAATGTAATGATTTCTTATTAACTTTTGACCAGAACACCCATAAGACAAGGGGTTTAATGTTTGTGAGACAGAGAGTTGGATGTGGATGCATTACTCCCACTATTAGGAATGTAGAGGACAGAGGGTGCAATGCAGTATCTTTGTAGCCAGTACTTTTGTCTCTTTTCCCTAAAAGCTTTAGCTTTATTTAGACCTTGATAATTAACTTGTTTATGAAAATTTCCTAGTTCTTAATTTAAAGTCTCTATCAACTATATTTGCTTTGATCTAGTATTTTTACTAAACACATGCACACTACCATCTGTTCTCCACATATACCATCTAAATAAAATTTATTATGAACACACTGTATGTTGTTAACAACTCAAATAAACTTTGGTATTTCTTTTGTATAGCTCATTTTCCCAGCATGCTGGGAAACACTGTAGTCATTGAACAAGGCTGTAATTAGCTGGAAAGAGGGGTCCCTATTCACAAACCATGGAAGCTGGGCAGACTTCTGCCTGTCTGCAGGTGTCCTCCTCACTGCCTGGATCACATTCCTCCTGCAGTCAGTGATGTTTTGTGTGATGGTTTGGTACACCAGGAGGTTTCTGCTGCCTCTGAACTCTGCCCACTGCTGTCAGGAACGGGGGAAGGATCACGTTAAGATGGACAGAGTTCACATCTCTGCCATGTGGATGTGAATGAAGCTCTCAGTCTCCACAGACAATCCTAATTCATGAAAATTAATTGAGAAAAACAAAATCATTGCAGTGGTCAAAGCACCGTCAAAGCAAATGATAATACAGCTTTTTTATTGTCCCTCGTTCTCCCTGCTGAGGTCCTTATTAGTTTTTTGCTACTTGTTCTTGGGAGTTTCACTGATGGTGGTGAACATTCCCAGTATTGGATCCTTGTAAAGGCTGGAACTTGGCACAGCAGTGCTGAGGAACAGCTTGCAGATACAGTAATGCTCAGTGCAGGGAATTTCAAACAAAAAACCGACACTTTCTAAGCATGGTGGATAGTTCTGTTCATTCACTGAAATATGGAGCTGAAACAGCCCAGAGAAAGCCTGGAACAGCTGAGGCACTTCAGCTTTAAAAAGACAGCTCGACTCTGAACATATATGTCTTCTAATAGTTGCAGAAATTTCCTGTTTCAGCACCTGAAGCTTTCCTTTCCTACAGAAAATGAAAGAAAAATATATAAAAGTGTTTTGGATCTGATGCCTTCCTATCTAGACTAGACAAAAATTTATTGCATCCTAAAAAAGCTCCAGGAGTAAAATATTGCACACAGAGGGACCTTCATCCTCTTTCTGTGAATTGCTGAGGCAGTCCTCTCTTCTTGCCTGTCCTTGAAACAAAGCCTGCACCTCTTTTTCTGATTCAGACTTCATTAAAAGGCTCTTTAGTCTTGAAGCAAATAGACAATATCCTCCTTTGTAACAATAGTTATTTCCAAGCAATGTAATTCAAGGAGTATTTCCCAACTCACAGATAAATTAATTTTAGTGACGCTTGACAGCAATTCCATTTTTCCAGTAAGAACAGTCTTACTGTAAATTGAGACTAGAGAATTGCATTATTCATTTGAAAGATGTTTCTAGAATGTCTTTAGGCTCTTCTGGGTAGTGACAGTCTCGTACTGAAATAAAATGGCCTTGCTTTGCAGTAGATTTATTAGTACCACTACTTTTTGCAGCTTCTCTCCTTTCAGAATTCTTTGTTTTTCATGGTCTTCTGTGTTAGGGAAGTTGTACTTATTTTGTGGGATCACAATGTGCTATTGATAAAGTCAACTCAGAGAAGATAATCCTCAGAGAGGGATTAAGTGTTGTTTGCCCATTTATTACAATGAGTAAACTGAGTCAGAGAGGCTCTAATTTTCCTAAAGCCTCATAGAAACTTAGTGTTGCAATTGTCTGCTTCAGCAGCAGCTACTGATGGGTTTCCATGCTGCCCGAGGCCCAAGAAGCCAGTAATTCAGCCATGTTCTGTACAGAAATGAGAGCTGAGTCTGTCATTTGAAATTTCATGTGCCAGTGAGACACTGAAAGGCCCTTGCTCTCATTTCAACATTTATCTTCATTAAATTTTTACAAGAACATTCAAATTAATCTGAGTAATTATGGTAGACGTGATGGGACTGTTTTATACGGTGTTCAGCTGTGACAAAGACCTTCAGAAAAACAAATGCTTTGCTCCTTGCTATGCTTGGCTGCAAAGGGATTAATATTTTAGTGATAAAGGGATGAAGAATTCATATGGAACAGAAGTATCTGCTGTTAGAGACAGGGACATGGGAAAAGCATAAACCCCAGCATCTTCCAGCTACACCACGAAAACGTGGTAAAGACCCCGGATTCACAGGACAGATGGACAAAAGAGGGGCAGTGTTGGAGAAGGTGGGAGCAGGTCGGCGTGGATGCTGCACGGCTCGCATCCGCACGGCGCCGCGGGGCCACATGGTGCCAAAATAAAACCTGCATGAGCTTCCCTCGGCGCTTTCCCAATTCTTCCCTGAGACATGTGGGGACTCGGGATTTCAAATGGAGAAGGACAGGCTGTTTGGCAAAGGCAGCGTGGATGAAGCACAAAGCCTCCATGCCAGGGCTTGGGTGAGGTCCTCACGTGCTGCCTGCACTGCTGTGCTGGGGATGAACTCACAGCCAGGCACGGGGGGCAGCCAGGTCTTTGTGTTGCTCTTTGGAAGCGTTTCCCTTTTGATTCAGCTGTGGAAAAGCCTGTCCCTCTTTCCTTGTATCTGTGGAAATTTTAAAATGCAAGGCTGCTTCCCCTCGCCCTGGGGAATGCTGGAGACCGAGCCTCAGGAAATACAGCGTTGGTAACAAAGCTCCTCTGTGGTGCTGCATGAAAGTATAGGGTAACATATAAAGTGTAATGTGCGTGGTGCTGAATCGATGGGCTCAGGCCAAGAGTAGGAGGTTCAATAAGGTGAAGTGCTGAGTGCTGCACTCGGGTCACGGCAATCCCCTGCAGTGCTACAGGCTGGGAAAAGAGGGGCTGGAAAGATGCCTGGGGGGAAAAGACCTGAGGGTGCTGGTTGACAGTGGCTGAACACGAGCCCAGGGGTGCCCAGGTGGGCAAGAAGGCCAATGGCCCCATGTACCAGGAATAGTGTGGCAGCAGGACCAGGGCAGTGATGACTGTCCCTCTGTGCTGGCACTGCTGAGGCATCTCAAATCCCGGGGTCAGCTCTGGCCCCTCACTGCAAGGAAGACACCGAGGTGAGGGAAAATGTCCCGAGAAGGGCAACGGAGCTGGGCAAGGTTCTGGAGAGCCAGGCAAATGAGGAGTGGCTGAGGGAGCTGAGGGGGCTCATCCTGGAGAAAAGGAGGGTCAGGGGGGAACTTCTGGCTCTGCAAGTCCCTGACAGGAGAGGGGGGCTGGAGGGGGTCATGCTCTGCTCCCAGGGAACAGGGACAGGACAAGAGGAAAAAGCCTCAGGCTGGGCCAGGGGAGGGTCAGCCTGGACATGGGGAGGAATTTCCTCACTGAAAGGGTGGTCAGATGTTGGGAGGGGCTGCCCAGGGAGGTGGTGGAGTCTCCATCCCTGGAGGTGTCCAAGGAATGACTGGACGTGGCACTCAGTGCTCTGGTCTAACTGATAAGGTGGGGACCAGGCACAGGTTGGGGTTGGTGATCCTGGAGGTCTTTCCCAACCTAAATGATTCTGACTTCGCAACCTCCTGTGGTAAGAACATCACAGAAGCTCATACTTTGGAAGAAGTATTCTCCTTTATCTGTATTAACTTCATCTTCCAACACCACTAAGTGTCCTTCTACTGCTGAGAGATTGAGTGAGACAAGTTGTGCATTCACCACCTCTGTGATTCTGGAAATTCAATCATAGCACCCCCATCAGTTTTCTTTTCTCCAGACTAAAAGAGTCCTAGTCTTTATAGTATTTTCTTTTAAAGTCATCTCCCTCTCCCTGAACATTTGATAGTCCTTTTCTAACCTCTCTGTATGCATTCTGAGGCAAACAGATCATTGTCAGGTGCCTGCCAAGTGCAGTGTTAGGCTCCTCAAAGTTAATTCTAGTGTAACAGCATACCTGAAGTGAGAAAAAGAAAGTCGCAAAACTAGGTGGAAAATCAACTAGCAGCTGATAACCCATGTGGCTGAAGCATCAAGATGCTTCATTTGGATAACTGAGACATCATAAAGAACAATACTATAGAAACTGAACGTGCCCTGCTCCAGTGCATCACACCAGGCATGTAAAGTCTGAAAGGGGTTGGCAGCTGTTGTAAATTCAGTGGAGAAGGGAACGACTTCTGATGAGTGTTGTCAGCAAGAAAGTTGGGGCTGGTCACGTAGTGTTCAATGCTAATACACAAATGTTGCAACTCTACAAATTGCTGTCACAGCCTGCAATCTGCCTGCTTTGTTTAGCAGCTTAGAAATAGGTATATCATTGGTATTCCTCTCAATGTAAAAAATGGTTTTAAACCCAGAGAAAAAACCCAGCAACCTGGAATGAATTAATGTATCTCCCAAGATGATATTCTCCTCTTGACTACAGTCATCTACCAGGTTCCCAGCAGATGAGCTGGCAGAGGGCCTCTGATAACAGCACTTTCAGTAGGAGGAGCAGAGCAATCCCATGAACTTCTTGTGATTGCACAGATCCCTCAAGTAATGGGGCTTATGGGTGACTTTACTGCACCCTACTGCATGAGTAACTGAAAAGCAAGACCAAACTCTCCAATGTATTTGCAAATTTTACTAAGAGCTTGTTCTAATCAGC
The DNA here is from genome assembly GCA_035047865.1 of Dendrocincla tyrannina. Lineage (NCBI taxonomy): Eukaryota > Metazoa > Chordata > Aves > Passeriformes > Dendrocolaptidae > Dendrocincla > Dendrocincla tyrannina. The sequence goes on from JAWWMP010000028.1 coordinate 4,304,426, forward strand.
AGAATACAATCATCAGAGAAATATATCTGTGCCTTGAAGGGGCAATAAAAAGTCAGTAGCACTGGAGGTTGCTCAAGCTGGTGAGGCTCACTTGGAACGGATGTATGTTTTTGGGCCATCTTTAGGAAGGGAACTGATTCAGTGATGATATCTCAAACCAGATTCGGTGTGTTCTGTGCAGAAATTCAAACTCAGCTCCCATGACATGAAGGAACTTTCCCCCGTGGGCTGATAACACACTGTAATAGCACAGTTTGCTGTTGCAGAGTTAACTGAGCTCCTGGTAAATGCAGCTGATGAGTGCTGACTCCACGAGGGCTTGGGCTGACTGTGTGTGGCCTTCTTCCTACCTTTGGTTGTGATTCTTTCTTTTCATTGTAACTAACATTAGAGATTACACTGTTATAGTAATGGTGAGACCAACTGTTGCCTTAAAACAGCCTAATGAGAGTTCATGAAAATCTTGAAACTGAAATGATACCAAGAAACCCACCAGTCGTGTTGGTCAGAAGACTTACCCTGCCCAAATTCTCACTGAAGTGATGAATATATCTGATCATCAGTAAAGAACATTAGGTGATGTGATGGGTCTGAAGACCACAGACCTCCTGTAAGTGGTGCCACGAGTAGAGTGAGGAAGCAAAAGACGTTGATTAAGATGGCATGGCTCTTACTAACCTTGTTTCTTTTGAATTTTCCCAAATAGGGTCGAGACTGCAGTGTGCCCATTAATTCTTGCATTCAAAACCCATGTCAGAATGGAGGGACCTGCCACCTCACCGAGGCAAATAAAGATGGATTCAGGTAGTAGCACAAGGTTCATTTAAAATGAGATGATAAAATTCAGTGTTTCTGCTTTGCATTACTGAACTGTAATAGCTGCTTTATAGAAACTGCTGCGTGTGACACTTCTATTTGCCATACAAAATAATTAGTCTGGTTTCACCGGTGTGACATATCGTTTCCTGTGAAACCTCCTTATGTCCACATAATGGAATATGCACTTAAGAGCTGTTTTGAGCAGTCTCCCTGATCTGCACTGTGTTGTCTGCATCCTAATTTTCCTTGGGGCATTTCAATCTCACATCTAGCCAGTTTTGTATTTGTAAAGTGAGCATCTGTTGCTTGACAGCCTGATGCAAAATGTTTTCCTAACTGAAGAATCTTTTAGACAAACAGGCTTTAAAGAAACTATTAAAAAGCATGGGGAGATTGCCACATCTTGAGTGCTGTGCCTGCAAGAGAATAACCTCTGCAGTTGGATATTGCAGATTTCAGTTTGCCTGTATAAGAAAGTCGCAGCATAGGTGGGGATGCTCCAAAAGTCCAGAAATTTTCAGGAGATGGTTTCTGCAGGCATTACTTTACCACTAAAAACCCACAAGTTTGAGGCTTTGGGCACTGGTTGTCCTTAAAGTTGATAGAAAGTTTCTTTTTAAAAAAGAGCTGGTGAAATTTTCATGGATTTGTCTTCAGTGTTTATGTTGTTTCTTGCAAACCAAGAAGCCAAAAATGGAAGAACTACCCCAAAGCTTCTCTGTGCCTGCTCACCCTCAAGAATTCCCCCCTTACCAAAGTGCATCTCCTGAGCTGAGATACCTGCAGGGTCATACTGGTGTGTGCTGGGGGGAGAGGAGCAGGAGGCTCTTGCAGGTCTTGGGCATGTCCAAGTGGTCGTGCTGCTTGACAGACCCCACAGATTTTGGCGAACACTGCTCTGATCTGATGTACCTCCTCCTGATTCGTATTTTAGCAAGCCCAGCAATTTTTGGAGTAGAAGTTCAAGTTCCATTTCAGCTTGAGTGAAATAAAGGTCTGATGGTCTTGGGTTCAGTTCCTTTTCTGGTCACTCTCATGTATTATAATACTGTTCAGCTACCTCGTAGCAGCTTGTGCCAAAGCAAAACTGTACCATATTAGAATAACTGGATTTTGTCACTCAGTATTCATTTTTCAAAAATACAGCTGACACTAAAAATGCACTAGTAAAACATTTTAAAGTATCCATAATATGAGAATGAAAGGCTTCATCTTCTATTCGGGATTGTGTTTTTCTTTAGCATCTTGTCCTGCAGTAGAAAATAAAAACTTTTGAATGACCAGAAATAAAAGCTACTTCTGAATTTTTCTCATGAAGAATGTTACAATTTCAGAGGCTTTGCCTCAGTTCCAAATGAGCATTGTTTTTGAGATCCTTTATAAAAACTGCAGGGGTGGTTTTGTTGCTTAACAACATTTGAGGCTTTTTAGGGAAGGTTTCTGCTTTTATAGTTATTTATATATTTTCAGTTGGTCTAATAAAAGACACATAAAGCCCTATCTCATCAAAATCTTGCAGCATAAAATTGAATGTTCAGCTTAGGCACTGCTCTATTTTCTCCTTGGTTTTAATTGTCAGTCTATAACCTCTGTGGGTCTGGAGGACTGTGGAGCTTTAGCATATTGTGGGGAAATGTGGGGTGGGGATGGAGCAGTCAGAGACAGGGAAGATAAAGAAACATTTTGAGATTGAATTTGGTCGGTTGGGTTGGGGTTTTTTGGTGGGAAATCTCTCCAGTGGATGGCAGCAGTCAGAGTTACACACACATAAATTGTGTTCATCAAGATGGGAAAACGTTGCCTTAGATTATACGCTGTGAGGAAGTGGATGTCAAAAGCATTTTCATGAGAGGCCTCCTTGGATTTTTTGTTGTGTGGCCTGTAAAAGAAATTATATCTTCTGTATATTCTCTTCCCCAGGGAAATATATTCATACACAAGCCCTGCTGCCAAACTTGTCAAATCTTTACTCTTGTAAAAAAGGAAACTTAAGCCAAAGCCTTCTCCCTATGAAATGCCAAGCAGTTTAACTCTCAAGTTTCTGTAGCCTTAGACAAAAAAAAGAATTGCCATTTGAAATAGTGCTAAGGTGGTGATGCTGCCCCAAAGGCAGGAAACCCACAGTGCTGGCTGAGATTCCAGCCCAACTGGTACCCACCAGGGCTCACAGCAGCAGGGCACCGAGGCGCTCAGGTTTGCTGTCCCAGCAGGTCCTGGAGGGACAGCAAAGGGCAGAGGTTCGGCTGGAGTTATTCCCTCCTCTTTTATCCTTGCTCTTTTTCAATGCTGAGTAATTTTCATGTTCTCCTTTCTCAAGCAGGAGCAGACTCTGTGTTAAAGAACAGATAAGTGACAGAGGATTGGAAACATCAAGCTCTTCCTCCCTTTGAATCGCTCGTTCTGATCTAATCTATGCCTTCCTTGATGAAAGGTTGCCAAAAAAAGTCTCTTATTGCGGCTGATAAAAAGGATGGTCAATCAGACGTGTCCCGGTGGTTTAGGGTTCCTGGGAGGGAGGCTTTGGCAGGAGGCAGAGCTGTCAGCTCTGCTTCCCTTCGCCACAGGCAACAGCTGATCTCCGATAACCTGCCGTGCTGGGAAACAACATCTCTGGGTTATTTTGACTTTTCTGCACATAAAACTCCCTCCCTTTCCCAGATCGGGGGGTTTTTTTAGCTTTTTCCACAAACCTCAAGTTCCCTCATAAATGTAAAATCCTGGAACTGATTAACTGCCTAGTGTTAATTCTGCCTAGCTCAAGGAAAAACATTGCACTTCCAGACTTACAGGCTACTCCATTGGGATACAGACATAAAAAGCTTCTTGACCAAGAAATTGTAATATTTCTGAAAGAATTTACTGTCTCTGTTTAAAAGCCGATTTTTTTGAAACTTGACACACTCTATGTTTTAATAAACAGATACCAAATGATTTCATTAGAGTTTATTTTTAAAAAAATTGAAGATAGTAAAATTATGAAATTGCCAGCTTAAAAAAAAACCTTCCAAAATACTTCAGCTCCACAAGTTTACCCAGAAAATGCTATCATTAAATTTTGTGTTCTGTTGCACCTTCATGAGGATAGTGGAACTTTATTTTTAGGAAAATACACCACCAGTCCCTAAAAAAGGAGAAGTAGGGAATTTGGACCTTCATGTGATCACAGCATCCCAGCAAAGAGTTCTTTCCTGCATGGCTCCATTGTTTCCAAGGTCCACGTGAAATGCTGCCTCGCACTGCTTCACTATTGAGTCACTACGAAGTTTTCATCGTTGTCCCTGGAATTAATTTTCTCTCCTGGTCAGCTGGAACCCAAGTTTGATGACCTTCCAGTCCCTCAGCAGACTCCATTTTTCTTCTAAGCCTTTTCTGGTAGAATACACACAAACAGTCCCAAAGTTCAGCTCTTTCAACATGTGGTTCAGTCCAGGTCCCAAGCTGTGTTGTTTTATCTTTTAATTTCAGGCCTCGTATCTGGCACATTTGAATGCAAATCAAAATAAAGAATCACACGTAAGCAATAATGTAAAGACTCCCTATAAGACATAAGGACCAGTAGCCAAATGCCATCAATTATTCTGACATTTCCCTGACTATGGAATGTGTCCTAATACTGAGCAATTGTACGTTAACAATCCCACATGAATTGTTACTAATGGTAACTCCACTGAGCTGAACCATTACTGTGATAGCATTCAATAATGTCATTTTTAATTGCATACATCCAAGCTGTCCCAATCCTTTTGTGGAAGAAAAATGGTGTAATATTCATATAAAAATCACCAGCACAAAGCCACTCTTGTTGCTTTTCTTTAAATGGAGAGAAAAATTTCTGCTCCCAAACTGGGACCTTGTCTTCCGAGTTGCAGCCCGGAGCATATTTTTATGGCTGAGTTATAAACCCCTGAAAATGGGGGTTTGTAATCAAAAAGGGAGCCATGATGAATGTGTCACAGTACTTAATTAGATGTCTTTAACCCCCTCCCTGACACTTGCATGGCCACAAAAGATGGTGTGCCAGCTCTTCTCTGCCTCCTGTGATCCTCTGGACCATTGCAGGGTCAGCAAGAGGACATGTTTTATTAGCAATAATGAGCTTGAGACAGGAAAAGAAAATATTCCTTATTGATTTATTGTGTCCTAAATTGGATTTATTTGAGCAGCTTGGTTTTGGTTGCTCCTGGTGAAGGTTTTCTAATTCTCATGACCTGTGGATGGTCCCCGCAGAACTGAATAAGGATGACTGTGCCTGTGACTGGTATCCCTGCTCTGTACCCGTCTGGAAGATCTTACTCTTGTGGTGGCTCAAGAGACATTCCCTTCCCACTGTCCTTCCTCTTTGTTGTTCCCTTCTAAGGTTGCACACCATGAGGGATCTTTCCTCATCCTCAGGGTCCAGCCTAGGACTGCTGGAGGTGGATGCAGAGCTCTGTGCCATCCTTCCCTTGGGAGTCCCTGTGCTCCGCTCAGTGTGTGGCACGCAGGAGGGAGGGAAGGAAACATCACACTGAGAGCAGCCAGCCCAAAAGCCCTGGAGCTTTCTTTACAGATTCTGAGGATCTCCTGTTTCTCCAGGGCATTCCCCATCCCAACCCCATGACACCTACATAAAGCAGGATAACCACCTCATGTCCCCTTTGTCCATCTGAGCTGAAAAAGTACCCCTCAGTCGTGTCTGCACTGGAAATTCTCCTGGTTTCCAAAAGCAGTGGATGGCCATTAGTGTGACTGCTGTGGTGCTCTCTGCTTTTCATCCTCATCAATCAGTAGTGCTTTACATTTGTTCAGTTCCTTTTCTGCCACCAGAGCTTGCCTGGGAAAGGAAATGAACAGCGGAGGGAATGTGTAGTTTGGACTGGGACTCGAAACAACCCTCTCTGTGACGAGCGAACAGCTATGCTGGCACTTCAAAACTGACACTTCGAATACCATTGCTGGCTTCTTGGAAGCCACTGAAATGACCAGAGCACTTAACACATGTTTTTAGCCTCTCTTTTAGCAAACTCTGGCCTCAACCTCTTCATCGCTTACAGATAGGTTAAAATCTAAAGGTTCTGTTTGTAACCAAAGTTTCTAGATCTAGAGAGGAAAGGAAATGGAGATTGAAAAAAAAAGTCATTGTTTAACCATTTAGTTTGTTATGCTCCCTCTAGGGACCATACATCACAGCCTTGTGAGATAAAACATTTAATGCAATTATTCTTCACTAGTATCCACGTCCTCACAGAACCATTACTGGCTCTGCCATGGCCTGTGTTTGAGTTGAATTATCTGGGCATCATCAGCTCTTCTACAAACAGATGCTGGAGGAGCTGCAGAAGTACTGAAAGCTCCCTGCACTTGTAAAAGCAATCACTCCCAAACATTTCTTGTTTGGACAAGTGACAAAGCAGTTAGGAGAAGAAAATGCTCATGTCTGTAAACTCAATTCAAGTTGTTCTTTGAAGAGAGCAAGTTGTCCAAGAGCAGCCAAGCTGCCCTCTGATCGTGCAGTCCTCAGTAAGCAAGTGTCCACATTCTCACCAAACCATTAACAGAGCAGCCAAGGATCTGAATCTCGTGAAGAGTGCTTACTCCCCTGCCCTGGGGGTGCTTGCTGCAGGTCAGGGCTAGAGTTATCGATAAAGGAAGCAAGGGCAGCAGGCAGAGGTTGGCTCCTGCTGCTGCTTTTATGTCCCATGTAAATAATTACATGACCCCATGAATCACAGACTGCATCCTTCACCAAACACATAGGGTTAAAGTGCCCTGAACCTCACAGCAGCAGTGAATTTAGCTCCAGCAACTCACTTTTATATGCTTTAATTTCAGTTTTGTACCTCAAACCTCCTGCCCCTTCAGATCCATGCTAACATTTATTATTTTATTTTTTTTTCTTTCTCCAAAGCTGTTCTTGTCTTCTTGGGTACGAGGGGGAGAGGTGTGAAATAAACCCAGATGACTGCGAAGATAATGACTGTGAGAATAACTCCACGTGTGTGGATGGGATTAACAACTATGTTTGTCTCTGCCCTCCTAATTACACAGGTAAGAAAGGGCCACAACCAAAGAGCAAGAATGTGTGGGAAGTGCCTGATGGGAAGGCAAAAATGCATGTTTATTTTAGGCATGAGCTTATAATTAACTAAAAATCCAGGCCAATTTTAAAGCAACCTGGATTTCTTCCTGGAGAGATCTTCGTTCTGCTAATCCTGCAATACATGTGCTCACAAATATGGCCTCTTTTCTGAGTCAAAATGCTGATGCCTCACTGTAAAATGAATTAAAAAGTAGTGTTTAAGGTGTCAGATGAATCTGTACTTCAGTGTACACGTTCCCTAGATGTATTTCAGCAATTATTCCCAGCACTGAGCTGAGTCTGATAAACACCTGTTGTGGAAAATCGTGGCTTTTTGGGGCATGGCTTTCCCCTGAGATCTCAGAGGTCTGCCTTTGTTTAAAAAAGTGAGCTGCCTAAATTCATTATGTCCATTGCACAAGTGGAGAAGCAAAGGCGGTGTGAGAAGCTGGAGGCTCAGGAGTGGACTTCAGTGTGCCCCCAGTGCAGGTGACAGAGCCCGTGGTCACAGAGGTTGGTGACTGAGTTAGAACTGGCATTAGTTTCTCCGGTGTCCATCCTGCATTGCAGATAAATTCCTTCCTAAACCTTCTGTGAGAGCAGAAACCCTCTTAAATGGAATCTAAAAGTGCTTTTCCTCAAGCCATTCTGGAGTGTTCCGTGGACTCATTCACATGGTGTCAGCCCAGCCTTCCTGGCTCAGCATGGAGGGTGAGGAAACACCTGCAGTGGTTCCTACTTCCAGCCTTTGAAATGGGTTTATTGCCTTCAGAGCATGGAGAAGTAATGAAGGGCTTCTTGTACACTGGAATATATTACATGCCAGGGGATTTAATGAGGATCAAGCTTGAGTGGCTGAGTAAAGCAGGAGGAAAGCTGCTAGAATTTCCAAACTCTTAAAATACTTTTGTGGCTGATACAAAGGAGGCCCATGTAAATTTTTAGCTGAGAGAAGCCTTATTACTTGAATGTACATTTATTGGAGCTCTAAAATGATATTTCTGCCAGAAACTAAAAAACCTAAGCTTAGCAGAGTAAAGACTTTTGCTTGTAGTACGTTGGGCCCATTGTGCTTACTTGAGTACTGTTTGTGTCAGCTACTCTTGGGTGGTTTCAAACAGAACTCAATGCAAAGAACCTTTACATTTACAAGAGGAAATATAAATGCCCTGACTAGAGAAGACATACCTAGTAATGCTATCACAGTGCAGGCAATAAGTTGGACTACAACTGAAGCAAAGCAAATTTTTGAAGAAAAGAAGGAAGTGCTTGTGGAAAATATGATATGAATCACAGTTGAAAAGGGGTTGCAAAAATAGGGGTGTTGCTTAAATTAGAATCTGAAGGGTTACAATAGTGCTTAAAATAGGAAGAGTTCAGTGAACCGTGGTACAAAAATTGCATTTATCTCCACTTTGGAGGGGGATATTTCATCAAACCTGATCAATCAGCTGGAAGGGCTGACTGCAGTGCAGCTGCCTGGGCTCAAATACCCCTCAGAGCTACACCTGGCCTTGGAGCACAGAGGAAGGGAGCAGCATAAAATGGCTGGAAGAACTGAAGCCATCAGCCAAACAAAAGGACACACAAGCCAAGCAAACCTGAGCTATGATTTTGAGGGTCCTCTAAGGGTTGAATCCAAACATGAGAAATTGGACATCATATGAAGTCGCTCAGTTGACTGAGCAGCAGCTGAGATTGTGCCATGGAAGAATAAGAGGCAAGTCATGAAGACACACTTTGGAAGGGTTTATGTGCCTGGCCTGGAAAGAGAGGGGTCTATTGACCAAAGAGTTTGACTGAAGTCTCCTCTGTATATTCTCTTCAAATAAACCTTTCCATACTGGAGGAATATTTGAATCTACTATGGCAGTATCTATAAAAAAAAAGGAAAAGAAGTAGGTGCAGATGACTTCAGTATTACATGGAAAAGCTAGGAATAGAGAAGGTTAACAGTTCAGAGAGAAAGCCAGTCACTCAAGTGGTCAGGAATACTTTCTCCTGTGCTCAAAACTGTGCATTGAGGGACCTGCCTCCCTCTCAGGTGCTGACTGTGCTAAACATTGTCTTATCAAACTGTGTGTGCTCCAGCATTGCCAAGTGCAAGGATTTGACCTCCATTTGGATGAACAAAGTTTGGATGGCTGTCCAGGGAAGCAGTTCTCCTGTGAAGTAGCCTGGGGACAATGAGCTCTCAATGTGGGAGACACAGACACAGTCATCTCAAGGCACAGACATCCTTAGGCAGGGCATATCTAGTAGGACACAAAATGTTGGTAATATCCCTTTGTGTTGTGCCCAATTATAGTTAATTCTGTTGTTAACAAGGAGTAGGTAGACAAAGCAAGCTTTTTTTCTCACCAGCACTTGTATGGAGAATAGAAATTTCTTTAAAAGGTTCACTAGCTGAGCTTTGTAGCTGAACAAATCCAGAGCACACACTTCTATCAGTGCAATTACGCGAGAGTTGTTGGTTCCAGGTACAAGTGGGATTTCCTAGCAGATGCTGTAGTTAAACCCCACATTAGCTCAAGAGGATGTCTTACACTGGAGCATTTCTGTACTGATCCTCTGGGGTGTCTGCAGTAACATGCAGGCTGTTGGGTAGAGGTGCTCAGTTGCTGCAGATTCCTGCTTTTCTCAGCTGGAGAGGCAGGCAGGCTCTGGCAGCACTGCCAGGCAGGTGGTCTGAACCCTCCTCACTCCTGTGGGCTTGGATGCCACAACACTGGTAAGATTCCAATGATATTTCAGTAAACGCTGCTCCTATGGAACAAATGTATGTTGTAATGCAAAAAACCAGTCTGAACACAGGGAGGAAGAAGATCCAAGAGCGTGTATGTGTGTTGTTCCGTAAGAAATAATTCCCTTTGGTTTAGTTGACTAATGGTTAAATCATGATAGTAAATCTTGTGTTCCTAAATGAAATGCAAATTAAAAATGTGCGTGTTGAAAATCTTGACTGGTGATGGAGTCACAGTATCCAGGCTTTGGGTTTTTTCCATACCTTAGCATTTTCCTGCTCTATGTTCTGTCTGTCTAGTTTTACTTGTTATAGCCTTTTTAGGAAACAATATCCCAAATTATGATGCATGAATTTTGCTTTCATTGGTTGGAATAATGAAGGCCAAAAATCTTTCTTCAATTAATAACGTTTTGCAGTGTTTTCCTTTAAAATTCTTTGACAGTCTTTCCCCAGCTCAAAGTGGATGAAAAATGGCCAATTTGTTAAGTGACTGCTGAGGAGGGAATTTCCCACACTCCAGCCCCATTTCACTTTCATTTAAAAAAAGAAGAAACCCACACCAAAAAGGAACCCACACTCACACAATAACCTCCTTCCTAGTTCTTTTCCATCTACTAACTTCAAAACAATGTGGAAATACAAATGGATTCTATGAAGTAGTAATTGCAAGTTAAAGAAGACAAAACTGAGAGGAGGGGAGGTGGAGAGCTGAATACCATAAAAGCATTCCAGCCTGTACCTGCACCACCAGGTTTCCTCACCATTCTTAAAGTCAGTATTTTCAGTCTTTGTTGCCTGTATTTCAGTAACCAAACCAGCACTCATGCTGTGTAGCAGAGTCCTGATGGATTTGACTGCCAGTTGATGTCTTGTTTTTCCTCTGCCCAACTGGTTATTTTAATCCTGAAGCTAAATTATAATTGTGTATTCCCTCCAGAATAATCATGTACCCAAAATCCAGTGAGCTCTGGGCAGTGTAGGGCTGGTTTATGACCTGGTTGGACCCTTGGTGGGTTACAGCTTCTCCTTACAGCTTTGTAGGCTTTCCTCCTCTTAAAAAAGAAACATATACAGGAACATCAAAAGAGAAAGTTGTGAATTAGATCAGCCACTCTAGTTCTTTTTCTTTTTGTGTTTTTCTAATTTTTGCCTTTTTGGTTTAGCATGGTTTATCTCCAGCTATCAGTGCAATCATTCTGCTCTGTCCCTGGCTTTATAGTTTAGAAATGGACAAAATTCATGGAGCTCTTCCTTTCCACTCCTTTTACCTATTCACTACTGTCCTAGACCTCCTTGAGAGTCATCATTCTTTTGCTCAGAGTCCTAAGTTCAAATACAGAATCTTTACCTCCAAAAAGATCCTCTCCTCAGCCTCACTGTCCTCTGGGCTTCCACATGAAGAGGGGTCCAAATATAAGTAAAGGAACAAATGGGCTGCACCAAACACCTACTGTGTGCTTTGAATGGTTTGTGCTTTACCTGCTAGTTTATTTGGGTTTGTTGTTTGCTGTGACTTTTGCTTCCTCCCATGTGATTTTAGCCACAAGCAGAAATATGTAGCACTTACAGAGAAAAACCCAAAAAAACCCCAAACAAGGAAATATAATCCTACTTTCTAAGGATCCTAAAAAGCCTCAACAAATACCCACACCTCTTTGTTCTGAAACTTAAAAAATAATAATTAGTGGCTTCTACTACTTAAAATAGGTCTTTTCTGAAATACACAACAACCCATGGCAGAGAGAGGAGGGGAGCAAGTGTTTTAAAATAGGTTTTTTCCCTGGGAAAAAGCTGCAAGCAGTTTGTGTCACAGAAAAAAATATACCTCTCAAAATAAATAATCAAAAGAAAAAATGCTAGAAACTATTTTTGGTTTGATGTGTTTGGAAGAGAAGGCTATGATCTATTTTACCTTAGGGGACCTTGTGGTGTCCTGGGGTAGATGGTATCTGCTACTTTTAGACGGAGTGCAATTCCCTGTTCGTGATTATGGGCCCTTTCCCTGGTTTATCCCGTTGTGGTGACGCTGCCTGGCCAGAGCCAAGCACCCAGCCCAGCCAAAGAACCCTGGGGAAAGCAGCTGTGTGTGGCTGGTGGCTGTCCCAGTGCTGGAGCTCTGCCACCTCTGAGCACCGTGAGATGATGTGACACCGTCCCCAAGACAGGCGCCGGTGACACTGGACGGGGCTGAGGTGGATTGTGGCACCGGAGCTGCTTTTCCCCTCCCTGTGAGTTTTTACCTGAGTGTTTGATACAGGAACAAGAAGGTTTGTGGTTCAACCTTTTGGCCCCACAAGGATATGGAGTGCCTAATAAACACTGAAGGCTTAAACAAAGACTTAACTATCAGCTTCTTTTAAATTCTGGAACTTCAGCTATAATTTCCCCAAGACAAACAGTGAAGATTGTGGTTTGGTGTATTTTCTCCCTTTTATTTGAAGGAATCCTGCCTTACATGGAAGTTTCTCAGTTCTAGTTACTTGGCAAATATGAAGTGTGTTTGCTTTCTGTGCAAAACATAAAAAAGCACCCACATTTCCCAGTTGTGTAACCAGGAATGAGAAGTGCTGGAATGGTTGGAAGTTTTTGGCTTTGTTCAAGGGCCCAAGCCCATTTCCAGCCCTGTTTTTTCAAGAGAGAACCGCATGTCATTGCTATCAGATTGGACTCTCTTATCTCATCGTCCTGGGACTAAAGGAGGAAATAGCAGAGTAGCTGGCAGTGCTGCAGCCTGTCTTCAGTCTCAGGATGGGTGTCCTGTTAAGCTGGAGAGCTCCAGGATTTCCTCTGGTCAAAGTCCCATCTGTAAAATGTCATGTGTCATGGTAATGGAGTAAGATATACCAGAGAATTTCTCTTTGTTCATCAGGAGACAGTATATTCATAAGGAAATGGAATGTCAGCTACTGCTGTCCTAAAGGATGGGTGGAGTGAAATCATCCTCAGAAGGGATGTTCGATTCATTAAATCCAGTCTGTGAAGAAGCACAGCACAAGCAAATCTGTTCTTCAGACCCTTGGTCCAGAGACCGTGTTGGGTTCACGTGGCAAGGTTGTAGTGGCAGGGGAGGAGGGATGCTGTAGGGGTGGCTTCTGTGAGAAGAGACCAGGGGCTGCTTCCCTGCCAGACCTGCCACTGCCCGAAGCTGAGCCCATCAACAATGCTGATGAAAAAATGGGAGAGAAGCAACCATGCAAACGCCAAGGACAGGGATAAAGAGGAGGGAGGTGGAAGGGAGGAAGTGGAAGTGCTGCTTCCCCTGCAGCCCATGGAGAAGAGCACAGTGGGCAGGCTGTGCCCCTGCAGCCCATGGAGAAGAGCACAGTGGGCAGGCTGTGC
>JAWWMP010000028.1:4317487-4347512 GCA_035047865.1 Dendrocincla tyrannina
CATGGAGAAGAGCACAGTGGGCAGGCTGTGCCCCTACAGCCCATGGAGAAGAGCACAGGGAGGCAGGCTGTGCCCCTGCAGCCCATGGAGAAGAGCACAGTGGGCAGGCTGTGCCCCTTGCAGCCCATGGAGAAGAGCACAGGGAGGCAGGCTGTGCCCCTGCAGCCCACGAAGGACCACACCATAGCAGATGGTGACACTGCAGCCTGTGGAGGAGCCCCTGCCAGAGCAGGGGGATGTGCCCTCAAAGAGGCTGCAGCCCATGGAGAGCCCATGCAAGGAGCAGGCTCCTGGCAGGAGCTGCAGCCCATGGGGAGGAGGAGCCCAGGCAGAAGCAGGTTTTCTGGCAGGGACTGCGTCCCTTCAGTCTGCTCCTGAAGAACTGTATGCCATGGGAGGGACCCATGTTGGAGCAGTTCTTGAAGAACTGCAGCCTGAGGGAAGGACCCATGTTGGAGAAGGTCATGAAGGATTGTGTCCCATGGGATTTAGCCCGTGCTGGAGCAGGGGAACAGCATGAGGAGGAAGGAGTGGCAGAGACAAAGTGTTTTGAACAGACCACAGCCCCCATTCCCCATCTCCCTGTTGACACTACCTGTCTCTACAGTGTGCCCAGTGTCCTCCCTGCCAGCTCTGAAGGACATCTCAGATAATGCATGGCATTTCAGGTGTGATTGAATGCACTAGAATTTGTGAATAACTGAATCAATCCCTAACAGATTCCAGACAAATTGGAAGACATCTATAGAAAGAAATACAGCTCCCAAATTTAGGGAGTGCAGCAAAATCAGGATCTCTTGCAGACACTGTGGTTCTGAGGGGTAATGCTGGAGGCAGGTCACCACCTCAGAGGAGCACTGGAAATTGGCTGGTTCAGTTAATGTTCCACAGACTGTATTGTGTGGCATTTGGGGTGTTGAATATGGTTTTTCATACTTTGGCAGTGCACAGAACTAGAATACATTCCTTCTTCAGAATTCCAAAATAGTGAAAGGAGCATTATTTCCATACCCAGACCTTGTTTTATCCATTATCCTTTTGTTAAACCTCAAGATTAGAGAAAAATGCTCCTCGATTCTGAAAAACAAGCCACTGTGGAAATCTCAACATGGAATCCAACTTCAGGTTCCCACTTAACAGGTCAAAACCTTGATAAGTGAAAACTCTGGAGCTTTTAAGAATTAACACAGGATAAAAAGCATAAAGTAACTCTTAGTTCTTTGCCTAGTGAGTTTTGTGGGCAGTGTCCATCAGGCAAGAGCAAACTTCAGTAATCCTGCAGAAAGAATTCTGCTGCAATGCATTCCAGGTATTTTCCTTTATGTTTTAATGTCTCACATGGCAGCATTTGCTACTGAAGGATTTTCACGGAGTTTCTCATTTCTTCATTGCAAGCTGAAACAGCTATAAAGTAAAAAATGATTTTTTTTTTAATTTATTTTCTAAGATGAGCCTCAAATCAGTTTCATCAAACATCAACAACGTTCCTTACTGAATTACTTTCTTGGAAGAACACCCTCTGTCTGTTCCACCCAGCCATTTTTAGGTTCAGTTTTCTGAAATGTCCAATTGGCCCTGACTTTTTAATGATGGAAAAGAGAGAAGGGGAAAACAAGATACAGAAAACATTCCTTCCGGTACAAATTATTAGATATAAAATGAGTAATCTCTTATGAGAAAAACAGCACAGTGTTTTTTATTAGCAGTAAAGAGAAGAGTTCCATTCTGACTTACCTGGCAAAGTTCAGAACATTGCAACACTATTTAACTACTCACCCTGTGCAGCCTGGAATTATTTTATCTGTGGATACAGGCCAGGCTTTCTCCATCCTCTCTTCACTGCAAGCACGTTCCTTTTCTCAAGTGATATTGTGAAATTCTTGACAGCATTTTTACCTTTAGTCTTCCAGGCCCTGCTAAAACTTCTCTGGTATTAAGGACAGGAACATTCTCTATGCTGCTTTATCAATTATTTCATGAACGCTCTGAAGGAGAGAACAAAGTATCGACAAAAGAAAAATCATTGGGTGCAAATTGATGCTCTAGATTGTCTTTTCAGAACTGCAGTTTTACTTACAGATAAACAAGTAAAATACTTCGACTGCATCCAGTTTCTCTTTTACTGATTAAGGAGAAATAGTGTAACTTGGATCCTGGTTTTAAAAGTCTAATGGGGCATGAAATAAATAGCTCTCATGACAGCACAGAATGGAAAAAAAGAAAGATGATTATTAAACTGTGTGTAAAAGTCCTCTTTATTGCTCTATTGTTGTTTTGGCTTCATTCTGAGCCACGGGGAAGGCTACAGAAAAGCCTGAGCATGTTTCTTGGCAGCTCTTCATAAGCAGTGGGCCCTGCGGAAAGCCCCGTGAAATTCATGATTTTGCTGAAAAATAAGACCAGAAAAATGTTGCATGAGGCAAAAAAAAAAAAAAAGAGTTTTGCTGTGGTTTTTTCAGACAACAAGCAGTGCTGGTGAAGGGGACAAGGGAGGTACTTTCAAAAGGGCAGAATACCTTTGCTATTGTTTTTTTCCTTTTTTGTTTGTTTTTTGTATTGTGTGAGTCGGCAGCAAAGGGACATCCACCTGTTAGTGTTCCACTTGTCAGTGTAACTGGGTTCCAACATGAACATTGCAATTTTTTGTGGTAGATCAGACTGCTTCTTTCATTCTTCGGGATGAAAAAATGCTTAACTGATTAGAAAAGAAATACAGCCGTTGTTTCCCTGTCCATTTTATATGGCCACTTCAGAAACAAGTGTGGACCCAAACCAGAGCTCTGACTTGAGAATGTGTAGGAGAGAGGAAAACAGGGAGTTTGGGTTGTTTTCTACTTTATTACACTGAAGTTTTCTCTTGCGTGATCAAATATCTTCCACAAAGAGCATCAGTGCTGCTAGGAGCTGGGCTCAGATGAATGTCGGGTTTGTTCTGAGGTTCACATAGCTCTGCAGTGAGAGACTTGGACTGGCCCTTTCATTGCAGCCCTGTGTCACTCCAAAAAAACGGAGCATCAGATTTTCCCTCTGATACTGACATTAAAGCCACCAATGAATGTTGCACTCTCAGGTCTGAGGGCAGATTTTTTTGGCCCAGATCTTTTGTGAGGGAATTAAAATATGAGAAAGACTTTGTGTTAGCTGGTGCCTTGGGTTTTTATTTTCAGAAAGTGTTTTATTTCCCTGGCATGCTTCCTGCAGTATCTACTGAACACTGGAGAGGCCTGAAATAATGACCTAGAAGTATTCTCTTCCTGAGATGAGGCTGCTCTAGCTGCAAAGGCGTTCCCAAGTAAACTCCCAAATGAGTGATACACGGGAAAAATAACAGGAAGGATCCTGAAATGTTCCAAGTTTGCATGAAAAATATCATTTCTTTGGATGCTGTGTTTGGTACCTAGCCTAGAATTCTCCTACATTTTGATAGTGGTGTCTTTAGAATGACACAGCGAGTCATAATATTTGACATTTGGGGAGATTTTTACTGGATCTCTAAGCACTTGTCAAGACTGTTCAGAAGAATACTTTAAGAAAAATTATTATTTCCTTTGAGAGTTTTGAAACTGTTCATATTTTTTAAAGCCTGTTTCCTTTTCTTCAAAACAAAACAAAAAGAAACTTCAAAAGTATGTATGGGCCATTTTTAGTGAGAGCATAGCTGAAGGCATCCATCCACGCTGTATCCAGTTATTAAATGGTCTTCTAAAAACATTTCCAGCTTTAACTCATTGAGTTCTTTTCATGTCACCAGCCCGTTGCTCTTTTTTCATGTTTATTTTCACATCAGAATAGTAGCACCCAAGGGGCCATGGGGAATACCGAGATGACAAACTGGAAGTTGTCCAGGAATTGCAGCAGGGTCTGACCTGCTCATCTTCAGGTCTGCCCAAAGGCTAAGGGTGTGCTGTTGCTGTTAGCATTTGGGAGGCTTGGTGGGCTGTGGATTTGGGGATTGCAGGAAACAGGCCTGTCTCCAGTTCTGCCACCTCAAAAATGTGTTAATGGCTGTCCCAGTGACAGACGGGGTCATCGCTGTAAGACTTGAACATCTCCAGTTGCTTTTGAGCAGTAATAAAGGACAGTGGCAAAGCTCGAGGCCAGTGAATGATCTGCCTCCCTGGTTCCCGTGGATCTGCAGTGTTCAGTGTCACTGGCATGTCCCCCTTCCTGAGCTGGACGCATTCATTACCTTTGTCCAGGGCTGTAAAAAGACTTGGTAGCGTTTCATAGTGGAGACTTCCTGGGATTCCTTGGCTCCAGATGGAATTGGACATCTTATAAATGATACTATGAACAATGAACTGCAGGTTGCCGTGCCACACCTCTCCAGTATTGCCCGATCCAGCCCACTAGTGAGTCCTGAGAGTGTGTATGGCACACGAGTACAGGGTTTGGGCTGGTAGGGCCCCCTCTCATGGCTTGTATTCTTGCTCTACTGTCTCGTTCATGCCTGACAGCTCCCAAAAGCAGACATAGTAGGTATTACATGTTTGAAACACGCAAAAACAATTGAGTGATTTTTGCAAACACGTCTTATACTTCTAATATGAAGAGTTTTATCAAGAGCAATTAGCTTATACTGTAGGGAGAGCGGACACGTGGGAGAAATAACCTGATGGAGCATTAACACCTGGGGGAGTTGACAACTTAGACCACACCTATCCCCACCAGAATCATCCTCAAAACTGTGCTCTCAGAAACCCCTGCCAGATCACAAAACTGATAAAAGAAGGATGGTTCTGATTTGCACTTTCCATCTGAATTTTGACCTTTGTGGTTTGCTTGGCTTGTGTTTTCAAGTGTTTCTTTGGAGCCACTGGAGTGTAGAGAAATGTAAGGATTTTTGAGTTTCTTCCAAGACAGGTGGAGCTGCCAGAACACTGCCAGCCCGCCAGTGCCTCCCACGTTATCCTTTTTCCCACACTATCCACATGGCCTGGTTGCTTATGTGATGGTATGTACTGTGTATAGGCACAGAAAATATGTATAACCCTGAAACCCTACAGATGTGCTCTTCTGATAGAGCTGCACAGGGGCCTTTGGGATTGAAGCTTTTGAGGGTTTCCATGTTGAGACTACCTGACCTTTGCTTTTCCTGCAAGGCTTTGGGAGGTGTGGGGTGAGTTTCTGTTGGATCCTGGGGAAGGCAGAGATTTCTGTGGTCTTTGGCTGGATCTCAAATCCTGGGGTACTGAAGTGTGACCTAATAATTTAGGACTCAGAGAATGATTGTATTTAAATAAACTATCTGGGTTTGAACATTCTAAAACTATTAATTAATAAAATTTATACAAATCCTGGGAGGTTCATGGCATGTTACACACCATACCTAGAAACAGCTGAGCTGAGCTTACATGTGATGGATTTTCTTTTTGTGAAAAGACATCATGTCCTGTGAGCACAATAGAGCTAGTACTTCTCTTATAAATAGTGAATGTTTTATAATTACATGCAGTCCTAAAGCTGGTTCCTATTATGGAGAGTCACAGAGGTTTGGAGGGGAGGCTTTGTGGGTTGTTTTTCTTTTCCAGAATGATGTCCAATCGGCTTCTTTGGCAGAGTATTAACTATGGCTAAAATATGTGTCCGTGTGAAAATGTTACGGTCTAATGAGCAACTTCACTTTTGTGTCACTTTCTTGCTTTGAAATAAGAGGTTCTGGGTCAGGGACTGCCCATTTGATCCCTCGTCTGTCTCCAAGCGGAGTTTACATGTCAGTACTTTTTATACCAGCCTTTCAAATCCGTGTGATAGAAACACTGCGGTCACTGCAGGTCAAAGGAGCCCAGTTTAATGAAGTCTCAACAAGTTACTCTGTCACTTCCTGCTGAACTACTGAGCTGTCTCCACTTAGGGAGATTGGCCATCCCTGGATATCATGGGTGTTCAGCACTGTCCAAGTTGTGTTACAGCTCTATTGCTCTTTGTTTTGCCTCAGGTGAACTGTGTGATGAGGTGATTAACCACTGTGTTCCCGATCTAAATCCCTGCCAACACGAGTCCAAATGTCTTCCCCTTGACAAAGGAACCAGGTAAGCATGTGTTGGTCTCTGCACGCTGGGCAGACCCATCCATTGGTTTGACTGGGGTTGAACTGGCAATGAGTTTGGGGCAAAAAAACATCAAAATTAACACAAATAATGCAAGTCTATATAGACTTCAGACCATGTCGCATTTTAACTTTAGTGCATCCGTGCATGCTTTTTTAGCTTTCTGTGGTTTACTTGAAAATAATGGATGTACCCTCAGAGCAGAGAAACTTTTCTGGAAGAGAGCATGGCAGAAGGAGAACTTATGGAACGGTCACTGCAAAGTCTCTTAACCTGCATCAGAAACCAAGGACAGTTTCCTTATGTGTTCCTTAGAGCCTTTATAAATTCAAGCAGCACAACAGGAGCAGTAACAGATCCAGAGATGAATGCCTTTCACTCAGAACCCACATCTTCCTTGGCTCATCTGGGGTTTGGTGAAGTTTGTGCTTGCATTTGCCTGTTGGGAATGACATTGACTGTTTCACAGGGGCAAAATAAAGCCTCCTGTTTTAAATGGCAGTAAAACATCTGGAGGGTCGGGGAGTTTTAGAGAGGTGCTTAGTAGTAGTGTTCATCACTTGTGCAGAGAGGGAATTTCAGAGCAATTCAGCAAAGAGACAGCCAATTGAAAAGTCATCCTCTTTGGAAAGCTTGTCAGGAAAAGATCTTTGGATCAAAGAAAAGGAGACAAGTCCACGAGAGTTTAGTGCAGTGTGACCTGCATTCTGCACCTTCCCCCAAGGTTGTTTTCACAGCCAAAGCTCAGTCCTGGGTTCCCAGTGCTCCCAGTGTGTCCCAGGAGAGGGACGCAGCACTCTTTGGTCTTCCTGGTAACTTGCACTTGGGCTCAGATTGTGTCCTGTGAAGCAACCAGCATGTCAGAATGGTGTAAACTGATACCCAGGACAGTTAGGGAGAGCTAAAAGGAAATGAACTAAAATTTTAGGGGTGGTGGCTATCTCAAGGGCAGCTGAATCTGTGCTAGACAGTCAGGCCTTTCTTTTGGGTGAAAAGCCTCCTGACAGAAATGTTTCCTAATCTTGAGGAAGATGAAGCTATTAAATGATTAGGATTGGTTCCTGCAATGGTGTACACACATCCAGGGACTGGATAAGGAGGTGTGTGCTGGTACATAAACAGGTGTTCTTTCAGGCTTTCATTCCTAGTTAATCCATCATTTGGTTAATTCAGTAGCTGCATCATATAATGATGTGAAGGCTTGTAACTCAAATTGCCTTCTGTTGCTAAATGTAGGAAGGGGTGGAGACGGCTGTGGCCCTGAATGGTTTTACCCTTGCTGTGAGCATTTTCATACCTGCCACCCAATTAATTTGAGTAAATAGGACACTTTTTTCTCACATGCTTGCTAGAAAAGTGTTCTTCACAGTGGGGCCATTAACCCTTGAGGGAAGCCTAAATAACTACCTACAAATATTTTTCTACTACTGTTTGTCATGTTATTCCTCCCACTATTCATAGAATGCTACAGAAAAATCCATGATGTCTTTACTCCTCCCCTCCCATCTTGCTTTCTAGCAGCCAGACTTGAGAGGTGAAGGGGCCTGCCCAGCCTTAATGTTTCTTCCATACTTGTGTGGCACCAAACCAGTCAGAAACAGGCTGAGACCCCCCAGCAGTTTTGCAGCCAGGTGTGGTTGCTGCTGGGGCTCAGTGAAACCAGCAGCCCCTGCTCCTGTGCTGTAGCTGATCCCTTGAGCAGCCTGATCTCCTGACCTGGGATGTTGTGTACATTTAGCATGGCATGGTGCAGGATAATGCTGCAGGCAGGGGCAGTCAGGGTCAGGTACCTGTTCTCTGTCTGCTTCCAGAGGCAGGGAATATTAATGGCAGAATTCGGGTTTGTTCCTGAGCTGTTGGTGCCCTGGGCATGTGAATAGAATACACCAGTGAGGGATATCATAGCAGCAAAAAAACCCAGTCTGTCTGTCCTGCCCTCAGCTCTAGTTGATCTGCAACTCTGCAGAGGGAAGAAAAGATGACAAAACCAGGAAAAAAGTAGGAAGCCAAGTTATTTATTGATCTGGGGAGGGAAATTCCATCCTGGCCCTGCGATAGAAGCCATGATTCACAGCTTTAGTACAACAGACATTGAGTGCATGCAGATGCAAATGCCCTTCAATAGGCCAACATTTCAAATACCACTGGACGTGATTTTAGGCTCTCTTTGATACTGGGAATGTTGCCATCACTAGAAAGCTGTAAAGATTGCAACTGTAGTGGTGTCAGATGGTCACTGGGAATTGAGATAACTGATCTAATCACATAAATCACTCTCCTACCAGCATTTGAACATGAAGGCTTCTTTGCCACCTTCTTTAGTGCATCAGACTTTTGCTGATTGATGCCTTGCTGGCACTGTGTGGGATAAGGATGGAGCTACCATGCCATCATTCCCTGGTGGGGGAGACCTTGGGTTTCTAGGAGGAGTCTGGGTGAGGAACTCATGGGGATGAATTTCTCACCTGCTATACTCCAGGCTGGCATTTTTTGGTAGCTTCAGTTTAGATGAGACATACCAAGAGCTCAGAGAAGACTGATCCAAAAGGAATTCCATCTTTCTAAAGGGAAAGCCAAGCTTGGAAGCAAACTGGACTATTTCTGTGTGTCTTTGGCTGCACAGAGCTCTTTGCTTTCTGAGCTAAAATTGCAGGTGGCTTTTCTCCCTTCCAGCCTCCGCATCTTTATTGTGCTGTTACTATAGAAGAAGAGTAGCTTTCTGTATGCCAGAAAACAAAACAAAACAAAAACCAACCAAAAAATACCATTTAACACAATGAAATTACTTCCAAAAAATAACTTCAGAAAAGGAGCATGTTTTTCCATTCACTGTATTGATGTTGGAGCATGGTATAAATATACTTTATTATTCTAAAGCTTGGAATTATTACCTGACAGCTTAAAATGCTGATTTAATGCAGCCCTGCAGAGAAAAGTGGTGGTTCTGTCATTACTGAGATAGCCAATACACATCATAAAATTGATGCATGGCAGCCCTGAATACGGAACTGCACATCGTTCATTATTACATCACTTTATATTAGGACTGCAGGGATCAATAAAAAGCAACAGGATTAAATGCTGCCAATTCTCCCCACAAAGTCTTTTGATTGACATTATTTCCTTGCAGGTGTGACTGCAGTGCTGCCAGAAAATGCTGCCCACTTCTTAGGGTTTGGGAAAAAAACACTTTTTGCTCTGTTTTTTCCCCTCCATTATGTTAATCACAGCATTCCCTGAGCCACCAAGGTATAAAAAAAACCAATTCAGACATGGAGAGCTGGGACATGAACCCTCCTGTGGGTGTGCCTCTCCTCCAGGGAGGGTGGAGACAAGAAGTGTGTAGATCTACCCAACCCTATCCAGCCTGACAGCCACAGATCAACAGGCTTTGCTCTCCTGTTTGAGCCAGTCACGAGGCAGATTGTGAAGTGGAGACTGAAGGTCACAGTCTCAGTGCCTGAGCTCGGTGGCTGCTGTGGCAGCTGCTCCCTGGCCATTGGCACACACAGGGCACGCTGCTGTGCCACCCAACTCACTGCCTTGCCCTGGTGAGCTGGGGAGTGGCCAGGAGCCACACACTGTCCCTTGGAACCAAAGTCAGCACAGTGACTGCTGCCTGCAGAGTGGAAATACTTTTCCTCATCGCTCCCATGCACTCAGTTCCTCTGAAGAACTTTTGCACAAGGTGTTTCCTCCTCCACTTACCCCAGCAGGCTGCTGGCAGGGAGGAGAAGGCCAGTTGAATAGGCTGATGGAGCAGTAGTTTCTCTCTTGTTGCTGCCTCCCTCAGCTTTATAATGTCTCTTCTCTTCCAGCTCTTGGCGGTAGGCATGCTGGGTGCAAACACGGGGCTCTAGCAAGAGCACAGACCTCTCTTTTATTGCCGAAGTTAACTGTAGCTCTTCCCTTGTTTTGGTTGAAGTGGTATGCCTTTTGTTTTCCAGAATGTGCAACAACATCCAGCTGGGAGGAGTAAAATGTGTTTTATGGACTAAAGAGTGTTCTTGACTAAACATTTTCTACAGTATAGATTCAAAAAAAAAGGCTACTCAGAAGTCCCAAAAGATCTGATCCAAGTCAGAGACCTTGGGATGCATTTTCTATTGTCAGGTTATAAACTTCTGCAAGACTTATAAATAGAAATGCTGATGCAGCCTTTGTACAGCAAACTTGAGAACTGTATAAAATAAAACCAAAAGCCAATGTCTGAAGGCTTGGATACATCCCAGTGTGGTGCTCCTATGAACGGAGTCACCCCACAGCAGCAGGTAGAGGCTTTGCCCAGGTGTCACCACGGGAAGGGACAGACTGCAAAGACAACTTTCCGTAGCTGCAGTGGCATTTTACCTTGCAAATGAATGGCAAACAGGTGGTGGTCTCAAAAACGATGGCATTTTTTCTTTAAATTTGCTGAATTTTATGGCCTCTTTGCAGATTGCTTCCATTTGGAAGGCGGGACCTTTCTGTGCTCCCTTCCAACCTCAGACACTCAGCGCTGGCCAAATCATAGTCTGGGGCATCAGAGCCACTGCCCTTACACAATACTGCACTTCAAAACTGTAAGGTTAGGGAAGATGTCATCTTCAGCATAATTGGGAGACAACTGTGCCATCACCCTTCTCCACAGACCTGGCTGAGGAAAAGCTGTAGTACGGTGTTGCTTTGCTCTACTTGAATTTCAGCAGATTGCAGAACCTCAAGTGCAGCCAGCCAGGATGGGACCTGGGCATCCCTTGGTGCTGCCAGGAATAATTGCCCCCACCTCTCCCCCTCAAATCAGATTGGTGCTGGGCTGCCTGCGTGTGTTATTGTTGTGAGCGTGGAAACAAGCCCTTCACAGCGATCTCCTTGCCTTTCAGGTGTGAGTGCCTGCCGGGTTACAGCGGCAAGCACTGTGAAATCGATGATGACGACTGTGTGGGCCATAAGTGCCGCCACGGAGCCGTGTGTGTGGATGCTGTCAATGGCTACACCTGTGTCTGCCCGCAGGGCTTCAGGTAGGACACAGGCAGCTCCTCCCCAGAACACCTGATGGAGCGTGGGGCGCGTGCTTTCAGTGCTTTCATGCTCCGAGCTCTCCAGCCTCTAGGTACAGCATGGATCGTGCCCGTGGGAATGGGGGGCTTCGAGTCCTGTACCTGAGGGAGGGATTAAAGAGTGAAGTGGGTACAGGGGGCTGGCAGTTCTGGCTTGGAAAGCAGCAATTTGCCTTTTGAGCAGTGCTGTGTCAGTCTGCCTGCCTGCCCCAGCCATCCCTGTGAACACACTTAGCAATAAATGATATGGGGCTAAACCCAGCATGTGCAGAGTGAGCAAAGAATAATAAAATCACACGTATGAACCCTCAGACCTGCAGCAAGAAAACACGAGTCTGAAGAGTTTGTGCCAGTGTCCCTGGGTGGATGAGCTCAGTATGGTTTGGGCTGTAAATTTCCAGTCTCTCGTTCTGACAGCTGCCAATATATCTGACTCCTGGAAATCTCTGTCTGTCAAAGATAAGTGTGCTCCTCCAAATGGATTCACTAATCATTGCCTGAGGCTGGATACTGGCTTCCTTCCAGCTGAACCTTGTCTGTGTTTGAAATACACACATGAGACAAAGAAGGAGTACCTGAAAAGATCAGTCTTGACAAAGCAGAAATTGCATGAACACTTATAAATCATTTTCTCTGCTTTATATCTGCAACTGTTTTCATTCTTCGTGCTTTCATCCTTGCTGGTTGGGGTTTTTTTCCCCTCTCAACACACATTTTTGTTGCAAAGCAGCCAGCCTTCCCTGAATAGGCATTGATATATAGCATGATGTCAGCCCATGGTTTCACAGAATCAGACTTATTATTTACAGGGTATCAGATATCCTCCGAATTTCAAATTCATGCCCTTTTCTCCTTGTTTTACTCTCTGCTTCAGTCCATTTGATGGCCTTTGGGATCTTGGAGATTGGTGACTGGTAGGGCTAACATGTGACTGTCCCACAGTGGGATTGTAAATCCTCAATGTTATCTAATTGTTAGAGTTGAGAAATGGGATTGCAAAGACATGTCTGGAGTCAAGGGTAACTTGAGCCTGTCATCAGATGGAAGTGACTGGGAGGCTTCTGCTGCAGGTCCCCTGATTTTTAAGGCCTGTCAGTACTAAGCAGTGATGAATGTGAGGATTTTTTTCTGGGAAAGCAGAATCAGAGTGTTTGGCAGAAATGTTTTGAATTGTGACACAGCTGGGTGGAGCAGCAGGGGCAGTGGGGACACTGCTCTGGGTCCCTTCCCATACACCAAACAGCGCTACTGGCAATTTGGGCAGTGCCCCAGCTTGACTGGTCTCACCCCAGGGACTTCAAGAGCAGAACTGGAATAGCCCAGCCGTGCTCAGATGAGGGGGTTTTATTTCACTAGAAGTCTTCCAGGCAGAAGAAACATCTTTCTACACAAAGCTCCAAAATTCAACCACCAGCTTAGACAGCACTTCATAGCCCAAGGCAGCCGTGGGCAAGCAAAGTCATCCTGATGCCTGTCAACAGCACAGCCAGGATTAACTTGAGTTCTCCTGTTTGCTTGCCTTTTTTTTTTTTTTTCCCCACTAGTCCATGCCACCTCCCTAAATTTCCTGTGCAAGATGCAAGGGAAACAAGGGTCTTTCAGGAGAAAAACTTCACGGTGAGCCACTACCATGTTCCCTCTGCCAAGGCAGAGAGCAAGCTGGAGCCTGTGTGTTCTCCATGCAGAAGAGTCCCTGATCCTGTTTGATTTCAAGATTAAAATTCTGCTAACAAAATGTGATCTCATTATTCTTCCCATGACTCCAGCCTTTTGTAGTTTAAAGGCCTGCTGCTCTGAAGGGGGTTCTGAGGTTTGGGTTTTTTCCCTGTTAAGATTACAATTGCAAATATGGTGACTGACAGAGTTTAGCCTTCTGATGTTCAGGGTTACAGACTCCCCCTCCTCAGAGCTGCCTCGGGCAGGGGGTGTGTGGCAAGGAGATAACTTTGCAAGTGTTTGAAGGCTGCAAGTGTTGATGAAAAGGAGAGAACATCAGGGGTGGTCTGACAGGCAACTAGAAGACCTAAGATGATGATTAATAAAGTTTTTTGGCCAAGTATCAGGAATCCTTTCCCAGCAGTGAGTTTGCAGAGTGCCCTCCCAATTACCCAGACTTTATGCTATTGTAATAAATGCACTGACCTGTAACAATTTTAAGGTTGTCACTACACTGTATGTCAAAGCTAGTTGGAGCTGCACATTAATAAGGATGTTAAAACTTACATCCTCACAGGACTGGACAAATGGTGGTGCTTGGGTAATTCTTAACAATGTAGGTATGGCCTCACACACTCCCTCTGAAGACAGCCCCAAAAAGCAACAGTGCCAACATGCACACACCTGCTCTCCCATCCTACCATTTCCAATCCACTGGTCAGATGTAGCTGTGCTCCTCACAGCACCTTTCCTTAGCACTCAGCAACCTCTTGCAGCCTCATAATACACTTTCATCCTGAAAAGTTTCCAGTGTTTTCTTTCCAAAATATCTTTCGTTTACCCCCTGCAGATGCCAACATTTTAGAGAATTTGTGAGCCCTGCTGGATAAAGCCCAGGTTCTCAAAGTTTCCCTCCAGCAATCAGCCTCGCAGTAGTGTCGCCTGATAAATGCTGCTCTGGTGGAGAAGCACACATTAAGCTGCAGAGCCTGATGGCAGCACTGCTCCTCCACGGAGTTCCCCACTGGGACAGGTTGCTGCAAGAAACTCAGCAGTGATTATTTAAATAAAGGAGATCATACCAGGCAGAATGGACTTGGCCAAGCCATGCCAAGTCAGGCTGTGCTCCACATCCCGCTGCTGGGGAAATAAGTCATATTAATCATTCCTAAATATGTACTTTTAAAAATATTTTAAAACTGAAAAAGAAAAGGGCTTGACAGACACTGTTGCTAATATAATTTCTAGGTGCCAGTATCAAGACAGCTGCACTGGTAAAGCCACTGCCCAAAGGGGTTTAAAAGCAAGGAAGGGTGTGCAGGAGCCATACCAGGAGCTTCAGGGAATCTTTCAGAGCAGCACCAAGCAGAGACACACTGGCTTTTCCAACATTTGCTTTCTTTTAGGGGAGGCTGTTGCGGGTCACATGGATATTTTTATTATTATTATTTTTAACTTCCATGAAATTAGAATTACATACACTGGATTTTTCCTTCTGCTTCCTACTTGCTGCTGAAGACACAACAAAACAATGGGCATTAGGTAGAACCAAGCTCAGGGGCTGGGTTAGCAGCGCTCTGTTCTGCTGGGCACCTCTGGGAAGCAATTACAGCAGAGCCCAGGCTGGGGTGACAGTCACGGCTGGGGCTGAGCCTGCTCTGATCCCTTTGCTGGATCTCCTGACGTGTTTGCCAGCCACAGATCCTGCTCTGGACAGGGAGATCACACAACTAATGAAACCAGGCTGTGAACAGCAATGTGCTCTGGTCAGACAGTCCCTTCTGTGCCTGGCTGGCAGTGGGGACAGGGCACTGCTGTGTCCCCAGCTCACCAGCTCAGGTGGGTCCAACTGCTGTGCTGATAGGAAATTGCCACAGTAACTACATTAAACTGGCAAAAATTGCTTTCTGTGTATTTGTCTTCTCGTGAGATCTTGCCTTTTTTTTTTCTTTTTCTTTTTTTTTTTTTTAATATTCCCTTGTTGTCTTGGAAAGGGAAACCCAAGTCGTGAGTGCTGCTGTGCCCCCAAGGTGCTGTGTTCACCCTGCAGAAGGGGGGCCTGTGGGGATCTGCAGCAAAGGATGTCTGTCCAGAAGGGAACGTCTGTCTGTGACTAATTCATAGTTTAGATGAGTCCACAAAGAAAAATTCCCAAGAATAAATTTACTTTGAGAAACACATCAGACTGAGCAAAGACAAGCATTTTCCAGTGTCTTTGTCTGGATGCTGGTGCCCACCAAAGGTCAGAGAAAATATAATGAAAGGCTGTGGAATGAGGTAAGGGCAGGGAGAAGAGATCACTCACCAGTTACCATCATGGGCAAGACTGACCTGATTTGGGAAAACTGACCTTACTGACAATTAAATCAGAGTAGGGTAATCAGAAATGAAAACTAAATCTTAAAACACCTTCCTCCCAAAGCCCCCTGCCCCTTAGAGCAGTGAGGTGGGGCTGGAATTGGCATGGGGAGGTGGCTGTAAAACATAATTTGTCCCTGTGGTGAATAAGGGAAGTTTAGGGCAATGCAGTGAGAAAACTGTTGAAATGCATTTTATCCTGAAAGCACCAAGAGGTGGTTCTGGTGGTTCTGTGTGTTTGTGTTTGTGAGCAGCTCCATTGCCTCTGATGCAGTTCAGGATTTAGCCCATCTGTATTTTGGTGTGTATTTCTCTCTCTCTCGTGTTTCCCAGAGGCAAACCAGAGAGTGGGGTGTGTTAGAGAACAGGGACAGGGAGAGGTTTTGTGCTCTCACTCCGCACAGCACTAAAGATAGAGCCACGGTGCTCTGTGCAAAATTTAACATGACAAAACATAAAAGAAAAGCAATCCTCTCCATTCCCTGCTGTTACAGAGGCAGCAGGGTCTGGTTGCTGTGCCTGAGCAAGCTTGGTCTGGAGTATGTTGTGGTTGGTTTATTTGCTGTTCTTGCAGGGTGACAGCTTGGGTTTCCATTCTAATTGTATTTAGAAACATTGCCTAGAAATTCCCTGAGCTTCCATGTCTCACCTGCCTTGCTGGAGAGCAGTGAGGGTTCTGGCAATTTTGTGCTTTGTTTTTATAAGAGTGCTCCACAAAGTGCTCCTGGTAGGACAAGTGGGATTCCAGGGCTGGGCTGATGGGTTATTCGCTGCACGAATGGGTCTGCCCCAGTCCTCTCCTGGAAAGCCCTCTGCCCCATGCTGATGAATGCTATGTAGCACAGAGGGATGGCCCTCACCACACCTATCCATCCCCATGGTGTTCCCTGCAGCTATCCCCATGGAATACCCCACAGCCATCCATCCCCATGGTGTTTCCTGCAGCTATCCCCATGGAATACCCCACAGCCATCCATCCCCATGGTGTTCCCTGCACCTGTCTCCATGGAATACCCCACAGCCATCCATCCCCATGGTGTTCCCTGCAGGAATACCCCACAGCCATCCATCCCCATGGTGTTCCCTGCAGCTATCCCCATGGAATACCCCACAGCCATCCATCCCCATGGTGTTCCCTGCAGCTATCCCCATGGAATACCCCACAGCCATCCATCCCCATGGTGTTCCCTGCAGCTATCCCCATGGAATACCCCACAGCCATCCATCCCCACAGCATTCCCCAAAGCTACCCAGCCCCATGGTGTTTCCTGCAGCGTTCTCCCTACTCACCAGCTATCAATCTGTCATCATTTTACTGTCCACACATTGCCAAGCAGTCACAGAACTTGATGCAAAGAGTTCCTGTTCTCTCATCAGTACAAAAAGGGTTTGTACAGTGGCTGTAATGAGAGATTTGGGGTATTGGTGGAGGGCCCTGCCAGCCTGCCCTGGTCCCTTGGCACCACCCATCGGCTGCACAGGCAGAGATTTTTCATTTACTTTTTGCAGTTTGGTCCGACACATGACATCAGTGGGAAAGAAGACTGCAGCTTTCTGCTCCTTGTCCCCTGCCCTCAGGCAGTGTCAGTGTTCCACTGTGGCTGAGTCACTGCAGCAAGTGCCCTGTGCAATGTGCGGGCAGGCTGAGCCGGGAGGGCAGCCCGAGGGCTGAGCTGTCACTGCTCCCGGGTGATGTGGCCCCAGCCTTGGAGGTCAGAGGTTCCTACACGAGGGTTTTGCTCAGCCTCTCGTACAGCAATGTCTGAAGCACAGCACTGTCCTCCAGATCTCAGCGTGATCCCACTCCACAAGTGCTCAGACCTGGCATTTGGTTTTCAGCTGCCTCTGACTGGGGGAGAACTTCCTTTCCTTTGTGTTTTCCCGATCCAGGGCATTGCCAACCACAAACTCAGTGAAAATAAAGTTAATGAACCTGATGATGGTAGAAACTAGAAGCTCAGGGGGGCTGCCCAGCACACAGTGTGGCAGCAGTGTGTTGCTGCTGAGACCTTCAGCAGTTGTCCATCTGTCGGTGATACACTCCAATATACAGTAAACAAAGTGAGGAGGCTGTAAAAACCACTCAAAATAGAGGTGCTTGCCACTTACAACAGCAGAGTAGACTCAAATCACAAAGCCTAGGATGGGGAAATCTCAGTTTGGGTTTAAGTGTCTCACAGATACTGTTGGGAACCTCTGCAGGGCACCGTGTGGGTGGAAGCTATTTCAGACAGGCTGTGGTGCCTTACAGAGCTCAATAACCAGCGCAAAGGGCAGCACAGATTGCTTTCAGTATCTGAATGGGCTCGTGCAGGGCCAGCACGGGGATCTCTGACAGCATCAAGCCATGCAGCCGTCACACAGTCCAGCAGGCACAGGGCAGCTGGACCCCAGCGTCGCTGTTCACAGGAGCACCATCTGGAAAGGCACCATTCCCTGAAAAAAGGCAATGATTGAGGCAGCTTTTTCTTCCCTTTACTTCCACAGTGGACTCTTCTGTGAGACTCCCCCGCCCATGGTCCTGCTGCAGACGAGCCCCTGTGACAACTACGAGTGCCAGAACGGCGCCCAGTGCATCGTCGCCCACCACGAGCCCGTGTGCCGCTGCCTCGCCGGCTTCGCGGGGC
This sequence comes from Dendrocincla tyrannina, assembly GCA_035047865.1. Taxonomy (NCBI): domain Eukaryota; kingdom Metazoa; phylum Chordata; class Aves; order Passeriformes; family Dendrocolaptidae; genus Dendrocincla; species Dendrocincla tyrannina. Next base: position 4,335,218 of record JAWWMP010000028.1, read on the forward strand.
AGAGGTGTGAGAAGCTCATCACGGTCAACTTCGTGGGGAAGGACTCCTACGTGGAGCTGCCGTCAGCCAAAATCCGCCCTCAGGCAAACATCTCCCTCCAGGTGTGTCAGGCAGGGCAGCCCTGTGCTCCCCGAAGCAGTAATACCTGTACAGGTTTTTCTACGGGGTCTGTTGGCCAAGATGCTGAAAAAGTCGGAGTCACCTTGTGAGGTGCTAAAATTATTGAGGTGTGAAGGAGCAACTCAGGCACCAGTGCACCTTTGTGGGCACACATCCTGTCTCCAGAATCTGCCACTCTCTTATTCCCACACTGGCAGTGCAACCAGGGATGATTCAGGAAGGCTCCCTGTCTTCTTACTGATTCATGACATTGTGCTTCATCCTGCAGAAATCAGTGTTGACTGTCAGGACACTTATTAAAAGAGGCTGCTCTAAATGGCCTGTCCAGACAATATTTTGCTTACTCTTTTGCTGTGCACATTCAGTAGATAAAAGGCCTGGGATTTTGTTACAGGACTGTCGTTACATCTAAATTTGGTTTGAGGTATAAGGCTCAGGAAGCAATTCAATTGAAAATAGATATCAAAGGTGGCAGGCCATTACTGTCATCTTTGTGGTTGTGGATCAAAAGTATCTTGAATACTTAGTCCAATATGGTATTTAAGTGATTTGAAATCGCAATCACAATCTAGTGAGTATTAAACTGATTTCCTGCCCCCCCAGTATTCAAAAGTAAGTGAGGGAATAATTTCTGCCTTTGTATGTTTTCTAATAAAAAGAGGGTTATAATCAAAATAGCAATGTCAACACATAGGAAAGAGGATTGAATTTCCACATTAGGAATTAATTTTTAAAGGGTGGTTCCTGTAAAGTTTATTCTAGTGGCAAAATTCTGCAATTAATATTTATCTTTTCTTTAAAGCTTGACTATTGTGCTCATAGGAAAATGAGGCCGAGTGATGTATATTTGAAACTCCAGCTTTTCTTCAAAACCCTCTATTATTTAATATTACAAAAGAGATTCTAAAATACAGACACTAGAAAATATGGCTCCCCAAAAACTCCAGGTACTGTGGGTCTACTTTCAAGCTGAAAATGTGGACAAAACACATTACATCAGCTGTGGCTTGAAGAATAATACTGATTCATAGTGAAAGCACATGCAGATGACATTGTCACTTCTTGTTTCCCAGGCTGGATATTACTCTTGCATCCAGTAATTAATTTCTAGTGAATTAAAATTAGAACACAACACTGATTATTAAGAACAGATAGAGGAAATCATATTTAAAAGTGCTCAAGAAAAATAAAAGCTTCTAAGGGTAAAAGGATAGTATTTAAATACATATATATAAAATAAACAGCTTTTTAAATTTACTGTTTCGTTTTTGCATTTAACAGCCATGATAAAAAAAATTAAGAAAATTCAAGAAATAAGTGCTGTGAAAATAGCAGGCAGGTTGTATTTTGTATTCAAAAATCCCATTTTGTCTCTTTTTTATACTATAGGGGTATCTGAGAGATGGAGACTGGGAAAACAAAGTCCTTGTTTTTTTGATTGAGCATCCCAGTTCTTTCTTTCCCTTGATGTTCATGAAAGCTGGAGGCATGAGAACTACTCTCTTCCTCCTCCCTCTCTAAATGTCCCATCAGCAATCAGCAAGACTTGCTCACGACTGGGTGAATAACTTGTGTTGATGTGAGATGTGGGAACAGATCCTTCTTTCCTTCCTCGTGTTCACAGCCAGCCAGGGAGCAGCTCAGCACCTGCTGAAGTTGTTTGGTTGTCCTTGTGACACACTCCTCCTCGAGCTGATTTTCTAAACCTCCCCTCCAAGCTGGTGCAGCAGCTGAGGGATAAATTCATGTGTCACCAAAAATGCAGCAACAGTATAAGGCAGGGATCAAACAAATCACAGCTTTCACTCCTGACCCCCAGTTCTCACAGGCAACAGGGGAGCCCTCCCTTTGTGGGAGACCGACCTGTTTGTGTGAGCCCATCCAATGGCACCAACATCTTTCTGTGCCTCCTGGTTCTTGCTCTCATTGTTGCATATATATATATATATGATGTATTAACTTATATTTGAATCAAATAGATGATTTTGGTGTGATTTTTTAATATAGATTTATTTCTTTTTTAATCATTCCCAAGCAACCTTACCTGGTTATTAATGTTTCACAGGTAGCCACGGACAAGGACAATGGCATCTTATTGTACAAAGGAGACAATGATCCTTTGGCTCTGGAGTTGTACCAGGGACACGTGAGGCTCATCTACGACACACTGAATTCCCCACCTACCACAGTATACAGGTAAATGGCTAAGCTTTACCAAGACAGTTGATTTCCAGCGTAGATGGAGAAGAGGTAGGATTTTTCTAAGAGATGTGCATGGGAGAAGAACCTTTGATTTTCCTTTGAGGTATCTCTTTTATGCAAGTAATTAGATAAGAAAGACTAATGACTTAGCTAGAGGCTGCATGGTTAAAAATTGACATTTATTGACAATAGCAGTGATACTCTGTACTACTGCAGTTAGAGAAAAATGTATTCTTTGTACAGATTCAGTTCCTGGTGAATTTTGTCCTTGAAATAGTTGCAATTAATCAGTTTCTTCGTTGATATCTAACATTAATTTACCCTACCAAGGCAGAACAGTGCCTGTGCAACTTCAGGGTTAGACTGTGTCACATACGAGGGGAAGGGTTCAGTTCCTCTACAGGGTGAGTATTTTCAGAGGAACTCTTGCCTGTATCAGTAGTAACTACACAAACCATGAAAAAGCACAAATTGCACGGGTAAATTGTAGGGTAATTTAACCTTCAGACACTTGGCTTCTGAGGATACCAAGCCCACAGCTTTTATTCATCAGTCACTTGACAGAAAAGCAAAGGTACAAGTGAAATGCATGCACAGAGGTGTTTCTGTGGGAGAGAGAGATGTGCTGCTCTTGTCATGCACAGTTCCTTCAGCAGCCTTTTCCACAGGTTAACTCCCTGCTCATTATTTCTAATCCCTGCTGCTCCAGTTTGTTCTGGGCATACATGCAGCTGTGACCACATGGAGTGTTTTGGGTTCAGCACTGACATTGGAATTCCCAGCCCACCTGGCTCATCCTATACAAAGAGCATCCGATTGGAGCAAGGGACAGGATGGATGCCACCATATACCACGAGCCAGGATTGGCCTTGTACTTTTTCCAGAAACTTTTCTCAGCACTAGGTAAAACTTGAGCCGCCTTCTTTAGGGGAACGGTGACTTGCCTAAGAAGATGGAAGAATTCTTTCTGTATAAAAGCAAATTGGATAATACCCCAGGAGGAGCACTCATCCCCTCTAGGAATGAAAGAAGTAGTTTGCCCATGATTTCCCCCAGCTGGATGGATAGGTGTGAAAAATGCCTCTGCATGTGGCTGCTGATCCTAATTGATTTCATGTTAGAGCAGAGCTGGAGTTGTTAAACAGCTTTCCACTGCTAATTAGAGCCTGGGGAAGGCTCATGACGTGTGGGCAGCACCTGGGTGGCGGGGGTCAGTGGGGATGTTTGCTGTCCACTGTCACGGCACAGCAGCGTGGTGACAAGAGCTGTTGCCACCATCACAACAACCCTTCATGGATCCGCTTCCTCCTGGCAAAGCTGCCAGGGATGGCGAGCGCCGCCGTCCTCCTTATTCCTTCGCCCTTCATATGGATCAAGGAGGAGGTCTCCATTCAGACTGACACCTCATTACCATGAGATTAATGGCCCATTCACTGCATTTTGTACTGCAGTGATCTGTTGAGATGGGAAAGAAGCTGCTTAATACGATGCCCTTTCTGAAATGTCACTCTAATCTTTTATTAGTTTAAGGAGTGAAGCAAAATGGGATTAGCATGGAGCTTGATGGGAAAAGATTAGGTTGATTGAGAAAAACTGCAGCTAAAGAATGTCAAAAAGGGCCTCTAAATAGATTAAAAGACTTGTTTTCCTTAAGGGTTGAGGAAGGAGGGGGAAATGTGCTTCTCTCCTTACAATCCTAGGATTTAAGGGTAGAAGGCATGAGTGGATCTGGTTTGACCTCCCTGTATATACTGTTTGACTTGTAGCTAAGGTGTAAGCTCAGTTTGGCTAAGACACAACTTCCAGCTTGGCACAGCATTTTGATAGGAAAACACCAAATAATGGAAAATCTCCCATTTCCTTTAGTAGCTTGGACAATGGTCAATTACTTTCCTTATTCAGGCATCAGCCATCATTTCTAAGTTTTGTCACTAATACCTTTTGACTGTTTTAGAGGCCTTCTCCAGGGAAATGCAAGTCCATTTATACCTTGTACTGGCTCCCATGAGTTTATCTGTACTTTTTATTGCAATGTCTCCTAACCTGCATTTTGATAAAATGAGTAGCTGAAGAATTTGGGAAACTCTTCTCTGTAACTTCTACAGTTTTGATTTGCCATTAAAAACAAGGTATCTAGGAGAACTTTTGACATTCAAGTCTCAGCCTCACCATTGATAAAACAGTTTTTTCCATCTCTCTTGCCTCCTCCTTGCTGTTTAGATGCTTCATTTAAATTTCAATCTCAGCCAAAGTGGACTGTTTGCTGTGAGCAGCTCTGTTGAAAGACTATTAGATTAATTTTCATGGGCAATATCATGTGCTGCTCTCCTCCAAAGGAGTCCACTTCTTGGGACTAGATGAGCAGGGCTTTGGCTCTTATTTTGACCCAGAAGAGTCTGCCAGAAGAGGAGGAGGCCTTAAAACACTGCCTGGTGGGAGCTGTGCCAGCTCCAGCTGCAGGAAATCTGTGACTGACCTGGTGCTGGGCTGTAACTGAGATGTTCTGCTGGCTATTTCAGGTACTCCCAGGAAGGGATGTGGGAAGTCACTGGCAAGCCACATGGTCTGTAATTCCTCATCAGAGTCTCCATGATAAGATTTATTAATGGTACATAAGAACAGTAAAATTAGCAAAATACTTGGCTAATACAGCTAATATCCTCTAGGGATAAGATAAAACCTGTAGTTTGGGAAGCCAGCAGTGAGTCAGGCATACTGGTGGTAGTTTTCCAGAGGATTCCACAGAAAGGTGCTGGAAGGATGAAGAAGGCCATGTGTTCCAGTGCCACTCTGGGAATGCACGTTGTCCCTGGCTCTCAGAGTGGCCCTGTTCCCGTATTTTAGCTGCTCCTGTGAGCACGTTGAACTAGAACTGCAGTGCAAAGTCAGGCTGGAAAAGCCAGCATTAACTGACCGTACATTCAGATTTGCTTTACGTCTGTTCATTCCTATGGTACGTTTGGATAGAAAGGTTAAAGTTGACATTCGACTTCTCTTTCATTCTAGTCAGATAAAGGTCAGCACAAGTCCAATGGAAACAACTACCTAAAATACACTGTCATTTATCATTAAGTTAGAGAGAAATGCAAGTTCGTGCATGAGTATGCAGTGACTGGACTTGCCCTTTAAAAAAAAAGCTGACTGGTCTGTTACTGGAAGTCCTCACTTGTGATCTGTGAGAAAAATGGTTTCCTGAATGTCATAGCAAAGCTCTTACAGAGGACCCATTTTTGAAGTAGGATTCCTACTTGTTGTTTCTTTTAGTCTATTTAATTATTTTATAGACGCACAAATGAGAACAGAGATTTGTTTCTGAGTGCTTTTCTGCCCTCCTGGTCTCTGCTCTGCTGGGAGTTACTCTTCCATGCCATGGCAGTACTTGGTACCAGGCCAACTGCGTGTTCTTGAATTAAAGTTTTACACAGATACTCTACCTCAGTTTAAAGATGCCAACTGTGCTCCTTTTATTTGCCGCCACACTTTACTGTTAAAAGTTTGACTTAACAAAGAGCAATAATTCTGTGGTTGCAGCATTCAGCCATTGACATGGGTATGTGTTTAACTGTATTCTATAGGGACAGCTCCCTATTCTCAGTCTTTTTTCCCACATCTGTTCCTTGAGCCAGAGATAAGACCTTACTTGTAAATTTTTCTCTGATAGATTTCATGCTGCTATACAGTCATATTGATTTGGATGCTAAATTAATCCTTCCTAGTAGAAATGGAAAATAGAAATTTGACACAAACTACTGATGTAATTCCCTCCAGAGTTCCCAGATTGCCATGTTGCATGCAGACTGTCATATCTGGTAAAGAGCAAGATGCAGGCGTCATTGGTGTAAAATCATATGTTTTCATGCAGGGTTTCTGACAGCAGTGAAAAAGGAGGCACTTAGGGAAAGATAAGAATTAATTGTATTTGTCTTTCTGCAGAGCCTACACCCAAATTACATTATAATTCCTTTTAAAAGTATCCTTGCATAATCTGCTTTCAAAAATGCTACATCATTAAAAATATTCCTTGCAGATTGTATCATGCAGTTCCCATGGTCTGGCTGATTCCTACATCGTGTAGATGGATGGTCTTGTGGTTAAAGCAAAAGACCTAGAATGAGGGAGCTTAAATTCATACTATATCTGTTTCAGATGTGAAGACTGCAGGATGACAAATTAAATCTGGCTTTCTGTGCATGCAAAAAGTACAGAAATGCACGAAAAATAGAAAAGGTGTTTCAGAAACGTGCTGTGGGTGTCCAGAGGGTGAGGTTCTTGCTTCCTGCTCCCTTCTCCCTCCAGGCTGTGGAGCAGCACAAGGCTTTTATTCCAGCAGTATGTGCCCTTCCACCCCTCACACTTGGTGTCCAGCAGAGTCCCTGGCCATGCCACTGCTGAACTGACGTGGTACTGCTCAAGGACTTCAGTCCTCTGCTCAAATTTCTTCTGATGTTAAGGCTGAACAGTTGTTTTGGTGGTGGAAAAGCTTCCACAGCTTCCAAAGAGATGGGATCTTTGTGTAATCATCTCTTAGCTGCAATTGCTTATCAGCAAAAAAACCCCAAAAACCTGGGAGCCTTCACCATTAATTCACTGCCTTCTGGGGAGGAATGTGCTGGAGGAGTGAAAGCATTAATTCTTCCTAGGATCATTATTAGAGCTTGTCAAACTCATTTTTTACCAGAAGTCTCTTTGCAGAGCATGACTGGTCCTTTTCTTCCTAATACCTTCACAGTCTGCAGCCTGTGCTGTGCCCATCCCTGGTGGGATGCCTGTTTGATACTCGGGATGGTCTCTAAATAGACTGTTTTTCAGAGATTTCTATGAGACATCACTGAGCTCTTAACAATTCTGCATATTTCCAATTCATTTTATTCTCCCTATCACACACTCTTATTTTTTCAGGTGTTCCCTAGGGATTCTGCATCAAATATAATGAAAGAAACTGGCATTACTCTCTGACCTGCACAGTAAAAACTTTAAAATTTGAATGTACTTATACATTTTGCATGAGGCAAGGCAAAGGACAGCTGAGGTATTTTTTGCCTTTATAAAGGGCTCTGGTGTACTTAAAGGGAAGAAAAATGGCAAGTGTGTGAGTTCTTGTCAAACTACAAACATTGCATTTCCCCAGTTTTTCCTGGATTCTTGTGTAGTAGGACAGTGAAAATTATGGCCAAGACTTTAAATTATTATTTAACTTTTATCATGAGGTTCAGAATCAAATATTTGCTCTCATGAAATGCAGAAACTTTCTTCTGCTGAGCCAAAGCTTAAGAAGGGTAAAGTTTTGTCCTTCAGGCTGCTGGAGGACTTAGCCAGCAAAATCTTGTTAAGCTGAATTAATTTTTTTCCTTGTAAATCTCTCCAGTATCTCTTGCAAGAATGATAGTTTCTCAGCTCTCCTCTCTCTGCTCTGCTCCACCCAGCTCTTTCTCTTGGGTGCAGTATCTGAGTACCCAGGAGCACAGATCCATGTCTAACCTTACACAGGTGTAGGGTGTTTCAGAGCGAGATGTTTCACCAGAAGGCGGCAAAATCTTTGATAAAGTGAGTCGGTGCTGATGTGTCTGTACCAGGTACAGGAAGTTAGGAATAGGTCATCTTAAAGCCACTGTGGTAGTGACAGAAAGAGAAATTACATTCTGTGACCCCAGGCCATCTCCTTCAGAGCCCAAAATCTGGGGCTGTGGGTCTAAGTTGCACTCAGACATCCCCTGTCAGCAGAGACCAGGCTGGAGAAAGGTGTGCAAATATGTATTAAAGGTATTTTCTTGCTATATCACAGGTCATTGGTGCAGAAGTAAATTGTCAAAGTTGGTTAATACTGATTTCATCAGAGGAAGGATGAAGCATTCTCATAATAGACAGTGATGGAATAAATCTAATCACAGTCAAAATGGCTTTATAAACTTCCTGCACACTAACAACTGGCTCATGTCTTGAATTGTGAGGTTTTCACCTTACAACATGTTGCAAGCTAATATGTTTATTGTTTTTCTGCCCGTAAATTTCTTGTAAACATGATGAGGAACATGCAGTTGGGATGTGCACCATGTGTGACAGATTCACATCCCAGTTATCCTGGGCTCTGGATCCAATTGGTGCCGCTCTGTCAGAAGCAGCACACACAGAGCTGGTGCTGAGGCTGATCCTGGAGGTGCAGGATGGGTTTGTGCACAGTTATTTATCTCACTGCTTCTTCCCCCTGTGGGAATGACCCAGAGCTGCAGGGAAAGGTGGGCATGGCAGCTGCTGCTGTGGCTGTCAAATAGGGGTGGATTTGGGTTAGAGGCATCCACATCCAACTGTACATATGTTGACACACATGAGGTGGAAACAATTTCATTTCCTGACCATGCATCAGGTTTCTAAATAGGCATGGCTTTTTTTTTTTTCTTGGGGTTTAGCCTCCAATTTCAGATAAAACCTGTCATTCTCTGTCATTCTGATTGGATGCCCTGTTAATTGTGTTGTTAAATGCAGTGCCCTGCTAGATGGCAGACACCTCCATATTTTCCAGAGCAGAAAAGGGGATTGATGGTGTAAAGTATTGCCTGACGAAATGACTCTGTGAAGGTACTTGGTGGATTTTCTCATCAGAACCTGAGATTTGATAACCAGTGGAATGGCAGACCTGTTTTCAATAGTGTTTGATACTGATGTTAAAAAGTGCCCCTGCTCTGTTGGAAGCCCTGGCAGGGCCAGGGACTGTGCCACAGCCTGTCCTGGTGTGTCCACACAGCTGTACCCATGCAGTGCTGGGGAGGACGTGGCACTCTGTGCTGTCACCACCCTGCTGCTGTGCCAGGGCCTGCCTTCCTCTCTGCTCTTTGCAGAGTCATTTTTACAAGGAAAACAGGTTTAATACAAACCCAATAGCAGCACAGAATGTCTAAGGGATTGTTTTTGCACTCTGTTTTTGCTGGGTTTGTCATTTCATATAACGCCTGTTACAGTAAGGACACAGAGATGCAATAGCTCATGGCACCACATTGCACTGATGTGTGCATGAGGTGCCAACACATTCTGGTGGGGAAGGTGGGAAAGGAGTCTGTGATCTGTCACTCAGGAGAGGCCTTGGACTTCAGGAGAGCATTCCAGCTATTTTTACTGCCATTAACAGGTTCTCAGTGAGCAGAATGAAGTATCCAGCTCTGCTGGTGCGAGTGCAGGAGTCCAGTAGCCTCATCTCCCAGCAGAGGGCCAGGAAGGAGATGCTGGGATCTCTCCCCCAGGTCATGGACACTGTGAGAGCTCACTGCAAACAAGCAGTGTTTGCCCTGGCTGTGAGTCTGACCCTTTTATGAATTATCTAGGGAAAGGGGTCAGGATTGTGTTAATTGCATGTTGCAGGCCTATAAAAAAGGTTCTTGCTTTTCCCTTAGAAGGTCTGTAATACAATGACTTTCACTGCTGGCAGGGGTGCTGCAGGAATTGAATTATGACTGGAAATTAGATATGCACAGCCTGGCCAAACGATCATTAAGGGAGATACAGTAATCAGCTGCCAGTGTTCAAGGGCTGTAAACACCAAGAAGAGAAAGATGGTTTATTTGGGTGGTCTGCAGAGTTGTAAGTAGAAGAAAAGGTATAAAATCAAGCAAATTAAAATGGAGGTATCAAGCAAAACAATCTGAATGTCAAGGGCCCTCAGCCTCAAAGACCTAACACTCAAGTCATGTAAAACAGGATTGAACACAACAAAAGAGTTTATTTCAAGCTGAAAGTGAATTTGAGTGCTTTAATATCCCTTTCACCTCTTATTTCCCTAGTCCTGCACTTCATTAGCATTTTTCATACTTTTTTTCTCAACATGTGGTTTTTATTCGGCTTCTGAAGATGATAATGCTGGAAGTGATGTGTTATCGTAGAGGTAACACAAACACCACTCCAATTATGATTTTCCCTTTGTTGCCATGGAGAAGTTTAAATCTATTTTAGGCCAAGGACTGATTACAGCTGGAACTAAGGGTGGGAGGTAAGTGTAGCTTGGAAAGGTGAAAACCCATCACTGCTGATACCTGCAGTCAGCCTGGCACAGTTTGAGTTTCACAGCTCCCAAACTGACATCTCAGCGTGGCTCCCCACAGCTCTCACCTTGTGTTTCTTGATTTTGGTACCTCTTCTCTGGTGCCTGCTCCTCCCATGTGCTGTAACCTTCATAAGCTTTTGGACACATATTTGTGTTTATTCCCTTCTACTCTGAATGTTCTCAAAGATTATCTGAGTTCAGTGTTCCCCATGGCCTTCACTCCCCAGTCAGTCTCTTACCATCCTTGTGTTTCCTTTGTTCTGCACATGAAATGAGGCGTGTCCCCATTAAGGCAGAGGTCAGGAAAATCTGGAGACTGTAGCTAATGAATTGATGTTCTCATTTGCATAACTGATGGTTCTACATTTCTTCAGTGACATGGTTTGCTGTGATACTTAAAGCTATTTTTGTTTTTGACTCCTCTGCCCTGCTGTTCTCTGCTGCACACACTAAAGGTGTATTACTTGTCAGTGTAAAAAAACCTGACCCCAAAGCCCAAATTTTACAAGTTCCAATTGAATGCTTTAATCCTTTAATGCATTTTTGTTCACTGGCATATTTATAGTGGCTCAGCTCTAAATCTCTCATGGGTATTAGAGCAAGGGGAGTCAGTGTTTATAACATCTGTGTGTGCTTGGGGCTGAAGTAGAGGGGAAAGAAAATATAGGAGGGAGAAGAGAAATAGCTCAAAAATGCGAGTGGAAAACTGTTCTTTCCTATATTCCCCGAGGTTTTATGTTTAATGCACATCCCTTTCCCTTCATTTCTTTGTGTTGTGGAGTCTAAGCCCTGAGCAGAGGCCATGTCCATGGCCTGTGTGCAGTGCCCTCTGCAATGGGCTCGTTGGCTCATCCTGCTGGAGTTGCTCTGACAGATGACACCAGCTCCCTGCCAGATGAAATTTTAATGTCTCTTCCATAGAGCCCTCTCTAGTGGCGTCTCTTCCCTGTGAGGGCAGCTCTGAGGGACCAGCAGGTGCTGGACCCAGGGCTTTCTCATGAGTTTTGAAAGGTGGGTTGTCCTCACATGCCCAGCATTTTCCTCTTTTTTTGATCAAATCTGCTCAGGTGCCACGGGCAGCTCTCAGTGAGGGTAAACTCAAAGAGACCAGCACAATGGACTCTGCAAGGCTGGAAATGTGGGCTATGAAAGGCTGAGTGTGATGGAGAAGAGGAAGGTGAGGGCTGCTGTGGGTCGAGGAGCAGTGAATGTGTCCCTTTTGGTGGGGACACAGGGCAGGAAGGGCCAGCAGCTGCCCCTCCTCAGCACCTGGGGGGTTCCCAGAGCAGCCAGCTCCAACCAGAACCTGTTCACTGCACGGCTGAGCTAAGACAAATCCTCCTGCCAGCATCTGGCTGTGCCAAGGGGGCTGCCAGTCCCTCAGGATAGAGGCTTTAAGAGACCAGAAGTGATTCCGCTTGGAAAGGAACTGAGATTGTTTCTCAGCATCCAGTTTGTGACACGACTCCAGCGAAGGTGCTGCAGAGACTGAGCACAGTGGGTGCAGTGTGGGTCCAGCTCCTGAGCACACCCCGAGGAGCAGTGCCTGGGTCCTGAGGAGTCCTTCTGTGCTGTGAAACTTTTGACTCCTTTAACTGCTTACTTTTTACCACGTTTAACCATTCAATTCCTGACAATGCTTGCTTACACTTCCAAGTGTTTACTCCCCAAACATAATTCCTCCCTTTTTTTTTCAGCAAGTATATACTGTAAACTATATGATACCCAATGGTGTTGGCCCAAAACGCTTCAGGTGGCAGCCAGCTAAAAATTCCTGTCTGTATTACAGCTTGGAAAGATGCGGGAGTGGGACACTGTTAGAGCCCCGGGGATGGAAAGATGCGGGAGTGGGACATTGCTAGAACCCCCGGGGATGGAGAGATGCGAGAGTGGGACATTGTTAGAGCCCCGGGGATGGAAAGATGCGAGAGTGGGACATTGTTA
>JAWWMP010000028.1:4347612-4360102 GCA_035047865.1 Dendrocincla tyrannina
GAGCCCCGGGGATGGAAAGATGCGGGAGTGGGACATTGTTAGAGCCCCGGGGATGGAAAGATGCGGGAGTGGGACATTGTTAGAGCCCCGGGGATGGAAAGATGCGGGAGTGGGACATGGTTAGAGCCCCGGGGATGGAAAGATGCGGGAGTGGGACATTGCTAGAACCCCCGGGGAAAGCAGCTGGTGCAAAACCAGCGACCCTTTGGTTCCTCCTGCCGCTCCTATTCCCTCACCCTGGTTTTGCTCACACACGCGATCGTGGTTTGACCATGAAGCAGTGGCAGAAGGGGATCTATGGGCTCTGCTGGCACTGCGGGCTGTGCGGCCACTGCGGGATCTGCTGGCACTGCCGGCTGTGCGGGCTCTGCTGGCTCTGCGGGGTTCTGTCAGTGCTGCGGGCTGTGCGGGGCTCTGTCAGTGCTGCGGGCTGTGCGGGGCTGTGCGGGCTGTGCGGGCTGTGCGGGGCTGTGCGGGGCTGTGCGGGTTGTGCGGGGCTCTGCGGGGCTCTGCGGGCTCTGCGGGCTCTGTCAGTGCTGCGGGCTCTGGGGCTCTGCGGGCTCTGGGGCTGTGCGGGCTGTGCGGGCTCTGTCAGTGCTGCGGGCTCTGGGGCTGTGCGGGCTGTGCGGGCTCTGTCAGTGCTGCGGGCTCTGGGGCTGTGCGGGGCTCTGGGGCTGTGCGGGCTGTGCGGGCTCTGCGGGCTCTGTCAGTGCTGCGGGCTCTGGGGCTGTGCGGGGCTCTGGGGCTCTGCGGGCTCTGCGGGGCTCTGTCGGTATCGCGGGTCGGGCTCGGGCCGGAGCACTGCTCGGCGGTGCCGGAGCGCCCTCTGCTGCCCGCCCCCTGGCACTGCCGCGGGGTCCCTGCCCCGCATCCCTGCCTCGCATCCCGCGGTCCCTGCCCCGCATCCCTGCCCTGCCCCGCATCCTGCAACCCTGCCCTGCATCCCTGCCCCGCATCCCTGCCCTGCATCCCTGCCCTGCATCCCTGCCCCGCATCCCTGCCCTGCGTCCCTGCCCCGCATCCCTGCCCTGCATTCCTGCCCCGCATCCGCCATCCCTGCTCTTCATCCCGCGGTCCCTGCCTGATCCCCGCGTTCCCTGACCCGCGTACCCTGCCAAACGTCGTATTCCCAACCCGAGCTCTGCATCCCCTGCCCCGCTGCCCCCCATAACTCCCATCCCGAGGGCGGCTGCAGGAGGAAGAGCCCTGTAAGAGCACCCGATCCCCAGGGAGAGTTCGATTAAGACTGTAATGAAGGGCAGGGGCCCCTGAGGAGCAGCCGAGCCGTGCGCGCTGCTCAGCCCTCCATCCCCGGCCAAGCCACTGTCTCCGGCTGTCCCCGACCATTGCCGAGACTCCGCAGGACCCAGAAGGGGCTCTCAGGAGGGTTCATGTAGCGTTCCCCTCGCCCCGGTCTCCCCCCGCACTGCTGTCTCCATCTCTTAGCATCCAAAGGCTCTGCACGCCTGTCTGTCGGCAGCAGCAGTAAGTGCTCTCACACAAGTATCTGCTGCCTGGGGATTTCCTGCCATCCTGGCTGTCCACATTCAGCTTTTTTATCTTATCTCTGTGTCTTCTCAAACAGTAAATGAGCGCTTTGCCTATTCTGTCTGCTTTACAAAGCTGCAGTGTTGGGTGATGGCTGTGAGTTACTTCGATTCTCAAAGTCCAGGCATGGATTATTTTCATTCCGAGGTAAAAAGTGAAAGACTCAGAACGGAGTAATACTCATCCACGTGTATGTGCATTCTGGGACCTCTCAGTCCCTCTGCAGCTCTGGGTATGCTGAGAGGCATGAGCACCATGTGGGGTGGCTGCTTCCATCGCCAGGACTCACAGGCTTTTGTTTGCCTGCTAGTTAAGGCATAATCTGGAAGAAGTGCACCCCGTGGAGGAGTAGGTGATGAATGCCTGTGAGATCCTGGCCCCGGGAAGAGCCAGCCCTGCCAGATGTGATAATGTTGTCCTCTGACAAATGGCCACAGCTTGGCCTTCTGCAGATAACTGTGTGGTTTGTGTGTTAGCTCCAGCTATTGATCCCACTGGGGAAGGGCTCCCTGTCCTACAGCCATCCATCCCACCTCGGCTCTCACAGTCCAGGGGGTTTGGCTCTATTTCTTCCTTTCACTGGCAGTTCTGCACAGACTAACCATTACGAATGTGCATTTCCATTTATCTCTCACCTTTCAGCTGGAAGTCCAAGCACTTCACCCCTGGGAATGAGGCCTTGCAATGCAGCAGTGAGATAAGCAGGGAGCACACAGGGATCACCCAGTCGGCGCTCTGTCATGGCACAGCTGGTCCTTGTAATGCAGCAGATACTTAGCAGAATTCCAGAGTATCTAAACAGAAAGCCTGCACCAGCTGTTTCCAAACTTATTTTGAGTTGTCAATCCATACAATAGCCTGCTCGAGGTGTGGCCCCAATACAGCAGACTCGGGTACAGTGAGGACAGGCTTGTTCTCCTGAGGGGCATGAGTCTGGCATACACTCTCCACCTCTCATCCCGGCCCACGCAACTCACTGCCCTTGCCGGGGCACTGCTGCAACTATTCTGAGCCAGACAGTCGACTGGATCTGCATTTCTGTGCAATGTCAAGCCTTTATGTTTTTACTTTAAAACACTTTCAACAGTACCATCAGCTCCAGGTTCTTGAGTTCTCCTCCCCAGGGCTCCCTCACCATCCTGAGCATGGGGCAGCAGCCGCAGCACAGTGCTTTTCTGGAGGTCAGGAAGGAGCAGTTCAGCCAGCAGAGCTTTCCCAGGAGCTTTTCTGTGGCAGAACTAACTCACCTCTTGTTTATGTAAAGCCACACTATAAAGGTGCTCATGTACTGCTGTCACCTTACAACCTGTGTAACCTTAGGTGAGCTTTTAAAGGCATATGTGTTTGTGATTCATCCCAAGAACCTGTGGGGAGAGCAGCACTGCAGAGGCACATTAGCTCAGCTCTGAATCAGCAGTGCTCCTCTTAAACAGCACATCCTCAGAAATGCCTGCAGTGCTGACTTGCTGCCTGACATTGCTCAAGTATAATTGGTTATGTCAGGTCTACCGTAAAACACTATAAAAATGAAACTTCTTTCAGCAACAACTGAATTCTGGTAATCTCCAAGGCATGTAATTTGTTTCTGAAGTCGAGGTCCTATTTCCTTGCTACAATAACTTTACACATCAGTTATGCAGGGCTGGGCATTAAAGAGGAGCAGCATGTCATCTGGGTTGAGAGGGGACACATCTAAAAGGTGATTCATCCTCAGAAATGAGTGTGTCTGTTCCTCTCCACTGACAGGGAAGAAGGTGTTGGTACATAGCTCAGAGACACTGACCTTGCAGCTTTGCAAAACACCTGAAAGGAATCTGACCTGTGACTTTGTAACTTACTGAGAGAGGATGCTGAGCTCGTGGGCCATTTGAATGAGCAGAAATCCCTTCTTAAAACTAACTTTTTACACTCTCATGTGGTGTGTGCCACTTGTGCAGCAATCCCAGAATCATTTCAGCAATCATTTCAGTGATCTGGCCTGCAGCACGGGCACCAAGCAGTGGGACAGAGGGGCAGCAAGCTGTGGCTGAGGGCACAGAATGGGATTTTTAGGTCCTTTGGTCACCAAAGCCAGTATGTTGTGTAACTGCCCCTTGCTTTTCTGGGAAAACAACTCCAGTAGCTACTGTTCTGATTAGCTGCTTTCTCAAGTGTCACACATGTGTCAGTACTGCCTGACAGGCATCAGCAGTGTGTCACTCTGTAGCTGGAGGAAATGTTGAGAACACAGTGACCATAAAGGAGCACGGAATGGAGCTGTGCTGTGCAAGATGTGTCAGGACACAGGATGTCACAGAAGCAGAGGCTGTTCCTTGTTCATCTTCTAATTCTCTGTTTTGCTTTTCCTTTCAGTGTGGAAACAGTAAATGATGGGCAGTTCCACAGTGTGGAACTCGTGATGCTGAATCAAACTCTGAACCTGGTGGTGGACAAAGGGGCTCCCAAGAGTCTGGGAAAACTCCAGAAACAGTCTTCTGTCAGCCTCAACACGCCTCTCTACATTGGAGGTACCATGAGTTCCTCTGGACTTGAGACTTTAACATGTTTTCTCAGCAGCAAATCATCTTCCATCCTATAGAGAGGACTCTCCAGGGCAGGGGATTGCAATGGGAGGACTAGTAGTTTGTCTTTCCCCTCAGCCAGAGGTTGCTTCCCTGAACAGAGAGCCTGGAAACCGCACTCTGCTGTTGTGCTTTGTGCTCCACAGCCCCCTGTGACCCATAACAGGGCTACACAGCCACCACAGGAACAGGCCACTTGTCATTTCTGAAGCTTTCTGAACTGGCTGGCACCCAGGTGTCATGGCTGAAGAATACAGTGGAAGGATCACAGTCATGGCAAAAAAGCAAATCTATAGTCAGTAGGTTTAAATATATCATCACCAAGCAGTATTTCTGCTGGAATTTTATAGAGGTCTAAAAGTCATAGCAGGGGGGATGGGGTATCTGATTAAAAACACATTAACACACAAGCTGACTAAGAACATTTTCATTAATAGTTTTCTCCTTGGAAGCTGAAGCCAGAGCTTCAGTACTGGAGAGGTATTAGAACTGAGCAAAATTCAGTTAAGTTTTTTCACATTAAGTACTGAATTTGGGAGGAAGGAGAAGCCAAGTGGGGTGGGGAACAGATACCCAGAATAATGGCTATCCCACTGATTAGGTGTCTTGTTATGAGAGACAGAACAAAGGCTGGTCTCTGCCCAGTGGATTTGTTTTTGCCAGTACCCCCATAGCTCTATTCTGGACTGAATGTTGAAATCTCTCTCGTTCAGTGACACAGAGTTCTTGAATTTTCAGTCAGCAGAATAATAATAGACTCAGAAAGTCTTTGGCTTTTTCTAATGAGATCACTGAAGCCAATAGTAGAAACTCTTACCAACTTCACTTGGTGCTGGTCAAGCCTTTTGTAAATAATTCCCTTTAATAACACTTTCCTAAAGGAACCCTGAATATTGCCCTTGTAAAGCAGAAAACTGGCTAATCTTGCTTTGTACAGAGCTGAAATTTTATAATTGGCTCCTATTAAGAATGTCACAGCTATTAAAGAGCATTGTGCATCAAAGATAATCTGCTGGTGCAGAGGCCATCACAATTTCTCCCTCTAGCACAGCACAAAAGATACCAACTCTGCAGCAGTTTTTACACAGGGAATTTGGGAATCACGTGGAAGAGTTTTGTTAATGGGAGAGCATCATGGATCGAAACTAATCTCAAAAGATACCTACAAAAAATTCTCAGGGCAAACCTGAGACCTGGAGTGAAGGACTATTGGATATCAGAAGCCATGGACTCAGTGGAGACTTTTTTGTTGCCTATTAACATTTCTCTGGCTTCTTTCTAAACCCTCACTGTTCTGCAGTGTGCCACCTCTCCATGTGTAGCATTCCCCTGGATGCCAGATGCCCTTCCACTGTAGATGGTTTAGTTAAAGTCATTGATTAAATTACCCCAGATCTATTGTTCCTAACCTACAGTCAGCACTAACACAGACCTGAGCCTTCCTGTGTCCACAATTTTGTCCATCTCCCCAACATGACCCAGTCTAGCACCTTTCCTCCTAACACACAGTTAAACAAAGATGCTGCCTTAGTTTTAAGACCATCTTTAACGGTGGCATTACTTAGGGATAGCAAATTCTGTGCAACCTTACACAAGTCCTATGCAAATTAATTCTTTAAAGAAACGTTAGCAATTATAATTTATGTATTTTCACTGTAACTGTGAGTGAACCTTCCCCTTTTGCTTTTATCTGAAGGGATCCCAACCTCTACTGGATTATCTTCCCTGCGCCAGGGTGCGGATAAGACACCAAATGGTTTTCATGGCTGTATCCACGATGTCCGCATCAACAACGAGCTGCAGGATTTCAAGGATTTACCACAGCAGTCACTAGGAGTCCTTCCTGGCTGCAAATCCTGTAACATCTGCAAGCACGGGATCTGCCGGTCCCTGGAGAAAACCAGTGTGATTTGTGAGTGTCACCCAGGCTGGACAGGCCCCCTGTGTGACCAGGAAATTGGAGACCCCTGTCTTAACCACAAGTAAGCTCGAACAAGTGCTGATGGGAGGGCGAAAGCTTTACAGCTAATGCATATTTCACATTTCATCTTATAAAACCACATCTGAGTATTTTTGGAGGTGCTGGGTTACCAAATGAAATTATTGACAGTTCTGAGTCAGCCTCCGTGGCAGCTCTGTTTGCACTGCTTGTTTGACGCTGCTCCTTCTCCAAAGGACATTGTGAGCCTGAAGGAGGTCAGGTGTTAATGCTGCAGGTCATGCTTTCAGCTGTGATTCTACACATTAAAATACAAAGCCTCCCCCTAATGGGTATGGCTTAACTCCGAGGAGGTGAGTGCCTGCACTTACCCAGAGCAGAGCTGCCTGTGAGTGAGAGGGACAGGGTTTAGGGGTTTGCTCACAGCAGCACTGGACCCAGTCTGCAGACTAAGCCCCTGAAGACCATTATGCACTCCAATGTGAGCAGTTTTAAATTTCCCCAATAGCTGACTTAAATATCACACTGTGAAACACCCCTTTAAAGTGCAAGTTTAAAGGATAACGTGACGTTGCATGCAAAGGGAGTGTGAGTGTAAAGTGTTCCCAGTTCAAAGGCTCGATAACCACATCTCCACCAGAAACACAGGATGAATGGCTTTCTTCTGGCAAGCACAGAGGAAAGAGTCCTGTGCAGAGCAGCAGGCTGCACAGCTCAGTGCTGTTTCATAAGCAGATGGAAGTACTTTTGTTCTAGAAGCTACTTTGGTTGCACTGTCTGTGGAAGGGGCTTTTCACAGGCACATACTTTTGACAGGTAAATTGACACAGTGAATAGTCACTCTCTAAGGGCAGAAATTGAAGCTGGCAGAGTACCATTTTAAACTTGCTTCTGGGTCTAATTCTGCAAAGTACTGAACCCTGAAAGGTGTTGAGAAGCACCTGACAGTTTACAAACCAAAGGTATAAAGACTCAAGTGTCTCCCTGAATTTCCAATGTCGAAGCTGCTGTGGTTGGACAAGAGAAAAATAAGGGAGTTCCAGAGGCTGACATGATGAGGGATTGTTTCTCTCATAATCCAAGGAGGGTGAGGCAATCATTAACGTAACCCCTTGCTAAGGAAAGGAGCTGTGTGTATTTTTAGTGCCTGCACACTGTCCCACCTTTCATGAAATCTATAAAAAAATCTTCAGGTTTTTGGAGCTGTGTCCTTAAAGCCAAGCCCTGTGTTGTCCAGGGGAGTCCAGAGCACTGCTGGCAGGTGTCTGCTCCAGTACTCACAGGTTAATCCCAGTGAGGAAATGCACCTGTAAAGATGAGGTAACCTCTGGTTAGTGGGGCAGAAAATACTGATTTGTACAGACTGTGACTCCCTTTATTATTTTGCATGTCTTGATCTGACTGAAATTGCTTTTACTATTTGTGCTTTTTAGTTCAAAGCTTAAAAATTAAATGTATAAGAATTCAACATAAACAATTTGAAAGTACTGGAAAGAAAATAAATAAGAGAGACATGGGTTTATGTCAAGTAGTACCTGTTCTAGCAGAGGTTTATAAGCCCAAGCAGTTTTCCCTTGGCTGGAGAGTGTTGCCTTCTTCATTGTTTTCAGTCTATTTCAAGTATCTGTCACCAGAAGTGGGAATGGTGTCAGAGAACCTGCTAAGGATCAACACCCCACCCTGTGGCATTCCTTGGAAATGCCAAAGCTCACTGCAAACCACACAAGCCAAGGAACCCTTCAGCTACAGCTGCCCCCAGATACGTCTGTGCATAGCTTTTCTACAAGCACCTTCATTTATCACACTGGTTTTCATCACCTGATATTATTTGTACAGTAATTCTGCTCAGGAAGCCTGGGCATGTGGCTTGATTGTTGGCACTTAGTTGCACGTGCTGATGGTGTAAATGTGAGCTGTCTTGCATGGATGCCAAGCGTTGTTCCATGCTCATGGAGAAGCCTAATGTTTTTTAAAGAGATCCCTTAGGTTCACAAATTCTACGTTTATTCTCTGAATGTTATCCAGTAATCACTGAAAACTCACACGTTCTTCAGAGTGTTTGACATTGAAGTGCTGTTTTTGGATTACTGTCCTGGAATGAAATGGGCAGAAATGCCAAAAGCAATCATTTCTGGGAAAAGGAACTTTCCCATCTAACACAAGCCAGCTCTGAATGCTTCTGTTTCTCCAGGTGTCTGCACGGTAAGTGCGTGGCAGCCAATGTTGCTTACACCTGTAAGTGCATGGAGGGCTACACGGGCATGTACTGTGACAAGAAGAACAATTCCTCAAATCCCTGCAGGACTTTGAAATGCAACCACGGGCAGTGTAAAGTTTCAGAGCACGGGGAGCCCTACTGCGAGTGCGACCCGAACTACAGCGGAGAGCTCTGTGACAGAGGTAGGATTGCCGCTTTACCCCTCTGTTTGCACCTCTCTTCCATGGGACTTGTACTCGGGGGTAAATGGCAAATAAAGAAGATAAAGCTAAGCAGAGCAATACAGGGAGGAGAAAAGAACCACACAACACTATTAGCTGCTATCTAAACATATGGAAAGGGGGACGTGTGCAGTGGAGAGTTTTATTCTCTGTCTCCTGAATCCTCAAAGTTTTGCTGCTCCCAGGACTCAGGTGGGATGTTTAAAGAAGAGGTTGTTCTGAGGTTTACCCTCAGCAAGCAGGGTTAATTGCAGTGCTGGGAAAGGTCTTACCCTGCATACCAGGGAGATGCTGCTCACTTGAAATGGCATGCAAGATTCTCAGCTTGCTCCCTCCAATGCAGCTGGGCAGCTTTCCTGGGGAATCCAAGATCATGCTGGACTTTCCTGCTAGGGCGGAGACCCAGATCTTCTGCCCTGATCTGACAAAACTCACTGGAAACTCACTGAGTTTTAACTTCGTCCTTTTGTTACTGCACAGAAGGAAAGGAGGTCTTTTCTTGTTACTATACAGAAGGAAAGAGCTGGCTTATATTATTTTTCTTTAGGTTGTGCCTTTCCTGTGAATGAACCACAGACTTTCCAAATCATACACATGTCCAGCCTTGCTGAAATGTCTCTGGCTGCTGCACAGCGGCTGCAGAACAGCACAGACATTTCCAGGTATCCCAGGCCACTCGTGTCCTGCAGAGCAGGCTGACCTTTGCTCCTGAGAAGCAGACATGGTAAATTAATTCCTACTTTGCAGCACTGTTGCAGGATTCAACACTCAGCATCCATTAAAGCATTTCCAGAAGGGCTGATCAAAGCCAGCAGGCCTGTTGGCCTCGGCCTCGCTCCGGATATTACACATTTGTGTAACACAAGCTCTGTTTTGATGGCAGGTACAAAGCAGTAAAGGATTAAGGTCCTTCTCGTGCCATCTGTTTTTGAATCACAGTACGAGTACAGGGCCGTTTGCTAATATTTGGGGAATATCTGGCAAAATAGTTACTACTCTTTTACATCTCTGTTGTCTTACCAGAGAACCTCTGCCAAGGGGACATCATCCGAGAAGTGGTGCGGAAGCAGCAGGGCTACACGTCGTGTGCCACTGCCTCCAAAGTGCCCCGCCTGGAGTGCCGGGGCAGCTGCGGCAGCGGGCAGTGCTGCGTCCCCCTGCGCAGCAAACGGAGGAAATACTTCTTCCAGTGCGTGGATGGCTCCACCTTCACGGAAGAACTGGAGAGACATGTGGAATGCGGCTGCTCAAAATGCTTATAAAGCCATTCTCCGGTCTCCTGCCACTTTAATCGACTCAGAAGCGCTATCAAAACGGGACCTATTTACTTTCAGAGTGAAGAAGAAGAAAAGAATTATTAAGTATATTGTAAAATAAGCAAAAAATAGAACTTATTTTTATTATGGAAAGTGACTATTTTCATCTTTTATTATATAAAGTATCGCACCACTTTGGGTATATGTATCATATAGTGAGCTATTTTTACCATGAAACTTTTTTAACAGTTGTAAGAAAAAAATTTCAAAAGTTAAAAGTTACAAAAAAATAGTTATATATATATATATATAAAGAAAACATAGCCTAACAGGAGGAATGTGGGGTGACTTTATATGTATGCACAATGAACAAACATAAAGGTGTTCCAAGGACCTGCCGCCGAACTGATACGGGGCTGAAGAAATTTCCTGGCTGGGTCTGCCAAGCGAGTGGATCCCTGTGAGCAACTGCAGCCCCCTGCCTGCTCTGGCACCTGGAGAGCCTCCCCCCAGGCCCCTGCTCTGCCCACCACTGCCAGCCTTGGTTTGCTCCTGTACAGTGGCCCCACTTGCTGTTCGTGAACTTGTTCCCCAGAGCACACAGGCACTGCCGTAGCTGGAGGCTAATTACATTATTTGACTATTGTAACACTATAATTCATTTTTTTGCTGTGTATGTTGTATTTATCTGTGTTCACGTTATATTCTTGAGCAACTGTATCTATAGAGCACAGGCAGCTTTATCCAAAAGAAGGGTACGAAGGGAAAAGGAAGTGGGGGAAATTTATGTTGCTTTGGGTAATTTGGGGGCAAAATTTGAAATAAGTGCTAAGTGATGCCTAATAAATGACACAGTACTTTTGTGTAAACTCCTCAGCTATGTTATTTCCCAAGTTTGTGCCTTCTTGCTCCCAGCCTTGAGCCCTTTTTTGTATATGAAATATAAGGAATGCACTGCTACATAGTTTGCCACACCTTGACACTTTAAATTGCAAAGGTTGTAAAGAGCATGAAAGTACTGCAGGTGCCAGAACGCACCTGCAACATATCAGCTTTTACTGCCACTGTCACTTGAGCCATGGGTGTGAGCTGGGCTGTAGCTGCTGCTCATCCTCACTCTGGCACTGAGCAGATGGCTGCTTCCCCACAGCTTTTTAAATGAGCAGAAGTTGCACTATATCCATGTGAAGGTATTCAGTCGACATCTGTCCGCCCCAGCAGCGCTCTCTGCTCTGCACCAGGGGAGGTGTCACAGCTCCATCCAGCGCAGACTGACCAGCTCAGCCAAAGCTCTTCCATCTGCACTGCTGTGCCCTGCACTTGTGCCTCCCAAAGGACGCCCATTCACTTGAGCTGTGTTCAGAGCAACCGCTGAATAGGAAATGGATATCAAATTCTCACTGTGGATGTGAAGCAAAAACTGACTCTGGGACTGAGTTTGATTTGTGAAGGGTTTTTGTCAGGGCTGCCTTTCAGGGTCAGTACGTGTGTGCAAAGCACACCATGGATACCTTGAAATTTCTCTTGCTGTAAGATTTAAACCTCCCTATCAACAACTATTCCATTATCTATGTAATTTCTTTCTTTCCCTAATGCAGCAAGTATTATGGTCCTTTCTTCAGTTTCTGTCTCTGAAAGAGGTAGCTAGAGATTCTTAGCAGCCATAAGGTCCTTCTGGGAATGCTCACTGGTCTCACCAAAAGGATTTCAAGGTAGGGGCTTCAGCAAAGGATGAGTAGTAAAGCTGAATCAAGAAAATGGGGCTTTCATTTGATTTGGGCTTTGGAAAGATGCACAGAATGCAACCCTGCCATTGCAAATACAAATGTTTATTTCCCATTAAAGCACAGAGACCATCTAGCTATTATACAGCCAGAAAGCTCTAACACGGTCCTGCTGTGTCAGTCTCTCCTTAACTGCAGCAGTTCATCCACATTTCTTTGTTATGACCAGAGCAGCATGAGCAGAAGGGACATAACCCATGCAACAACCATCTCCCAAAATAAATATCAGTACATGGAGCTGACAATCAGTGAAACATAAAACAATCACTAGTTAATGTGCCAAATTCTGATTGATACAGTACAGCTCGAGAGCCAGGGAAAAATTAACCCTGCTTACAAGTATTGTGATGTGGGCTGCTTTTTATTTTTAATACAGTAGCAAGGTCATAGCAGCTGGGGTTTGTGGTGTACAACAAAAATCACCTAAACTCACAACCTACAGGGTTTAAAATTTCCTTCCAAGTAACTGCAAGCACTTGTGCAAGTATGTGCTGGGCACACCAACACCATTAATGGTTCATTCCTGCTTAAAACATTCTAAAGAGCGAGGTGCTGTGGTACCGAGAAAATCCAGGCTGAGCAGTGGCTGCCCAGCCCTCCAGTTTGTCGCCAAGGCCTGCAGAAATAGCCCCTCTTGAGCACTGCCCAAACCTGTTTTCGCTTTGTCCCTACAGCAGCAACACTTGTGAGAGAGACGGTGCCATTTAGCGGTGGCCTCGCACCTGCTGGAGTGTGCTTGGAAAGGAATGTCCTGGCAAGGCAAAAGCCATCAACATCTTGTTAACACATCACTCTGGGATTTACTGAGGCAAAGCCTTGCAGCAAAGGGACCAGCAACAACTCAGCAAGGCCAGCCCTGTTCCTGGCCCATTTCTGTCGTGGCACTTCAGTGTTAAGTGTCGGGATAAAGAACTAAGAAATTATCTATTTTGTAACCAAATGATGCAATTTTTGTATGCTTTT
>JAWWMP010000028.1:4367735-4433809 GCA_035047865.1 Dendrocincla tyrannina
CGCCCCGGCCGGCAGCGAGCCGGGCCCCGCCGCAGCGCCATGAAGATCAAGGATGCCAAGAAGCCGTGTAAGGCCGGGCCGGGGAGGGGGCGCGGGCCGGGCCGGGGCTGCGGGAGCGGCCCGTGGACACGATCCCCGCTGCTGGGGCTCGGGGGAGCCTCGGTGCTGCCCTGCCAGCGCTCCGCTTTGACCGGAGAGCCGTACCAGCGGCTTCTTGGGTGTGGGTGATGTGTGTGATGAACACGGCACTTAATCGCGGTGCCCATCACCCGTGCAGGTGGATGCGGTGGCTGCAGTTTTGCTTTCGAAGGGCTAATAACTTCTGATTCTCTTTAGAGGGAGTCATGGCTAGGCTTCGCGAACGAAGGTTTGGGAAGGGTTAGTGGGAGTGTTTGCTAATATTTTGATGCAAGCCTTTCATTAATATACGCTGAGTGCCCCCCTCTTTAATGAAGCGCAGCTGTAATAGTATTCTCATTATTTATTATTTTGTAGCACCGTATTTATTTTGGAGGGCACAAACGGGGTTCAGCCTCAGGTGAAGGCAAACAAAATGTCTGAAGATTACAGGTACTGCTTTGTGGGAAGAGAGATATAGATTGAGCAAAGTTAATCTACATGCAAACGATGTGCTCTCGGTGTAGCAAATGTACAGCTGTGCAAGTCAACACATCTGTCAAGCTAATACAGGTGTGCCTTCGCTGAAAGGGATGCAGGTGTTGCTCCACCGAGTTTAGCATCTTCTTTGTCATCATACTTAAAGACATACTTTCAGGGTGAGTTGCTGTATAGAAGAGATGGCTAGTCCCAAATTTCTGGGCCTGCTGCTGGCCCTGTGGCATGCCTGGCAAATGAACAGCATACAGCTAAAGAGAGGATATTGAAAGGGGATGTTTTAGATATATTGTTAGCAGCCCAACAAGAAAATCATCAAACATGTATTTAAAACAGGAAGTATTAGCATAGCTCTAGAAATAGCTATAAAAGCTGTGAAAGTACCATGTTTCTTGTGGTCTGTTGGGGAAACCCTAAATGTGCATCTTGTAGCACATGAGTAGTCATTACCTCTTGTTAATGGAAATTCCTGAATTTACTGTAATGATGCTTATGAAGAGGACAGTTGTGACGGCTTTCTTTTTTTTTTTTTCCCTGCCCTGGTATAATACTAAGGAGTGTTACCAAGACTCTGAAGCAGTAACTGGCTGCAAAATGTTACAGTGGTTCGGTAATTAAAATCGTGAGAGTATGGCTGCTCCTACTGCAGAAACCTTCTACTTTCAGGGGTATCTCTTGCTGGACTTCAAAGACTTCTTTTGTGTAGTGGTGGATTTAAACCCCATGGTTAAAAAGCAATGCAAATGTTATTGAGAAGTTTTAACTCCTTAAATATGTCGTAGTTGTACTCTTCCAGTTCTTGAACCTGAACTTGGATGTTGGTTTCATGATGGGAATTAGAAGCAGTTGGAATTGCATAAGCAGGAGGGGAAAAATACAGTGTCAAACTACGTTGTTTATTTCTTCTTGACTCTTGAACATACTTAGGAGCTGGTGGCTATTTTAAAGATAAAGCACTTAGTTTCTTAGGCAATGAACTTTAGACTCATTTTGCTGGTCTCTGATCCTAGTTAGTCACATTGACTGAAGTTGGAGAGCCAGCTGAATTTTTGAAGAGGAGCAGATTCACAAAAGTACTGAAGATAGAAAAGTCCATTGCTGTACAGGGGCTCTGGTGCCCAAATACTGCTGTCAGCTTGGTTTAACTGCTCTCACTGACATGAAATCTGAGTTGGGCTCATTATACCACTTTTAAGACTGTTTAAAAATTATTTGGGTGAGGCAGTTGTAGGTAGTTTTCAACACAATTGCTGTGTTATGTTCCTTAGATCACATGAGTATCTAATCATCTGTGCTGGAGCTAAATTTGATGCAGGGGAAAAATGGTTAGTTATTTGACTTAAGAATCTGCAGAGTGGAAGGGAGAAGATTGCTTTAGCCTACCTGTACTTTCATCTGTGATATTTAGCATCAGGAAAGAAAGCATGATTGCTCTGACTGTCAGTTTCAGTCATAAGAGAGGGTAAAATGGAGACACCCAGCCAGTTCAGGGCTTCTGATTTGGATACACTGCTTAGACATGCTTGCGTGGTCCTCCCTTCCAGATCTTCCCCTGGCTAATGCTGTCACTAATTTCATGGAGTAAAAATGGTGAGAAGTGCAGCTGAGTTTGTGGAACAGGACTTCTGAGATTGGCTGTCTTGGAAGGGGCTAGTAAAGGGCCATTTGAATCTCAGTTGGGCAGTGTCAGGCATTTGCAAGGAGGATAACGAAATTCAAATCAGGAAAACTTTGTCCTAAGTTATTGTGGCAGTGGAGGGGTTGTGGAGTCTTCATTCTTGGAGGATTCTTGAAAACTTAAGAGGTCTTAAAGTCTTGGCTGGACAAAGCCATAGTTGACCTCATCTAGAGTGGGCAGTTTTCCTGCTGGTGTGACTGAGAGGTCACACCAGATGATCTCAGAGGAACCTTCTGACCAAGAGTTGCGTGGTAACTCTTAGGAAATGCCTCTGGGGAAGAATGGCTGGCAGTTTTCAAGGAAACTTCCAAAGGTTGTTTGTGGGTTGAGATGATAAATGTGAGAGCAGATAGTCTTGCAGAAGTGCTGCTGTGTGGGATCTGCCCAAAGGGGAAAGAGCAGTGGCTCATTCAGAGGGAGCTTTGCATGTTGGCGGGGGAAGGGGAGAGGGACAGTGCCAGCTTTCTGTGCTCTCCAGGGGAGCTGGAGCCCTTCCTCTTGGCTCTGGAGAGTAATGCATTACTAAAGGAACGGCAAAGACTGCTGTCATTTAGTGCACTGTGTATGTTACTTTTTACAGTGCGTTCCTTTTGATTGTTTATTGAAATAGTTTGGGAACAAATGCCTTTACTTCCCTTCAGGTGAATTGAGACATGCTAATATATGAATATACACAGCAGAGATTTGCAAACTGCTGTATCAATATAAAGAAAAAATGAAAGATTCAAGTTTATTTTCTCTAATGTGGTTCTATGGACACATGTAATAATAGTGGACACAGTGATCTCATGCCAAATTAGTGTAATAAAATTGATGAAAAACCCATTTAGATTGACAGAGAATCTCTTTTAAATTTTTTTGTTGTTGTTCATAGGACTTGCTGCATAGCCTTGGGTATCCTAGCACTTTTTTATTAGTCCTTGAAAGATGATTACTAGCCAATAGCATATGTTACATGCTCTCATTTGACTGCAGTTGAAAAATGTATTTCTAATAACAGATTTATACTGCCGGGCACAACTTATACTGTGTTAAATACAGTGTGTCTGTGAGTGTTAAGTTATGCCTCTGCATGCTGTATCTCACTATAATAACACCTCTCCCCAAAGACATCACTGCTGAAATGTCAACAAAATTAAGAGAATGAGCAAGGAGGGAGAAGATGAAAGCAGTGGTGTTTTGTCTTGTGTTAGCTTTATATGACATCCACTTGTGGATGTGATAAACCTCATGAAGAGCAGTTGCAGTAATTGCCCATTACCACCTGTCCTCCCACTAGCAAACATGGCTCCTCTGGAGTGTGGTTAGAGGTGGCTGAGTGGGAAAGTGCAATGAGTTTGTGGAGCGTGATGGAGAAGTTTTCCCAGGAGGGAAATGGGGCGATGTGCCAGGGCATGTCAGATACATGTAATTTATATGTTAATTTTGCCCAGTCCAAATGTGTCTTGAGCTGGACTTGGGATGTTTGAACCACAGACCTGATACAAAACTTGTTAAGGAGAGAAATTCTCCAGTGTCTCAAGGACAAAGGACATTTGAAGTGCAGTTTTGCTCTGTAGAGACTCATAGGCCATGTACCTCCCCTGGACATGGGTACAGCAAAGGCACTTTGCTGCCTACCCATCAGGTTCATCCTGCTTGGTTTAGCATTTCAACAGCCTTTGGTGTGTTTTCTCTTAGCTTGTCCCGTTGCACACGTGAGCTGCCTTAGCCTGCCAGCTGATTCAGCTTGAGTTAGAGTTTGCCATCAAGTTTTACTTCACTGCCGATGTTTTAGGGAAATACTGGAAGTATAAGAATGGATGCACAGATACAGAGGAAAATGCATTTGGAGAAACTGCAAGATACCTGTAGTTTGTGTATAAACACTTAAGTGTATAATAGTTCAGTATAACTTTGAAATAGTTATTTGTCGTGTCGTTATTTGGGTAGGAATGGGATCAAGGTTGTTTTATCAAAGGCTGCATACTGACCCAAATTAGAAGATAAGTTTTGGGCATCACAACTGATAATACTGCATAGTTTCCTAAGAACTGTTGCAGTGCTGGCAGGAGTACACTAAGGTTTTCATGGATTTCGTGATCATTTTCCTTTCCTCTCTTTTAAGGCGGTATAGAATCATGAACTTTGACACCCTTTGGTAGTTGTTCCCCAGGCCACGTTTTGTACCTGAACTGTCTTAATAAAACATAAGCTTTCTTACAAAAATGTTGTAGGCTGTTCTCTGTTGTCACTGGCAGCTGTGAATTTACTTTTTTTCCCATGGTGTAAAGGTTCCATCTTGATTTAGGAGGTAGCTACTCTTTGAACGTTGGTTCTTGTTAATTTAAAGCAGGGTTGACCCAGAATATTACTATATCTCACAGTGAGAAGGAAGCATTTCAAAGGTGTTTGTGTTTCAGATAATGTCACTACATTCTTAGGAAAGAAGCTGACAGGAATTTTTTTTTTTACAGTTTTTAAAAGCTAAATACAAATAGAGATTAAACTGTAGAATCTTTATACTTGACTCAATAAAGGGGGAGTAGTTAAGTCTTTGAGTTTGTAGTTCCTGCAGCTTTGGATCCAAAAAAATCAGAATACTATTGGGTGGAGAACTTCAAAGGTAGGTCCTTGTACTCAGCTGAAGCAGAACCCGTGGAAAAGGAAAACATTTCCACCTTTGTGCTTATATTGACATGAGAGACTTTTTACTGTAATTGTTTCCTTTGGCATATAAAGGTCTTATATGATAAAATATAAATAACCTTAGGATTTCTGCCAGTAACTGTGTACACCAAGAACCTGAGAAGTACAGACACAAGAGAATAAGGCCTCCCTGTGTATCTCTGTAAAGATCATTATGGTTTAAAAAGCAACCAGCAGCCACACCAGCATGGGTTTTCTTACTCAGCAGAACTGGTACATCATTGCATGACCACAGCACTCTTCCCATGCAGGAAGTGCTTTTCTACATTGCAAGAAAGCAGTTCTAGGAAATCTCTTAAACATCCTGATTTTTTTGAGGGGTTTCCCCCAGAGCTATCTTCATGGCATGTACAGAACAATCTGTTGCTTTATAGCAAAGATTCCTGCTTGCTGTGTCTAGGTAGGGACCACGGTGGCTCCTGGCAGAGCTGGGGAGTGAAAAAAAGTCTGGATTTGGAATTAAGACGGTTACGTATTATGATACTCCTCTTGCTATTCTGGAGACAGTTAAAATCGGAGTGAAGTATCACATTAAACACCATATGGGGTTTTATTTCCCGGTTAGTGTTCTATTTCACATGTCTGTCTCAGACAGTAAAAATCTGTATTTTGTGTATTCTTAAATAGAGCCTGGCTTGACATCCTAAAAGCAGTATGCATGTTTTTGAAGGAATTTTATGTAGTCTATCCAAGGCAATTGGGCTTGTTGAATAAAAAGCTCAATTGTTGAATAAAAAGCTTGATTCTTGTTTTTCGTTTTTTCAAATTGTTGCTGACCTCTGCAGAGAGGAGCTGAACTTTGAAAAGATGGGCCCTGGATTAGTTCTGTGAATAGCAGTCAAATTCTCAGCAAGGAACACTTCTGAGCTGTTCATCACTTTCTGTGGAATCTTCCTAGGAATAAGAATAGTTAGAAAGAAGAAGAGCTGAGAAAAATCTTTTAATGACCTAGTCCCCATAGAGCTGTGGAAAAAGCCCAGCTTTAATGCAGAGGGATTGATTCTCCTCGTGAATTGAATCTGTGGAATGGTAGTTACAGTTGTGCAAGTCCTGGTATCTGCAGACCTGTAAGCTTGAAGTGAAGTTTGTGTAATTGGTGTTGGTGTCATCCAGGCACGTTGCTTTAACTGTGACTGCTGAAAGGATCAAGGTGATGGCTGGGGATATTTTTTTCCAAAAGATTGTGTTGCTGGCATTCTGCTCCCAGATCTCTCACTTAAAGAAACATGACCCACAGATACAAGTGTAAAAATACTTTTTCGAGTAGTTTATATCTTCTCAGCCCAAGATACGCACCATGCTATTTTTGTCGTGTTCCAAGCCAGTTTTCAAACATCAGACTGCTTGGGAAATCTTTCATGGATTTGAGAGACCACACCAGCTACTGATGCAGATGTATGTGCTGCAGATATGCTGTGTAAGAATGAAAACTTGTGCTTCAAATATGCCTCAAAGGGCAGCAGTGTCACCTTAGGCAGAGAGCTGGTGTATGTGGTTTAAATGTGTTAAATTTGATGCAGAGGTTCCTCGTATGTATGGCATGGCCTAAAGTATGTATGTCCTTTTCAGGATTAGCCTGGCTGCTGGAAGTCTTGTAGGAAACTGAGGTGTGTTCTCCCTAGCAGTCTGACGAGTCCTCCATTCTGAATCTCTCTGTGGCTTTATTTTAACCCTGCAGATGAAAACACTTCCAGTAAATGGAAGAGGAACGGCTGTTTTCACATAGGTTCCTGTTTTCTCCAATCCCTCTGCATCCAGATAGGAGGGGTTTTGAGCCAAGATCCTCCCAAAGCAAACTGCTTCAAAGGCTGCAGCAATAGGACATTTCCATGTTGTGTCCATATACAAGTATATTCAAATTCAGTAGAATCAGTGTATTTCTATTATTTAAAGGCAGCTCAAGCATGGATAAATCTTGTGTCTGCAGTCCCAACTGACTGTGCCCTTGCCTTACATACATGTATATACATGTATCCCCTTCTGTGTTTGGAAGACAAAATGGCTGTTATTTTCCTGGCTGCACCTGTAATAAAATCAATATAAATCAATCAAGAGTGGCTTACAAGCACAAGAATCCTTGTGTAATATCTTCCTCTCCGTTGCTGGTATAAAGAGTAAGATAACAGGACGTGGGCCCAATTGCTTGTCACAACTCCTCCACCTTTCAAATGAAACTTGAGCACTGTACTTACCAGCCAAATCTTGTCAAATTTTTAATTAAAAAAAAAAAGTGAAACTTAGTGGGGTTTGTCACAGAGGTGAAAACTGACCTATTTCTTTAGTTTCAAAATCCTCAAATGGCTGTTAAGATCACTCAGTTAACCCAGAAAACGGATATTGTGCAGCATGATCCTGTTTTTCAGCGTAAAATACATTCTCATTAAAATTGTGGAATAAACTTACAGTTCAGCTGCTCTTGTTTTTTACTTGGCATGCAAGGTTCATAAACCTTCAGATTTATAGAGGTGTGTGACTAATGCTATATTTGCAAAAGCCTTTTAGATCATTTAACATGGGATGTGGTAGATCTTCTGACAAACTGGCATGACTTGCACCAAATCTTCCTTAAGCTCATTGCCTGAACTTTCAGCTGTTTCCCTCTCCTTCCTGTTGTGGAGGACTAGTTCCTAGTTATTCAGTAGGCCCACTGAGCAGAAAGAATCCCAAATATTTTAGGTAGTACTTGGCTTGCTGTGTCCTAGTTAGATTCTGAATGGGTTGGATTGACTCCTACAGTCACATTCTGGTCTACTACTTCCCTTCTTCACTTTTGATGTGTGGCATTTTTTTATGGCAAGAGGCTGAAGCTTGGAGAGGTCACTCAATAAATTGTCCGCTAATTGTGGTCAGACAGTAAGGTGATAAATTTCCTTATGTCCAGGTTAAAGAAGTCTGGCTTGCAATACTAAAGGCAGTTCATGTGTGGCTTTATGCTGAGAGCTCAGCTTTATGCAGCAGATATCAGGGTTATAGACCTTCTTTATTTCCATTTGGAGCTAGATGTTGCTCACAGAATTTACCCTTGTATTTAAATTTGGTTTTCCAAGATGAGTAAGGTAATCAACTAAATCTTTTTTGCTAGTATCTGACACTATTGTCTGGACACCCATTACTGCAAGTGGAGGCAACTTTGAAATTTCTTTTCTTTTTAACTTTAGCACTCAGAAATCAACCGACACACAGCCAGCCTTGCCTAAATACATTAAAATATTTTGGTAGGTCACTCTTCTCAAGGATAGATCCCACCGGTCATGTAAATTCAGTGTAATTGCATCTTGCTCATGATGGACCTGGTAACATCTTTTTGGTTTTGTTCCTGCATTTCATGCTTCTGTAAGATTTGAATTGCATCTGAAGAAATAAATTGGAACTCTAAAAAAAAAAAAAATGAAAAAGGCAAACCCAAGCAAGTTATAGTGTCAATTAGAAAATAAAAACATGAAAATAAAAACATGAGTCTCCCAGCTGGATATTCAGAATCTTTCTGAGACTTGCAAGTTAAATTTTAAATAGTTCCTGGGAGATGACAGTAGGAAAAGACTCAGGTGAAAACGTTGTGCTTGCTGTAGGGTTTCCAACTATGTGTTTCACTGCACATGGTTAAGAAGATTTATTGGTACAGCATATTTAAATTACAGTCCTGCATATCATAGACCATAAAAACTCTATTAGGAACTGCAGTCATCCCACAGAATTGACAAAGGCAAAGCACTTGTGGTTTGCTGTTGTTGTTTTGTAGTACAGAAAGATGCCCTTCCTAGCCAAGGTACAAAAAGCAGGAAAAAAAGAAAAGAAAAATGGAATCTAGATCTGGTAATATTAATTTTAGGACTTGCTTGTAGTTCTCAATGGAATTTTTTGCTATCCCTTTAACTTCAAGGGATATCAATTGGGCATCTTAACTGTGTTGGTTTTTAAAGTGCACACAAATAAATTAAAGCTTCCCTCTCAAGCAAGCATATTGTGTGAGGAACTGCTAGAGGAAGAATACTTGTCCTGCTCTGTTGTCAGCTCTAATGTGTAACCTGCTTTCTCCCCGTGTGCATTGCAGTCTTTGTGCTGAAGTGCGTCAGAGCTATTATTTTAGAAGGGAAGGTTATTTTAATCCTTTGTTCTCAATTAAAAAAAGTACCTGAATTTTATTTATGAGTTAGTCCAAAAGATGTGGTATAGCTTGGAGGAGTTTTAGTTGGGCTTTTGGAGCACATGTAATAGCAGTTAAATGTGTGGAGTTGCTAATTTTCCCATTTTTACCTGGCCAGAGGGATTTTAAGGTCATGTAATTGAAATGAGCACTAATTCCTTGTTCCTGTGAAGTTTGTTGTTAATGGCGTGTTGAAATAGAAGTACAGCGTTGGGTTTAACTCATTATGTTCCATGTATGGCTTTTGCTCTTTAAGAAAGCTAATCCATGATTCTTGTGCCTTCACAGCTTTCCCATGGTTTGGCATGGACATTGGGGGAACGTTGGTGAAACTTGCCTATTTTGAACCTATTGATATCACTGCAGAGGAGGAGCAGGAGGAAGTTGAAAGCTTGAAGAGCATCCGCAAATACCTGACGTCCAATGTCGCCTACGGATCCACTGGCATTCGAGATGTCCACCTGGAGCTGAAAGACTTAACGATTTTTGCTCGAAGAGGAAACTTGCACTTTATTCGATTCCCGACTCATGATTTGCCTACTTTTATCCAAATGGGAAGAAATAAAAACTTTTCAACACTACACACGGTGCTCTGTGCCACCGGCGGTGGCGCGTACAAGTTCGAAGAAGACTTTCGCACAGTAGGTACCCTGTCGTGCCTCAGCCTGGAGCTGGTGATGGCTTAAATAATCAGTATTTTTAAAAACTCTGCAATGCTCAAATAATTATGAACTGTATTAAGTATGATGGGAAATTACAGGCCTCCCAAAATCCACACCACCTCTTAAATTGTCTTTCTGCTTTATGAGAGAACAGCAGCTTAAATGTCATGTGCAATGCTGAGGAAGAGCTGTAGCGAGCCTAAAGCCCCACAGAATTTCTGTCTTGTGGTTTTCTAATAATCCTGGGAGTGTTAATGAAGTTGCAAGGATAGTTAGTACAATGCCATTGAGCTTTTTATCTGCTGACATCTTAGAAATGACTGTTTGACTTCTAAGATGGGGGAGGAAATCCACAAACCTTGAAAAGACATGTAAATGTGTGAGTTTCACTAAGATAACACTCAGTGGGGCCTCTGGGGTACTTGGTGTCCTTTTTTAGTTTTAAGTTGATGAAAAATGTTGTGAATTTTTCAATGGATTGATGTCTGAGAATCTCAAGAGTTATCTTTGAGCTTACCAAAGCAGATACTTATACTGCTTGTCTGTTCTTGATTCAGGCCTGATATCTAGATATATAGTCAGGTGAATTTGCTAGTTCATGTATTCAGAACTTACATCTGAATTATTTTTTGGCTTTGTATTGGGACTGAAGTTCCTGAATTAGTCGCCTGAGAGAGCTTCTTAAAGTTGGGCAGTACAAATATCCTCATAAATTTGTAGAGTGTTTGTGCAGTGTTAGAACATGTTGACACAGTCTTTTTTCTTTCTTAACACAGATTGGAAACCTCCAGCTGCACAAACTGGATGAGCTTGACTGCCTTGTCAAAGGCTTATTGTACATAGACTCTGTCAGCTTCAATGGCCAGGCAGAGTGCTATTATTTTGAAAATGCCTCAGACCCTGAGAGATGCCAAAAGATGCCTTTTAACCTGGATGATCCATACCCATTGCTGGTTGTTAACATTGGTTCAGGAGTCAGTATTTTATCAGTCCATTCCAAAGACAACTACAAAAGAGTAACTGGAACAAGGTAACTTAAAAACCTAAGTTGGGGTTGTTATTCTATGAGACAGCAAGGCTCTGTTTTCACAGTGGTTCCTCTCCCCGACTCCTCCATCTATCCTTTTCCTCACTCCTTAGTATAGTAAAGTATTTTATATCTGGTTTACAGCTGCAGTCATTGAAACCTGTTCCCCTGGTTCTATTATTGAGGAATTTAGCCTATCTTATTCAGCAGTTAAAAGAGTGATAGAAGTGCTCTGTACTGAGAGTTTTATAAGTTTGTCTTAAATTTTGATAATGTGAGCCTGTGTTCCTCTTGCTCCATAAGAACAAATATGTCCACATGTGTTCTACAGTAAATGATCAAGGATCAGTCAGTGGCATGATGAGGGTATTTAAGGAATTTGTCTCTTAAGTCTTCCAGTGTACATTTTCAGAGTTTATAACTAATTGTCACCTCTTACTGTATGGTTACCTGTTTGTAAGTGACTTACAATAATGTGAAATTGATTGACAGCCGTTTGTGATGTGAACCTCAAGCAGCAAAGCAAACGGCTGGATGTCCAGGTTGGAGGGCTTTATTTGTGTGTTAGTCAGTCATAAGAATCTTTCATGTGAGTAAATACTATTTAAAAGCAACTAGTTCCCTTTGTCCTTAGTCTAGGTGGAGGGACCTTTCTTGGTTTGTGCAGTTTGTTGACGGGCTGTGAAAGTTTTGAAGAAGCTCTGGAAATGGCATCCAAAGGAGACAGCACACATGCTGACAAGCTGGTTCGGGATATTTATGGAGGAGATTATGAAAGATTCGGCTTGCCAGGGTGGGCTGTAGCATCCAGGTAAGCAAGAGTCTGCTGGTTCTTTTGTTGGTTTGGTAGGCTTAAAAAACGAGACTTGAACCATTAATGGAGAGAAAAGTGCTTTTTTTGCAAACTTCTGTTGTAGTCCAGTTATGTTTTTATCCTAGAAGTATATATGCTTAGCTTTCTAGGTTTAAAGCCACAGGCAACTGCAGATGCCTGCTAGCTAGTTACTGAGGAAACCTCATGTGGTGTGTCATGGAGAGGGGGTCAGGGAGAACATGAGGTGATCACAGGAGAGGCAGGAATGAAGTGCAGAGGTGGTGTGGTTTAACCTCTGCAGGGGGCTAAACACCCACAACCACTCACTCTCCCCAGTGAGATAGGGGAGAGAATTGGGGGAGAAAAAAGTAAAATTCATGGGTTGAAATAAAGACTGTTTAATAGGACAGAAATGGAACAGAACAGAATGGTCCCCTCCCGAGTTTACTTTGAGAATGGATAGGCATTCGAGTGAGGAAGCAAGCATGGCAAGTGGGAGGATTCACCAGTCAGACTCAGGCAATTACTTAATTCTCTGTGACTAGATTTGCAGAGTAGTCTTGCCAAGGAATAAGACTGCATTTTGCTCTGCATGGTTCTTCGTGGAAGTCAATCTGAACAAAAATACTTTGTTGGGGTCATTATTGTAGCAAGATTGACTGTTTCCTTTGAAGGAGTAAATACACACATAGTGTCAAATTGCTGTATTTAATACAGATTTTGAAAGGGAGCTCCTCAAGAGCAAACATGAGACTTAAGTTCTGTTATAGCATAAAAATTACATTCTGAAATTATTTCCAATGCACATTAATCACTTTGTAATTAATAGAAATTTTTCTTGTTCTAGTTTTGGGAATATGATCTACAAAGAGAAGAGAGAGTCTGTTAGTAAAGAAGATCTTGCCAGAGCCATATTGGTCACCATCACCAATAACATTGGGTCTATTGCCCGGATGTGTGCAGTAAATGAGGTAAAAACTGACAAGGAAATGATCTATCTACAGGTCTATTATTTGTTTTCAAATTAAATGACTGCCAAAATGATTTATAATTTTAAAGCTTTTGGTACGTTCTCAAATGAGAAAATTCACGCAATGTTATGTAGCCTTGGGTTGGGCTCACAATCATCCTGTTTTAGCAAGGGGACTTCCAGTCCTTCATCACCACATCCTGTGCTCCCCTGCTCCCTCACTTGCCTGCAGGCTTTGGGCTCCATTCCTTAGCAAAGCTGGTTTGAAGCACTCCTTGTCAGGTTACCCTGTTGGCAAAGATATTCTTGTTCCACTTCACCAAAGACGACCAAAATATTCTGAACCAGTTTCTAGTAGTTTAATCACAGAATAGTTAGGGTTGTAAAGGACCTGGAGATCATCCAATCCAACCCCCTTGCCATGGGAGGGTCACCTAAGGAGTTTGTCCAGCCCTGAAACATGGACTCTGAGAGAAACTGTGGACTCTGTCCTTGGAGAGTTTCAGCATATGTGACTTGAGCAACTGCTGCATTTAAGTTGCTGAAAGACCTGCTCTGAGCAGTGCGTAGGACCTGATGGCCTCCAGCACTTTCTTCAAGCTGGAATTATTCTCTGACTGAAGCCTGTGGAAAGCCTTGCTTCTAATTAAGCATTATTTTTAATTTTTACAAACTCTTGAGACTTCAGATTGTTTTGACAGCTGTCATCTTGCTGGTTGATACCAGGATGGTTTCCTGCCATCTTCTGTTTCTCAAAGTTCTGCTGAACAGAGCCAGTATGTGCTTAGAGCGCTGCTTAGAATCTCTGGGTGTGATCACCTCAGAAGTACCAACAACCTCCTGAAATAACTCCCTTTGCTTAGGAGCCAGACTAATATATTTGTTTTGTTTTAATGTTGAAAGCTCTCCCTTAATTTCATTCTCTGACTTTCTCTCATGTCTATCTTGAGGAATAAAGTTAATTTTGTGAGTATTAAGTTAATTTTGGATTTTTCCTTTATTGCAGAGCTTGATAAGAAAGAGTTAAAATAAGGGTGAAGTTCAAAGTACATGCTAATAGTCTGAGGCAAACACATGCAATTTATATTTAAGGGTGGGAGTAAAGGAGGACAAACCAGAACTTGTAAACTGCACAAACTAGCTTTATTCCAGTTTCTTTTGGTCTAATTCCAGCTGTGTCACAGGAGTACAAATCATAAGAAATAGTTAATAGGGATACACAAACTAATATCTTGACCTGATAAATGAGGGTTAAATGGATGTAATTATTTTGGTTTCCTTTAATAGAACAGAATTATGGTTTTGTGCTTTAATGGTATATCTGCTTTGTCTTCACTGGGAACTAATCAAGGTTGTGAAAAACAATCTCATATTAGTCTTTTGACTAGAGGTTGAATTATCATACTAGTTTTTCTAACTACTTGGAAACAATTAATATATTGATAGATTGAATGTAATTAAGTGCTTATTTAAGCACTATGTTAAGGGTTAACAAATTTTCATTGCTTCTTCCTCTTTTATCATTTAACCAGTGTTTAATGTTGCTTCCGCCTAACACTGGATTCATTTCAGTGAATGGGGAAAATGAAATGATTTTTCACTTTTTTACATTTAACTTGATTAAAATTCACAGCTCACTTGCAGTATTTAACATTTGTCCTAATGTGAAGCTGAGGTATATTGAGGTCTGAAGATGAAAGGAACACCTGCTCTGTCTTACTGTCTTCGGCTTCTTTACAGTGCTGCCTTGTTGCATATGGATCAAGCAGCATTGTACAGGGCTATGAAGGCACTGAGTCTTCTCTACCAAACAGAACTAGCTTTCATCTAATTTCGCTTTCAGCCGGGCTGTTTCTTTGGCTTAATTACTGAAAATGCCGACTTAATTTGAAACACAAATGCTACTTGTCTGTAAATTAAGTCCTTTAATTCTCGAGGGTTGCACCGTTTCTCCATTTCCCCAAGTATGCCATGTTTTAAATTTTGGAACCATGTTTTAATTGTGGGTTGTTTGTTTTTTGTGGCTTTCCTCTTGCTGGAGACAGCCTGCTCTTTCATAGCTCAATTTTTCAAAGCTGTGTTAAATAGTGAGCGGACTTAATCCTTTGCTGTTTTTCTCTTTTCTTTTTAGAAAATAAACAGAGTTGTGTTTGTTGGCAATTTTTTGCGTGTGAATACTTTGTCGATGAAGCTTCTTGCGTATGCACTGGATTACTGGTCAAAAGGCCAGCTGAAGGCCTTGTTCCTAGAACATGAGGTATGCTGGGCTTCATTTATCTGTGTGTGTTGTTTCACCATTAATCAAAAATGCATGTATGAGTAGCTCTCAGGTGATATCCCGAGGCACCAAGTACTCAGTAAACATTAGAAATGAGAGGAGCTTTATCATACTGGATTGGTGCTCTGGGAACAGCTCTCTGCCAGGGAAGGACTTCAGTCACTTTGGGGTACCTCGGTTCATGCTGTGGATCTTTGCAGAGGGGCAGGAAGATGTTAAGCTCTGTGCCCAGGGTCAACAGTCTTTCTTGAGTTTGGGTGGAAACAATAGTAAGTGTTGTATTTCAAAGAGTACAGAGATCTGAAGCTTGTGCCTGTCAGACAGGCCCATTGTTCTCAGCTGGGCTTGAGCAACATCCTGAAAGTCGAGACTGCTTTTGACAAGGCCAGCTTTCATAGCACCACAGACCCCTCAGCTGTTGTAGTGATTTTATTCTCTCAGACTAACCTGCTTTTGGGCAGCTTCTGCCATTTACATCAGTATGTGATGCTGAGAGTTTTCACCTGTTTTGATCAAAATACAGGCAAAGCAGTATTAATTACAGGTGCAGCAGTTGGAAGATATGTAATTTCTTGGCAGTGGGTTGGCAATTATCTTCAGTTTGTTGGTCTGAAAATATTACAGCATGAGATCTGTTCCCCTTCAGCTGATTCTCACAACCTTTTTCCTTCATTGCTTATCCCAGGAGTGACAGTCTGTGCCAGTCTCTGCAGTAACAGCAGAATATTCTGTGTTAGTTCTTCAGATTTTGGTTGCGTAAATGTTGAACTCTTGCATTTAGTCAAGTGTATTTTCCAAACACTTCAATATTTCATAGAGGGAACATTTCACTCCCCCACAGGGGAAAGGTAATTCAACAGGGGAATGTGGTTCTTTGCGTAAGTAACTAGGCAGTTGAAAATTGTGAGGTGCAGTTAGTTTAAGAAATTCTTGACTTGTACTTTAGGAACAGTGTTACTATGGGTATTCAAGATCTTTTGGCAACCAAAATATGCAGCTTCTCTAGGAAAAAGGAATAAAACGTGATTTCCGTGCTTGAGGAGTCACTGATACCTGCCTTAGAAGCCCTGCAGTGTATGGTGAGGCTTGGTGTGAAATCACCTAAAGTTAATCTAGATATGAGGGATAAAATGTTTGTTTCAGAAAGCTTTAAAAGATTACTGGATGTTAAATATTAAAAGTGTATGGTGTGCCTTCTGTGGCATTGGTCCCACCAGATGATTGTTGTCACTAAAATTCAATATCCTACTTAAACCTGATTTTTTTAACTTTTTTTTTTAATCTATAACAGGGATACTTCGGAGCTGTTGGGGCTCTGCTCGGGCTGCCAAATTTCAGTTGAGATCCCAGATGTCACTACACTGAAGTATCTCCCACCTGAACAACACTTGTTTATGTCAATGGGAATTCAGTCTGGGGAGGGGAGAAGAAAACAGCTGATTTTCTGTTACTGTTTTTAAGAAGTGATTAGCTACTGAGTATTGCTGTTCTAAGGAAGGGGGTTTCACTCTGGGCATTGGAAAGTGAACTGTCTGTGGTTATCATTTATGTTCTTTGGTACATGTGGCCAGTAGTGAACTCATAATATGCAATACATCCTCTGAAAACAACCTTCCAGAAATTCCAGACAAGGGAATGCCAAACTGTTAAGTGCTCAGCATGAAAATATTGCAAGTTTACTCCTGCGGCTTTAGGCCCATCAGTTTTGTTTATAATTAATTAATGAAAAATTATCGTCATTAGTTACAGTATATTATGAGCACAATTTCCCATGTGTACTTAGAGAAAACAACTTTAAAAACAGCAAGGTACTATCTACAGGATGAGGAAACTGTAGGCAATTACTTCCCACAGTAAGAATAGTAAATATTTTTATGTCTGATAGAAATAATATTAATGCTTTAATTTTCAGTGGGAAGAATAGAAACATAAAGAATCAGCCAAAGCAGCAGATTAAGCAGTTAATGTTTTGAAAGTTTCATGAAGATATGCACTGGCTTTCTTCATTTATTTGAAAATTCAGCTGGTATTTTGGAAAGATCCCTCTATCTTTGATTGAATTTGGAAAAGAGTCTAGTGATTAATGAAGGCAGTTTTGGGGGAGGGGGTTTTTTATTGGGTTTTTTGTTTGGTTGGTTTTTGAGGATATGACTTCCAAAATGTCTTCTGGATTTTTTTGTCTCTTTTATCAGTCTTGCCATCATGAATCTTTATTTGTAAAGGTACCACAAAGCCTGAGAGAATTGAGAAATCCTTATAAAATAGACCAAATATGGGATCTCATAATTCTGATGCTTTGGCTCACTTCTGTGGAGATTTGGAAAATTTTGGCTGCTAGTTTGAAATTGTGATTTCTGCTTAATTTTGTAAAAGTTGATCAGAATCTGATTAGGTGTTGAAAATGAAAGGTTATTAGCTTACTTTTGGATTTGGGAAGTTTGTTTCCGAAAGCTGAGGACATCATCAGAGTTTGTATTGCAGCACCAAACGGACCAATATTTAGTGCACTTGCAATATGGAACATCAAATTGTGGCCTTGGGATAAAATCCATACTCTGGAACTGATCTTTGGGGTTTTCTGTAGACTTTTAAAATTCACAGTTGTGATTATTGTAATAAGTTTAGTCCTGAAGCCAGGGCATGAGATCTTAAACTTACAAGACTATTATACAGTCATTAGCTACATGAATTTTTGTGGACTAAAGAGCTACCCAATTTTATTATATTTTCATGTTAAATATTTCCTGTATGTGCATGAGGAGCAACCAGACTGGAACACATTGATATCTTGGGGTTTAAGGCATTTTTAAAACTGATTGCTCGAGTATTCCACAGCATGGCTGTGTTGTATTTACAGATACATCCACCTAGTGTGTTAGAAACCCTGTGTGCTATTTCAGTCTTCTCTTTCTTACAATGCAAAGCCCCATACTAACATCATAGGTTATCTTTCAAAGTTTTCTGTGGTCCTGTGAGAGTACAGTACCTTAGAGTAGGCAACTCATGAAGCGCAATTCCAATTGCAAATGCAGTTCCATTTCTTGTCACTTTTCCCAGTCCTTGTACTAGATTTCCATTGTGCTTGCTTTGATGTTTCACTTTAGACATAAGCAGCTGCAAATTACACTCACAGTTCACCTGATCTAATGCTAAATCAGAGCACTTCAGGAAAAAAGTAAATGCGGTTTTTATAGAATATAAATGCTGTTTATTGTTCTTTTGGGTTATGATTGACTATCAAAAGTAAACTTTATTTGGTTATAAAACTGTATAAACTTAATTTTCTGAGTGTTCTGACAGCCTGCTGAAAATTTTGCAAACTAACTGCGTATTTTATTTGCAAAGTGAGGTACGTTAAGACATGTACTACAGCTCCATTAGAAACAGTTTCTTTAGATCATGTTTATTGCTACTTCACTTCTCTTTGGGTGATACTGAGAGTCCTCTGGAAGCAGTAGTTAGAAGCTACTTATATAGTTAACCAAAAGCACGCACAGATGATGATTGCCTAATATCCATGGTTAATTAAACCCATTGAAGTTGACATGACCTAAGATGCATTTTATAAGTACATTGTACAGAGCTACAAAATAAATAAGTGGAGTAATTCTTGAATAGCTGTACTGTATAGAAACTACTGTGAGAATCAAAAAGTATGCCCTACCTCTGGTTTACTTCCCTTGAGCTTCTAAAAGAATTGGCTTCCTATTGCTAGTTTTATCAGCACAATTGTTACTTCATTACAAGAGCAACCTGAGCAGTTGTCAAGCCCTACTGTAAAGCCCAGGGGTCCTGTATTTAAGCCACATCTTTGGGTTTCATCTCATTTTCTGCCAGCTTAGAATTTGTTATTAGAGTCCCCAAAGAGTGACTCTGCCACCAGGAGAAATTATAGGCATCACAGATAGTTGCAAGATAAGCCTTAAAGTCTTATCTTTTCAATCTATTTAGAAGAGAATTTCAAAGGATTGTTTCTTTCATACAAATCACTGAAGTAACTTGCTTTCTGCTCATCTTCTCTGTTTTTACTTTCACCCTTATCATTTCCTCAAAGCTAACTGGTTGAAGCAGCTTTAGGGTGAATGGATGCAATGTGATGCACTACAGCAGAGAAAATGTGGGGTTGTCTTCTCAAGTGGAACCACTTCTCTAGAGGAAAGTTCTGTGATACTTCTAAAGTAAAATGCAAAACCCATTTTGAATGTGTAATCATTTTCAGCTCAGCCGTGTGAGTGCCTTTTAATTTTTTCATACAATGCCAACTTTAATGGTACTGGGACTTTATCCATGAGGTTTTCTAATGGGTGTTACTTACCAGAGAAATGGCAGGTAATTTTATTGGCCATGGAGATGATCCCTTCAATCCCGTGTAGCAAGAGATGCCAGGAAAACAGCATCAGGTTTCTGGCTTCCTATCCCTGTAGCCCTTACCTTGGGGTAATGCTTTTGCATTCCTTGGTCTCATCCCTCTAGCTTGGTTTTTTTAATTATTACACACAGTTTCATTGTATCAGTATCTCCCTGAGAATCATGCAGGTTCATAGTGAGATAGGTACTGTTTATTTCTGAACAGAGAAATTCAATTTCAGGTGAAGTTATTCCAGTGTATTAAACCTAACCACTTCTACCTTTCTAATTCTACTTAACTAACTGCAGTTTGAATGAGAGAGGATCTCCCACAATACATTTTGAATATTTAACAGGCTGGAATGAACACAAGATCAGTGTTCTTTACTGAAGCTAGCAGAGGTTTAAGTATAAACCCTTTTTCGTTCTTTTTACTCAAGTCTTGATATATTTAGCAGTTCATAGAGAAACTGCAGGGATACACTTCCTTTGTCTAAATGTTTGGTCAGTATTTCCAAAGGGTGTTCAGACCTGCCTTTTGCAGATCTTTCCCTCTCTCAAGCACCTG
The DNA here is from genome assembly GCA_035047865.1 of Dendrocincla tyrannina. Lineage (NCBI taxonomy): Eukaryota > Metazoa > Chordata > Aves > Passeriformes > Dendrocolaptidae > Dendrocincla > Dendrocincla tyrannina. Next base: position 4,387,527 of record JAWWMP010000028.1, read on the forward strand.
TGTGATTCTACCAACACCTCAGTTCACAATGAGGAGTTACAGAATGGAAAGAACATGAAACCATGCTGTCCCACTTAACTCTAAGGCTGTATAGTAAGACCAGAAGTTCTGTTCTGGGCTCTCACAACCCTTCAGAAGTACTGTGACATTCCTGCTTGCATTGGAGCTGTTGGTAGTACACATGCAAGGTGCTTTAAGGGCTGTAATACTGACTGTCTGTCTCTTAATCCACTGTAGGTCTTAGGAAACACCTGCTTCCACACGAGCTGCAATAACTTCTCATTTCTAAATGTTTCAGAATAACAGTGGGATTTTAAGATTTGGAACTAATCAAAGTGTCTTTTTCTAGAGCCAGATAAAGCCTAGATGGTGTCTTTCGCGTTCAGTCATGAATTTACATTAATGAATAAATCTACAGTCAAGCTGTTTTGAGCTATCACTTCAACTGTTCACATTCTGGATATCTGGGTATCACTGTAATCCTGAAGAAACGGTTCAGTTGAGTTCAGAACAGAAGTGAAGGGCAATGTGGTTGTGTTGAGCTCGTTCTGGTCAGCTTCTTACCCTTATTTGAACAAATAAGACTAATTCTTTCCCCTGTCAAGGTTTTCTTATCTACATCCTTTTTATAAAAAAGGATTATGTAGGCTTAAAAAACATGTGATACACTAACAGAGCTTTGCTGAGGTTAAAAAGTGAACAAAAATCAGTGGGTCAGGTTAGAAGTGTTTGACCAAGGCTTGCAGGTCACAGAGAAGGGCTCAGGACATGCTTGACACAGTTACTGGTTGGTTGTATTTTTTTTATTTCCCTTTAATGTGCAGTCACAGTGGGTAAATGTCACAATCATTTTGGATAAAATGGGTGAATTTTGTCCTCAGACGTGACCATGGGAGTTTAAAAACTGCTTTATCACAGAAGGATAAATCCTGCTTGCATTCTTTTTAAGTTTCACTGATACTTCAAAGTACATCGCCAGTATTTTGTCATCTGTGTTTAAATTCTCTAAAGTTAAAAAAAGCCTGCAAATAAGCTTGTTTGATTAGATTTGTTTACTTCACACATATAAAGCATATTAAGTATTCTAAAAACACACTTTCTGAGAACATCTCAAAAGATGCTGTAATCTATTTGTAATTATTAATGTGCTAATGGAATGTGTTTGAGCAGTCTTAGTTTGCATAACTGAGTGCCAAATCCTGCTCACTCTAGTTACTTGAGTAGATGATTCTTTTAAAGTAATGAGCAAGATTTGGCCTCAAGGTCTTCTGCCTGGGGACCACAGTAATGATACTTTGCATATTCCTGCTGGTGCTAAATCATTTGTTAAAAATAAAGATTCTAAATAGAAATTGTAAATAAAATATTTATGGCCTAGTCCTTTTGACAGACTTAAAATTTATCATTTGCCAATACTTTTTGGCCTTATTTCAAGTTTCCCTTTTGGGTTTGTTGGGGGTTTTTTTGAGTATGTGGACTGTGTGTGTTAATGTGGCGAGTCATTGGCAGGTGTGCTGCTTTCTGTAAGGCCCATAATGTTCCCGTGGTGCATTAGGATACAGATGACTTTTCATCGCTCTATTTCCATGTCATCCTTCAGCTTGTTATTGTAGCTGTTTGCACAAATAGTGTCAAATAGAACTCCGTTGGCATTTGTTCTCTGCTAAAACTTCAAGAAATTCAGCCATTACTGAAAGCATTTTGGGAAGCCGTTGAGAATTCAGATAGACCCATTTAAAGTAATTTTAACATCTAAATGTGCTAATTAGCCTTGCCTATAAAATGAACTGGAATATAGTGTGTCAGTTGCTAATCGCTGCTATAAATTGCTATCATTTCACAATTCTAGCATCAGTGTAAGAACATTGTAAATACAGGCTTTGGGAGGAGGTATATTAGTTTGAGATTGTGCATTGCAAACGAGTTTATGAGACTGGTGAATTAGTATTTTGAGACCGATTAAATTACAACACCTAGAACATGAAAATAAGTGTGCTGGTGTTAGGGCATAGAGGGCTTCTGATAATCTGCACTTCTCCATTCTTGAGTTTTGGCATTTTAACAAACGAGCATTTAATTTTCCATCTGCTGTCTCGTCATGTGCAGGCCTTGTAATCACCAGTTGCTGTCTTCAGACATTTGTTTTAGTTAGCAAAGCAGGCAGGCAAATTGATAACCTGTAAACCCTTGTAGGATGAAGTTCTCTGAAGAGCCATTTGGTTAAGTTGCCTTATTCTATTACATTGCACTCATGGTATGTCTCCGCTTTCTTGTTTACTGTTCAGACACTGAAGATGTGATGTAAAAATACGTGCTACAAATTTTTATTCATAAATTCCTGATGAATACCTTTGTGTCACCTGTTAATACAGCTCTTGTAAATGATGCCTTTATGCCATCTGTAATACAGCTCTTGTAAATTGTTTAAATTATTTTTGTTTTTATAGATTCTCATTATTGAATGTACAGATTAGATCCCTTTAATATGTCACTGAGTAATTTGATTTGGGCCCAAATATGGCCAATGTTGTAATTCATCCCATCAAAACTGTAAATAATTCTTTATTGCTTGTTTGCATGAATGAAGTTTGGATTTCATTTGCTTTGTCATAACCCAACTCCTCTGTCACGGGCCTACTTTTTACAGTTTATTTTCCTGGGTTTATTACCATTTGTTCTGTACGAATGTTGAAACAGTACTTTGTCTTTTCCTAATAAATAATTTGAGATAGTTCATTATTGGCCTGCATTTGTGGGGCTTGGGGGAGGGATTTCTGGGTGTGTTCTTTTCCTTCAGCATCATAAATTGTTGTGATGTTTGATGCTTGGGGTTGTGGTGGAACATTTTTATGCTGTGGCAACATGACTGGTGTGGTTTCACACTCTTTTCTTCCTCTAATAAGCCAGTTCTTCACAGCTCTTAGATTCAGGTCCTGTTTTTAGAAACAGTGGATGTCCCAAAGAACGTTGAGTTTCACAGTATTGAAGAATAAAGTGCTGTGAAGGCACTGGAAGCCTTCCCCTTCCAAATTAACTCGAGAGCACCTGCTGCTTCCTGCACATGGCTGGGTGAATCACACTGGTATTTTACTGTTGAATAAAATACTTTGTGTATAAGCAGCATGTTGTACATAAACTAATTACTCCTCTGTCAGAACTGCCCTTTGCTTACGTTTTCAAAAGCCAAATTACATTGTCCTGAAGTTGTTCTAACTTGGATGCCTGATGGGCAAGAGGTTGTGAGGAATTGAAGCCTGTGCCACAGCAGCGTGGTGACAGTGCATCTTGTGACCGGCTTGCTTTGTTCAGTGTGCATTTTCTTTTCAGTGCAGAAATACCTCTTAGAGTGAATTGCAGTAGCCCTTTGTGGAAGCTGGTTTGCATTTCAGCTGGAGTCCTAAACCAATGGCTGGTGCAGCCCTTGGGCAAGCTGAGGGGACAGGGCAGGCTGTGTGAGCTTCTTTTACTTCTATTTTAGCTGTTGATCGTTTTCTTTTTTAAAGAAGTGCCTATGAAACAACTTCCTTCCTCTTACTGTAAGACTATTCAAGCCAGCTGTATTTGAATTTTTGTTGGACTCAGAAATGCAAACCTCTAATTTGATAATAGAACTTCCCTCTTTTTTAGGGCTCTAGATTAAAAATTGTTTGCCCTTTGTCCTGGAGTGCAGCCCCCTTGTTCTAAGGTCCTGCCTGTCCCTCAGCAGGTGTTCAGTAAGTAGATCCATTTTGCCATGCTGGGCTACAGCACAAAAAAGTAGTCCCAGTCACCTTGTGCCCCGTGTGTGGGAGTACCAGGGTTGGCCACATTCTGCTGTTCCCAGCCCCGAGGGAGCAGGCAGATGTTGACCAAGATCTGCAGGTTTATGGCTGCCTGGAGATCAGCCTGCAGTCTGTGAGTAATACAGTGTTTTCCTCCCTTTCCTGAAGGGCCTGTGTTAATGTATAAAAGGTTGAGTCTTTCATAACCCAGGTGTGTCCAGATAATGCAAATTATAAAGCTGCCTCTGGCATAATCTGCTCATGCACTTTTTATATCACGGGCTCTGGTCTGGTTTGTTGTTTATGTAAAATTATTGATGTCATTTGATAGCAGATAATACAAATTCCCAGGCAAAATTCCCTTGTAGGTGTACAAGGGTTTACACCAGCAATTTAAGAGGAAAAGGAATTGCTTTTCAGACTTCTCATGTCCCTGTTGAAGAGCAGCTCACAGGGTGTGGGGAATGCTGAGATGGTGCTTCAAGCCAGCCCTAAGACTTCAGGCATGGCTGGGGTGGACAGCACAAGCCCTCCCACGGGCGCCTCTCCCCTTGATTTTCACCCAGGATGTTGCTGTTACTCAGTTGTCCCCTGGTTAAGCAGAGACTTCAGGAATGCCTTACCTTTCATGAAAGGCACGTTGCTTAGCTGATGGTGTGCACCAGCACCCAGGAGCAGAGTGCATAAGGATAAGGGTGGAAAAAGAGACAACCCAAACAAAACTCCACAGTCTGCAGGACCCCATACTTCATAAGTTGATACCAGGGGAATTGCAAGTGTGCAGCTTCTAATAACCTGATCTCCTTTCTGGCCATTCATTTTATTAATCTTAAATTTGCAATTGATTCCACTTTCAGTCTGGGGTATTTAATGGCAGCCAGTTTTTCAGACAGCTTCTGCTTTCCATTACCTGCCCCTCTTACCCAAATCCATTGTCCCACAGCTGTGGGTGGGGGGCACCCACAGGCAGGGCCATCTGGCAGGTGCTGCTCTAGGCTGAGGTGTCACATCAGCTCCAGGGTCAGCCAGGAAAGGGGAGGAATTTCAACAGCATGAAGACGTTTTTCTTTATACACTTATAAAAGGGGTCACTGATCCTCTCCAGCCATGATCTGCATGAGGTGTGCTGCTGACAGCCAGAGGCTGTAGCTCTCTCAGCTTTTCCCAATTAATCCATTACTACACCCCAGCTGTGTCTGGTATTTTTTGGGTGCTTGTCAGCTCGAAACTGAGACCTGTATGAGACAAGAAAACACTTTGGTCCTGCAGTTCTTGCATCCTTTGGGGGTTTGATTCTGCTACCACAGAAAAACAGATGATGTGGAGGATGGAGTAAAAAAACCTTCAGACAAACAGAGACTCAGCCCTGCTACAGGGCACCTTTAAAAAATGTGTTCCAGCTCCCACCAGGAATGCGTTGTGGATGTTATAGGCATTTTTCACACCAAGCACTGCTGCTCTTTGCTCTGAAGGGTGAGAATAAAACCTCTGGGGATCTCATAGAAGGGGTGTGATTTCAAGTTCTCCATTTTCAGCTGCTTTTCTCCCTCTCACTGGGACCTCGCACAGGGAAGGGGGGCAGAGAGTTGCCAATGCAAACAGCTCTGCTGCCAGACCAAGAGAGGAGCTTTAGGCAAACATTGCAGTATGTAGGAGGCTCCCTTAGCACACAGATACGGTTACAAAACACTTCACAGCGTGTTCCAGCCTCCAAAATTAATGTGGTAATAATTAATGTAGTATTAATTTTAAGCTGTTTGCTGACAGTTCGCTACCTATGGTTGTGCTTTGGCTCTGCATCCTTTTTCTCTGTATCAACCAACAAACCCAAGATGAATCTTGACACAAAAATAACTGCTCCTTTCCCACCCCAGGTCCCCCAGGCACTGCCTCAGTGCCATGATTTCCCCCATAGGATCAGTTGGGGTGGGTAGCCCAAGGACAGTGGCACTAGATGCTGACCCCACGTGGTTTTGTATCATAAAGATGTGGCACTTGGGAACATGGTTCAGTTGTGGGCTTGGCAGTGCTGGGGGAACGGTTGGACTCAATGACCTTAAAGGTCTTTTCCAACTTAAATGTTTCTATGCCTTCCTTTGACTGGAAGTGTTCAAAAACATGTAGAGGTGGTGCTTATGGACGTGGTTTAGTGGTAGACCTGGCTTAGTGGTTGGACCATGATCTAGAGGCACATATATTTCTAATTTAGCTGCCTCTAGCATCTCTTCTAGAAAGCCTCTCACCCTGGGTTAGATTTACTGGCTATTAAAAACATCCAGTGATGCGTTAAACCCCTTGGTAATTTGTGTGAAACCTAAATTACCCTTATTGTTACAGTTTAGTATCTTTCTTCAAGTCTGCATCTCCTTGTCATCGTCTCCATTTTTACATGTATATGCCACCCATCAGAGGCATTTATACGTTGACCAAAACACATGTTTGAAAGCAAACTTTCACATTGAAACTGTGGGGTTTTTTTAACCAGCCCAGCCCAAACTCAAAGTTTCTTGATAAGCGAGTTTGACTGTTTTACTCCAAGCAATGTGTTTGCAAGAGGAGTCACAGCTATGACCCCAGATGTAGAGTTCTGCCTGAAAGTTGGCCTGTCCCTGGTCTGCGCTTGCAGCAGTTGTTCTAGGTCTGCTGAAGCAAGGAGACCCAAACCTGCCTTGATCACCACCTCAATTGTCTCTTAGTTTATGCTGCCTTCTGCAGCTCCTCCTAGACATGATGGTTGGTTTCAGGGAGGCTTCAGTGGGAGGCTGAAACCCCCAAAGGAGCGAAGGTATCTCAGAACCATTCTAAGCTTATCTTCAAAAGTACTTGCTAAGTTTTGTCAAACTCCATTTTATGCAACCAAGACAGTACTCTGGGACACTCGCTTGATCTGGCAGGATTTCCATGGTCATGGGGGTTTGGGATATCCTTGGGCTGTACTCCCCATCACTCAGGGGGGCTGCACCTTGTGCTGGCCCTGGGGAACCTCTCCCATCACCCCAGGGATAGTACAGACAGTTCACAGCAGTTGATGATCCAGCTCAGGAGCATTTGATCTGAGTCCTGCAGTGATGTACAGAAGCAGGTTTCGTTTCTCCTCAGAGCAGGCAGGATGTGTAAGCAAGCCTGACACGTGCTGCTGCTCGTGTTCCTGCAGCCAGCAAATCCTGCACAACGAGAGCATAAACCCATGGGAGGGAAGGTTGAGCCTTTGCTTCTGGGAGGTGAAACGCTGGCTCAGAGTTTGCCTTTCACAAGCAGACGTGGTGTTGAAGGTAAACTTGGGTTTAACACACTGTGGGGTCCCATGTTTAGGACATGCTGTTTAGCCTAAAAAACCTGTTACAATGCGATGTGATGGCACATTAAGGCTTTTGGTCACTCCTCACGATACTCAACACATCACTGGTCTCTAGTCACTGGAACAGTCACTGCAGTTTATTGGAACAGATTTTTTCCAAATCAGAGTGTCAACACAATACTAAGAGAAATGTCTCTCTCAAAGCCTCCTTCCCTGTTGCTGCAGCTCACGGCGATGGGAAGTTGCTGGAGAAAAAAAAAATCCCAGCATTCTTAGAGAGATTTCCTAACAGCCCTTTCAACAGACACGAAAGTAGATGTGTTGAAATAACACTTGTCACTTACATGTGCGTTTGAAATATGATTCTAGTTTAGAGTATCATTCATGATTTCATTCAAATGCCTGCATTCCCTGAAGAAATGAGACTGCTCTCCTACCCTCTCCAGCTCCCACGCATACAACAACAGTATTTTACTCAAAGGGAGTATCTCTTTCAGACTCTAATAACTTGCTGCTTGGCTCTTCATTCTCTGTCTTTGGAGACATGTGATCCTCTTGAGCTGCCAATTTTTAGCCTAGTATAGGATTATAAATATGTCATTCTGAGACTATGAAAACTAAAGGGTTTTGTTTGCTGGGTGGTTTGTTTGGGGTTTTTTGGGGGTTTTTTTTTGTGCAACATTTTTCTTTTAGAGAATTTCCTGGGAAAATGAGCTCATTTTATTTTAAAAATAAATTAAATAAATCATTCCATCAACTCTTAACTCTGCTTTCCCTGCTCCTTGGCTATGGATGATCTTTGTGTAAATTACTGGAAAACATGCCTTCATTCTTCAAATATTATTTTTCAATCCCTTTTCATTAAAAAGGTGTTGGGGATTTTTGTGAGGTGACTCCCTCATTCCTTCACAGAGCAGCTCTGCAGGGCACAGCCCCTTCCCAGAGTGTCACTAGTCATTCCTCAAGGCCAGAACTGCTGCTGTGGGGGTGGCAAGCACTGCATCTGGTCCAGTTTATTATCTCTAGCTGTAGCTGCTCCTGAGAGCCTGCAAAGGCTGGGTGCCTGCAGCACTTCATTTTTGGGCTTGGCCCCAGCAGCACACACATCCCAGTGCTCACCAGGCCTGTTGAACTGGGATTTGGCCCCACTGGAGCCCAGAGGTGCTCACAGCACCCACCACGGAGCCTTCAGAGCCACGCTGTGACTGAGCCTGGGCTGTGCTGGGACCCTTGAGTGTGGTTTGTAGGTGAGCCAGCTGGGCCTGGCAGGACTAAATGCCCCTTGGTGCCCCATGTGCTTGGCACGGCTGTGTTTCTGTCACACACAGTGAATAATTCGGGCAGTGGTGCCAATAAAAGCACTGACATGGTGCGTGTGAATAGGCAGAGAGAGCAGAGGGAGGTGTGATGGGCTTTGGTAACCCTGAGCACTGGGTACCTCCCCTTCGCACAAACACTGCACTGTGATGAACTGAAACTGCTCAAACAAGTTTTCTTTAGTGATTTAGGCTTAATAGAATCTTCCTTCAGCCTCCAAATTGTTTCCACAAAACCTGAGGTTGGTCCTTTTAAGCCAACCATTGCCGCTTCCAGCCCTGGTGCTGTTGTTGATGTGGATCTGTGTTCCCTCACCACAACAGTGCTCTGGCCAGAGCTAATACCTTTCCTTCTAGGGCAGCAGCTCCTGGATCTCTCCCCATGCACGCCCAGGAGTTCTGGTTCAGGGTAATGCCTCGTGGTGGAGCTGAAGGAAGTGCCTCCAGCTGGTGCTTACATTCAAATGTTTGCACTAGCATGTTCCCACTAGGCTGCCTGAACAGCAAAATATTGAGTTCAGTGCACTCTCACTACTTGATGTTTTTATCATTTAAGGCTTGAGACAACTTGTAAATGCTTAAAATAGCGTGAAAATCCCTGTGCTGGCACAGACTCCCAGCCGTATTGGAAGGCTGTCTGCTGTTCGCCTGGAGTGGAACTTTCATGTGTTCCAGAGAGCAATTATGGTACAGCAAAATCTTAAATAACCAAAGGTATGTGGCAGTTATCATTTAAAAGGAATCCATAGAGGAAGGGTGACAGAATAAGAAGCTGATTTAAAAGTCAGAATTGAGGAGCAACCAGGTGTCCATTCATGTGAGTACCTTGGCCTCAGAGTACTCCATTATAGGATTTTCCACAATTTTTTAAAGGTATTAAATGAAACTTTTTTTCTTCGTATAAACTACAAATAGCTGCACTATTCTCAGGTTCTGTATGTATCCTAAACTTTCCTGTGTGAAGGAAGGAAGAAGCACGGAGAAGGGTTATGGGGAGCAGCAGAGCTCTTGGTCCCAGCAGCAGCTCAGCTGCAGGAGCAGCAGCTCATCCTGGAGCAGGGACATGAACCTCGGCACGTTCATCGTGCAGGTCTTCTCACAGGGACAAGCTGAGCCCACCCCTTGTTTCAGCAGCCTTGGCCCTGGGCCTTTTCAGGACTCTGTTTTCCCAGCCATGGGTGCTCCAGGTGAGGTGCTCCCAGAGTAAAGCCAGTCCAGGTTTGCCCTTTCCCTGCTGGGAAGCAGCTTGTCCCTGCAGAGGGGCCAGAACTGGGGGGTTGTTCCTGCTGCCATCAATACTGTGGTTCTCACTCACTGCTCCCTGAACGTCTCTACCTTTGCCAACAGGGAAATGCGTGTTTGCTTGGGAAGAAATGGCAATGGTGGCCTGTGTGTGACCATCTGCCTGTGTTTGCCCTGGCAGGACTCCAGGGTAAGGAGCTCTCTGCTGGTGCCTGCTGTCCCCCTGGTCTGGCACATAGGAGAGGGCATATGCTGGCTCATGTATTTTGGAAGCAATGAATCCAAAATAAGAGAGATGGACTTGAGCAGTCGGATGGGTGAGGTCCCCCAGCCGTGTCCCACTGCACAGACATTGCCCAGAGGGTGGGAAGTACCAGCCCCTGTGAGAGAGGTGTGAGGCTGCTCCCTCAGAGGAAACCCAAGAAAACAGGACTCCCAATATACCTGTCTCCATTCACACAGTGCTTTTTGTCCTGCCTTATATAATGAATCCTCAAATCTTGGTTGAATGCTCTTCCAGAGCTAGAAGTGACCTTCCTGTTGCTGTTTGCAACAGGGGAATGTGACTGGGGCTAAGAGAGGCACAGGCTGCCTTTACCAGAGTGGTATCTTGACTAGTGTTATGGACAACAAATAGCAAGTTTGCTCTGTGCTCTGAGAGTGTACATTAACTGGGGATACCTGATTGAGTTGTAGCCTCCCTCTGCCAGTGAAACCTCTCCCTTGGCATGGACTGTTTGGGGAAATGGCAGCTTTAGGTGCTAGAGTGGGAAGGAGATCTCTCACGCTGGTATCCAGCAGCTGAGCTGGCCAAATTCTGCATGTAAAGCAAAATCAGCAATCCCTCTTTCCTGGAGCCTCTCAGGATGTTCCAGCGCTGATGCCCAGCCCTGCCCATGGCAGGCAGACACAGAACATCTCTTGGCTCACTTAGACAGTGTGCCACGAGTGCTGCCAGAGGTCTTTGGCTAAGTGATAAGCTGCTTATCTTCAAACTGTCCAATTTTTATTTAACTCTGAACAAATGCTCCTCTGTGCTGGCTAATAAAGTTGTCTCTTTGGGCAAAAGAATGACTGGAGTTTGACCTTATCTGTTGAATCATTCCAGTATGCACATGATCATACACCCCTTTAAATCATCTTGAGAGAGAGTGGCAGTATCCAAACACATGGTTACCAGCTGCAGCCAGCAGCTAAAACATCACACCCATGGTCTCTCCAGGTGCAGATGAAATCCAGATGCACAAACACTTGGGTTCTCCACAAGGGAGATGCTAAACGGTACATAAAAACCATTGTATCTTGGCCTTTAATGCTATGGACGTGTTCAGATTATTTTTGCAGCAAATGGAATGACTACTTGCTGACTTATATTTTTTTAATATATATAGTTTTACCATTCCGGATAATTTAAAAATGCCAACACTACTGAAATGCATCTGCTGAGGGAGGATGTTTGCTTCATCTCAAAATGGCCTGATGTTTTGGGAAATGTTTTGGCCCTCACAGGAGTCCCCAGGCAGAGATGTGAGTGTGAGAAGCTTCTAGGAATGTGGAGCTCTTTGCTGCTTTTCCCTAGCACAGCTTTATTTTTAGCCCTCCTCATGTTAAAAGGCTGTGTCTGGGAAACAACAGGCGGTGCTTCAGCTCCTTTATGTGAACAGCCTGACTGTTCATTCTTGGTGGTTTTTTTTTTTTTGCTTTATGGAACAGATTTTCTTCTTTACAGCTGTGATATCTCTGTGAAATTGTAGGTGACTGCCACAGCCTCATTGGGCATCAAGTTAAAAGTGAAATGAAGCAGCAGCACTGAGAGGCATCGAAACCAAAACTCACCCTGTGCTTCTGGGAGGAACATTTGCTGTCCCCAGAAGACACCTGCAGGGCAAAGAAGGGCTGCCTGGAGTTGCCAGCAGCAGCTCAGGGCACATTGTGGGGCTGGGAGAAAAGCTGTCATGGTAAGAGGCGTGTCAGCCGTGGCCAGTGTGCCTCCGGTGGCTCCTTCCTGCCCTCTTACAACTCCCATGACCTTTTGTCATCAGTGGAAGGATAACTACAGTTCCCTGGGATCAGGCTTGCAGCAGAGCCCTGCAGGTGGCACAAAATGCATTTCACAGCTTTTAGTATCAAAAAGCCCTGGGTTCTGTTAGCATAACTACAGGGAGGTGACATTAAAGGTATCAAACATTTAATGTCCCAAAATGAACTTAAATGAGCATGATATTGTTACTTTACTGTCTCAGTTGCAGCTGCTCCTGATGCTTTTCCCTTCCCCTGAGCAGCAGTCATGTCCAAGTGCTGTGTGATGTTCCCAGCTGCCATGAGCCTGGTGGCAAGGAGCTCTGCTTTGCCCTTGGAGGGTTTGGGATGTCCCTGTGTCCCCCCATGTAGCTCACTGGACACCAGCATGGAAAACAGCCTCTTCCATATGTGTGTCTGCCACTGGCCTTTAGGTGGCCACTTATGTCATGTTTTAAACCTAAATGCCTTCCTCATGTTAAGCTCATCTTTGTTGAAGGGTAATTCCCTATGATGCATCCTGAATGTGGCCATCTGCACAGGACAAGCTTGCTGCTCCAAGCATTTCCCAGTCAGGGAAGAGTGGGGAACAGCCAGGATACTCCTTTTCCATTTGTTGAAAACCAAAGACTTTTTGTAATGGAAGCAGGTACTCAGTGCTCTCTCCTCATCATGACACTAACTTCAGCTGTCTCAGAAACATGGGCCAAAAATTAGCTCTGCATGTCTCAGTTTGTTGTACCAAAAGCATTACCTGTGGCTGAGAGCTGCAGGGTCTGCTCTGCAGGTCCGAGTCCCACCGGGCTCTGAGGAGGGGATGCTCAATCCTCAGTGCTCAATGCAGCTCACAGCTCAGAGCACTTGCTGTGCCTGTCATCCTTGGATTGCCTTCCACTGGGGGATGTTAATTAAGCTGTCTTAATCAGGATGCAGCCTTGCAGCACCAGTCCACAACATAAGGAAGCAGCTTTAGGGACTCCCCAGGTGCTCTCAGAGCTCCCTTGGATGCAGCTGTGTGCTCAGTGAGGAGCATCCAGCTGTTGGGGCTGGTGATGTACCAGCTGGGGTACAGGTGAGTGTGTGTGCCAGTGACACGTGTGCTGGAGCAGCTTGGGAAGTGTTCCTGTGTGCTGAACTCACTTCAGCAAATACCATCAAAACTCCTTCCTGGGGAATACCAACCCAAACCTGCTGCCAGCAATACAAGGACTGGATGTGTGAGAGCTGTATGTAACACCAGCCACCATCCATAACCACCTGCCATTCAAGCTGCCTGCCCATTAATTTATTTTCCAGGATTGATTTTGCCAAGGAGCTTCTTCAGTGTGCAGCTGTGTCACGTATGTGCTTTTGGTGCATACACAGTGGCTTCTATTTTAAAGGCATTTCATTCTCACATCCCAAATGGGGAGGAAACCTAAATTTAATGGTTGGATGTGCCCCTACTTCTTCCAGCATGCTCTTGGAAGCACATACTTTTGGGGGCACTATTTCCAGGTGTGTTACTGAACAGGTATGTGGCAGAGGATTTTTTATGTCCCCATCATTGCTTAGAGAGTGGACAGCATAGGAAAGAAGTGCCCTTGGAGCAGGGTGGTCCTCAGGTGACAGATTAATCCAAGTCCTGGAGGGCTTTTCTGTTTGAACAGTCTCTGCACAGAACCTGAGATATCTCAGGTAAATCCCCTAACACAGGAGAAACTTCCTATTCCAGTTCTAGGCTGGCTGCTCTTTCAAAATAAACCCAAATCAAAACCCCAAACTCAACATAACCCACCCCATACAATGCAGATCTCCAGTAGAGGTGGCAGGCGTGTGTCCCCTTGCACCGCCCAGGAGTGTGGGAGCTCGGGGAGGCAGGAGAAGCTGCTGAGCAGATGGTTAATGCAGCGGGTTGGGAATGCAGAGGTGCAGAGCTCTGGGATGTGCATGGCCTCGCTCCTTATTTATCCTTCTGCACAGAGGGAACAGCTGTGTTTACAGGAGGTAAAGCCAAGCCTCGGTGCTGGGCTGTGCTCCGTGCTGGGACCCCGTGGGGGCGGCTGCCCTGGGCTCTGCTTCCTGCTGCTACCAGGGGGATGTTCAGGAATTACCTGCAGATTTCTCCCGTGAAAAACTTTTCCAGGCCAGCTTAAGAGGCAAAAGCTGGGAGAATGGGCTCGCCGTGGTCCTGAGGCAGCGGTGAGGATCCGTGAGGATGGCGGTGCAGGGGAGACCCCAACTGAGGAGATGCCTCAGCGACCACCCCGGGGGCTCTGCCAGCAGGGCCTGGGACGGCTTCTGGAGAACTGCCAGGGAAAAACGCCTCACAGGTCAGTCCAGAGGCAGCTTGAATCATATACTGGTGTGAATCACGCATCAGGACTATGGCCTTGATCGAGGAATGAAAATACCTTGACATTTTTGGCAAGGGCGCTCCCCTAATGCTGCTGCGTTGGGTGTTGCACCAGAGTGCTGCCTTTGCCCAGGCTGCTTGGTCACTGGTGGGACTGAGTGGGTGCTTTGAATTGATGGCTTGTATACAGAGCTGTGAATATTCAGATTTACAGAGAATTTGGTTGTATACTCTAGCTGGAGTTTTGTAGGCGCTTCAAAACATGACAGGGTCAGTCAGTCATGCAGTGCCCAGTGACCCCTTCTCAAGGCACCTGAGTCATTTTTAAAGCTTCATTTTTGGTGCTTACAGAAACGTGAACTTGAACCCCCACGGTTTTTCAGCAAGCCTTTTTAGGATGTGAAAAATGATGCATCTCTCTGTCCAGCCACCCCCCTACAATTCTTGCACCCCGAGCTCTCCAGCCACGTGTTAGCACATGCAGAGGTGGGCAGAGCAGATACTGGGGACAGTGACAGGTTGGGGGGTGGCAGGTGTGGGGCTGAGCTGGGACCCTGCTCTGCGTGTCCCTAAGGTGAACAATGAATGGGCAAAGGGCCTGAGCTGTTCCTCCTCTCCAGCACATGGTCCCCAGCAGGGATCTGGCAGCATCCCAGCCAGGGCAAGAGTAATAAGCGCTCCAGTTACTGAAAATGGCTTTCTAGATTCTTTTTCTTTTAAGCAGCTCGGTGGGTTGCACATAGCTCTTTCCACTTGGGGTTTGTGTTCATCTCACAGAGACAGGAGGTTTTGTAGCAGCATTTTGACTCACTGATCTCTGGCCAGTGGGGTGTCCCTTTCTCCAGGCCTGAGAAAGTGTTCAAAATGAGTCAAGAGCGCACAGGAACTTTGCTTCTTATAAGCAGACCTTTCAGAGGTGCCAAGGGGCTGGACTGCTATTGTAAATATCCCTATTCCTCTTTCAAAACAAGAACGAAATTGGTTCTTTGGGCTGAGGTTACCTTTCAGTTCACAAGTTTATTGATGCTCCTAGTGAGGCATGATTCTCTCCGCCCCTAGGATGGAGCAAAAAGCCTGTTACATTAATTGGGGACTTTCAGTGGAGGAACAGGCTATTGGGAATTGCATTTATGAGCAAGAGCTATGATTTGGAGGTCTCCAAGGTCCTCAAACTGCTTTGAAAATCCTAGCTCTACTTGGAGTGGGCTGGGCATGCCTCTGGCATTGAAGCACCAAGGTGTTTGTGCTGGGCTGAAGGGCAGCACCAAACCCAGTCACAGCTGGCAGCTGTGGAGTCCAGCACACTGCAGCAGCACCACTGGAAGCAGAGGGGTTTCATCACATGTTGGTACAGGATGTGTTTGTCAGGAGGAGTGTTGAGCACGCCTGTTGCTGAGCAGGAGGGTGACACACGTTCTACCAGGGGAATGGTCTCTTTTTTTGGTAAAACAGTAGCCAGAATTTGAATTACATCTCTTCCAGCGTCAATAAGGGTCAGGATCAACAGGGAGCCTTTCAAGGAGGGCACTGTTCAGGCACTGCTGTCTTGGGAAGGTTTGTGTTATCTCTCTGCCCCTGGGAGTCAGGAAAGCACAAGCTCTACTCCTGGTGCAGCAGTGCATCATGAAGATCAGGCATCAGAACTCTACTGCAGTTCTGTGTTTCTCAGAATAAAGCTGTAAAATAGTCCTGGTATTAACTGCAAAATACATACACGCACGTTCACACAGACCTGAAGAGAAATAGCACATAAAAATATTTTTTAATTTCAAAAATAACAAAAAACAGAAACTCTTTCAGTGGTTCCCCGTGAAGAAGTGCATACTTCTGATTGAACTCAGCCTCGCTCTGCCCAGTGCCACTATTTAGGTGGTGCTTAAAAACCCAAGCTACAGCTATTCAAAAAACCCATAGAGATCATCTTTTATTCTAAATGCAAACTAATGGGCTTTTGGCTATCTGGACCTCCGGTGTTTAAGGTATTTTAATTGTATAGAGCCTCCTATGACAGCAGTTCTGGCACTTCCTTTGGCCACACTGTCCCCTCCTGCCATCCCACATATCCCAGAACCACAGACCTTCATCCTGAGGGCTGTGCTGGTACCTGTGCTGTTGTGACATGGGCTGGAGCTGAGGTTTCTGTAGATATGAAACATGATCTGCTATTTACCAGAGGAGAAAAGTTATTTTTAATACAGTGTGTTTTATAGACTCACAATACAGGAAAAGGGGAGAAAATTAGGCATGACAGACTCCTTGCTTTGTCAAAGTAATTCTTCAGAGTAAAACTGCATTGTTTTCTGTTAGGCATTGTAAGTTATTGTGACTGAGTTCAATCATGGCTGAGATATTATTAGTTATTCTACTTAATGGTGTTAAAACTGAAGCTGACACCTAGAAAGCAACCGTATTAAGTAGGGCAACAGATACATTCCTTCTGAACAATGTTGTGATAAAGGTTTCCAAAGGAGAAATTAGGGAACCCTTCAGTTGTGTTTCTGGGTCAATGCAGAGGAGAAGAAGAAAATAAAACCTCGGGAATGGTGGCATCCCATTCTGAGGTGGGGATCTGTGCAAGCCTTTCCCAGCACTGCATCCCCAGCATTCTCAGCCTTGGAGAGCACAGGATGAATGGTCCTGGGATCCCTCAGCAAGAGGTGGGATCCCAGGGGGATGCCAAGGGCTTCCTGGAGCGGTGCCTCATTCAGAGCTGTGTTTGCCCTGGTGCCCCTTCCTTGCACCTGGAGGTCTGGGCTGCCTTTGGAGAGGGGAGAAACTGAGCAGTGAGCTGTGCTTTCAGCCATTTGTTTCTATTTTGGGACATCACATAAACCCTGCTGGGAGCTTTGGAGGGGGAAACAGGCCAGAGCTGTTTGAAGCAAATCACATAGTGCCAGTCCAACAGAGATGCGTCCCTGGGCTGAGCCTGCCCTGCTCCTGCTCCTCTCAGCACAGCACAGCACCAGCACCAGGTCTCCCTGTGAGAGCTTTAGGGCCAGGCCCTCTGGACACAGTATTTAGGGAATGTAGAGTGGTTTGGCTCCATTGGGGTTGGGATTCCCCTCCTTTCTAGTCATCACCAGAGAGTTGTGCTGGCTCAAGTTTCTTTCCCAGACACCCTTTCCCTGCCTGTGTGTGTCAGGCACCAGTGGCTCAGGCTCTGCTGGGCTGGTGTCTGAGCACAGAACTCCACCCAGCCCTGCTTTGGGATGGAACACCTCGTGCGAGTCACTCTGGCCCGGGTGACATCTCAGAACAGACAGTTGCACACGAGTTGTTCCAGGCTGTGAGAAAGCACCGTGGACATGTTTTCATAAATACAAAGGGACAGAGCCAAGGGTAGTATTTGCTGCCCTGCACCAGCTTCAGGAGCTGTGATACAGCTGCTTCTTGGCTTTGTGAGGAAGAACAAGCGATGGCTACCTGGGCTGAGCCTCGTCCTGGCTGCAGGGTGCAGCAGGACTGGCGTGCCCCAGCTGGAGGCCTGGAGACACCTTCACTGGCTTTCAGGAGAGGCTCAGGGTCTGAGGGCACGGCAGGAGGGGAGTGTGATGAGCATCAGGTAAAGCTCAGCCATGCAGAGCCCCGTCCCTTCCAGCACAGGCAGGTGTTACAGGGCTGAAGATGCACTTGGTGAAGGTTTGTAACGTTGTCCATACTGAAACCTGTGAACTGAGCAAAATCTCACCAACTCCTAAACATTGGCAGAAGGGCAGGTGACATGCAGGTGTTACAGCACGAGATTCAGGGCATTCCTACTGAGCCAGGCCAGAAGGCCCCTACCTGGTGTCCTCCATCTACCCATCACTGACCAGGTGCCAAAACCACACCTGACAATACTGCTCCCATTGAAAAGTACCAAAGATGTGAGCATATGGGTCAAAGCCCTGGGTCTAAGCCACACACTTGCCTGGATAGTTTATTTGCATTTAAGACTCCAAGAATTCGTCCACACAAACTTTTGTAAAGCCTTTGGTTCTTTAATACCTTGAATTCCAGTAAAGAGAAAAAACTATATACTGCTTCCCAAGAGTCTTCTTTTAATCTAGTGAGAAACTAAGCATTTTGGCAAAAAGTTCCCAGGAGTAACAAACACCCCAGGAGAAACATTTCACAAAGTACCCACAACTTAGTGAAAGTACAAGCCATTGGTTTTAAGTTAACCAAAAGAGAAGAAAACAAGAAAGCAAGCAAGATAAGTAAGAATAAGTAATTTTGTGTGCCTGCCACCAAAAGGTCACAGGATGACAGCTTCTGAGCACCAACTCCAGGTGGTTTCATGGAGGAGCTGAAGAAGGTTGGCTACTTCTTTGACAACTGGTGTCATTACTCCTGGGCTGCTGTGCTTATCTCAGGCATCACAGTTCAGGAAAGACATGGGTAAGATGGATAATGTTTCCACTGGAGACCATGTAAAAGACTCAGCTGCTGGATCCCCATGGTTCCTTCTGACCTCATGGTCTCCAGCAATGACAGAGGTGACCAGCAGGAGCCTGTGGTCCTCCCACAGTGGGTTGCCAGTTGAGGGGTTGCTGAAACTCGCAGCACTTGGAGGAGTCCCAGAAGGATGGCTTTAAAATTTATAAAATTTTTATTAAAGGCAATTTATTACATGCTAATTAAAGGAAAAACAAATTGGTCACGTTCCCCTGCTGCCTTTTGTGGTTCTCTTTCCTTCTCAGATGCCATCATGTGCCCTGGCAATCCATGTTGCTGCCCAGCTGGATGCCAGCTGACCCGCTCACTACACAACTTGTGCTCGCTCCCCGCAAGCCACACACAAATGTACTGCTCTGTCTTTGTAAACAGGCTAAAAATACCGTGGTGCTGCTCCTCTGAGGGCCCGGGAGTTCAGAGGGGCTGGGAAGGAAGCCGGGGTCAGGCAGCCCCCGGGGAGCAGGCGTCACATGGAGGCACCGAGCCACGGGATGGTTCCCTGCAGCCCTGCACTCGTGGGGCTGTGAGAGGGGACAGCACATCAGCCACAGCACTGCTGCCCTGGCCACAGCGAGCCAGGGGGCCAGGTCTCCTTGGAGTAGTGTTTGTGGTGTGAGAGTGGGGGAGATGTGACTTGGAAAGCCCCAGGGCTTTGTGCTCCTCTTTGCATGTGCTGGGTTTGGTGGCGCAATGTCCTGCAGAGCTCTGGCCTCCCCAGGCACTGCCACCCCAGCCAGCCAGGGGTAACACTGTCTGCTGAGCCCCTTTCCTGAGGGTCCCCTGTGTGAGGCTTGTGTCTTCATTTCCCCTGGGAAAGGAAGTTAGGGAAGACTATTCCTTCAGGCATCCTATTTCAGAAGGCATCAAAAGGTAATTTCTCTACTCCCCAGACCAGTGTACCTCATTAAGGTATGTGACTGTCCCAACCACATCCAGCTCAGAGTGACCAGGACCTGAGTCTGGATGTCCCCCTGCATGACTGACACAGAAACATATTCCAATCAGAAACCTCCTCCTGAGTTTGCTATATATGTCTGGTAGGCACTAGGACCTGGAATATTTTTGGATTTTCCTTCCTTAGTGCTTAACCTTGTTACCTGGTGTGAGATGGTGTGGCACAGAGTTAATCAGCAATGAGCTCAGGCACCCACTGTGTGCTGTGAGCAGCTGAAAACAGAGGGCAGGGATCAGCACTGCTCTCATAGCATTGATGGCTGTGGTCTCTGCTGTTGTACCCTGTCTTGCTTCCCCTACCTCTCCACTGTACTGTAAATTTAAATGTCCCCTGTGAGAGCCAGGGCTTGGCTGCTCTCCCTGGTCTGTGGAGCTGCCTGGTGTGGGCAGTTCAGTCTCAAATGAAGAGGGTACAGGTTCAGAGCTGAATAAATGTACATAATGGGCAATAAACACATTAAAGCCCAAAGATGCCACTAACATCCTCTAGTCTCCACCTGCCTGAAACCCCAAGGGAACCCCGAACCACACAGCACTCGGGTGAGCTGGCATGAGGGTGGGTGCTGCAGCCATTCAGCCATGCCTGGTGGGACAATGCCCAGCCACCTCACCCCAGGACTGCTCACTGAGAGGGAAATTGCAGCAGTGACCAGCTGGACAGAACAGATTCCATGGAGAGATAGTTTTAAAGAAAGTAACCTTTGCTGTGTAAAAGAGTTTCAGTACATAAGGGTTTTGGTGAAAAAGCAGTGAATATGGCATGCTTTTCCCATCGCCTCTGGCAAAGCTGGAGCAGTGTCAGGGTGGTGTCCTCCCTGCAGCCTCAGCAGCCTGCTTTGCACTGAGCTCACTGTGCTCCAGTTCATCTGGGCCGTGCTCCAGTTCATCGAGGATTTCTCACTGATGTAACCCTAGTGCTTCGAGTACCTCTGCGTGTCCCATTCGCCTCCATCCTGCAGCTGTGTCGAACAGAGCATATCCTGTTCTCACCCTGCCAGCATTCCTTGCTGGGACCCATGCCACCTGCACCTTTGGCACTGCCAAACGCAATCCCTGTCGCACACTCCGTTGCAGATGGCGATGTGAGATGGCAGTCGAAGGGGCTGCTGCTGAATACCGAGGGGGAAAGAGAGGAAACGGCCTGTCAGAGCCCCAGCGAGATGTGCAGAGCGGCTGGAGGAAGCTGTGACCGAGCTGCTCTTTCCCAGGGAGGATTCTCCACCCCGTCCTGGGTGGGATCTTGGCTGTTCTGCTTAAAGCCGAGCAGATGGGGTTGGAGTTCAGTTGCCCCAGGCAGGACTTGCTCGCTTGCAGGGACACAGGAGTAACTTCTGCACAGGACAGTGATCTGCTGCAGCTCACTCTCCCCATGGAAGGTAGGAGGAGGTTTATTTTTCTTCCTTGGTTACTCTATTTCTTTAAGGTTTTTAAACCAGAAATTAAGCTATAATGCTATGAACCAGGAAAATGAGGCATGAACTGTTTTGGGAGATGAAACGACAAAGGTGTGGGTCTGGCTGTTCCCTCCTGGGATGTGCTGCTTCTATTTGGGCTCATTTAATAGAAAACAGAAAGTTTTGCTGTGATAGATTTTGTTTATAGGACTTGGGGGTTAAAAAAAAGAAGTAGCTACTAGAAATGTTGTGCTCTACCACTTCAGCATCTGCAAGTCCCACAGTGGGCAGGCACTCAGTGGTACAGCACAGCTGTCCCTGCAGGGCACGGCAGAAGGTCCCTGTCTGGCAAAGGTTTCTCCTCTTGAGGGGAGCAGCCCCCCATACTGCTGCCACCCCACTGGCTCCAGCCCTGCTGCCCCCCAGGGATTGCCAGGACCCTCAGTGCTCCCATGGGATCCCATTCCTGTGGAGTGTGCACAGCCAGGGCAGGGGAAGGCTTTCCCATGGGGGCTGAGCTGGGAAAGCAGCAGCAGCAGTGCTGTCAGCGGGGACAGCGTGTCAGCCCTTGGGAAAACATCAGCGTGGAGGAGAAGTCACCCTGAGCAACAGTGCCTCTTCCTGAGAAGCGATGGCAAAAGTGATGTGTTTTCTGGGAGGGGACCTTTGGGATGGGTGCCCTGAGCCTGCAGCAGTGGGTGGCTGGAGAGGGGCAGTGGGTGCTGCTCCAGGCCCCCATGCTCAGCTGGGCTCCCAGTCCTGCCCCTGTTCCCCAGGGTGGTTGTTGTCTCCGCTGGCTCAATCCCCCAGTTGCTCTCTTGCCTCACTCCTGCTGTGCCCAGGTCCTCTGGCGGGGCTGGAGCCCCCCAACAGCACCCCCAGCCTGTGGGAGCTGGTGCCCCACACTGGGGCAGGCCTGGCATCGCTCCTGCCATCAACTGGGCCAGCCCCAGCTCCCGCCTTTGCCCAAGGCTTGCTCTGTAATGCCGAAAAAATCCTACAGCGACTGCGACAGCTCTGTAGGAGGGTATTAGGCATCTGTGTGTCAGATGGTGGCCTTTATTTTATTGCTTCATGTACAACACTTTGCATTCTCAGGGCAGGAGAGAGAAGTGTTGCAGCGAATGTTTTCAGAAAAGGAATTAGTGTCATGTTGTCCCTCCCCAATGACTCTCCCCTGACAGACGGACATCGGGGCTGTGGCTGCCCAGCCTTGCCGTCAGCTCTGCTCTCACATGGGCTTGGAGGACTCTTTGCCAGGACCACAACTGGGAATAGCACTGCATTTCTTGTCCTTTGCCTCTCTATAAAATAAATCAAGCTGAGTTTTCAACCCTCTGTTTGCTGATACTCTCCAGCCAAGTTTCAAGTCAATTTGTTTCTCATTGCTCTGCGTCACCCTGGCAATGTGCCGAGCATGAGAACTGAGAAGAAACACAATTAGCCTGCTGCATTTGAGGCCAGGGCTGAGCATCCATCTGTTGGTACACTCAGGTCCTCCAGGTGGTGGAAAAGGTGAAATTTTTTAAGGTAGACAGTAACTTGTGTTTCAGAAACTAACAACTTGTTGACATTAAGGGTCGTAAGACAAGAATGGGTTGTACTGCCGGGTATTCCATAAGCCATGGAGTGCTGAGACAATAAATGCCATGGGAAATGACCCAGAGGGGTTCTGGCTGGAGGCAGGAGGGGCTGAGCCAATGGCCATGCCATGTCCAGCCACATGGAATGACCCTCCTTGCCTGTGGCTGCTGTGCCACAGGGCACTGGGCAGGGAGGAGACACCATCCTCCTGCTCTCCTGTGTGCCACATTCCCTGGTGAGAGCTGCTGGCAAAGCCAGGAGGAGTGCCTGGCATGAAGCCCTGCCTGAGGTGGGCAGCAGGGCCACCAAGTCCCAGCAGCACCTTTTGGGGTGTGCAGAGGTGGGGACACTGCTGGGGTGCTGCAGAGGTCCCTGAGCAGTCCTGGGGCTGCTAGGTCATCACTTCTGGCTCTGAGCAGGGATATCCCCCGTCCCCAGCACTCACCCTGTGGTCAGAGAGCTATTAAGAACTGGGAGGTGGTTCTGGAAGTATTTTCATGCAAATTGCTTTTCTTTTTGGTATAAACTTCCTGTTGCCGCTTCTGAAGTTCACCATTTAGGAATACTTCCAGGGTTAACATTAGCTGACACCTGCCAAAAACCTGGCACTCCAAAAAATCTGACACCTGCCAGAAACTGGTCCAGCAAGCCTTGTGCAACAGGATCTGAGCACATGCAATGCCTGCTGTACCCATCCCTCCTCCACCTCATCCCGCTTTCCTCAGCACTCCTGGGAAAAGGCAGGACCTGGAGCTGTTGGAAGGAATGCCTGTGTGGGAAGGGAACTTGGCTTCTCTGGTGAATAAATCATATAGAATAAGTGACCACTTATGCATTAAACAAACCTTTATGAAAGACAAATACAAAGGAGAGGTCCTGCTGACAGCTAAGAACATTTTACTGTGGTGCCTGACATCTTCTGGCACTTGAAGCCTGGGCATCACTTGTGGGTCTCAGTCTGGTTCAGAGACCTTAAGCACCTGAAGCAGGATTGGTGCTGCCCAGCCTGGTTTCAGCTTCCCAGGGCTCTGACACTGCACCTTGCTGCTGTTTCCATCATCTGCCAGGAGTGGGACAGGGGTGGGATGTTTGTAGGGGACAGGTCTGTGGTGGGTGCACAGAGGGCACTTGTGTGAAGGGGCTGGTGCTCGTGTGCTGTAGAGCAGCTTCTCACTTTTCTGCACAGTTCTGAAGGAGGATCAAGAGCATCCTCTTGAAATTTGTCCTTTTTTGCTCACTTTTACTCATATTTAGGATCTCTTCCTTCCCCACTTCTTTCACAAAGCAGCCCAGTAATCAGATGACATCCCTGACTCATGCTGCCCAGACATGCATGATGGGACCTTTCTATTTGTTAGGAAAAGCCTATTGATTTAATTCCTGAGTCATTATTCAAGCTAATATGGGATATGTCACCGATGGTGGTGCATGAAATCAAACAGTCAGAAAAGAAAATGGTGAAATATTAAATAAACCTTGCCAAAGGATGGGGAGGAGGTGGAGGTGAATGTGCAACAAGGCTACATGGGGCTGTGGCTGCTGCTCCACCTCTCTGGCTGTACAAAGGCTGCGTGCCCCTGGCTTCTGGGAAGTGTTGGCAAGGCCACCTGAGCTGGTCAGACACCAGCACTGGTCACTGCTGGGGGACACAGGTGGAAAACATGTCAAATATGGCCAAGCTTGTATCTGACCCCATCTGACTCCTATGCCATGGGGCATCTGCAGCTGTGGCTCTGGAGGTGTTGCTGGCAGAGCAGTTCATCCGGTGATGGGAAGAGGACAGGACCTGTCCAGGATCTGTCCTACCTAAAGCAAGGAAGATGAGAGCTGTCTGCTGAGGGGAATGTACTGTTTGTGTCACCGGCACACCTTAATTAATTAACATCAGCTGTTATTCTCACTGTTACATATAAATACATATTTATGCATACAGAGGCACCTGGAGAGCATTTGATAGAGCAGACCCACCTGGGCTGGCTGTCCAGGGGCTGTGGGAAAGGCCTCTCAGACACAGCTTTCCCTTGGCTCTGGGGTAACTTGCCACTAGATGTCACAGTGTGCTTGGGTTTGCAGGGACCAGAGTGCCACTTATGCTGGGGACCCCCAACCAGCCCACCACGACTGGAGCAAAACTGCTCCCTAAAGTCCTTCCCTTGGGCTGAAGCACGCAAATAGCAACTTTATGTCTGTTCTTGTTTTTTAGAGCAGACTGGAAGCATTCTTACCTTTCCTGTGTCATTCAGTAAAGCCTGAGAGACCAACAGGTGGCTGGAGAGGTTCACCTGGTGCCAGCCCACAGGGATGAGCCCCATGGCACCCTTGCCCTGGCAGGTATCCAGTGGCCCTGCTCCCCCTGCAGCAAACATCAAACCCTTGTTAGCATCAGGCACTTTGGCAGGAGTGGCACGCTGTGTGTGCTACAAAGCTCTTGCTCCAAGGGGCACATGTTTTGCCATCACTCCCGTTCCCACCAGCCCGAGGTGAACAGAGAGCAGCGCTCGCACAGCTGTCTGGAGCTGACCTCTGCCTAAACCATCCCAAAAGGCTATTTATAGCCACACAGGAAACCATGCCCGACCCTGCACTTCCTCTCCCATCCGAGATGCAACTTTTAATCAGCTCAGCAGCACAGGGAGCATTTATTTTGTGTGCTTTTCCACTGAGCATTGTGCTGGGCAGTGGTAGAATATGCACGCAGTCAGCTGTGGGCAGCCAAGTCACCTTCTGAACTTCTACAGCTTTATAAAAATTGTATATTGCATATTGTTAAAAGACTAAGGGTAGATTAGAGCTTGATGCATTTGCTAAATAACTAAAAGAATGACAGATTTATAACCTCCTGGTTGAAGTGATTTATGTTCAGATGCAGACTGGCAAGGCCACACCACCCCTGCATCCAGGCAGCTCTTGGTGAAGAGTAGCTGTTGGGTAAATGATGGCACCACTCTGCTGCCTTCCTTCACCCCCAAAACGGAGCATGGCCTCACCAATCTCAGACTGAACAAATGACCCAGCCAGCTGTTACCTGGGATGGACAGTGGGATTCTTTCCTTGTGTTCAGTGGCATTGCTGATCTTGAGACCAGGATACGCCCAGCCTGAGCAGGGATCTTGTGCTCTGGACACTGTTCCAGCCTGGAGAGCTGCTCCCTCCCTGCTCCCTCTTTGCATACAGGGATGTTGGGTGGGTACAGACCCGTGGTGATATGTGCCCTGTGTGTGCAGGGAGAGAAGCCACTGCCTGTACCCCCAGAACTTGCAGAAATGTAAATTACAGCCTGTGACCTGGCTATCTGACACCGTGCTGCCCGTACACTGAGGACTGTGTTCTCCCTGCCACAGACAAGATGGATGGGCTATTGCTGCAAGCCACCCACTGCTATTAATTTTCACCACATGAATCTTCCTGACCAATAACACATTATTGTTTTGCTTTGTCTGGGATTGCCTTTCCCCATCTCCCCTGGCACCAGTCCAGGATATCTACAAATCTTTCCAAGTCACAGTGACTGTGCCTTAATATTAGGAGTCTCCCAAAATACTCACTCTGTGCTGCTTTCACTTTAGAGAAGGAGCTGTCTCCCTGTCATCCCCACCCACCTGCAATACCTATCACAGCTAAAGGTGCTTGAACAAAGCTGGATGCTCCTCCAGAGAAGAAGGGTTTCCTGGTTATGGCCACCCTTCAGTGCTGGGGAGCTGTAGCCCAGTTTCAGCTCTGGGGAAATGGTGTAGCCTCACAGCATTCCATAAAAGCATCACCACAACCTGGCTCCTGCTCCAAGCAGCTGGTGCCAGGTGAGGCCACCTGCCCAAGCCCCAAAGACAGCCAGAGTGTGAGGAAGGAACATTCCCCTTTCTGGAGATATGGGTGGCATGGGAGGGTGGATTTGTCTAACAGATTCGCTGCTGTAGGATAGTGCTGGGACTTAGAGCAGCAACCTTTCGAAGAAAACCCCCAACATTAAAAAAATTAACATAAATCTAATTTTCTGCAGTTATCACCAATCTCAGATTAATACTGCAGCATGACCAAACTGCTGCAAGACCCCACACTAGTATGCTAAATATGTACCACTGTATATATTGAATGTGATCTCCGGACACATGAGGGCTTCTGGAAGAGAGTGCAGATAAGAGTGGGCTGGAAGGCAGCAGCCCAAGAGCTCTGCAGGAGCCATCTGTGGGCACAGACACATGCAGGGCTCTGAGTTTCCTTACACTTGTTGGGATTTTTTCACTCCTTTTCTGTTCGCTCACCCTCGGGTATGTCAGGTTTTGATTGGCACCAGTCAAAGAGCTGGATTTGGAGCCTGGCCATTAAACCTCCCCAAAAAAGTCCAGGGCATGCTGGAGAGCTGTGTGGCTGTTAGCCCAGCTCTGGGGAAGACCCAGCAGTGGGGCTACAGGGCAGGTCCCTCGTGTCCCACAGCCAGCCATCCTCACAGCCAGAGGGTTTGACAGAGGCTTCAGCACTGCTTCCTTCCTTCCCCAGGGCTATGTGGATGCTCCTGGAGCTGCAGTGCATGAGCTTCTCCACCTCCTGAAGGCAGAAACAGCTTTTCCCCATTTGTTCTGCTCCCATGTCAGCTGGGAGCACAGCACAGATTTGTGCTGCACTCCCCGTGGCTGAGCACAGTGCCCCTGAGCTGGGACCTGCTGGTGCCAGGGCAGTCTGCACCATAAGCATGATGTCTCTGGGCTTCAGAGCTGCCCAAACTGCTAATGTCTCAAAGCCACATTTCAGGGAGTTTGTCTATAAATCCCTGCGTATGATGTCTGTTGAGGGCAGCACTGCTCTTTCGAGGAGAGGAGCTGGAGCTGGAAGGTGGGCAGTGCCCTTGGGCCCCCCACCCCGGCACCCCATGGGTGTCTGTGGGTCCTGCAGTGGGGCTGGGGTTGGGCTGGGTGGACACGCAGCTAACGGGGCTCCTGTGCCTACTGCATCCAGTCTCATGAGCAAGGGACTGCAAGCACAGAGCAGGCCCCTGGGGTGTAGAGCTTGTCCCGCTCAAGGAAAGAGAAATTCCTCCTTGGGACCTTTGCCGTAAGCAGTTGGATGGCAGGGATTGCGATGGCTCTGCTTCAGGGACCTCCCCTTCCCAGGTGCAGAGGCAGAGATGGTGGATGCCCCACAGCCAGCAGGTCTCCAAGGGGGAACAACCTCCAAAACCATTCTGTGCCCAGTGCAAGTGCACAGGAGAGGAGCTGCCCAGTATCTGCCTGAGTTAAGCGTCTAGCTCAACATCAGTGAGCATTTTTCCCTTGATGGAGACCTCCATGACCAGCCAGCTAGGACCTGGTATCCACCTACATGCTCAGGCAGGGCAGTGAGCTGGAATGAGGGGGTGTGAAGAGTAAGGACTTTGACTGGGATCCCAAGACTGCTGAGCACTTCAAGACAACCCATGTACACTCTTTAGCAGAGCTCACGTGCGCTCCCAAGGTAAGGGATCCACCCTCAGCTTGTCCTGGAGTCGCCGCTGGCACAGGAGGGATCTGCTGCTGCCAGGAGAAGGGAGCACACGATGTTCAGGGAGGAGAGGTCAGGTCTCTTCCTGTTTAGATGTTTTCCAAAAATGCTTGAGCATTTTAGTGGAAAAATGACTGAGGGAACCATCCAAATTAGGAAACAGGAAACACTGCACAGGCATAAATATAATTTTGACAGCTGAAATAAGAGGCAAGTGGCTGCCAGGTAGGGCTGGTAACCACACTGCTGGGCCAGCAGCTCATGTGGAAACTCAGCAGCCAAGGGTCATGTTCTCACTTCCAGGCACAGGGACATACCTACCCAGCAGTGTTGTGCCAGGTATCAGAGCCAAGTCACTGGGTGTCTTTCATCCTGGATTCTCCCAGCATAGTGCCAATAGTCAGCAAGGTTTGTCCTTCAAGGGGAGGACTCCTAGCGTTTCCAGCACTGGATATGGAAAACTATGGCACTAAAATCAGAAGTTTTATGGAGTACAAATAGCAGCAGAGTTCCCAGTGCCAGGTTACCTGTGCAATGATATTAGCTCCTCAGATCTGATGTCAGCCCTGCTCTTGGCTCTCTCTCCCCTGCAGCAAATCACTGAACCTCCCCAAGCCCCTTCGTAGCCATATGTTAGGTTAATGTAATGCTGCTTTTAAGTCTGTGCAGTTACTCAATTACTCCTGCATCTGATTGTAAGTAATATGCCCTCAGGGCTTTGATTCTGTTTTGCCCATTGATTTGCTGTGTGACCTTGGGCACCACATTAAATATACTTTCAATATTCAAAGGAATTGTGCTCATTTATGCTCATGATCAGTCTATCCAAGCTCGTACTCTGCTCCCAACTTCCCAAGCAGAGTCTACTTGTTATTTATTGTGAAATTTAAAGATAGAAGCTAACTTAAAATACAAAAGAGTTCTGGAGGCCTAAGTTCCATTCAAATTCACCTCCAGTGAGTGTCAATGGAGCTTGAAGAGCCTAAGAAATGTAGATACTTCTGAAAATGTCACCCTAGCTGTACCTGCAGGGTCTGACATTCCACAGACACCGGAATTACTCAGGCAAGTTCCCCTTGCTGATCCAACCTGATGGCTGTGGAGCTTGCAGAGTGTTAATATGCACATATTTAATGTCTGCTCGTGCTGGAGGGGGAGGATGCCTCAAAGAGAAAACCGCTGTGCATTTAAAGGTGTTCTTCCTCAAAACTTAGATAGCTCTTCTGAACCTCAAGCTGAATAATAGCAGCAGCCCCTAGACACCTGGGGACATTTTGGGGTGTTGCTTTCTGGTACCCTGTACGTTCTGTGCACTCTGAGAGGGCTGTGGAATGAGGGAATGGTGCCTCTTTGAAGAGAGGTCTGCTGGAAGAACAAGTGGCCAAGGGAGACACGTGGACAGAGCTTATCCTGTCACTGGGGCTGCCCCCTGACTGTGATGGTGCAAGGTTTTTGAGAGTGTTTTCTCTTGTGCGTGTTTGTATAAGGAGCAATTGTGGGTTTTTTTCTTTAACTTTGTTGAAGATTGCTGTGAAACAGCATGGACAAGAAGCAATCCTGTTTTCTGAATATTTTAAGAACTTGTGCCTCGTTTTTCTGTGCATGTTGATTGGGAGTAAATGAGGCTTGGAAAAACAGCCAGTATGGGTTTACCCTGGGACCATTCTGGGAGTAAGCACACAAAAACAACCCTTTCCTAAAAATGTTCTTTGCAACCCCACCCTTCAGGAGTGATCTTCCCTGCAATGACCCCAGCCTGGACAGCACTGGCAGTCTAGGGCTGAACTTCAGCTCTTCTTCATGTTCAGCAGTTACTCTGAGGGTCCAAACAGCTCCTTGGAGCCAGGGGGTGAATTGCTGAGGAGCCACGTACCAGGCAGAGTGAGGATTGCAGACTCTGGCTGTCTGTCACCCCAACCCAATGAAAATCCAGAGCCTGGGGGACAGGAGGATGGAGTGGGACCATCAGTGATGACAACAGCAGGACTGGCTCCCCACTTGGTGTTCCTCTGGTATCTGTAGTGCAAAGCATTTAAACTGCAGCACCTCTGCACTGCCGCCAGTGCTGATGGTGCTGAGAGCAGGTGGTGTGAGCACACCTGTACACCAGAGCTCTGCTGGGCAACTGAGCTCTTTGAGTCTGTAAAGTGCTGCATTCTCCTTGCCTGGGAAACAACACTGAAATGGTGTGATGGCTACAAACACTCCAGCTTCTATACAGCAAGCCTCAACCCCCTGAAAGAGTTACCCAAGATCAGGGAAGGAGAGGGCAGTGCTAGACTTGAATGGTTTAAATAAGTAAAGCTACAGACCTCAGCTGTGCTCTGATTATTTTCTTTGAATTTGCTTCCTTCCCACTGCTTTTTTTATACTGAGACATAAATAATGTTAAATTCCAGATCACCCATGGGTCCAAAATTTAGCTGTAACAGGGATTTCTGCCAACTTTTACAAAAGGATTTTGCTAACATGAAAGAATAATAACTCATACATAATAAACACTCCTCCTGACCCACGTTATCCTTTTGCATTTAAGGTCAAACAGCTCTGAAAGGAGGGAAAAAAAAGGAAAGATAAAGGAGATGCAGAGAGTCAGCTGCAACAACAAACCAAGCCCTTGCATGAAGTCCTCCCATCAGGGTTTGGGTATTTAAACTGTTCACAGCTGCCACTACATTTTTTCCTTGGCCTGAATAACGTAAATATTGGGCTGGGCAGTGCTTTCCTTTACACTGGTGTAAATCCAGGCTGGAGCTCCAACCTTGACCTGACCATGCACACACTGTATCCCTGGGCCCCCTGCCCTCTGGTAAAGGGACCTGCTTCCTCAGAGAAGCTTGCCATCCTTTGATGCTCACTGCTGTGTTGAATAAAGGACTAAAGCCCTCTTGTTTCTTGAAATAAACTTGCAAACCCCTTGACCTTCCTGAGCTGGAGGAATATGTTTACAGATTGTTTAATTCCATTTGTCTTCCTGAGCGTGTGAGAGAGACAGCAACGTGGCTGAGGGAAGGGCAGCTGGGGAGCTCGGTGACCAGCCCATTTTGGTATCAGAGATAAGACACTGAGGAATCCCATCCACTCTGCAGTGTGCAGCCATTCCCATTACTTTTTGGAGGAGCAAGGAACTGAATTATTTCATTGAATCCCCTGCAATTTTGCTTTATTTCGAGTTCATGACACAGCAGTATAACATTTTGTGTTGTGTCGTCTATTCTCGCGATGTCTTCCACGATGTCGAGACTTGTGGACTTCTAGAAAAATATCAGGAGATAATTCTGCAGCTGCAGCTCTTTTTTAGGGTGGCACCATCTGAACTTCTTTACACTTTGGTTGTTCTCTGAAGGCCGGGGAGCCAGAAGAAACAAAGCTTAGCAGAGGACAAGAGGCAAAGCACAAGGAGGGGAGGTTACTGGCGTGCCTGGTTTAAAGGGTAGAGCTTTATTTGAAGGCTGTGGCAGCTGGAAGAAGCTCTTTAAGACAGAAATCACCCTTGCTCTGAGTCTATAGCACTGGGAGGCCCCATGGGTGTCATCACCAGGTACTCGTAATAATGTCACCATTTCCAGGACTCTTGGCATGAGCAGCATGGCAGGAAAGGAATTATGAAGGGTACCTGACTGAGGATAACGGAGAGAAGGCTGAAATTGAGAGGAAAAACTTAATTGGAATTAACTAGCTGAGAAAAGCCTCTTGATCTGTCAGACAGTGAAATTGCCTCCCAGGAGCAATGGTATAGGTCCCAACCACGTGGGCATTTAAAGCCAGTCTAATGTCTATGATTCCCTGAGTTATCTGGAGTATCTCAATAATTGGAACTGACACAAAGATTTATCTTCTTTGATTGACTAGCTTTCATAGAGGCTCATCTCTTTGTGGTGCTGCACAGAGCTTTCAGGGCAGCTGTTTGCACTTAAACTGCCAGGAGCTGACAGTGTGTATCCATTTCAGCTCTTCAAATGTGTTCTTTGAAAAAACACTTAGATCACTGGAATAGACAGTACTAATCAGTCTGCAGGAAAATGGAGCATCCTTACCTGGGGCTCACTGCTATAAATCTCCCTGTGCCAAAGCTCAGCCATCCTACAGCAGCAGGGCCATTTAGGTGCATTACTGCCAAACACCCAATCAACCTGAAAAATCGGGCTGATTTTGGCCAAGGCAATAAAAGGAAAAGGTGTTTTGCCCAATGTATAAAAACAAATGGCTGGAATTTCAGCAGTTACAGCAGATAAGGATTAATCACACCAAGATGATGGAAATGATTTCCCATACTGGCCTTTTTGTGATTTCAGAAAAGACAGTCCTTGGCAGCAGGTTGGCCTGAAGGGGGAGGTCCTGTAAGGGCGTTTGTATTTGTCTTTGCCCATTCACCCACTCTGTGACCTTGTGCATGTGTCCTCTCTCACTCTGCCTTCTCCCACTCAGCAGAGCTCTTCAGAGAAACACCTTCCCCTGTATTTTGGTCCTTTCTGGAGTGTGCAGGTAGGACCTGGGGAGTGGGGACGCCTCTTCTGCTGTGAAGAAACACAGCACTTTGGAAATCAGAATTAACTCTCAAACTGGTTACAGCGTGAGATTTATGAGCTAGAGCTAACCACATCAGGTTGGGCACAGAGAGAGGAATAAGCTATTGCTGCCAGAGATGAAATGCTCTTGTCACATTTGCTAATAGCAGCACCAGGACAAGCTTCAGGTCATGGATTGTGGCTGTGACTTCATGGTTGCAAGGCTGCAGGAGGTCTGACTCACAGCCCAACTTCTCAGCTTGGAGACGCGGCCTCTCCCAAGCACACCTGCCTGTAGGCATGCATTTCTGTGGAGAGGAGTTACACAACCTCACTCTGCAGGGAGAGAAGCCAGAGCACCACTGCTGCCTCTCCTGCAGGTTTCCTTTGAGCTCCAGTCCAAAGGGACAGCTTCGCTCTCCTCCCAGTGCCTGCCCCACATAGAAAAAGGGAGCTTTATGGCCTGAGGATTTCTGCAATGCTTCCCACTGGCTGAGGTCTTGCTCTGCCATTAAACCTTTCAGGTCTCTAATGGGTAGCTGTGATGCTCTCACTCCTCAGCAGGCTCCTCCGCTGGCCACAGGCTGGTGTGGGGTGTGAGACATTTCCTCTGCATCAGGATGTGCCTGTGTGTGAGAGAGCACTGGCGTGAGAAGAAGGAAGCAAGAGAGCAAAACAGATGGGAAAATGGGAGAATTCCTCCCTAGGGACACAGCCCCAGTGGCCAGAAGGGATATGGGTGCCAAGGGGATGCAGATTTGGGAGGCAGGCAGAGAGGCAGCTCCGTGACCTGCTGGGTTGGGAGATGCTGGTGTGCCAGTGTTCCAAAGCCACAAGGAAACCACCCATCTCTGTCACTGTACCAGCACATCATGGTCACCAGTGCCTCTGGGTTCTGGAAGGTGCTGAGCTCCTCTCTCTTTCAAGGCACTTCAAGGTTTCAGGGTCTTCCAGTGTGGAGAGCCAGTTTGCCTCTCTGCAGGATCAGCTGTACTCTGCTGTTCCCTGCCCAAATGACCTAGCTGGGGAAATGAATGTAAATGAAACATGCTCATGTTTTGCCTGGAATGCTGTCAGGTATACAAGGATAATATTCTGATTTACTTTTGAAGAGGAACTACTTATAAAGGGGTTTGCATCACAATGGGACATTCTTTTTCAAACTATTCCTTCTATGCTATGAAAAGTTCAGATTAAATATATCTATACATATCTATACAGAGCCAGGGAGAAAAAAAAAAAGAAAATTTAAAGTGACAATTAAGGAGATAGTTGATATTAAATGGTTATATAAAGTTGGAGGGGGGAAACCCTAAAAAACAAACAAACAACAAACAAACAAAACTAAAGGAAAAGAGTGAAAATACACTTTGAAAACCTTAGGCTTTGGGTAACACGTGCAAAGCCAGAGCCAGTTAGTATCCCAAGGAGTTTTGCACAGATGTATATTCCTTATTACACTCTTCTATGAAGCTTCTTCATCCCTTTAGTATTTGTAAGGTCTCCTCATTAGACCCTCTGTTCTGCTGAGCCTGACCATCTCTGCATGTTGGGTTACTGAGTAAAATCCTTTTCTGGGGGGCAGCCCAGAATGGCCCCCCTGAACAGCTGGGCAGGGGGTGACACAGAGCCCTTTAGCTGACCCACATGGACCAAATCCAGCCCTAAAGTGCCCTGGGAGAAGTTCCTGCTGTTGGAAGGCCCTGCTGCTGGTTCAAACACACCACAGCAGGGGCAGGGAGCATCCTCTCTGTTTGCTGACCACTTGGCTCAGGAGGGCTTTGCTTCTGCCCCACCGTTCCCAGGCTGGTTTCCCACACCTGTTCTCCTTCAAAAAGTCCTTCAAGAGCCCTGGCCTGAAACTGCCAGCTTGTCTTACAGGCCACGAGTCCTGCTGCTCCTCATGTGGAGCAAGAGTGCAAATAAATATTAGTTGTAAAATGATTCAGACTTTATGAAACCCAGCTAGACTGCTCAGCTTTTAATAGCATCAGCCCCGAGTTACACGTCTGGACTAGACACAGCACAGAGATGAATTTCCTTTAATTTGTTCCAGAGTAGCTCACCATTTAATTTAACTGAGCAGTTCCTTGTTCTCCTATTCTGGAATGATGGATTGTGAAATGCACTCCTTTAAATTAATCCAGACACTTGATTTCTGTCAGCAGAGTAATCTTTCTCAGCGGTATGCTAAGTATGCTTTTAAAAGGTATGGTGAATATGAATGATATGCACTTGGTTGATGATTTAAGTGTTTACACTTTCCAACCATCACAGAAAAAACAAATGTGGCTTAGCAGCATTTTTTTCATAACCTTTCAGAAGTGATCATTCAAATAACATCAAAAGGACTTAAATGGATTTCTAAATTTAATGGTACAAGAGAGGGCAACTCCCTTCTCATCAGAGAATCATAATTTTGAAATGGGGCTGAGCAAAGCTTGGGCTATTTCTGATTGCAGGGCTTTCATAGATCATCCAGAAGGATTTCTATTGGAGCCATTAATGGTAAAATATTTCATGTGTGTGCTGTCACTGCTTACGCTGGCTTGATGTTGCAATGGAGCACGTCCTTTTTTTTTTCTTTTTCCTTTTGCTGTTTTTTTCTTAAAGATGAAGTGAGGCATTTTTGGAAAGGAGAAAAGAGGGAGTGTAGGAGTATTTGTATTTCTATACTGCTTCCTTTATAAAAAAAAAGCAAAAAATTATAGTGAAGTTGAGAAAGTGATACTGATGTAAACCAACCCATCGGGCCCTATCAGCCCAGGCGCTCCCTCACTCCCTGTTATCAGAGGTAAGGACTGTCTGAATGCCACAGCTACAAACTGCACAGCATTCCTGTGTCCAGCTGGAACCTGGCAGCAAGAGTTATTCTTAAATGTGGGGAGACAAGGCAAATCCTCCTGTCACAGAAATATGTGGCTGTGCTCTGTCGGCAAAGGGGAATGTCCCTAAACACATGAACTGCAGTACACACCTACCCATTCATTCTCTGCAGGTTTGCACCTACAGAAAGGGGCACATCTATTCATCTAACCCCTGGCCTTGGCTGAGACCTGGGTTCCTTCTGTGTGTGTAGTGGCAGCATGTTGGAAAGGGTGTTTGGAATCAGGCAGCCTTTTCCTTCACTGCCAGTGGTAGGCATAGAGATGGTACCTTCTCTGGAAAAGAGCTTTAGATCTTACTGAGAAATATGCAAAAGGCTTGCATTATCCCAAATATTAGGTCAAGATGTTTTGCAGAAAGTGAGAAACTGTTATTCTGCAGGGCAGAACCTCCAAGGTGTTTCCATGTCCTGACATCCTAGTATTGACAGGATGCTGTATTTTATCCTTAGTCCTTCTAAAGCCTTTTATAAAGGGAATGTATACTGGAATGCTACCTCGTCTGGGTAGCTAATGTGTACCTTACACCTTCCACATCTAACTCTGCACCAGCCTACGACATTTGCCTCAAGCGATATTGGGGATATTTGGCTAGCAGAGCAAACACATGTGTGTTTCCTACCATTCTGACTTAGCCATCTTTGTTGGCCTCATTGCTTAAAAAAGAAGGTGAAGATTTCCAATTTACTTCGTATTCCATGCCAGCCCTCTCTCAAGACAACACGTGCTGTTGTGGTCTGTCAACTCCTCTAATAGCCTACACAGCCAAGCCATCCAAGGAAAAATTGTGTAGCTTAATAAAGGGGTTGTATTGTGTCTGAATGGACACGGCTCCCCATTTTAGGCAGGATGGCACCAAGCTTTGCTCCAGTCTTAGGCAAGGACTGAGTGCTGCTGAAATCTCAAGTGAGCTAAAGCACATCAAGGTCTTTTGATGTGAAGCTTTCGTGGTTTGGGTAGTTTAATGTCTTTTTTTGAACTTCTTAATAGGAATCTTCTTCAAATTCAACATGTGTGAAATAATCTTCTGTTGAGTTTTGAAAGTCTGTTACAGCCAAGTAGTAGAATAACCAATTGAAAGGCTTTAAGGTCTTTAAACCAAGCCTTACTGGGTTTGCTACTTTTCCAAAACAAAAACTGATCGTAAAATTGGTTGGCAGTAGTGTCTAGATAGTGGATGCCTTTACACCCATCACCTGGTACTGAAGACCCTGTGGTCGACCAGAGATGTTACAGAAGATACAGCCATGCATCCTAAATGTGTAATAAATTAAAACTAAGATCCAGCTGCCTACTGCCTTCACCCTGCTGTGTGGCAGGAGCACTGGCTCAGTCAGTCTCCAGACCTGGGCTCACAGCCTTCCTCAGAAGCAGTTTGTTATCCAGAGTGGGTGCTGTCAGCTCCTCCAGGAGAGGGTCTGGGAGCGGCTGGAAGATGTCACAGAGATGACAGAACCAAAAATTGGGTGCTGATGTCTCCGGTAGCGACTTTGGGTTCTTCGTTATCCCTATTAAAATCAAATCACGACTAAGGCTCGGTGTCTCAGAGCTGCACTCTGTGTGCCCAGCTTGTCTCATGAAACCTCAGCCTGGGTGCTGAAAGCCACTAAGTTGCTTGCCAGGGGCTCTGCAAGAGCTGGTGTGAGCCACAGCCCACTCGATAACTCGGCACTGCTGCAGGGCCGTGCTCAGCGTGGGCCAGCCAGCTCGGGTACTCTTGACATTCCTGGATGTCTTCTAAACATGCAACGCTGATAGAAATGCTGTTTAAATATTTGGGAGCTATTTAAAAATAGTGCGTCAAATCAGCAGCCTGGTGACGCCCGACAGCTCCCTGGCTCGGCCGAGGCCCTCGGCGGAGAAGGAAGAGGTCAGCACAAGTTATGTACACAGCTTGGGCTCTGACAAGAGACACGCTGGATGCACAAAGCACAGAGCCTGCTGGAAGGCCCTGGGGCCAGGGAGCCGAGTGGCCATGGGTGGCACGGAGCCTGGAGGGAGGATGCTCGGCCACCCTCCAGCAGGTCCATCGCTGGGCAGGAGGGGCTGCCTGGGCTTTGGGCTTGCCCCTGTTTCTGGGGGTGGGGGAGTGGGGTGTGCAAGCAGGAACACTCCCTGCCACCTGGAGGACCACCCAACTATGCCAGGGCTGACCGGCATTTTCAACCCATCCTGAGCTCTTTATATTTCCCCTAGTATTTCCCTTAATATTTCCCCTGCTTGGTGCCCATCTGTATTTTTAGAGAACTAAATGTTAGGAAGGGGGAATGAATTTTCAGTCCCACCATGACTGAGGCCTTTCAGCAGTTTCATCTCACTGTTAATACATAGAGCATTTTAGGTCAGTCCAGGTGGCTGCGGGAGAGAGGGGAAATCTGATAGACAAGAGAATTATCTATTCGTTATTTTAAATATTTATTTCCCAAGCTTTAAAAATTCATAAAATATTTTGAAAGCTGATTTTATATGTGAAGCGTATTCTCTTCTTTCAGTAAACAATTATCATGCAGAGAATAAAATAAGCTCTCAGGCATTGCTGAGATACATTGCAGTCTATTAAGGAGGCTGTAACATATGAATCTGGTTTTATGTTGCCTTTAAATCGATTTGACATCCATTCCAGGCCTATTGTAAAAATGAGATCCGTGATTAGAGCACCACTGTTGTCTTTCCAAGGTATTTCCACTTTTTAGAGCTGCTGCAAAGGTGATGATTTTTAAAGCACTCAGGATATTGACCTGTTTCTTGGCTCTTGTCACAACCCATAGAATGGCTGCAAGGGGAGATCCTCTGTAGTTCCCTGTCTAGACAGCGTGTCCTGTACATTTGGAAAATGCATTTGCAAGTTGCTACTGCAGTTTTACACTTTGCCTTACAGATACTGCAGTCTCCCTGTATTCCCCCTCATTGGTTGCTTTATTCTTGCTCTCTTTGACGTCTCCTTCTCATTTAAAGTGTCAAAGTGAAAAGCCAAAATGAGTCTCAGCTTCTCTGAGGTCCAGACACAAGCTGTTCTGCTTTTGAGATGAAAATGCGACCGTACTTATGGAATTTATTGAGGCTCTTTATCGAAATCTTTTGGCTGTTATTTCTCTCAAATGAAAATTGCATTTTCAGAAGTTTACCATAGGCCTAATGTTAGCAATTCAGATGAAAAGCTTAAGCTTATGTCATAGAAATGAAGGTATAGAAAAAACCCACAGAAACAGAACTGCAGTGTTTCCTGGTAAGCCCTCAAAGATTTCAAAGAATTATCCGCTAATGATAAACTTGAGCCAGGAAAAGAGCAAATGGCATCAATTGTATCGTAAAATCATAAAATATAATGATTGATTTGTCTCGAATTGACTACCACTACTTTTTCTTTCTCTGGTACTGGAAACAGATTGGTAAACACTTGGCAAACATCTTTGGAAAGAGTTTCAGCATATGGGAGACACAAACTGATCAAGATCACTGTGGGATTTAAGCAGCATTCTATCAAAACCTGACTACCCTTCAGATTTTACTATTCTAATAATCAATTTCGTCCACAAATTATCAACATTTCCAAAGTTTATATTTTCCAGTGCTTCATATGTATGTAAACTACCATACCTCGCTCTCTTTTAATAAAACACTTCATGTTCTTTTGCATCCTTTTGCTCACATTGAGGGCAGTACCACACCAGTAACACCAGTTTCCAACCTTGGACACTAAGAGGTCTTTAATTCTCTGACATTTATTTAGCTCCAAAGCAAGATGTTCTTGGAAAAACTCACAAGCAAAGCTGTTCTCAGGAGATTTCCAAGCAAGCAGATCTGACTGCATGTGCAGATAAACTCAGGATGGGCTTTGCTCTAGTGTGGCACTTGCCTGTTGCTGCCTTGTGAGCTGTTAAGATATTGCTGGAAACAGAAACTGTCTTTTCGTGTGTAAAATCAATCTGCTAAAATTAGGAGGTGCTGCCTTTGGTTGATGGGTAAAAAATCGACCTGTCCAGCTGCTTTGATTTGTTGCTGGAATGAGCATCCTCTGGAACTTTGAGGAATCCTCTGTCCAGTTGCTTTGTTCAACAGCTGAGATATAATGAAGACAGGAATCAAAATAAGCCCAAGGTACTGTTCTGCTTTTTTGGCCAGGCAAGAAACAGCTCTTCAATAACCATGACTGAAAGAGGATCCAGAATATGGACACAGATCCTCTGTAATTGGGTCTTGGTTCACAGCAATATCACAGCAATGTCTGAACTCCAGAGGGAAGGATTGAACCACATGTCAGCCTGTGTGCCACATCATCCTCTTAACCGGGGATGGTGGCACACCACAGTTTCTTCAGGAATTTTCATCCGTGACACTGTTTCCCTATATCTCAAACCCAGATCCCAGTGCAGTGGCACTGCTGCCACCCAAAGGGTTCGTGTCCTCACACAACCTCTGCAGCTCTGCTGCTGGAGACATGTGGCTTGTGCTGCACTGGCTGGGCAAAGGAACAGCTCAGAGTGGGCCTGTGAACAGCTTTACACCTGCAGGGCTGGTCTGTGTGTCAGAGGGACACAGCAGCAGGCAAGTGACTCTTATTGGTTATTTTATACACAGGGTTTATTTCCCACGTGTCAAAGTGTCATTTCTAGAATGGAGCATCCACCCCGTGCCTAAGTGTCAGCCCTTTGGAGGCATGTTGGTAAGACACAGAGTGGGCAGTCTGGTTTTATTTAAATAGCTGAAAATGTTCCGGTTAATTCGTTCTCTTTATGTGCTGCTGGCCTGACAGTCACCCTGAGTCAGAGTAAAGTGCCCTTGACTGGGTGCCCTGGGAAGGACCAGGGGGTGAGCAGGTTGCATCTCAGCACTGAGGCAAAGGTGAGCTGCTTCTCTCCCTAACTTCTCCCTCCATGTAAAATTCCACATTGAGCAGTGGAAGATGAGGGCTCTGTGGGACTCACACCTAGTTCACCAGAAGCTCTCATATTTTTTTATTATTATTACCTCTTCAGTTAAGTATAATTTATACCAGAGTATGTCTATTAGATAATCAAAGCCAATGTGGTGGTCTGGGCAAAATGACTTGCTGCTGTATTTCCTTCTCTCTTTTTTATTTAAACTTGTACCTGGTGGACTCAAATTCATAACCAGCACAACCAATTTTCACAAGTAACAGGGCATTACATGGAAAATCCCAGAAACTATGCCAGGGAAACCCAGCAGTGCCCACCACTCCTCACCACTCCCATGTCAGAGCCCCTTGGGGCTCACCTGCCAGAAGCAGATATTGTACCCAAGCAGACCGAGGGCTCTCAAACCAGGCTTTGTGAATCAAAGCTGATAAAAATCTGCAGCTTCTCATGTGGGAGGAGTTGAAAGAAGATACTTTTCCATACAATTCCACATGTATTATGTAGAAGAGCTTCATATATTTCTTGATGTTCTGTCTCCTTCCACATGGCTGTCTTGCTCTCCCATTTCCTATACTGTCCTTGACAAGGACCACCACTGTCCAAGGCAGGACACTGGTGACTGGACAGGCACACATGCTGGTTGTGCCAGGATTTCTCTTTTGGGTTTTCACATGAAATCCCTCTAGAGTTTCCTCCTGGGGAACACGTTAGTCTCAAAAATTTACCCTGCAGAGTAGCAGATCTCAGCCTGATTGCTTTGCTGGGAAAGGCATTTTGTCATTTCCGAAATAATGTTGCTTTGAATAAAAAGCCAAGTATTAATGACAGTGCCCATGGTGGTGCATGTGAGAAGAGTTAAGAGTCGTCTATTCCCAAATATCTCAGGTGCAAATATGAGCAGGTGCAATCTAAAAGCTTCCTTGGGACCCTTTCAGCAGCTTATTCATTCCACTCTGCAGAATCTCCTCTCGCTGGAGTGTCAATAAACCAAGTCCAAGTTCACTTGTGATTCTGGAAATGCACGTTAGTAACAGAGGTGGCAAAACCTTTCAGAGGTGATACTTTGTCGGGAGTAGAAAAAGTAAGAATTTACAAGCAGCAACCATTTTCTCCTCTGCAGAATGAGTTTTGCTAAGCTTCAACAGTTAGGAGTTGACATTCACTTTTATTTTTTGCAGTATGCTTTCAATCCAGTTATATTTATCCAAACCATTGACTACATTTTGGTAGAAAGAACTGAAATGAAGCCTCTGAGGTTGTGTTATTGATCAGGTGCTTTCCTTCCTCAGAAACATCAGTTTGTGAGGACAGACTTCGCAGAGCTCTGTTCCCCAAACATCCTGGCCAATGTTCTGTAGGTTAATGCTTTCATGTAGAGACTTCAGAAGTGTTGGTGGCTCTGCCTTTAGCGTCACCTTTGCCTTTAAGGGGCTCTTGAGATAGGGGAAAAGTTCAGTGATTGAGAAAATCAAAGTGCTTACTCCGCTCTTTTCTCTCAGTTGGGAGCGGGTCAGAACTGTGACTTCCCTCTGGGTACCCTGCTCCCTGCACTAGGCAGGGAAACTCCTCCATGCTCTCTGCCCAGGCAGGAAGGTTTGACACAGAGTTCCATCTCTGGAAGAGAAACTCCTTAGGGAACTCCATGCACCCACTACATGTCTCCTGAGCTTTTTCAAGTTAAATGTTCTTGGTGAATCTGTGAAACAAAACCTTATGTTCTGTGTTGCTGCATTCTCTCAGCCACATTTGAGGAACTTCACTAGTTCTGAAAGAATTCGTCAATTTGTTTAGACTAACCATAAAAGTACTCCGAGAAAATCCCTGGAATTCATTGTGATGGCATAGGGGTTTTCCCCTTTAAAAAATGCTTGACTTTTAACAACAGAAGGCAAAAGCTATTCCAGCTTGAGATTTGAGCTGCTCTAATGAGAAGCAGGTTGCACAATTTTAATGGAAATAGGAGCACTGGAATTTACAGGAGGGAAGACCAGACCAAGTCATTGTCACCTGCTGGATGAGGCAACGCTCTGTGCTGTTTTCCAGGATCAGCATTCCACAATATTTCCTTTCACAACAACATAGAGTAGTTGTGATTATTGTAACATCAGGTAAACAGCCATGTAAGAGGATCAACTTCTTCTAAGGGTACAGGAGTAACAAGGACACTTTACCTTTCCATTTAAAGAGAGGGTTTGTATTTGATTCTTAATTCTGGTATTACAAGGGGAATTCTCCCAGGTTTTTAATTTGCAGGGATTTCTAGAAGATGTAAGACGCACATTCCCTACCATTTTGGGTTGTTGTCACCTAATTGTTGAAGGCTGAATTTGGAAAGGAAGGCATAAAAATTACAATGAACCATTACCTGACCCTGTCAGGGACCAAAATCCATAGCAGGAGTTTCTAGATTTCAGGTCTGTGAAGGTGAGCTTGGAAATGGGATAATGTTTCACCTGCTGCAGGTCCCTGGTCGCTGGGAGGTCCCTGGGAAAGGAGCCAAGCAAAGTTCATTGGGAGGTGGAGAAAATAATATGAAAAGCATTTAAAAGATTTTAATCCCGTGTTTAAATTTTCGTGGTAAAGGCTGTAAAAATCCAGTCTCAGTGGCTTGGAATGACTGCAGCCAGACAAACCATGAGGACAGGTTTGCTGTAATCCAGCAGCCTTTTGGGTGACTTGGAGCCACACTATTTAATCTTGTTTTTGGAGGGAAAAGCCTGCTGTTAAATTCAGGGGACCATTGAACATGCTGATTTTCTCACATAGTTGCTTTCTGACAGTGATATCTAGATGTTACTTTTATAATATGATGGGTTAATGTTTTGTCTTCACCTTAAGTGCACTTCAGCATATCCAAGAGTCTATGTTTAATAATATTATTTTCCTCTCTTTAAGAAAGATTAAATGACTTTATTTGGCTTATTCTTGTCACAAGAGAAGAAAAATAGTGACACAGGTTTCTGCTCACACATCTTTCTCCCTGCAATACACATAGGAGCAGTTTTTCTCTCCTGCCTTGAATCACAGATTATAAAGTTTCAGTCTTTGTCCTTGGGAAAATGCTTTTCAATCACTGGATTTCCTTCTCAGGAATTTTTGGGTTTGTTAACCTCTCTTCTTTTTTTTTTCCACTATTTTGTCTGATTATTTTCCATTCTCAATCCTTTTCTAGGGAGCTTGTTCATTTTCTTCTTTGTAACTAATAATTATTCCTCACTACCTCTAACATTCACCTCTTCGAACTGCCTTAATGTATTGGCTGTGTTTTGTTCTTCATTTTTCCTCCCAATTGGTCTAACTCGTTAATTAACCATGTAGCTTTTCTCTGAACAACTTGTTTCCATAGAAATATCTTTCTTGATGCCTACCAGCATAGTCACGGCTGAAATTAGATTTCTTCATCTCCTATGTTAACTCAGGATCATCACCGAGGAAAATGGAAAGCAATTAATTTGGGATCTTAGCAAGAGAAAGTCAGAAATGAAATTCCAGTCAGTTTTGAGTCCTGAAAAGTGCATGTTGAGGGAGGTGGTTAGAGGGAGTGAGGGGAAGAAAGGAGGGAGGTGATTCCTTGTAAATGTATG
Organism: Dendrocincla tyrannina; assembly: GCA_035047865.1. Classification (NCBI taxonomy): domain Eukaryota; kingdom Metazoa; phylum Chordata; class Aves; order Passeriformes; family Dendrocolaptidae; genus Dendrocincla; species Dendrocincla tyrannina. The sequence continues at coordinate 4,431,193 of JAWWMP010000028.1, forward strand.
GGAAATATTCCAGTGACATAGGCTTGGAAATATGCAAGCAGCTTGGCTTTCATGAGAAGTGGCTCCACTGCTTGGCACAGAGCCTGTCTGGAAGAACTTCTGGAACTTGGGGGTTCTGCAGAGTTTGGGTTAAGCATGAGTGAGGGATTTTGCAGTGGCAGGTTCTTTTATAAAAATGATTCATTTTGGTCTTGCAGTACTTTGTGAAGCTGTTTAAAAAACCCACTCTGTGATTGTCCTTCAGCATATTTGAGCAAGGTGGAATATGTCTGGTTTGGATTCTGTGTACAGAATCCCTGCATGTGCTGACCTACAGTGGGCTGGTGCTTGGGGCTCGGGTCAAAGCTTGCAGTGAAACCCACCAACAAGGTTCTGGAGAGTCTTCAGGAAGGGCAAGTGCTTCCAGAAAAGAGGAAATCAAGCAGCAATGACCATTTGGGGGAAAAGATCCCATTTTCCAGGCTTCACTCCCAAACAGTGGTCCTTGGTGAGCTACAGAGCTGGGAACTGAAAAGCCCAGGGAAGCAGGAAACAATTTTCCTTGCCATCTTTCCCTCTGGCATGGGAACCTCCATCAGCAGCCCCACAAGTCACTGGCAGACAAATACCCAAATGCCCCTTCTGAACCTGAGCCATCCTTATTCCAGACATCCCTGTGACAGCAGTAATTCCTGCTGCAGGTAGAGGTGCTAAGGACCAGCTTCTGTAATGTGTAAACTTCCAGAGTGTGGGCTGAACCTCCTGTAGTCAGGGAGATGTCAGGATTCCCTGGGTTTGTGCTATAGGATAGAGAAAATATCAGAGGAGAGCAATGTGACTCCTTCCTGAAAAACCCTCAGAAATACTTCACTGAATGCTGTGTCCGACTGAAATAGTTCACCCCTGGGGGCCTTTTCTTGATCCCATCAACACTAGGAACTTTGAGGGTAGGTTATTGTTAAGGAGAGAGAAAATGAGCATTTTAGGGTTATGCACTGTCGTCTCATGGGAAATGTCCAAAGCAAAATGGGTGGGGAAAAGAACCTGAATGCTCTAGTTGGAGCACCTTTACCACATGGGAGCAGTGTACTGATATTATGCCCATATTTAAATTATATATTCTGTCTCTCTAATCCAAGTACATAGCTGAGAATTTAATCAGAGCAGGGTGTGTACTTTATATATGGCTTTGGGTGGGTCTGGCAAAAAAAAAATAAAAATTTTGGCTAATCACAGCTAGCACTGTATATCACACCACCTTAATTTCTTTTGTGTTGTGTCACCCAGGGCCAACATCAAACATCTTTTTTATTGTGCCATATAAAATGTCCATTTCAGAACCAATTGCACAAAAATAAATCATGTCAGTACAAATTCTGCAGCTGGTTGTTTTACTGAAAACTGATGAAAAACCCCCATAAATTTTAACTACATCAGAGTATAATGTTGTTAAATAAGATTGGGTAAAATAAATAAATAAATAAAAGAATAGCATTATTTCACCTCTTATACCTTTATTTAGGAAGAGACAAAGCAAAACAAAACAAAAAAATCCAAAACAATGGCATCCAGAAGAATTCTCATTTTAAATAGAAAATTTTTGCTTATCCACTTTATTCAAGTTCTTATTTTTCCTTGTGTGTTTTAAGGTACAAACTGTAAGAGCCTAAACATTACAAGAAATTGTCTTACAGAAATTTGGAGACTGGTCTGGTTTCCTGGAGTGGCTCATTGAGTTTGAATTATCTTTCAACCTCTTTAAATTATCACAGCATCCCACCCTTCTGTCTGTCCTATGGAACTGTAATGCCTGACAGTCCAGCACATATAAAATTATTAAATTCTGGGGAAATAATTTAAATGCATTAATACTTTTGATATGTTCTTCTGAGACCAGCCTACGTGACTGTCCATACCTGTTGACTATCCCTGCACAATGATTGTTCAGGCTGCAGAGGCTGATCATGGCTTTTTATTAGATTTTGTATTACATCATTAAAAGCAGAAAGTCAAATCATAGCAGCAATGAAATACAGCAAAAGCAAAGAAACTGAGTCTGTTGCAAAGCATGAGAATATGTTTTTAGCACCCAGATTCGTTGCTTAAATGCATATGAATTTTTGAGACCACAAACTAGTTTTTTGTCTAGACTAAGTCCATATAAACAAAATACAAGCAGAGGGTCTGTCTGTTCCATGGAAACCACTGTGATGGGGGATCTTGCTGCAAAACACCAAGCACATTGCATGACTGGGTCTCACTCAGTAGCAGGAATCAGAGATCAGTTTTAAGGATGAACCCCAGCTCTGCTCTGTTCACCCGTGCTCCTGGGCACAGCATCTCCTCGGTGGGATGCAGCATTACCCAAATCTTTGCATGCAGGATAGAAGCAGCACTGCTCTAGGTATTTGTTAGGAAAGAAAATACAGGAAAGTATCTGGTTTTGTAAAACTTTGAGAAATTGCTTTGGTGAAGCTTTAAAACATCGAGGTAAGCCAGCAGGAGCACCACGATGTGTTGATTTGCCTTTGCATCCTCCTTCGCTCTGAGCGAGTGTGGGGCATGGGATGGGATGGGATGGGATGGGATGGGATGGGATGGGATGGGATGGGATGGGATGGGATGGGATGGGATGGGA
>JAWWMP010000028.1:4434007-4470902 GCA_035047865.1 Dendrocincla tyrannina
GGATCCAGGTGGGTTCCATGGCAGGTGACATCCCCCCGGGAGGATCCAGGTGGGTTCCATGGCAGGTGACATCCCCCCGGGAGGATCCAGGTGGGTTCCATGGCAGGTGACATCCCCCGGGAGGATCCAGGTGGGTTCTAAGGCAGATGAAATCCCCAGGTGAAGATCCAGGTGGGTGCTGCTATTTCCTAGCACTGCTTTGTTAGTGTGACAGCACCTCCTGGGCTGTCCACACTTTGGGTCATGCTCTTCCAGTAGCTGCTGCTTTTTCTTCCTAGTTGGATGCGCTTGGAAAGTGCTGAGTACATTTTCTGACTTTGCTGTGTATCTTTGAATACCAACAAGCTCCATCAGTAAAAGTTTGCCCACTGCCCTGGGCTCAGCACAGCCTTAAGCAGGGCCAATAAACCAGCTCGCTTTTAGATATAACCACTTACTGGGCAGTCTCTGTTTGGTTAAATAGTTCTTTATGTATAGACTGAACCTGCATCACACACAGTGGTTTTGTATAGCATTTTGTATAATTAAGGAAAACTTACTGCTACACGATGAAAGAGCAGAGACAATTAGCTTGTGTTGGGTTTTGTTACTTCTGTGCTAGAGGTTTATTGATATTGGCTCTAGTGGAAGTGAGCAGTTACCCTGCCTGCTACGGTTCCTCCTAGGAATCTTGCATCAAGTGTTTCTCAATCATGTACAAGGGTCCCGTGGAAAAACAGCCATAAGGAGCTTCTGCGTCAGAGAAATGTGGGATTGGTTCCTGCTTTGCAGCCAGCAGGACCAAGTCATGGAGAAGCAACATATGTGTGATTAGGCTGCAGGGAGATAAAGCCCCTCTCTCACGCCACTTACTTGGGTAAGGATTTTCCAGTGTGGATTGGAAATCAGAGAGTTATACACTCATTTCTCCTAAAGTTGATGTGAGTTACCTAATTCCCTTGAGAACTTTGTAGAGCAAACACTGCTTTCTCTAACTTACACAGAAGCAATTAAAAGATCAGCCACTACTGACAAGCTACTTAATGTGGTCTGCAAAAAAACCCAAAAGGCTCTTAAACTTGTCTGGGTCCCAGAAACCAACATGGGAGGCAAATGGCAGGGACCTGAGCAAAGACCCTGATATCAGCTTGGGAGTCCTAGTAATCAGCTTGGGGAGCTGATGCCAAGAAGCTGGACAGAGATGCAATTAAGGTTGCCACAAAGTTCTGGGATACATTGCAGTTCCCAGCTGTGATAACTGAAGAGTTGGCTGCAGTTCCAAAACACCAGCATGATAGTAAAGTAGGAATGAAAGGACAAATATCTTGGCCTTTTCATTTTCCAGACATTTATGTTCACTATCTGCATGAAGCCTAAATTACCCTGGCTGAATTCCAAGCTATAATCTTTTATTTTTTTCTCTTCCTTGAGTGGGTTAGTGAAGTACTATTAGGCTTTGATATTTTGCATTGCACAAGGGAAAACAGAATAAACATTCCCACTTATTTATGATCCATCTTAGCTTTTGGAGAGTTTGACAGTTTTACAAGGCCCTGACTGCTTATCCTGGTCAGTGCAAACACTCTGCCCTGAAAGCATTGTGTTTGAGGCTTCAGCATGAAGACAAGACGTTCTGACTCTTTTTCAGTAAGAGGAGATACATAAATGAAAACAGTTGCTGAAAGTCCAGTCACAGGTAAAAAGCGGTTCTGAACATCATCCAGAAATCAGAGTTCTAGCACAGCAAACACATTTTTCACAGAGTGTGTGTAGAGTGAAATACCTCATTTAGCAGCTGTAAGTCACAGGGAAGATACACCAGTTTTTATAGCCCTGGGAAGATGCAAGGGGAGACTCGTAATTTTATCTTCAAATGGAACCTGAAAAGCCCTTGTCGCTTCCACCAGCACAGCCAGCAGTGACAGGATGGAAGGACCTGCCAGCTCACAGCTGACGGCTCGTGAGCTGAAGGAGAAATGTGTTCCAGAGTCTGACGTGTGGCTGCCAAGCTTGTTGATTCCAGGGCTGGAGAGGCTGAGGGGGAAAATAGTTGAGGACTGTCGGTGATGGGAGAAGGCAGCAGCACCTCCCCAGGCTGGAGCGGCTGGCCATGCTGTGGCACCTCGAGCGGGTTCTGAGGTGGGGGCTCTGGGCAGCTGCTTGTCCGTGGCTGTGGAGGAGGGTTCCTGCCACGTGGAGAAACACAAGTTCTTCCTTTGTAATGACAGAAATTGGGAAAGAGCAAAATTCTGTGGATTTTATTGTTTTGTTTCATTCTGGAAGGATGCAATATGCAGTCAAAATGAGGAGTTAGTCCTACCCTTTGTTCTGTTCTCCTGTCTGTATGTGGGTCTGTGCTGGACTTGTTGAGAAATCCACTCCTTTCTGCAAGCACCACATGTGCATCCTACAGAAAAAGGGTCCTGCAGTAACTAATGCTGCAAACAGTGAGAAAACCTCTCAAACTGTTCTGCTTCCTGGCATGGTTTTGGAAGATGTTCGGTCTTAAACACAAATCCCTTTAATTAATGGAGTCCTGATCACCACGTGTTTCCTACCTGTCGAAAATGGAAAACTATTTTGGATGAGGATAGAAGGAAGAGTAACGCATTTAGCATGGATTTAAAAAACCTGCTAAAAAATTGCTTTGAAGTAGACCTACAATGAGACATCTCTGTGTAAAGTGATGCATTTAGGTGAAGGTTCCACACCAGGCTGAGCTCCCTGAGAGCTGTCAGGGTGGGGGGAGCAGAGCGTGTTCCCACATCTCTCCCTGCACGTACCCACCACAGCTCTTGTCCTGCCACTGGAGCTCATCAGAACATGTGATAGCTGATTCAGAAAGCTACAGCATCAAAACTCCGACCTCACAAAAAAGAAGTGACTCATTTCCTGCTGGTTTGACCGATGGGACCTCCTGGTAGAGGCTCAGGGTGTCGGTGAGGAGGGGTGGGAACATGCACTTGGGGAAAGGAGAGGAGGAGATCTGTGCAACTGAAAGTCACACTGCAACCAGATGATAAGGTTTGTTGTGCCTGTTCTTTCAAATAGAAATTGGTATCCTCCCATTTTATTTACAGAGAGTATTTTTAAAAACTTGAAGTACAGTTTGGCGCTCTTCTCTAGCTGAAGTTTGTGATCATCTCATAGTCAGGCTGACTGGTCTGTTTGATACACAGCTGTCACAGGTTTCAGTTGCTGCCTCTCCCTTGTTGTAAGGGAAACATCTCAGAGAGAATGCCCAAATCTCAGCACAGATGTCTTTTCATTATTGCAAACAGTCCTGTTAGCAATTATGTTCATTCTGAGAGGGATTTCATACATGCTGTGGCACCTGGTTTCTAAGTACCTGAAGAGTGTGAATACTCCAGTCTGCAAACAGGCCAGTGCTCAAATGGGGGAACACAGTTTTTCAGCCTGAGTGGATGGAGGAGAGGTATCAGAGCCAAGAGGCTGCAGATCCTGGGGCTCTGGGGACGAGGGTGCAGTGGAGCCCAGACAGCATCGCAGTGGGGACCAAGGGGCAGCAGCTGTGCTGGGGCAGGCAGGCTGGGGCACAGCCAGCATTTGGGGTGCTGTTTGCAGTGGGACTGGGCTCAGCCTGCAGCACAGAACGTACCTGTGTAACACCAAAGGGTGGCACGGGCCATGTGCTGTGTATCGTGTCTCTTCATAAACATCTGGTAGTAACCTACCACCCATAGCCCACGGGGAAAGAGCTGGCTTGGCATGGAAATGTTGCTGGCAGCCTCTCCTGTAAGAATACTAAGCTTTGCAGGAATGTTTCTTTTTCATCTGCTTAATTAGGAAATCAGTTCATGGGAGGGAGGTGACATGTTTAGGTTGCTCTGCTAGTTCAGTTGTACAGATAGCACCCAAAAGATGTTAAAAAGTTGTCATCCTCTTGTAGGACATTCAGCTCACAGGCAGATACGCTGTGATTGCAACAGTGTTTGGGGGTGCTGCTCCAAGCATTCCTTCTGAAGGCTCTCCCATCTCCAGTTTTTCTTCAGGCAGAGTCAACTCTCCAACAAGTATCTGAGCAGCTGATCTAACATCGAGAAGGACTACACAATTGCTATCAGCGTGGGTTTATTAGTACATCAGTTTTAAAAGTTGGTTGGTAAAGCTGGGAGATTCTTTTGCAGTGACAGTGTGACTCTAGAAATGGGGAATCAGACTCTAAGCAGGCAGAGAGCCTGGCTGGGAAGGTGGCATGGCATCACATCAGACAGAGCAGACAGGCTGTGGAGCCAGGCTTGGAATGGGTCTTCACAGGTGGCTCATCTATACTGTTTGTATTGCCAGAAATATACTGTGAGGGTCCTTTCAATAGCCCCAAGGAGTCTTCAAGAGATTGTCTCTGCTTTTCATGAGGGATTTTACATAGGAAACTGAGCTTTGCTGGTTTTCAGTGCATGCCTTAAAGCATTGTGCAAGTTTCCAGGAGTGGGGTTGCTACTTTAGCCCCTCCATGTTATAAGCAGGGCTTGTAAGTGTCTGTGGCACATTTGTAAGAGCTGCTGCCCAAGGTGGGTATGTTAGTTAATGCCACTCATGATTACTGCTCTTCCTTTATGTCTCTATGACTTTTATTTTCATCTGCATTTTGCCATTGCTATCTAATGAGCTGTCACTTGTCCTTCATGCTGCACGTGCCATAAGAGCAAAGCAGTCCTGCATGCCAGTGCTGAGTGCAGCCCTATGGAGGGCAGCTACTTTCCTTTGGGCAATTATTTATTTCCTTTTCATTTCCTCCACTCCCGTTGATTGTTGTCATATTAATACAGGCTAGTCTGGGAATTTCTTCTCATCAGAGTAAAATTCGTAGCCATCCATTAGCAAAGAAAACTCCCCCAGCTCCTGTGTCCTTGTCCAATGGGAAAGGCCACCTGAGTTCAGGAGAGCTGTGCACAGGCTGAGGTCTGGAATTAGGACAGCAGCAGTTTCTCCACACTGAGATGGTTGAGTGAGTCTACTGGGGTTTTCTGTTCTGCAGCTTGGAAGGAAAAAAAAGGTAGTCATGCATCTGTTTTGTGTAGAAACATCCTTGTCTTCCCGTGGTATCACTTTATTCTCAGATGAAAAAAACGAAGAATTTTATGCAGGGAAGCACAATGTTTATGGATGGCATTGTCCAAAGTAATCAAATGATAATGGGAACAGTCTAAAATGTAGAAATAGAATAATAAAATCATGGAAGTTGTGCAATTTTTTTACTGCGTTTCTTCAGTCTGTTGTGCTGATGACTTACAACTGAGAAGTCTGAGCAAAACAAGCAGGCAATTTGAACAGGTATGTATGTGAAGTGCCTTGGAATCCTAATCTGTGAGTGTATGTGTAAAGAAAATAGTTTTAAGGAACAGGTCTAGCCTACCATGCTACACTTTAAGGTGCTTTAAAACATTTCTCTGTACTGAGCATGCTTGATTTTAAGGTAGTTTAAAAACATTTCTTTCAGAGCAGTCTTTGCCTTTAGGTTGGTGTCTGTAGTAATGTGAGCTGAAGTGCACACGGAGTTACAGAAGGTGTATATGGCAATTCTCTTCTCTTCCACAGAGCCAGCAATTCCTAGTATTGGCAGAGGTTAGTTTGATGGCATGTACTCATGCTGAGCTGTTTGTGTTTCTGAGGAATCTGCTGAGTGCTCTGTGAGTCTCTGAGGTTCCATTCTGCTCAGCTCCCCTGGGAATGTTACAGAACTGGCCATAGGGCTTTAGGAATTGTCACAAAACGAGCAGTTAATTCTTGACATCTGCTGTGCTGCAGTGACTGCCAAGTTGCGTAGGTAGTTGGCAAGGAAATAAATATTGATAGACCCTAGCAACAGGTACTCCTGAGAACTCTTGTTCTGGGAATGCTTAAGCCGTGTCCAGTGTTATTAACCTTGTGATAGCATTTTAAGTTTATTTATAGGATTTGTTTGTGTCTTATCACCATCGCTCAGAGCTGGAATGCACAAAGGGGCTCTGCTGTGCGAGGGCAGAGCACTGTGTTCTACACCTTCTCTGGTGACTCATTTCAACATGGAACAGACGTTTCACTGTCCACATCTCAGGGGTAGCTGATGGACACTGATGTGTGACATCCCAAGTGTGTGCTCATACCTAGGCTCTCAGTTTTGCTTACCCATCCTATGACTGCTCCAGAGCCATGTGCATGTAGGTGAGCTGGACACAAGGATTTATTCCTTTTTAGTGATATCCTATCAAAGCACTAATACACAAGCTCCTCAGAGAATCCTCCAGGTACAATTAGCTCCTGCTGTGAAAGCACGGACTGTGGTGAGCCCTGTACATGAACAACTGTGTGTTCTCCTTGCAGAAATTGAAGCCAGAGAAGCCTGTGACTGGCTGAGGGCTGCCGGGTTTCCCCAGTACGCTCAGCTGTTTGAAGGTATGATCACAAAGGCTTGTCAAGCAGCTGACACTGAATTCGAGTGGAAGTGTTCTCGTAAATCATATATCTCAGAACTTGACACTTTTGATGGAGGCACTCCCAAATTCTGTCATATATTCATTCAAGTCTTCAGAAAAATAGGAACACGGTGTGTGTTTTTGCAGAAGGGACATCTTGGCAGGGACTCAGTAGAATTCCATAAGAACCGAATCTTTCCCGGTTTGCTTTTCCTATTGTTAGATTGTAACTCAGTCAAATCTCTGCTTTTGTGACTTTTGGTTGCTTATAATTTTCTCAGGCTCTTTTACTTGTAGTGCTGGAGTGTTTTTCCAACCACTGATTGCAACTAAAGCTCCTCTAAGACCCTCCAGCCTGTGGTCGGAGCCAGATTGCTTTATTGGTGTTTTGAAAAAGAATGTTGGAAAAATCATCTTGCAATCATAACTGTTTTAAACTGATACTCAGCAGCAGCCAGCCAGTCAATAAAAAAGAAAAAAGGCAATTTCAGCATGTTTTCATGTCATTAAATCTACAAAGAGTGATTATTTCTTGTGAGGGAGGTATATATTTATTAAGGACTTGTATAATTTTCAGGCCACACTTGTGCTTATGCCTTAGAACTGTTCTTCTTTAAAATATGTTTATTGTTACAAACACTGAGTGTAACAAAAGCTAATCTATTTTAAGAGGGATTTTATCAAAGAGCTACAATTAAAAGACCATCAGTAACCTCTGCCTGCTCTCATTCCCACCTCCCCCTGTTCACTGCAAAATTAAAAGGTCAAAGCCAAGCCATAGAGGTGGATTTGAAGGCTGTGTGCTGTGAAATGTGCTGCCTCATGGAAATGCTTCCTGTCTGACTGCAGCAGGTTTTATTCCATGAGCTGTGGGTTGGAAATGCACACTGCCACACTTCTGCAAAATGAATTACCTGGCTGTTTATGCAGTGTCATTTACTGACTAGGAAAATTAAGCTTAAAAAATAAGCCAAGAAAATATATAATGGGTCTCACAAGGCTGAATCTCAGAAGCTGAAACACTGCGCTGTTCAGCTGGGGGATGGATCAGCTTCCTGCCCAGCATGGTTTGTCAGGCTCACTACAGCCCAGAGTGTGTGTGCCATGTGCTGCTCTGAACCTCAGTGCCCCAAACCCTCACCTAAAATACTCCCTGTTCTACACTGCTCTTGAAGGCAGAAGGCACAGAGACGCAAAGCAAAGCTAAGCTTTATTTTGTATTTCTTGTCTATAGCACTGTGAGCTCCTGGAAAGGCAGAACTGTTTGTCTCCCTGTAACTAACAGCAGCAAGCAGGTCCCTACGTTTATTCTGCTGGCTCAGAGGAACTGATCCTCACTTGAAGGACCTTTGCATGAATATACAGCTATAGAAACAGGTTTAGATTCCTTACACCTCTGATGAATATGTTGCAAAATTGAAAGTCTTTACGATTAAAGCTCAGATTTCAGATTCAACTTCTTTGTTCACAGATATGCAGTTTCCCATTGATGTAAAGACTGTAAGGAAAGATCATGAATTTTTAGATGGAGATGCGATTGAATCACTCTTCAGGTAAACCTTCATTATGAACCATCTTTAACACCTCCAGGCCCCACACTTACTTGTCATTCGTCTTTTCATGCCTTTGTTTTTGTCAGAGACCAGCAAAGTCACCAATTCTGTGACTGAAGGAAATCACCTAAGCACGTGGTTTCGTACCGGTGAAGTTGGTTGTTTTAAGAATTTAAAAGAAAAGTAACCGTGTGTTTGCACATCTCCAGCCAAGAGCGTGGGGATGTTATAGTGAGCATCAAATCTCTCTTTTCTGTAATGTGAGATGTCTGCAGGCTGAGAAAAAAATAAGCAGTTCCCTGCAAGCATGGCAGGCTGCTCTCCAGGATCACATATAATGGAGGGCAGGAATTTCCCCTGATCGGTCAAATTCTGTTCCAGCTGATAGACAGAAAAAACCTTATCTGCATAAGATCTGTTCTATTTTCCTCAATATTTCTTGAGTGAGAAGCAAAGGTATTGATATGAAATTATCGTTTTGCCACTGCTGTTCAGAGCACACGAGTGAAATTGCATTGTCAGTGGAAAGCCAAACCCCATGGAAGAGTGCCAGGATGGTGCAAGGCATTCTGCCTCACCTCACACAGCAGTCACTGAAGCATTCTCGCTGTGAGGGTGCTCAGCACAGTTCCTTTAGCAGAAATTACAATTTCTAACTCTTGAGGGACTGGAAAGTTCCTCTCCTGGCAAAGTGTCTTGGTCCTTTTCTGTCCTGTCTGGTCACCTGAATTGACATTGTGCTTGTAGCAGGAGCACCAAGAGGAGTTGTTCACGTTCATAGCTCTGAAGCACAGCAGATACTCCAGAACCTTCAGGCTGTTTTGCTGCGTGGTATGACTTCTGTCCTGAGTGCTCCTTGGAGGCTCTGGGTGGGCCTCCTGTTGAGGAGTTTTTGACAATAAAGTGATTGACTAGTTTGCAGCCTTTTTCATTCCACAAGCTTTAATTCAAATAATGGGGAGTAAAGTCCTTCCAAGGAATAAGCTTAAATTTTTTTTATTTAAAAATTATTTTTTAAGAAGCCCACTCAGACTTTCATTTATTTTCGAAATCTTAAAACAATATACAGTTTTTCCACAGTCATTAACACACAATATGGGGGAGGGGTTTAGTTAAATGATTAATTATGCTTGTCTTCTCTAGTGAGATGGCAAACTGAAAGTGTGAATATCATGGGGTTGTTATTGGTGCTGGTTCTGGCAAAATGTATGAGGAACCTCTAACAGAATGTCAGGCTTGGACACCAATAATGCAGACTCTGTGGTAGAAGATCACAACTGTATTTGCACGTTTGTTTTCAAGATATAAAATAGTTTAAATTTAAAACTTCTGTCTTTTCTCTCATACCCCAGACGGCTGAACACACTGAACAAGTGTGCGTCAATGAAGGTGGAAATAACCCGTCAGAGGAGACGGGTATGTTTGTAAAATACAGTTCCTCTTCTCATGAAAAATGTGTTCAGCTATTGTGTCAAAAACCTGATTTTGAAAAGTGCATGAAGAATTAGCAACTTCTGAACTTCCCTGTCTGTCCTCTTCCATCCTTCAGAGCTCTTCTGTTTGCATTTTCTGCTGAAAAGCATAGAAATGGAGATTGAAATTAAGTATTGTTCATTTTGTAACTTCATAAGGATGGGGTTTGAAACAGTTTTAAAAATTAATTTGACACGTTACTGTCCAATAGCTGCACCAAGACCCCACCTCAACATGCCATTGGTTTCCTAAGTAGTTTCCCACCTTATTTAAGTCCTGAAACTGAAATTTCAGTCTCATTGAGTAAGCAAAGAAATTAAATGGACAGCCCAAATGTCCAGCCAATAGAAGATGGATGGGTTTTAGATAGGCTCATTTTGTCCCCTCCCACAAAAAGTTCTGCAACCAAACCAAAGTGAGAGTCACAGTCTGGCTGGGCAATTCTGAGGCACCGTGGATTAAGTGCAGGACTAGTAAGAAAATAATGCCATCTTCTGGAAAAATATCTAGGTTTTTGGAAAGTTCCACTGTCGTTAGGGAGGACTGGGGCAAGAGAGAGCACACAGAGAAGGGACACGTGGTTCCATCTCTAACATTTTGCTGTCTCAGTGTTCCCTTGGCATGGGGACAATAAAGCAAATGGAGCACCTGGGGCAGGTGGCAGGGCAGGATGGGGAATCCAGGAGGGATATTGATGCTGCTGCAGTCCCACAGCCAAACACTCCTTTACCTGAAAATGAATGAATTTTGGTCATCAGAGTGTTTGAGTTGTTTGGTTTTAGGAAAAGCCATGTAAACCCCAATGCAATTATCTTTGAAAACCTTTGGATATGCCACAGAACAGGATTTTTCACCCTTAGATCAAATCTGCCACCTTTTCCTGTGGCAAGCTTACCGGATTTCTCAGCATGCTTGGGAGTTATTTGTCAGCAGGTTTATCAGCTAACTCAGGGCAGACCTTTGGTGACTGAATGGTCACATTCCCATATGTTGGTCTCAGGGGGTTTGGAGGTAGGCAGGAAATTAAGTCTCCTTTTTTCTTAAATTTGGGGGTTGTAATTTAAAATTTGCCAAACTTTGCCATTGAACTGTATTTTTTTTCCTTCTAAGAGTGATGATTCTGAAGATGATGAACCTTGTGCCATAAGCAATAGGTGGGCTTATGAGAGGTGCAGTCAGAGGTGGTCTCGAATCAAGAGCTTGGAGGGTTTCCCAGCAGAGGAAGGTGCCAGTGCATCAGTCCCAGGCAGTCCAATACTGAAGATCATCAGCAAGGAGGACAGTGTCTTTCTGGATCATGGAGAGAAGCACGATGTGTCCTCAATTCACAGCACCAGCAGTGCTGACAGTGACATTGTTAGCTCCCCAAAACCTTTCGAAGATGTGGAAACCAGCACGAGTTCCTCAAGATGTTCCTCAATTAAGGTACCTTCACTGGACTCTGCTTTCAGTTGTTCTCCTCCCCCCAGTGAATTTTTAAATATCACCAGTGAGCAAAAGTTTTCGGATAAGTCACCATCTAAAAAGAGGAAGAGCCTTCTAAAGAAAATGGAGAAGCTGCACTTAAGGAGCTGCAACTTAAGGAGTGGTCAGTCAAAGGCCAAACCCATAATAAGTGAACCTGTTCTTCTGGAAGGACTTAATGAAGAAAAGATGAAGATGCTGAACTGTGTAAATATTTCTGACCTCTCTGGCATCCAAACAAAGAACAATTCCTCCTTTTCTCCCCAGAGTCACAACAGCAGCAATCAGTCTGGAAAGAGCAGCACAGTGAGCACTCCAAGCCCTGGTACCAAACCAGGCAGCCCCTGGGAGGGAGGGGCAGAGGACATGGACTCTACCAAGCTCGTGCTGGGGAATGACCTGTCTCAGCACAACCTGAAAAATAACGCGGCGTTACAAAAGAGCCAGATGTTTCAAATACCACAGGGCCATAAACCTGGCACTTTCCCCACATCACTTACAGACAGCTCCCTGTCTCCAGCAGACAACTCTTCTGTCAACTGGAGAACTGGGAGTTTTCACGGGTGCAGGAGAAGCCGGAGCAGGAGCAGTTCCAAGGACCCCAAATCCCCCAGGACCCCCCTTTCAGGGTCAGATAACAGGCTAAGTGTGTATGACAACATGCCCAGTATTGACCTCGATAATGTGGAGGCAGCACAAGTCGGTGATGATGATGTTTTTTCAGAACTGAACAATGTTATAGCAGATGTCAACGGTCTCAAAAAGTTGGTTGATCAGTGGACAGAGAAGCTCTCAGATGATGGGGATTCTGACTTTTCCAGTGATTTGACTTCTTTGTACCCATCCTCCCCTAAAGAGGGCTCTCTTGAAAGAGAGGGCTCAGAAGATAAGACAGCAGAGGACACTAAGGGAGAGAGCAGCTGTGGCCTGGGCAAGGAGATTGGCTCTGCAGACCTGACATACATCACAGACTCTGAAAAGACCAACAGGTCAGCCATCCTTGGGTTTCCCTTCGATTCTGGCCACTCAAAATAGAATTGCTTTGCCAGGACAAAGCATTCTTAAGTCTGTTCTGGGCAGCAGGGTCAGCACTACAGGTCTGTGGGCACTCTGGTGACAACAGCTGTTCAAAGTAGGAGGCTCATGATCAGCATGAGCACTCAGACATTTGGAATCAGGCCTTAGGGAAACAGTTTGTATTGCCAGAGGACCTCCTGGATGGGAAGTACCTTGTTTAAGTGCAACTAACCGAGTGGTGCTTGGGAGCTGCAGGTCCTTTAGAGTCTCAGGTGATTGACAGAGGCGGGCAGAAAACTAACAGGGGTGATGGAAATGGTCCTAAGCTTGAACAATATTTATCCCCTAGGCACAGGAAGCAACACTGGTCTGTGGAAGAGAGTGTGGCCTTGGAAAGCCTTTCCATGCAGGATGGCCAGTCGGCTGCCCAGCTGGCCCGGACACAAAAGCTGGCCTTGTTGAAACTCACTGCTTTAATGGACAGATATTCCCCTTCCAGTAAGCAGGGCTGGAACTGGTAAGTTGTCTGATACTAAAGCAACCTGGGCTGAAAAGAGAGGATTTGATGTAAGCAGGTGAATTTCCTTGTCTGTCTACATTATAGATATTAAAGCAGAGGAATTTCATCCCATTAAATCTCTGGCAGCTTCCTGGTTATTTCCATGGCTCCAGGATTTCCTCTGCTCTGGGCTGCACTTTGGCTCCTCACTGATGATCATGCTTTTACTGATTTTAAAGCACATTATTTGCGTTTGCCCATTTGCAGGGCTTTGTCAGAGGTGCTTTGCAGGGACTGTGGGACCTGAGGTGAGAGCTGGCTAGGCTGAAAATGGAGTTCTTCAGCATCAAGTCTCTGAATTAAAACAGTGACAAAGTCAGACTCTCAGAGGACTTAGAAACACCAGGCAGGCTCTTGTGATAGGGAGCTGGTACTGGACCATAGAAAGAAGTGAAAAAAGCCTGCAGTGCCCTAGAGGGATGGAATGTATTTCCAATGAGGATGCTTTGTTAAAGCTAACTTCTGTAAGGAAATGAGGAGGTCGTTCCTGTAATCAACTTTACTGATTTTCTCTTCCTGATGGTGCTGTGTGTGTGGCAGAATTTGGGTTGTGAGAAAGTACAGCTTAATCCTTTACCATGCATGTAAAGCCACAGGTGAAATGTGCTGGAGGCCTAATAAGTTGCATGAACTGGTTTTTTGTTTCCAGGACCATACCAAAGTTCATTAAAAAACCAAAAGCCTCAGACTACAAGGACAAAAATGTGTTTGGGGTTCCTTTACTCCTGAATGTGCAGAGAACAAGCCACCCACTGCCCAATGGGATACTGCAAGCCCTGGACTATCTGAGGAGCCACTTTCTTGACCAGGTATGAGCTTGAGGCAGCCCAGAGCAGCTCTGGGCCATGTATGGATCTGCTCCAGGGAAGCAGACTCTGCTTCCCTCGTTTGTGAAGGTCTTTCCCTGTGAGGCTCTGAACAGGCAGAAAGGTGTAAGTCTGAGCAGGCAGCCTGTGAGGACACACCAGTGCTGATTCCTTCTGGGAATACCTTGAGCCCTATGGGTGTTTTTGTGCCTTGTCTCACTGACACCCTCTGCAGTTGATGCCGGCACTCAGGCTGTCCGTGCCTGGGGAGGTGACTCTGCTCCCTAAGGAGGCAAATCTGCCAGACAATGGCTTTGTTCCCTCTGTTCTGTGGCTGCTGCTAGTGCCAGAGCTAATGTGAAAATTAACCTTGTTTCAGCTGAGATGTACAACTAAGCAGAGAGAAAACATATTACAGCAGTGCCTGTAACATCTTTTTCTGGGTCTCAGCTCTGTATTTATCCCCTAAGTGGAGGTGGCAGTGGAAGTGTGTGCTGCTTATGGTATTTCTGTAGCACAGCTGCAGAACTGGGACCCTGTGACACCAGACATACCAGTTAAAGAGAGGACTTTTTTCCCCCTGTGCTTTGCCATTGTCTAGGTGTGTAATTTCATGGCAAAGAACAAAAGTGTGTGTGTGTTCTGTGAGGTGACAGTACAAGTGTGTTTCATTTTGAGGTCCTGGTGTCCATTTGGGAAACATAAGTAAATGAGAGAATGTAAACCCTGTCTCAGTGGCACCCAGGGAAGTTGTCAGCAGAAGCTGTGTTGGGATCGAGTTCACGGGAAACTTCTAAATCTTTTTTTGTCTGAAACTTGATTGACGATTATATTAAAAATAAAATCATAATTCCTCTCAGGATGGCAACTGCCCTTTGCCAGCCTATGGATGGATTGGATGTGTTAGGTGTTGTGGGGCTGAGTGAGTCTGTTTGTGCCAGCACAGGCACTGATGTGTGTTTGTGTTTGGATGGACACACACTGGAACACAGCCTGCCCAAGCAAACGGACAGATGTCAATAGTACTGATTTTAGAAGTCAAAAAGAGTAATTTTGCATTAAATAAAAAGCAAACAACCCTGACAGTTGGTATGTCACAGCTGGTTCTGTGGGCATCAGGCGTGGTTTGCCTGATAAGAATGGCTGTGCTTCTAATGCTACAAAAGTATTTTGGTGTTAGACACACTGCCACAGGATCTTTGCTATGAAAGGATCAATTATTTGTCAGAAGTTTGATTCCTGATGACTCCTCTAATATTTTCTCTTACCTGCAGGTTGGCCTGTTCCGAAAATCGGGTGTTAAATCCCGGATTCTGTCTTTAAGAGAAATGAATGAAACCAACCCAAACAACGTCTGTTACGAGGGGCAGTCGGCGTTTGATGTGGCAGATATGGTGAAGCAGTATTTCCGAGACCTCCCCGAGCCTATATTTACCAGCAGGCTCTGTGAGTCCTTCCTCCACATCTACCAATGTAGGTAACAAAAGCTATAGTTTTCCAATTCCTTGGATGTCTTAATATTCAGCTGTACAAGGCAGTGGCCAGACTAGGAGTAGTGCCAGGTCCCCTTGCAGGCAGAGGAGACAAGTCAGGCAGGACATTTCTGAAAAGATGAGTTAATTGTGGCTCTAGACTTAAGGGCTTCCCATCTGCATCCTGTGAGCCAGCTATTTCTGTTCCCTGAAGCATGAGTGTGTAAAAACCTGCTGCAGCAGCCTTTTTAAACTGTGTTCTTAAACAGTCATTTCCTGATGCAAAATGAAGAAATAATCTGCTCCCCTTATTCAAGGAATGACATAACTCCTTGTGCAAGAAGTTCTGTTACATTGATGACATTTCTTTATTAGGGTGCCCAAGCACAGCTGCTGTGAAACAGCATCTTTGCTGGGAAATGCCAGCAGCTTTCTGGCTGTGCTCACACTGTTACTGTCCTGGAGACTCAACCCAAGAAAGAAGGAAATGTAAAGCTGAAATCTCACATTTCACACAGTTTAAACAGCTTCCATCTCCAGTACTTTCTTCTCAAGGAATTCACTTTCAAAAAGCAGCTGAATTGGGGAAGGAAGTTGCTGAAGGGGTTGTTGCTTTTGAGAAAAGGTTCTGAAAAGCAAAGTGTGAGATTTCTGGGGGAATGGTTCTGCAACCTAAACCATGTGACATTTATTGACATAAATCCGTGGGCTGCTGCTGTCCTGTGCATCCATCAGCAGGGTCCCAAGCAGGGCACTGAGCCTGCAGGTTCATCCCTGTCCCTCCCTCACAGCAGACAAGGAGATGCCATTACATCAAAGGTACCATTTCTCCTCCTGCCTCTGCAAGCCACGTGTGATCTTCATAATTTTTTCTGGTTTTAGACGTGCCGAAGGATCAGCAGTTTCAGGCTGTCCAGGCTGCCATTCTCCTTCTCCCAAAGGAAAACCGAGAAGCTTTGAAAATCCTTCTGTTCTTCCTGAGAGACGTGGTTGCTTTTGTTGAGGAAAACCAGATGACCCCAACCAACATTGCTGTCTGTCTTGCACCTTCTTTGTTCCACCTCAACACCCTGAGGCGGGACAGTTCCTCCTCCTCCACTAGGTATTGACATCTTGATCATCACTGCTGCTGCCTGCAGTGTTCTTTGCTGGAGCAATGCTTTCTTTAGCTGGCCGAGGGTCAGTGTCTGCTTTTGAGGGGGAAATAGTGTGTTTGTGCTGGGGGTTTGCCTTAAATCTGGTTGCTCAGGTGCAGCAGGAGGTGCCTGCAGTGCATGGAGTGATGCAGCCACTCAGTGTCCAGTGCAGAGGGCAGTGGTGAGCCCCCAGTGCTGTGCTGTCTGTGTGTGTCCCTCACCACTGCTGTACTCTCCATGGTTGTTCACAGGTCCAGCTGCCCAGGAGCCCAGCTTGTGGTCCACTGCTGACTTTAAAGTGGTGCCAGCCTTTGCAAATGTGCTCCTGCAGTGGCAACCTGAGCCCTGCAGACTGTAGCAGCTACTGGTGCTGGTTCTGCTGGGGGATAAGGGGATCATTCCTGCCAAACCAAGCCACAGGGATTCTGTAAATTTATCTTAATAAGTAAAAGTATCTGGGTTGCATAACATCCCCAGTTTGTACGTGCAGGGAGGAAGGTGCCCTTGGGCCAAAGCAGACAAATAATCTCTGAGAGCATTCATGCCTTATCTGGCCTCCTGAGGCAGGGCTCTTTGCTTTGCTCTGTGCTCTTGCCTTATGGATGGACGCGTGTTGGGGCACGGGGGCACAGGTCTGGTTGGAAGCATTGTGCCCCCATCAGCGTGGTGAGCTGAACATCTCTCTTGGAGACCTATCGTACTAGTCCCAAAGCAGAAGCTGTCAGATATGCTGTTGGCATCTTTCAGGCTCTGGATAGCACAGGAGAGGGGGAAGAAAACACTAAGGATCTTCTTTTACATAGCACAAAAGATCTGAAAATGCCTGGGGCGTCCCTGTGCTGAGCCAGCACATGGCAAGGGAGCCCTGGGGACACTGAGGAGGCAGCTGGGGACACGATGGAGAGGCAGCAGGTCCTGCTGGATTGCTGCTGTGTTGGAGCTCCTGGGAGTCACACTCTGGGAGTTGCACCTCTTCGGTTTGCATCAACAGCACTCTAAAATGCTAGGACCAAAAATAGAAATGGAGTTTTCTCTTTGTTGTCAGTGTTTAGAGGCCAGGATGCTTTGAAGCTTCAGCTTTGCTGTAGCTGTGCATTAATGCCTTGGTGCAGGGTTCCAACTTCAAAGGGTATGAGCTGACAGGTCTGACTCTGAGGAGCAGAGCTGAGGATTATTATCTTCCACCCAATTTTCAAGCCATTTGGCAGGAATGCACGTACATAAAAGTTTCAGAAGCCTGGATTAATGATGTCATATCATGAATATGAATTAAAAGAGGGGACTGTTTTTGAAACGTGTTCGATGTGGTTTGGGCCAAAGGATTTAAAAGGCTCTGTATGAGCTTTGCAGGTATCCAAGGAGCCTGATATTGAAGGCTACACACAAATCCCTTTGGGGTCATTGCTGTCCTTGGACAAGTGTGTGATGATGTGCTTGGGGAATAAAATCTTGGCTTGTCTTTCTTGGGTGTCCATTACTCCTGGTCAGTGGCACCCTGGGCACTTTCGGGGTGTGCTGGGCAGGAGCTCTGTCTGTGGACCTCCCTGCAGGAACGTGACACGTGGCACACACGGGTTGTTCTGTGCAGTGTGTTTCCCGTGTGGTTCCCAGCACCTCGCTCACTCAGCCTTCCTTTCACCCTCCCCTCTCCACAGATCCAGTCAGAGGAAGTGCAGCCTGGGGAAGCCAGACCAGAGGGAGCTGAGTGAGAACCTGGCAGCAACACAGGGCTTGGCCCACATGATAATGGAGTGCAACAGGCTCTTCCAGGTGTGTCACTCGCTGTCGCAAAGCAAAAACCCTGGGTGGGTGGGGTGCTTGGGGCAGCAGCTGGGCCACTGCCCCTCAGAGGGCACTGCCAGCCCAGCTGCTGCTCTGAGCCTGTGACAGGTGAGTCCTGCTGATGCCATTAATGAGAAAATCAGTGTCATTTCAAGTTTACTGCAGCTGTTTGTAAGGGCTGTGTGAGCACTCCTCCTTTCCCCCCTACATCCCCATCAACTGGTGGGGTTTGACCCCTTGGGCTTGGGGCCAGCTCAGGGTGGGACAGAGGCTGCCACATGCCCTGGCAGGGGCCCCTGGCCATCCCTTCCTGCAGAGTGGGTTGAGGTTGGGGTTGTGCTGCTGGGGTATGGCCAGAGCAACAGCCATGCCCGTGCCTGGCCATGGATCCCCATAATCTGAACCTGACCTTGGCCCACAGACTGACTTCCCAGCTTGACCCCGGCCTTTGCCCATCCTTGTGGACTTGCCTGGTGATCACCAGACTGTGGCTGACCCTGGTTGCTGTCCCTGGACCTGATCCTGACCTCCCTTGCTGACTCACCTTCCTGGCTCTACCTCGGACCTCATCACCGTGGACGTGTCTGATGATCTGGACTTCTGGCTGACCCTGGCTGCCTGCTCTGCCCAGCTCAGGCACTGTGGGACTGGGCAGCTGCTCTGCCAGCCTTGTTGTCCCACCTGACACCTGGTCCCTTTCCCTCAGGGGTGCCCTTGGTGCACCCCGACAGTCAGCTTGGACCTTCCCGTGCTCTGCTCCAGCCCATCCGGGCAGGGGCCACTGCCCCAGGGCTCCCCCAGCACTAACTCCCACAACAGCCCCTGTCTTCTGAGTGACACCCCTCCCCAGAGCTGGGGTCCCCAGGGATCTCATCTCTGCATGGCATGAGTGTCCAACCTTGACAGGGCTCCTAAGTGACCCCTGTCCTCCCCCAGTGCAAACATGGGTCCCCATTTCCTCAGCAGTGGCCTGAACCTCTCTACTGTCCCTGCCACCTGCTGCCTGCCCTGTACCCTGTGGTCAGCATGACAGCTGGCCCTGTCCCTTGCTGCATGGCCCCCTGGAATAGCCCCTGGGGTCTCTGAGCTACCCTTGGACACACAGACATCCCACACCCATGACAAGGGTGCTTCGCCAGCAGCATCGCTGACTCCAGCCCCAAGCTGTGACCGTGCCCCTCACCCAGAGGTGCTGGGGTCCAGCTGGAGTGTCCCCTGCCCTGCCAGGGCAGGCATTGAGTGCCAACATTCAGGGATTGCCTGGAGAAGGCTGTCCCTCTTCTGCTGGAGACCACGGGCAGCTCGGCAGGGCAGCCCCTGCTGTGCCCTTGGACACACACCCACTGCTCTGGACCCAGACCTGGACTCTGGTCACCGTGGCCACTGCTGAACTGTGGCTGATGCTGCTTCCACCACTGAACCTGACCCTGCCTGGCCTGGCCTCGGCCCCTGTGAGGACTCAGCTCATCACCACTGCCATCCCCAGGCCTGCCCGGTGTTCCCCAGGTAGGGCTGGAGGGGACTGCCCAGCCCTGGGAGGAGGGAGCCACGGCCATGACAGGGCTGGAGGTGCAGGTGAGTGCACAGAGGGGCACAGCACTTGGTCTGGGCAGCTGGGGGGGGCCCCCAGCACACGTGGCTGTCACCAGCAGGGTGGGTTTGTGGGCACTGCTCAGCCAGCCCTTGGGAGAGAGCGTTTGCACAGCTCTGCACTTGCTGAAGTGCCAGCCTGTGCCCACCACAGGAGGTGCTGGGCACTGACCAGCTGTGATAGCCATCCCTGTCCCAGCTGTCATTACTGGGAAGAATCTGGGACATCAGATACAGATCTCTTGTATCTATATAGACATCCATATATATGTGTATATGTACATATACACACACATACATATGTCAGTGAGCACCTCTAAAGCTGCATTTCTGTGCTGCTTTTGGAGTTTGAAGGTCTTTTAGTAGGGTCACAGTACAGCCTACAATGAATTCCAAAGCAAAGGCAAGAGCTGTGACTCCTTGTAGTTACCCAAGATCAATATGCACCCTGCAGAGAGGTTTGCCAACTCCACAGGGATTCAAAACATTGCTGCTGAGGGAAAAGGCATTTCCCTTATGATTTCCTCTGAGGGAATGTAGTTGACTGATCTGCTCCTCCTCTGGGCTTCCTGCTCCTCCAGGTAAAACTGCTACCTGCCTGTACCACCAAAGATGACAGCTAAGGCCAGGAGACCTGCTCATACCTGGCAAGGTAAAGGGGATGGAGGGGGTGACCAGAGTAAGGCTGGCTCTGGGAGTGTGAGTGGCTGCACTGTGGTTGGAAGGTTTCCTGGAGGTACCCTTGGGTGTTTGGGGCTTGTGGGTTTGGGATCCTGCACCCAGAACTGCTCTGAGCTGTGCCCACAGCCACTTGGTCTGCCTCTGTACCTGCAGCTGCTGAAGCCACAGTCCTTTTCTTTTCCTTCCTCCCTCCCTCCCTCCCCACATACTTTCTTTCCTTCTTCTCTTACTTCCTCCTTGCTTTTCATTCCTCTCTTCCCTTCTCTCTTAAGGGGGTGCTCCTCCCCTAGAGCACCTTCCCTTACCAAAACCCCACCCAACAGACACAGACAACTCCAGTTGTTTAGTCCCTTTATTGTCACTCCACAGGGCACAGCTACATCCTCTGCACAGGCTTGATCCCCAGGATGTCGAATCCCTTGGCCATGACTGCAGCAGTGGCTTCGCACAGGAGCAGCCTCCACATGTTCACCTTCACAATCTGGCCTGGAAAACACCAACACAGGAGCAGCTGCTCAGAACAACTAATGGTGCCTTTCCCTCGGCCTACAGCCTGGCCCTGGACTGTCACACCGAGCCCTTCCCATTCTCCCCAGGCCAGACAGACTGACCAGCCCTCGTGTCTCCAGGTGCCTGGCTGCTCCCAACTCTACTCGACCCTCCTGCTCACTGGCAGAGGACAACGTGGGCTGTCCTCCCATACAGACACTTGTTCTGCAGCAGCAAGTAGTGTGACAACAGCCTTCCCAGCACGAGGAAACATCCCAGAGAGTGCCTGCACCGTGGTACGTGACAGGCACATGCAGCACCCCATGGCAAACACTCACCACTCTGCCTGTCCTTCTCAACGCAGTAGCAGTTGTCATAGAACTCAGTGAAGGTGGTGGCCAGCTCATAAAGGTAGTCACAGAGCGTGTGCAGTAACAAGTCCTCTAGGATCTTCTGCAGGATCTCAGGGAACCTCAGGATGCACTTGCCCAGTTTCCACTCCTTCTCATGGTCAAGGACAAGCACCTCCTCCCTGGCTGCCTTCCGCAGCATCTGCTCGTCGATATTGGCCAGGCGAGCGATAGCCCTGCAACGATCCCAAACACGGCCTGCTTGGGAGGCTCCCACTGCTCAGCCTGCCCAGGGCCAGCCTGGCCACCCGTCTGGCCTGTCTCAGGGCTGATGTCTGCCCTTGCCTAGTCCTGGGTGACCAGGAGAGCACTGCAGAGGAACAGGGAGGGATGGGCTCTGGGCACCTGCATCACCAAGGGACAGATGCTGCTGCCAAGCAAACCAGGACTCAGGGTGCCAGAAGAACTGTGGGGTATGGCAACACCTCAGCTGAGCAGCTGCCAGAACACAGGTGTACCCTTTTCCAACCACCTAAATCCTCTGATTATCAGAAAGTCCCACTGGTCCCTCCCTGGGACGTGTGTAACACAGGAGCTTTTTCAGGTGGCAGAGAACACACCATTTGCCAAAAAATAAAATCCTGCCTGTGGTGCACACCAGTGTAGCTGCCTTCTCTTACAAACCTCCAACAGCACTGATGTGACAATCACCCTTCTCTCCACATGTTCCTTTGTGATACAAATGCAGAGCATCAGCACCAACTCCAGCTGCAGCCTCACCCACCTGATCCGTGTGAAGGCATACAGCAGATAGGCAGCTGTATTCCCTCGGTCATCCAGCATCTTGTCGAAGGAGAATACATAATCATTTAGTCTGTTGTGGGACAGATCTGCATATTTAATGCATCCAAAAGCGACTGATGTCTGGGCAGCTTTGAGCTCTTCTGCCGTGAGGACCTGGTGCAAATTCAAACCAGGTTACAGTCAAGAGGAGAACACCACACTGACCTCAGAAACCACAGCATGCAGCCCTGGCCACCCAGCAGGGCTCAAGAGGAAAGCTCAGGCTGCTGAGGGGATTTTAACCACGTGGCACTCGGTTCACATGCACCTCTCCACTTTGGGGCACCAGACAGCCCCACATTCATGCCTCACTTCTCCTGAGATCAGACAGTGCTGCAGCCCTGCCCAGGTTAAGGCTGACTCCCTCTTCTTCTGACAGCCCACAGGACCTCTGTGCCCCACAATGTCCTACCTGCCAGCTGTGATGTTCATACTGTGATCCTGCTCCTTACAAACTGCAGGTACACATAATGAACACTTGCTCCTGGGACCTTTCAGTTTCACCCTACACTGCACAGCACCAAGGAGCTGCACTTCCCAAGTCCACTGCCTCACACTGCTTGGACAGCCTGGTTCTTCTGTTACATTCCACTGTCCAGTTCTCTCCAGCTCATCAAGGAGCAAAACAGACAGAAACCTCATTAAACAAACGAGGTTTGCTTCCAGCAAACTCAGCCACAGCTTCCAAGGGAAAGCTTCCAACCATCCATCACCAGAAGTCAGTGCCAGCTCAGGTGGCCATGGCTGCAGTGTTACGATCTTCCACCACCTCCTGCATCTTGGGGGAGTCACAGCTGTTGCCATCAAACAAGGGAGACCTGACAGTACCTGCAAGGCCAGCCCTCCTGCCAGGCCCACCTCTCCACTCCCATGCCCAGGAAGCTACAGTACTCAGCACAGTTCTCAGGAAAGATAAGCAATTTGTCACAACTACCTTGTCCCGTTCCTTGTCTTTCAGCTTGTCCATAGCTCGTTTCAGCCCTTCTTCCAGCAGGTCTATGAGACGCACTGTATCTCCTGAACGAGTTTTGAACTTCTTCCTGAAAACACACAGACTGCTTAGGGCACTCCAGATAGATCCAGGACAGGCACCAGAGCCTCTTGCAGGGACTTCCACTGCTCACACCTTATGGCTTTGTAAAGCCAATGGCTTTGTATGGCCAATCTCTCCGTACTGAAGAAATTGCCATCAGACAGCTGTCAACCAAACTGAGAGAACACCCACGGGGTACTGACCAGGAAAGCTCCAACAGTCCAAACTGCCCCAGTTCCACACTTCAGGCAGGACACAATGCCCATGCCAGACTTTTCCCAACTTGTGTTTCACCTACCACGAAGCAGGTGGAAAGTAATGGAAATTGTGGCTTTTACCAGTGCCATCTCCCAGTATTCACATCAGCTTCCACAAGCCAATCCCAGTGCCCCTCCCCAAATGCCAGGCAGCAGAAGCCAGGCCCGAGAGGGAATGTGACCACAGCACCAGTGACTGTGTGAACAACGACACACAACAAAATGACACAGTTATGGATAACAGCATGGGATGTGGTGCTTTCTTCTGGTTTTTTTTGGCATGGCACATACTTGTCAATAAACAAGAGAAAGTGTCCTGCATTCACTCAGACATCCTCTCCAAGGCAAATACAGAGGAAAAACTACAAGCACTTACTTGTCTTCTCCCAGCACCACTCCGAAGGCGGCATGGGCCACTCTGGTAACTTTGGGATCATACCAGCCAATCATCTGTCCAGCTGCAAACACTGTTTGTAAATGCACAGACTGCAAGGAACAAACACCAACAATTGGTTCTCAACTCCCTCCTCCAGGTGCAGTTTCTTCACAGCTTTATCTCATTCACAACGATGCTTTCACCGCGAGGCTTTCAATGTTTCAAGCTCCACAGACAAATTCCACTTCAGAAAGTTCAACTTTCTGAAGAGCTTTCCTGGCTCACAGAATCAGCAACTAGCAAATTCCCATCACTGCTCAGGTAGATGCACCAACCACACTAAAGACCCTGTGGTGTTCTACCTGCATTACTGTTGCATCCATCATTTAACACACTTCATGATGACCTGCACCAGCAGTGACAGCAGAGGTTGGTGACTTACCTGGCCACTATCAACAACGTAGATAAGGATATCCCCCTTCTCTTCACACAGCCTGTGTTTAAGAGCAGCTAAGTCTGATGTGTCGTAGGTGTAACCGCCGTCTGATTTCATGATTGTCAATGGCACAGGGAAACCTGGGACAAACACGATCTTCCGGCCATCATCGACCTGGACAAATCCTAGAAAAGCAAAGGAAAACATTCAGTCTTGTATCACAATCGGGACGTTTGCGGGCCAGCAGAAACACCTCCCTGATGCAAGAAGAGGCCATACACTCACAGGATCAAATAATTAATGGCTTAAAATATGAAAACCCTACATGAGAACTTGTCAACAAGTCACGTTCTGTACTGCCCTCCCAGAACTGCACACAAGGAAGCAGATCTGTACAGACGTGGCCTTACCAGAAGAGACCAAATTTAAAAACTCCCATCCCTGGCATCCAGATTTGCCTGTATAGCCAGAAGCCCAGCATCACTAAGTATAGCATTAAAGGCAACAGGAACTGTGGAGATGCAATGAGGACTTAGCCTCTTTCAGAGGTAAGGCTAGTCAGAACACCTCAGATGGTGAGACTCAAGAACTGCTGAATCCAGACAGGAACACATAAAACCAGAGACTTTTTATGCTGCATTTGGCTTCTTGCCAGCTTCAAAGTCAACATGATCCAAAAATCCCACTGTCTTCATAGAGATTTCTCAGGCAAAGTTCCCACACACTCACAACACTAGACCTGGAAGTCTGTCCTATATTGCTCCTTGACTATTTAGTCAGGATACAATAAATTTCAGTAGTATCTCATGCTATTGCCTACAAATATCACAGACAAACTGATTTGTCAGCAAGAAAGATTCAAACTTTCTGGAATGAATCATATAAGAATCAATTCTGCTAATGCAGAAAGAAGGAAAAGCCACAGAAGATCCAGGAAATGTGGCTAAGAAAAAAAGCAAAGGTGGGGAACATGCAACCTGAAAAGCATCAGCCCTAAGCCTCGCTGAACAGGTCACCACACTCATCCTCACAGCTGCAGAATTTCTGACCCGAGACCAAATGCCTCACCTTTATCCTCAAATTCTTTCACAATGTCTTTCATCATCTCATGGTAGAATGATTCCCCTCTCTCTATGACTGTGATGTCCAAACAGTTGTAGATTTTCTGGAATTCTTGAGGAGGGAAACAGAACAAAACACTTCCATTAAAGGCACACAGTGGGAACCAGCGGTAAATGTTTTAGCAGTGGGCACAGCAAGGCATTATCCATCTCCTGGTCGAGCCATCAGGACTCGGGAGACAAAAGATTTAGCTGAAAGCCTCCACACACAGCCCAGTACTTTGGCTGTACTGGCATTTTGGTTTAAGCTTCTCACAGCAGTGTGGCAGTGGTTTTCCAAACACAACAGAAGCATGTGCTCAGACACAAAGGTGAGGAAAGGCCCATTGTTCTACTGCTGAGACACGTTTCTGGACCTGGCAAAGTCACCTTTGCGCGACACGTCACAGATGAGCTCCCAGGCTTTAATGAAGTCGGGGTTTTTGCTCTGCAGCAGCACCACACATTGGTAGGCACGTTTCTTAAACTCTTCCTCTGTGTCAAACCTCCGCTTGGATTCCTGCAGTGAAACACACGTGAGACAGCTCTGCTTTGTCCCCTGAAACCGGCTGCCACTCAGACCAGCCCCTCCAAGCATGCTCATCTCAAAAGACAGAGAGGCTGCAAGCTTACAAAGCCTTCTGATCATGCCCCATACAGACAACTCAATACCAGATACCACAATTCATTATCCCGTGGCAGGTTATTGCAATAATCTAATAAAGTGATTGAGTTCTCTTGTTTCTCCAAAATACTCGGCAGTCTGTAGTTCCTCAATCTGCTTTTGAGATGTTGACATAAATATCACACTTATTTGCTACAAATACCTTGTAAAAAGCTTGGAGATCCCCAATGGGAGGAGAAACAGTTAAGTAATCTGGAAATTTGTCTTGGAGATGAGCAATGAGCATTCCAAACTGGGTGCCCCAATCTCCTAAATGGTTTAACCTTGAAGCAATTGAAGAGCACAATAATGATTTCTTAAACATATACTTTAAGATCTACACATTTTAAAAATATATATTTTAAAAGAAGAAACACATAATACCAGAAATTCAAACCAGTCAAGCTCCCTTGCAAGTTTCACTGCGAGGAAGCTGCTGCCCACCTCGATTCTTTACACTTGCTCAGCTTAGTATCTTACTACACTTAAAGGGTTATTTGCTATGTGCTTATAAAACAAAGACCAACACAGGCCAAAGCACAGAGACAGGTACTGCACAAACTTAGCCAAACAAGCCCACCACACCCAAAATCACCTCTCACCTCAGAACATCATAACCTGCGAATTCGAACAGTCGGCACATGCTCTCTCCGATGATGGTAGACCTCAGGTGGCCAACATGCATCTCCTTTGCAATGTTAGGGGATGAAAAATCCACCACCACCTTAGACACAGCACCAGAGGAACAAATGAACAAAAGGCAGTGGCCATGACTACCCATCGTGTTTAATCTGGGGTTTGCTGGGTGGGGGAGCAGAGGGAACATCAGAGCAGGCTTCCAGCCTGGGGCTTTGCTGCAGCCCAGCCCAGGGTCAGGGATCACTCCCAGGCTGACCTGGGCACACCACCCATCTCCAGGGAGCCCTGTCCCTAACCCCCCAGAGATCACACCATGTACACACACAGCCCAGCCCATGGCCCCCAGTCCCTAAGCCACACCCCACCTACTCTGCTCTAACAACCTGCTGGCATGGACATCTGCTCAACACATCATTTCAGGAGTGAATTTCAAAGCTATGTGCAGTGCAGCACGTTTCACCTACAGCAGGCTCCTATGTGCTTACTGCTGTACCTTTTTCCTTTTGCCAATAGCTGGTGGTTGAACTCCATTCATCAATAAACTGCTCAGCTGCTTCGACACAAAATCCTTTCTCAAGTGGACATTGATAAAACCTTTGGAGGAGAAAACGAACAATGAGTGCTGGGGCTGCAGAAGTGCCTCCAACAACTTTTTGATCCCTTTCCCCTTGGATTTCTGTTTCCTCCCATTAAGCACAAGAGCACGTGAAGTCAGCTTGGCAGAACAAAACAGTCTTCAGCCACAGGACAACAAAGCTGTCACTAGAAGACAGTTTCTGTTCCCAGATTAGAAGAGTCTGATTCACACCACTATAGCCCTTCCTGCAGGAGTCAGATGCTCAAGCTACACCACTGACATAACTCCTTTTCATACACTGTCACTCAAAGGTGAATTTATAAAAGCAATTCTTTATGAGAAAATAAATAATTTGGTTTCCAGAATGCAAATCCAAATCCTGCTTTGTCTCCTTTTTTAAATATCCTAAAACATAATAGTTTCAGCTGGGATAATAGATGATTGTGGGATGACACTGTTTCACTTCTGCTGCTTCACAGAGCCAATCAACAGGCTTCTGCCCAAACCCTGGAGGGGCTGTGCCATGGGATTTTTGTGTTTATGCTGTAGCCCTAAGGAATATGAGCCTTTGTATTTCTTCTTGGTCACAGGGACAAAACATATGCAGCAATGAGCAACCTCCATGCTACTCCAGCCTCTCAGTGCTGAGAGGACAAGGTGCCCTCACTATGCAAGGAACAGGAAGAAGGGCATATCAATTTGTGCTCTGAATTCATGACTGTGGCCTGATACCCATCACCAGTATTCAAAGGGGAAAAGCTGGTCTTCAAGCATCAGTGGAAAAATTGCTCATTAAGGGGGTCAGGATCACACTTGGCAGAGGTAGATGTTCTGCTGCTGCACAAGTCTGAGAGCTACAAAGCTCACCAAGACAGAATAAGCTAATTCACCCTGCAGTTTTAAATTCAAACCTCAGTTTTAAGTTTAAAAATGTGTGTAAAATGAAACTAATCTTACCAGGACCAGCAATTTCAACCTTCTCAATGCATTCATTGGCAGG
Source organism: Dendrocincla tyrannina (assembly GCA_035047865.1). Taxonomy (NCBI): domain Eukaryota; kingdom Metazoa; phylum Chordata; class Aves; order Passeriformes; family Dendrocolaptidae; genus Dendrocincla; species Dendrocincla tyrannina. The sequence goes on from JAWWMP010000028.1 coordinate 4,461,700, forward strand.
AATATTTTTTGCTATTTTCTCAGCAATTTCTCGTGGGCTAACCTTCTGTTCCTTGGTTTTGAGCAGTATCTGAAACACAACAAGAAGATCAAGTAAAATGCAATCCTCCAAAACATTCTGCAGAGTGGAACAGAAACACAGATCCTGTGGCACTATGGTCCATTAGCTCCATAATGCAGAGACACACACAAAGAAAAACATCTCCAGTGAATTTCAGATCAGTTTTCCACAGAGGAAGCCTGACCCAACACATTCACTCTGTTCTGCTCAGGGCAGTCTCTATGTCAGAAAAAAACCTCCCAGGCTATTTTTCAAAACCTCTTGAGTGATTTGGCAAGTCTGTATTGCTTTAAGCTTAGTGTAAGGGACAAACCCTTTAAAAATCAACATATTTGGCACAGTCCTGCACACTGCTTCACAGTCCTGTTGACCAGTCTCATGGGTGTCCTCAGCTCTGCCAGCATTCTTATTTGGAGTTCTGAACTGTGCATTCAGCAGACACTGATTGTGGCTTCAAAGCAAGTCTGTTGATTTATGATTAAAAGCAACCAAAGCAAACTGCCTCAAGTCCTGCCTGCCTTGAGCTTAATAAATAAATAATAGATAAATAAGTGAATAAATAAATAATATCCAAAACCACAAGCAACCAAAGATAATCCTAGCACCCTTTTCTTAAAAGAACATCAGAAAAACTGCTGGGAAAGTAGCTCTCCTTCTGCCTCGAGACATGAGTGGTCCACTGTGAGGAACTCAAAGAACACAGCCCAAGTTTACATACAATGATTGCATCGGAGTGGTTTGGGTTGGAGGGACCTTCAAACATCATCTAGTCCAACTCCACAATTTCCCTGTCCATTCCCAAAGCATCTTCTCACACAGGTTTTTGCAAATCTCACCATTTAGGAGGATTCTGTGAGCTAGTTCAACCCATTCCTTACAAAACACTACAATCACACTGTATAAATTATCACAACTATTTGTTCCTGAGCAGGTGATTTTCTGTTATTACTGTGAGGTGTTTGAAAACAACTTATCACCTCACTCCCATCAAGGCCACAAAGATCAAGTACCTCTTTGTCAACTCAGAATTTGCACTGCTGCAATTTGTATCTGCTAACTTGCAATCTGCTGCAGAATGTATTTCTACTGCAGTTTTCAGCTTCCTGTTCAACCTGTCGTACAGCTGATCATACGAGGATCCTTATAAAATGGTAAAAGCTTAGAATGGGCACGAAAAGCAAACCTCTGCAGCCTTTAATGCTACTCAAAGTGTGAACTACAGGCAAGATAAATGCAAGACCAGATTATAGGCATGTTACAGCCGATTACAGGCGTGTTATCTGAACCATTCCAGAGAGGGTTACCATACTCCATTTACTCCAAGCAGCAAGCAGAGCTCCTGGCAGAATCCCCAGGCATTACTATGCTAATGAGAGCCCAGGGAAACAATAGGCATTTGTGAGGGCCCTTTCCACATTAGTGCCTTGCAGGGAGAGGCTGCTGCCTGGCAGGTCCCAGTGCTGCCCCAGTCAGGGCACTTCCCACTCCTCTGGCAGTCCCAGTGACCCTGACTCTGCACAGGGGATGCCCTGGGGAGACCGGCCCCACAGCCAAGTCCCTAAAAGCTGGGCAGACAGGCAGGACATAGCCTGCCACTCTCATGCCCTGGGGAGACCTGCCCCACAGCCAAGTCCCTAAAAGCTGGGCAGACAGGCAGGACATAGCCTGCCACTCTCATGCCCTGGCTCTGCCGTGCTGTCACCTCTCAGTGCCGCCTGTGTGAGCACTGCCAAGCTCCGGCCCAGGATCCAGGGAACACACACACACTCCATAGCCAAGCCCAGCACTAGGAATCCTTGTTCACCAGTACAGCCGACAACCTGGAACTTGAAACCCTGGCTCGGAGGGGAGTGTTCAGCCAGCCAGCTACACGGGGCTGCTCCAGAATCCCAACCGCGCCTTAATTGGGGTAACGCAGCGGTCAGAGAAACGGCAGCGCTCTGAATCCCGTGTCAGTGCAGTCAGCCAGGGTGCCCAGCCCAGCCACAATATGCAACGAGACCAGGGCAAGACACACGTATTTGTGAGGGCTGTTTCCACCCTGGCACTCGGGGCCAGGCGCCTGCCGGCTGGCACGTCTCAGAACCACAGGGACAACAGGCACAGCAGCTGCCCATGGCAACCTGGGGGAGAAGAACTCCACACGTGGCAGGGCAAGCTCCGTGTCAAAACTGCCAGGCTGATGGGTTAATAAAGGTGAATTGACAACAGAACATGTGAATAAAAAAAGGCAAGTTGTTTCTGCTGAGATTGCCAGATAAAAGAGCTGCGGTTGTAAAGAGTCTGTTTAGTGGCTCAAAGGCATCAGTGCATTTAAAGTCAGGGTGTTTCAGCACCAAAGCTAGAGCACACCACTTTCCTGGGTTTACTTCAGCACAATCCCAGGACACTGAGCAAATGCTCAAGTACCTCTTAATCTATTTGGGTCCTCTTTGGTCAAACACCCTCCAATAAGCAGCAATAACATCATTTTCTAAATAACTGCTGGTACCAGCCAGGTTAAAAAGACCCACTCCTTCCTCTGCACACACTAAACAGGTGTTTTGTAAAGTGAAACCATTCTTAAAGCTACCTGAAAACCTCCAACATCAGAACATTGTAACAACATCCCCATGCTTCCTGCCTTTTGGTAGTTTAAAATAAAATACAGATGCCACCAGCCATAGCTGTAGGGATGCCCACACAGCCTCCCTTTAGCAAATGCTTGGATCACAACAGCCAGTAAGATAGGAAGGAGAGCACAAAAAGCCTGTGCAACAGTGCATTCCAATCAGCTGGAAACACAATTTGTCACAGAGCTGAAAATTTAGGAACTCAGTAACAATCAGCACCCACAGCAACAGGAGGTGTGATCATTGAGGGGAACCCGTGGGCACAGGGATGGGGCACCTGTTTGTCACCTGCCCTCTGAGAAAGGAGCATGTGCACATAACTGTGCTAATGTGTGTGGGGATATCACACTTTCCTAGCACTAGAGAAGAGCATTCAGAGATATGCAGGTGTTTCTCAACATTTTTTAACTCCCCAGAACTGTGATTTATTGTTTTGCTGGTTTTAGTTCCAAACATATAGCTCACTAATTGGCAGATAATTGCACATCATTAGTAAATCAGTGCAGCAGTTAAATCCTGATTTAGATCCCACGAACTGAGCATTCCTCTGTGTTACAGGTTAACCCTCTCATACCAGTCATCTAAACAGAGGTTAGGTCAACTGTGTAAAGGCCAATGCTTCCCCCAAAATGCCATTAGATACTCATTCAGTTCTCAGCCGTGACACTTGCAGCAAGCCTGGAACAAGTCCTGGATTGCAGCTCTCACTGTGCTGTCACTTAGCTTCCAACAGGCAATATCCCCATGTTTCCTTCATTGTTAGGATTGTTTACATTTACCTGTGATATGGCCATGGCACTGTTACACTGGTAGTCCCCAAATTTGGGCTGCTGACTTGGTGTCACCACTAGTGGGGGGTTTTCTAACTCTGGGTAGGCAGCCTGAATAGCAGCTCCAAAGATTTCCTGAAGACAGCTGTTGATATTAATCATGCTTTTTGCTGCTTTACTTCTTTCCTCCTGAAGACTCTGAAAAAAAAAGAAAGCCAAAAAAATCCAGAAGGCTAAATTCACAGCATTTGAGGAACTGTTACATCCCACTTTTCTGACTCCCTGGCAAAGCACAGCTGACAGATCTGGCTGACACCTCTAGGCACAGGAGTGACACATACAACATGAAAATTAGGTGACTCAAGAGCTGCTTCTCCTGCTGAACTCCCCAGCACAAACCTCTCCCTGAATGCAGGGCTGCATTACTTCTCACACCTTTGTCAGTGATCCTGGGACAGAACTCATCTGGCACACCTGGTACATGACTGACCAAGACATGACAGTGTGGGCTTACTGACCTACTGGCATTTTCCATAAGGTAGGTTTCTCTTTAAGGAACCAAAAAATATCTGATGTGCCCCCAATTAAGGTGTCAGAACGCAGAGTGGGCACACTGTCACACATCACTAGCTGTAACAAAGTAACATCATTTATTTAGCTTGTCCTAATGAGAATAAAACCCACATGCTACTGCAAGAATTCTTTATTCCCTTACCTTTTGAAGGAAATTCAACCGATACTTGAGCTTTGCGTTTTCGTCTCGCAACCCTTCCAGACTCGGGGAGACTCCCAAGCACCCAGAGTTCTTCAGACGCTCAATTTCTGCAGTTAACAACTTGATCTCGTTTTCCTGAAAAGCAAATTGAATTGTCACACAGTAATTCCTGCAGTGGGGACAGGAGGTGATGAGCTACAAGGTCTGACACAGTGCTGTTTTGCCTCATGAAGGTTAACAGCAATGGCATGTAAGTTGAATTATTCCGAACAATTACTGTATAAAGTTTGCTTCTATTTGTATCACAAACAGGGGATTCTAAAACATCCTTTAAAAAAGGCAGTGAGAAGATAATCTCACCGATATCAGGACAAAGGTGCAAGAAAGACAACAGGTCACGCTAATAGAAGATCATCCCAAAATAAGCACTTTCTCCAGCTTTTTAAATCTAATATAGAGGTCAAATGATTTGACTCAAAATTCCCCAAAGCCTCCTTCAGCCAGTTTCATCATCTCACAGGCCTCAGTTTCTCTTCCACAGGAGGAAACCACAGTCACTCACACAACCCCAGGAAGCTCAAACTCCACCTGGAGACAGGAATGCCAGGGAGCACAGCCTGCTTCTCCACAGGGGCATTTCTGCAGTGTGCACTCACTTCCACCTGGCCACACAACCCTTCCTTCCCTGCCTTCAGCGTGCCTTCTCCCTTAAAACTGACACAAGGCGTTCAGGAGCAATCAGGAATTTCAGGTGGACCTCTATACTGCAAAAAACCAAACTTCCTCATGTCCATCCAGGCTTCACAGGCAAATGCTTCCCCAGCCCAATGGTTAGAAGCTGCTGCAAGGAGCTGCAATGTTCCTCACCCGACTCCCTACACAAACCAAAGAGCTGATATTTCATCCCTGTTGTCCATCTCCTGTCCTCCCCCATAACAGGCGTTGTGCCCTGAGCCACAAATCAGGCTCACACACAGAAACCTGGAGGCTCCTGGGGATTTAAGGGACTCGGTGCCCCTACAGAGGGACAGGCAGCAAGCATTGCTCACCCTGGCTCCCAGCCCCTCAGCTCCCTCATCCAGGCTCTCCACTGCCAGAACTTCCACAGCAGGATGCAGCTCAGGCTATTATTGTAGTCAAATAGGCCACCAAACCTTAACAAAAAGGGCTCATTTACTTTGTTGCTCTTGAAACAAACAGAATATTTAATTAGGAAAAAAAGTGGGCCATTGAATCTGCTGGTCGTGTATGTCCACCTGAAAAACAGCTCCCAGAAATGCTACTGTAACCAACTGCAGATGCTTAAAAATCTAAGCTGAGGCAAAACAATCTTAAAATTGGCCTATTTGTGGGCCAAGCTGAAAATCAGTACTTTTGAGGTCAGTTGTGCTTCAGCTTATGGCACGTTTCTTTTCCAGCCTCAAGGGCTCCTCTGCTACAGAACAGGATGCTGCTTCCTGCACTTCAGATGTGAAAAAACAGGACTATGAGAAAAAAAAACAAACCCAAAACTTTCTCAAATCCTCTGGTTTGGCTTTGAGATAGATAAAGTCATTGAACCGCTGTATCTTAAAAGTAACTCACTTCAAATAGTCCATTTCAGCTTTTCCTTTAGCAAGCCCAAAGCACATGCCCCAACTGTTTTTCTCTCATGTATATACACAAACCTTTCCCCATACACCAACAGCAAATAGATTTATTTTCAACTTTTCTTCCCGGCCTGACCTGCTAGCATTTCACATAACTTGCAGACCCATTTGAAAAACCTTCTGAACTTCAAGTTTAAATTAGCACAAGAGAGAATTCATTGTGTTTTCACAGCTGAGTCACTGCAAGTTTCAGTGACCATTATTACTACGAACTGACCTAAAAGAACATCAGAGCAGTGACTTACGTCTCTTCTTCCCCACAACCCTAGAATGTGCGTTAAAGAGAAGCACAGAGATAGCTTCTACTTTTATTATCACATTATCTGTAAATTCTGTATCCACACAGCATTATCTTTTCTCTAGCAAAGTCACCAACTTCAGGACAGGCTACCAAGACCCCAAGGAGAGTTCTGCATCAAGGGAAAACATTGTCCAGACCCACAAAAACCACATTCTGCTTTTGAAACTAAAATCACTGCATATCCAAGACCAAGCAGCAGCTCACACACACTCCTCCTGCATTAAAGGATTCCTCCAAAGCTCTAAGCACGGAGATGTTTCAGTACCACTGGCAAGCTTTTCAGAACAGAAATTTCCTGTGGATTTTCCTCCATAATCACAAACACCTCTGGCCACCCAAGAGAAGACTTGCAGGTAGGATGACCAGTATCTGATTGAAGGTTCTTTCCATACTGGTAGACTACAAGCAGGGATGAGCAAAGAAGTTTATCCATGTGCACATCCAGAACCAAGAACTAGGATTCTCAGGAATCACTGACCCTGGCACAGACATCTGTCCAAACAGCTTTTCCCACCCAAATACAGGGTGACAATTAGTATCTTAATTTGGCCAGGAGCTAAAGAACTCTAAAACAAAGCCACAGCTCAGCAAGTCTCATCTAGTTCTTTCCCACAACTGCACCAAACCAGCACAGACACCTGGAGGCATTTGGGCTGGCCCCATTTCAGATTTGACCAAGCTCAAGTGTCACCCCAGACTATCACATCTGCCTATCATGAGTAGTGCTCCTCTCCATCAGAAAGTTTCAGAAGCAGTCCTTATGTTACTTGAGTGAGAAATGAGAGCAGAGGTTTCACCATGGTGTCCTAGCTGCCTGTTCCAGTGCTGCTGCCACTTCGGTCTCCCTTTTTATGCTAATACAGATGATGAAATGAAGTTTTCATTCAAGATGACCCAGCAAAGCCTGAACTCATTAATCCCGTCAGCTGATGGCCCTCATCGTCTCTTCCAACTTGCTATATGCTATGATTTTGTGACTCCCAAACCCATGACCACGTTGCTGAGCTTGCCTTGAACAAGGTCTTTAGGTATTTATGTCATAAATGCTTCTTATCACTGCATCTTGTGATAAAGCCAATCCTCTAGGAAATCACCTCTGAACACTAGATGTTACTGAAATTATAAATTCTTCATTCTTTCTGAAAAACAAACTACTATGCAAAACTACAGACAATCCTTTTAACTCCTCTCATAGTACCATCCAAGTGAGGAGGCAACACATCTCTGATCTACAAGACGTGTGACTCAGAAAAGGAAAGAAAAAGCTGCTGTTCAGGTCATAAAGTGTCACCCCCTGGTTTATTCTACCTGCACTGTCTATCACAACTTGTCAGTAAAGGGTCATACCTGATGACCACCTCATGAGAAGCTGCAGAAATTACATGAGGCCATGCTGACATCTCCAAGGGCTCTTTGGTCAGCTGAGTACTAGAAATCTTCCCCTCACCTGCGAATACAAAAAAACTACAGCTTTTTCAATACGACCAAAGACATCCTTACAATATCCCTTAGCACGTAAGGCTGTCTTCCAAAGACCCCACTGAATCAACATGAAACTTCCTAAGCTGCTGTCCCTGGGCTTTAATATAACAGGGCTTTTCTCCATCACATTAAAAGGAAAAAAAGAGAAAAAATGGCCTGAGAGAGCATGGCAAAGGGAGCAGAATCTCTCTCTCCTTGCCTTCTGCTCAGTTTTATCTCTACTCCTACTCTACTGAGCCCTGCTCAACCAGCTCAGTGCAGTAACTCAGCACACATTCCTTGCTCTTGGTCGGGTTCTTTTCCTGAAGAGCTAATGATTCCTGCAGGCTGGCTCACCACGGGCTCCAGGGCATGCTGCAGCTGGCACTGGCAGTGAGGTGACAGGGAGATGGAGGCTCAGTGATTCCACACGGCCTCCTCCAGCCTCCTGGAGCTAGAGCTGAACACTGTCCCTCCTGCTTTGCTTCAGTGACGGGAATTTGTCTGTGGACTAAAGACCAGACTGCAGTGATGGCAAAAGGAGAACCACCTTGACAGAACACCATGGATGACCTCCCTCCCCCAGCAGGAACAAAGCAGAAATGGAAAATCAAAGGCAAAAAGGAGCTGCAGAGATTCAACAGCCAGATTTATTAGCTCAGTGCTTAAAGGCAGTGCTTATGCTTGCAAGCAGAAAACACATGGGAAAGTTGCTCAAGAACAAACGAGCATGGTGGGCAAACCCCCACAATCCCAGTGTCCAGAACCTCTCAGTTAGATGCTCCTGGGGCAATCCATGAAAACTCAACCTGTACACCGTTCCTGTACTCGACTCCCAGTACTGCCCATTGACTAGGGCACACCTGGCAGTCTGATTTATTTTCCGTAATTCACTGAGAAGGGGAAGGGTTGTCACCATCTCTTCCCAACCCTGAGCACGTCCTGGCCGCCCCAAACCTGCCGGAGAAGGCCAGGGCTGCGGGGACACGGCCCTGCCCCTGCCGGGCCCAGGGCCCCCAGCGCCGTGTCCCACCGGCTCCGAAGGACGCGTGCTTTGCAGCGGTTTGTCAGAACGAGGAAGCGCCTGAACGCTGCTCCCTGTGCCGGCCCTGCCCTGCCCTGCCCTGCCGTCCACACCCAGCCCCGCTCGGGCCGTACCGGGGGCACCCCCGGGGCTCGCCCCGACACCTGCGAACCCGGAGCGCCGCGGCTGTCCCGGGCCATTCCCGGCTATCCCGGGCCGTTCCGGTGCCATTCCCTGCTGCCCACCCGCCCTGCCATCCCTGCTCTCCCTGCATATTCCTGCTATCCCGTGCCATTCCCTGCCCCCCACCCCACTATCCCGTCCATCCCATGCCATTCCCTGCTCCCCCCCGCTATCCCTATTATCCCTGGCCATTCCCTGCTATCCCAGGCCGCTAGTCCCTCCTATCCCGTGCCATTCTCTGCCCTCCCGTGCCATTCCCATCCCCATTCCCTGCCGTCCCGTGCCATTCCCTGCTATCCCGTGCCATTCCCATTCCCTGCTATCCCCTGCCATTCCCATTCCCATCCCCATTCCCTGCCGTCCCGTGCCATTCCCTGCTATCCCGTGCCATTCCCATTCCCTGCTGTCCCCTGCCATTCCCATTCCCA
>JAWWMP010000028.1:4471002-4540229 GCA_035047865.1 Dendrocincla tyrannina
CATTCCCATTCCCATTCCCTGCTATCCCGTGCCATTCCCATTCCCATTCCCTGCTATCCCGTGCCATTCCCATTCCCATTCCCTGCTATCCCGTGCCATTCCCATTCCCTGCTATCCCGTGCCATTCCCATTCCCATTCCCTGCTATCCCGTGCCATTCCCATTCCCATCCCCAGCCGTCCCGTGCCATTCCCATCCCCATTCCCTGCTATCCCGTGCCATTCCCATCCCCATTCCCTGCTATCCCGTGCCATTCCCATTCCCATTCCCTGCCGTCCCGCACCTGCCGCTCCAGCCGGGCCGCGCTCTGCGCCACGCGCGCCTCCATCCTCGCGCGGCCGGAAGCGGCGGCGGCGGCGCCGGAAGCGGAAACAGGGGCAGAGCGGCGGCGGGAGCGCGACAGCGCCCCCTGGCGGCGGGGAGGACCCCGCGGGGCTGGAGCATTCCCGTCGGGAATCCTGCCCTGGGAGATGTGCCCCGATCCCCTTGGCTGCTGGGGCGGAGGGAAGGGAAGGTTTGGGAAGGGGAGAAAGAAGAGCACCCGTTTCCCCTCGTTCCGCAGGAATGCCCCGTCCCCGGGTGTGGGCACCAAATGGGCACCAAACGGGCACTGGGAAAGGACAGGCCGGAGGAAAAACAAGTGCCAGGACCAGGGAAGGGCTGGAGCTGTGTCAGGGCAGGGTGAGGTGGGATCTCCGGAAAAGGTCCTTCCCCCAGAGGGTGGTGGGCACTGACCAGGCTCCCCAGGGCAGTGGGCACGGCCCCAGGACTGCCAGAGCTCCAGGAGGGTTTGGATGATGCTCTGGGGAGCAGGATGAGATCGTTGGGGTGTCTGTGCAGGGCCAGGGATGGCACTGGATGGTTCTTGCGGGTCCCTGCCCACTCAGGGTATTGATCTTATGGAACACATCAGTTACAGCATCTCCTGTGGCACAGCAGCAAAGTCCTCAGGGGATGGTGGTGGGCAACATTCCCTGTGAGGGAGGAGCAAGGCAAGAAGTTTGGGAAAAGGGGCTGGGACTGGGGCTGGCAATGTGCAAAATAACATTCTGTAACAAACCAGGGAGCAGTGACCTACACCTCCAACACCTTGAGTAAAACCCGTCTGTAGAACGAAAGAAAAATCCTAGGAGAAAATTACTCCAAGGGATGTCCCACCTCTCAAAAATTCCTGGATGTACAGAGTGAGACATGTGGAAACGATAAATGCTTCCAGATAGTGACAGAAAAAAAACCCTCAGGTTGGGTGCCAGGGGATGAGAAGATTCACACAAGACAAAAAGCAAGAAGGCAGGTTTGTCCAGAAAGGTCACTTTATTGGAAAACCTTAAAATGGACTTTAAACCTGCAGCCCTCCTCCCACAGCAGTGGTTTCAATGGGCTCCCCACGTTACCTTACAGACCCATTACAGACATGAGCTGCAGTACAAATGTTAAAAGTGCAAGTATTCTGAACTTCACACCTACTTTTATGACCTGGCAGGAAACACAAATGCTTCACAGCTCACAGAGAATTCGTTCACAGCACTTGGGAGTCCAAACTGGCTCCCTGCATTCCCCACGGGGTACAAAATACATCACTGAGAGTCCGATGCAGAACATCATAGAAGGTAGGGGTGAGGTTCCTTCAGATTCATTTTATTGCAGTAAAACCTCTAAAAGGTAGAGCTGTACAAAAGTCTAAACAGCATTATTTAAGAATAACAGCACCTTAAGCTGCATTTGTTCTTATTTAAAATTCTATTTCCCAAAAATACATTCCTAAATATACAAACTATACAATCTTGTCACTTTAATGCTGGTTTCTGTGATAACTTTAACCTAAAAATCTTCAAAACATCCACATACTGACAAAAGCTCTAATATACAAATGCCTTGGTACCTTCATAATAGCACATAAATAACTTCAAAACCCAAACTGCATTTGTAGAATTGTCCAGAAAGCAAACACTTTATGGTGATCACACATCATCCGCAGAGAGCGTGGGGATGTTGATCCTCGGCCGTGTGAAAAATGCCATTTTCTCTCTAAAAAAAGGATGATCCATGGTTAATGCAACGGGGATCTCACCAGAAATGTCCATCATCCACGTGAGTGTTTATCCCATCAGCTGTTCCCAGGAGCATCCTCCCACAACCCACACCTCTTAATTTGCTCATCAGACGTTAGGCTACAGTTAAACTCACTACACCGACCTTACCAAAAGCCATTTCAGAAAGGCTCAGGGTTTTTTCCCTTCTAGGTCTGCAACTTAGGGAAGCAAAGGGCTGCTTCGGTATCCAAGAATCTGTTGCCAGGTGGGGAATGATCTGAATACTGCTGGTTGCTTTGATCATGTGCAGTGCTGCAATGAGTTTCCCTGACTCTCAGACCTCATACTTTGATATAAAAATACAGAAGTTCTTATTAACATTTAACTACTTCTGCAAAGATTAGACTTCATCATCAGCATCTTAGTTCCCCACAGAAAAATCATGGCAGCAGTCAGTCTTTCCTCCCCTTTACCTGTAATTACCTGAATGACTGCACTTCCAGAGGTTCCTTGCGACTCTGCCCTCGCAGCCTGTGGACATCCTTGGCAGCAGCTCTCATCATTTTATCAGCCTTGAGCTCGCACTTGTGTTCTGTTTTTTGCACCTAAACAAATAATGGAAGAGTGCTGTTTTTGTTTCCAGGAGGAATTATTTTATCCTAACTGATCTCCAAGTACAGCAGTATTTCAGCTGGAGGTCTGAGGGGTTTGGAAACTGTTGACTCTGGAAATCATCATCACAGAAGCTAAACTGGTCCTTGTCAGCTAACCATTGTAATAGAGAGCTCTTTGTAAGGTCTTCTTCCAGCCTTTGGTAAGAATTATGGGTGCTATCAGCACTCTCTTGGTATTTTCTTAATATACCTCTTAAGCCAAAAGATCAGCTCACACAAGAAGGTGGCACCCCATGTTCCTGCTGCGCCCCAAAGGCACCCTGCACCAACTCCCTCCTACACCTGATGCCCTCACACCTGAGTCTCTGCCTGGTGTCAGCAGAGGTGCCCAGTAAATCCCAGAAGCTGAGAAGGAGCCCTGTGCATGAGGGAGGGTGTGAGGTAGAGTAAGGTAAGTGCTAACCACCACACGCTGGGAGGCTGCACTTGGCAGAACAGATGGCTCTTGTCACTGCTCATACTTGTACCTGTGCTAGGGCAGGAAATCTCTGCGCTGGAAAATGCCAGGGTTCAGGGCTGACAGCTTGATGGAGCCATATGTGGAAGACAGGAGTGACTAGTGCTGAGGCTTCCTTTACTGACTGTCCCAAGTCCCCATCTCCAAAATCCCATTTCTCAAACAAGGTGAATGACATGCAAAGGCAGGTATTACTCACTCGTTTTTCCACCAGCCTCAGCAGCACCCGAAACCTCTCATCATCCTTCACCCACTGAGGCAACTCTTTTTCACCCTGGCTTTGAGCTTGCTCCAGCTGTTCCTTCAGCTCCCTCAGCACTGAGATCTCCTGAACCAGCTGGTCGTGCCAGGTTTTTGAGGCTTGCAGGTCCAGCTCCAGGTCCAGCGAGGTGCGGATTAGACGCTCTGTACCGAAGGACTTGATTGAAGGCTGGAAAGGAAGGGGGGTGTGAACACAGTGAGGGAACTGTCCCGGCCACTCCACCCAGGAAGTGCCAAATACATCACAAGACCCATTTTTCCAACACGTCTCTTTGCACAAACCATCTCTATTGATCCTGTTTTCCAGTCAGTCTCAAGACAGAAAGCAAAAACTCAAAGAAGTCTTATAGATAAGTGTTTTGATTTCTGTGTTTCCACTATGGCTCTTCCTTGGCAGCTTCTCCAAATCACAAGTTTTGCTTGCACACCTTACTCCTAAATTTAATGTCTCAGCTTCAGATGAATCCACAATGTTGCAGGAAAAACCTGTGATTGTTTTTTCCAGTGACATTTTATGTTGCCTTCTGCTAGTTCCAAACACAAGCTGTCCCAAGGAAATCATGTTCTTAGGAGCTCAGTCTGAGTATCCTGGGGGAATTTTAGTGATGGCCATCACAAGGGGCACAGGGGTCCATTGTGTGCCAGGGAGTCACTGCAACAGGGTCACCTGAGCACCTCAGACATTCTCATCTCCCTCTTCCCCAGCTCCTCATATTTATTATAAATACTTAAGAATCTCACAACAACGAACAGCAAAACCGTTTGTGCTACTTCTTGTGCTCTGACAAGACGGAAAATACCAGGAACCACCTTCCTAAATTCATTGTTCCAAATGAATTCCAACTTAAACATTCCTGTCATATTCTGTTATATCAAGGATTTCTTGAGAGCCTTGAGACACTTCTCACACACAAAGAAAAGGTTGTGAATGAAAGCATGTGGCAATTGATTTATGTTTGCAAATTTTTCCTTTAAAGCAGTTCTCTGGTTTTTGCAAGTGTCTGTGCCAGATTAAAAAAAAAAGTGGTGATGTTCTTACCCGTTTCACTCTGACACTTCGTCTCTCCATTGCATTTCGAACGAAGGGGGGCTTTTTGGATAGAGTTGAACTGTCACTATCACTGCGATTCAGCTGCAAAGGAATGTGAAAACCACATATTTTCCGTTCAAGAAATACAGGCAGCGCATGCACACATTATCAGTGAGACCAGAGGTTTCTGTAAGTGGCTGCAAGCAGAACTATGAAGTTCTGGGAAAGGCTATAGCAGACAGCTGGCACCCCAGTCTGAGTGCACAACATGCACTTGGCACAGCCAGACCCTGCCACAAGCCTTGAACTCTGCCCTTTTCGGGAATAAACTGTGTGGAAAGAGAGGCACTAAGGGAATGATATGGGACTTTATCCCACTACTGCTCTTCTCTGCAAGTAATTAGCCAGGGCAAAACAGCCTAGAAAAACAAGCTCTAAGTAGTAGTAGTAGTAGTAGTAGTAGTAATAATAATAAAATCACTCTTTTCTAGCATCTGTAAAACATGGGACTATTTTATTGGAGCTTTCTCTTTTTTCTAATGACATGTGTTTTAAGCTAGTGGTGGGAGAGGCAGGTTTACCTCAAAGCTCTCCCCCTGGGTCTGTGAGCTGAAGAGTTGTCATGTTACACACATTCAGCCTGCCTTCTTCTGTGATTGTCTCTAGAACCTTACAAAGAGCTCAGCTAAGTAGGGTTTAATTCCCTTCTCATCTTCCGTCTCCATGCTGGGGGAGGAGGGGAACAGGTGTGTGGGATCTGCATGTGCTGGGACACAGTGCCTGTGTCACCCAGGCACAGGCCACTGCTGCAAAGTAAGGTTTATTCTTCTGGAAGCTTCTGAACCAAAGAGAACCTGCACAGCAAATCCAGCTCAGCTGTATTAAGAACGTGCCCACTTGGGACAGGTCATGCGTGATAAAAAGCAGTGGTTGCTTGTTTGCCAATTCCACTTAAAAGACAAGTTATTTATAGTTCATTGTAACCCTCAATTCAGGAAATAATTGTGAACAAACATTACAAAGCAGAGGAAGTGACATCTGACCCAACATGTGACCTGTTCAGTTACCTTCAGACTAAGCACCCTGGTGACTTTCAGGCTTCCACCTTTTTTTGCTGACATTATCAGGTAATTATTTTCCCATTTCTATCAAGGTTTCATGTTCACCTTATCTAAAATCAGGTGGACAAAGCTAACTTTCAAGTTCAAGTTAGCACAGAACAGCCTTAAAGCAGTAGGAAAGGGTTTGGTATGTAGATTATTCATCACTGTCTTACAGCAGCCCTTCCAGGTCAGTTTGGGCATCTCAACATGCTGCATGTACCATGAACATATGTGCACTTATTTATCTTACAAATTTGTGCTCAATACTGTTACTTCCAGGGAAAGATACTCTCTAGGAAGTGAGGGCAGAGCAACTTCTGAAGTCAGAGGGGTAGAGAGGAAAGTACTGTTAGGTTTCTGGGAAAAAGTCAGACCAAGTGAACATTGCTATGGCGCATTAAAGAAAAGCAGCATTTACAACCTCAGGACTGCATTTTCCTTACCCGACACACATACTGGCTCTGTGGTCCTGGTGAGAAGGTTTTGGAGCGGATGATGGTGCTGCCTCTGACAAACTGAGTTTGGGGTGGATTTGCTGCTCTTTTGTCTTTTGGCCGAACCACAGTTGAGGACTGTGCAAGGCTCTCTGTGTTGGTCTCTTTGTCCACCTGGAAGACACACGCTGCAGTGTAAATGCCACCCTGCCATCGTCCCCACGACACACCCCCAGGGCTGTCTGACAGCCACCTGTGCTCTGTCTCTGCTTTCAGTCCCCTGGGTGTTGCATTCAGACCCAGATACTCTTTAGCCCTTTCCATGCAGGCTGTCCTGACACTTCTCTCCTGGAACTCTGGCTGCTACGTGAACCGCATCGCTCCCTAAGGGCTCCACATTCATTGATTGCTGTGCGACACAATTGATTCCAACAAGCTTTGCCTGTGGATCCAGGACATCGTTGTGACCTAGCCATCTCACAGATAACAGAGGTATGATTTTAAAGATCATTATCTTGTGCATCTGCAGCAAAGATCCAAATTGCTGTACAGAGAACACGTGCACAGCATACCTTTGTTTGTCTACAGCTACAGTCAGAATTAAACAAGGTCAAAACCACTGTCACCTAAATGAAAACAGTTTTCATGAGCAGCAAAAAGAAGGCATGGAACAGGCCTATGCTAGCTGTGGGACAAAATGGTCACATAGAGTTATTTATAAAGATTTTGGGTAGATACAACATTTAATCTTTAATGATGGAGTTTCAAGTAACTGCTGTAGCCTCGCTCAGCTCAACAGCAACTCAGTCAGCTGAGCAATGGGAAGATTTACTCATATTTCCATTCCAATGGCCCTTGACTGTACCTTCTCTGCTATTTCCATGTGCAGCTGGGAATTCAGACTTTCTTCTGTTTCCCACAGCGATTTTCCAGCACAGAATTCTTCCTCCTCCTCCTCTGCTTCATTTTCACTGATCTCATCCTGTTCTTCTGGATCAGGAACCTCTTCATCTTGCCTGTTAGGAACAGCTTTGTTACTGAACTGGCCTGTTGCAGCCAACACTGGTGCTGCAGCAGAAGTTACCCCCTGTAAGCTGCTGGACTGAAACACAGGTTTAGAAGGGAGCAACTGAAACTGGAGTGACACTGCACCAGAAGGCAACATTAGAGCCAAAAACTTCATCCTTATCTTCCTTCAAAAGAAGCAAGCTGAGGGTTCAGCCATGTGGTCTGAGCTTAAGGTGAGTACATCTTGAGGGGAGCTCTCAGGATGCCATTAATCTTAGTTAAAAAGTATTGCTGGAAAAAAAATGAAGCATTTGATGATTAAATCCTTTTCAGCTCCTTTGAACTCACAGCAGGCTTCTTCATCAACCCCATTGGTCAGGCTTGCTTTTTATTTCAAATGTTGGGCTTCATTAATGAAATCTGAATCTGAACCATATAAACAACAGCCTTGCACCACACAGTGGAGTTTTCAGCACACCCATAGAACACTGAACAAATAAAATTAGCATAGTCCTGCTGACTATTTTCAGCACTTAGTAGCTTTGTTCTCATTTTTCATGCACAACCTCCAGAACAGAAGAAATAGGATTTTTCACCAAAACAGAGACAGAAGAAGCCTCCCACAGCTCAGCATCATCTGCTCTTTCTCTGCACAGGAATACTGAAATGCCCTGATCACCCCACAACACCGAGATGGTGGGATGCTACCTACCAGCTCTCTCCACTAGTTAAAGTGCTTCTGCTTTCCTCCAGTTTCTTCTCCACAGCTTCCAGTTCAACAGCGGTCTGCTCTAAGAGGGCTGAGACAGAGTCCTGAGGGGAACAAAAGGCTTCTTGTGAAAAAGTGAGTGACAAACTGCACAGTGCCCAGCCTTTCAGGTCAGAACAGCCCCTGCTTTCCTGCAGTGGCAGGAGGGAGCCCTGTGTTGTTCAAGCAGCCTGTATGAGCACACCTGGCCCACCTCCCCCAGCACATGCATGTGAGCAGCTCTAGGCTGAGCCTGTTCCGTGCCATGTGTGAGCAAAGGTAAGTCTGTATCCCCACCAAGTTCACTGCAGCAAGGTGGACTGCCTAGTGGGCAGAAAGGCAAGAGCTTGCACATCACTTACACCAGACCACACCCCACATCCCTCATCTGTGTGAGGAGCAGGTTTCAGAGAGTATTTAGCCCAGGGCAAGGGCATATCTGTAACTGACATGTTTTTATTTTTCTGCACTTAAGGTTCTCAAGTTGTAAATAGAAACGCACCAGCCTTCCCTTCTCCTCTGGTCTAACTGTCTTCAGCCACACAAACCCTCTTGTTAGTACTGTTTAGAAAAGATTTGTTTGATTAAAGTTGTTCTTACTGTTTTTTCAGTGCAGGGTACTTCAGAGTGACTGTTTCCTTGTTTACTTTTCCTGTGTTGCTTCTGCTGATACTTATAACTAAGGAGGTTATACCAACGGGTTGATTTCTCTCCAGATCTACATATCTCAGCAAGGCTAATTTGTGCTCCACCCTATTGAGAGCAAAACCACAGTTTTAGTGTAATACTCAAATGAACAACTACCGCACCAGTCAGAAGAAATGAGAGTTAAAATCCAGGACTACTTGACTTTCACAAGTTTGATGAAAAGAAAAATTGCCTGTTTATCCCATTTCAACAGCACTAGTAATGTTTTATTTATGTTTACTTTTAGCATTGTCTGGGGCTTCCAAGTAACAAGTGTTTCTCTACAGCAGTGCACAAGAATCCAGAAGTATGAACAATGCTACTGCAGCCAGGACAAATTACAGCCAGAGCTTCAAAGAAAAAGAGAAAGGAACAGGAGAGGAAAACTCCTTTTAAGAAATTTGCAGGGCTGACCAAAGTCACTGCCCAGACCCAGATGTTTTAGCTTTGTAGATTCCATTCCTCATCTGCCATGTCATTTTTTTACTGCATTACATTTAGCATATAACCTGACAGATACATTCAAACCCAAAGTAATTTGTTTTCCATTACACTACAATCAACAATTTCAAAAGGAAGAACAATAGGTAGAGTTTGACATGAAATCACAAGAGAAGAAATATCTAGTGGTCTGACAAAGTCACCAGTAGTGCATTTATCTAATAATTTCTTTTCCTGATCACAACTGTTACTACAAAGAATGCTATGTGGAAGAGACCATATAGCTAAGGATTATCAAGAATGCTTTCACAGAAATTGCCATCCTTTAGAGTGTAACATTTTGTCTAATTGAAACAAGGGAACAAACACAAAGTTATTAAGATACAGCTGGATACTAACCAAACATTCCTCAAGGTGAGACTTATCTACAGTGCAAACGTCGACTCTTAAAGTCTTCTGGCGCAGAGCAGGGTAAGAGATGGAAACCCAAAACACTTCATTGTACACAAGATTGTCTGAAGCTTCCACGGGTCTGGTGCGAAACAAGCAGCTGGTGCTTTCCGAGCAGGGCAGGACAGCCACACGGATGTTCCTGTGGAAACAGCACTGCAGTGAGGACTGCCCTGCAGCTGGGCAGCTCCACACATCGCCACGGGAGAGTCATCACTGGCCTACCCTACTCCCTGCAGTATCAGTCAGCTGAGAAGAAAGGAACATCTCGTCAAAGCATCAGAGATGTGAAGCGGCAGGAGTTGCCACAGACTTCGTCCTTCTGAATCTTGCAATCAGACAGCATGGGATCATGTTTTACATGGGTTTTTACATCTGTGCAGCTTGTCATACCCTTCTCTATGTGGAAACAGCACAAGTGAATCAAATTTTTGTCAGCTTTTTCAGCACACAGCTGAATTTACAAAACTTGTGCCTAGAATGAGTCTGGTAGAAGGTGCATTTTCCCACACCTGCACCTGTGCAGGTGCCCAAGGAGGAGTTATGCAGCAAAATGAACACTCCCTCTCCACTCAATGTAGTTGCTCTAGGCACTGCCACAGTTCAGAACCTCACCAGCTAGTGCTGATTCCAGGCAAGTATGTCCTAGCAAATACAGACCTTCTGAGGAAAAAACTGTACCTTATTTCAGTTTACAGGTTCATTAGTTCCTAAGTGTTGGCACACACAACAAAGTATAGAAATATTTCAGAACAGGTAAATATTGTGAAAAACCATAAGCCAATGTCAGTTTTATTCCCACTGGAATCCAATACAAATATATCAAGTGTGTTTATTTCACCCACTTACACTTTTTGATCTTGTTGTAACAGCAGTGCTGCAACATTACTCAACTGGATGACCAGTATTGCAAATTGCTTATTTTTCTCATCATATCTAAATTGAAAAGACACAAAAAAGCATTATTATTATAGAAATCTGCCTTGGACTCCATGAATGAGTATTCAACTTGTTTCATTAACACAACACAAAAAATTTACAAACAAGACAACACTATAATGGAACCATGATTTGCCTAGAGATTAAAACATAACCAGTTGCATATTACATGAAGTTTTGCTACCAGTGCATCCAGAATATAGAACAGTCTAGAATATCCAGTACATTCAGGTGTGATCTGTGATTGTGACTGCCATTTACTCTTAGCAGACATGAAGGAGGGTAATGGGACCAAGAACCACCTGGAGTCGAGTGCAATTCTCAATTACACTACAAAGAGGACATTAGCTAGTTAATACAGAATCAAGAGGATACGAAAACAGCACAGAAAGCACTACCTTTTAAATCCCAAGTATCATTCTTTCCATTGGCAGGGAAATCCAGTAAAAATGTGTCACGCTTACCTCATTGCAATTTGCACTTTAGCTGTCCCAGCTGCTTCTGTATCATCACTGTCAAACATCATCACTTCTGACACACATGGTCTGAAAGGAATCAAAGACAATTAAGGACTTGATTTGCCTCTTATTGAAGTGTTTGCATTTAGGTGATACAAGATCTTTTCCCTGCCATTCAAGGGGTTGGGTATATGGATTTTGTAAAACTAGAAGCTAAAAGAAAGCCCATTTAAGAAGCAAGTGCAATCAGCCTTAGAGGTATGTATTACAGTGCTTATCAGCAGAAAGTCCTATGTCTTCCCTCTTCATTGCCAAAAAAAAAAAAGCCACACAAAAGACTGCAAAAATAAGGCAGTGGGGGATTTTTCGAGGGTTCCCTTGACTGATTTTAGTACAAACGGCTGACTGCCCGCAAGAGAAATAAGACTTAACAACTGCAATCCTGTCCTGGATCATGACAGCAAAAATTCTCAAGTTTTATTAGATTTAAGTAATTCCTTTGTTTCTTTAAGAAATCAAACTTTCTTAAGCACATTAAAAGTGACAGAGTACACTGACTGCTCTTGCTGAAAACAGCTATTCTGCATCATTTGCCTCCCAATGAATTCCTTCTCCCCAGTTTTATGCACCGAAAGTCCCCAAAACCACATTCATTGTCTAATTGACTCAAGAGGCTATGCTGCAGCACATGAAAACAGGATTAGCATTCTTTTCTCCTCATTATTTTCCATATTACTACTTAGCACCCTTGAATTTCTCTCCTTTTCAGCTATGGAGGGCACACGGATAGCACATCCCGCCCTTACCATTTAGAACAGGCACCAAAACGGCACTACAAGGGTTGGTTAGTCAATAACCCAAACAACACCAAATAACATCAGATATGTGAGTGTGCCTGGGATGCCTTCTGTAATTGTCACATGTTATCCCTTCTGTCCACAGAGCTCCCTGTCCCACTGAGGGGACACAGGGGCCCTGAGACACCCTGACTGCCTGGCTTGAGAACACGAGCTCTAATTTACAGAAGCATTGCACTTCCTTGTCAAAGTGAACTGTGCTGTAAACATAAAAATTACTCGTTTATCTAGGGAATTAATGAAGATAATGAATGAATGGGAGGAATATGAGATGAGCAATTTTTCACCTCTGCAGTCGTGTCTTGCAACTAATGACCCTATAATTCAGCTCAATGCTAATAAAAGCAGCAGGAAAACACATGTTAGATGCAGCCAAACCAGGTACCACTAAGATCAGTGCTTTCCTGTGAACTTTTTGTCAAAGCCCCTCAAACAGCTTTAGCAAGCAGTATGGGAGGGCCAGAAACCCAGCAAGAGCAGTGACTCCCAGCTCTGGTGACAAGTATTGTCCTTGAGGGGGGACATGGCCTGCAGGAATCACATACTGGTTCCAAGCACTAGGGAACTGCATGGCAGCACATTTACACATCCATGAGGCACTTCAAGGTGCTTCTGCTCTCTTCCTTAAACATCCCTCATCCTCTCACATTGACTGAGGGCTGTCACTGACAGCAGAATGGCTGGCTGGGAGGACGGGGACTTTACACCTGCCAGATGGCTCTGCTACCCCTGCCAAGGCAGCAGTCACAGTTTACCAACACCTCCCCAAACAGACCAGCTGTTCTAACAGCTCTCTCTGAGCTTGCTTTCAGCTATTATGGGCAGCATGGGTCATTTTGATAATCAAATCCAACCTGCTCATAGATGGTTTTTTAGAAGTATTAAGGAATCAGAGACTGAAAACTTTAGCCACCGAATGACAAAGAAAGGTCATAACCAGCAGTATTCCAGCTGACTTTGTGTGCAAAGCCGAGTCATTGGCTTCGTCCTAGAGAGAGGTCTGATGTCTACCTTTGTACAGATGCCTCGTATACCCCGCTATCTCCAGCAACAGATTCATCAGATACTGCAGCTGACACACACGCCACCTTCAGTGCCGTCCCTCCAGCTGTATTTAGACCTATCAGGAAAGCACAGAGGAAAACCAAAAGCAGGTGTTAATGAAAATAAACTCCCTGGATAAGCAGCAGCTTTTTTTCTTATCCTCCCCTTGAATTGCATCATTTCCCCCCTCTTCAAGTATTGTTAAGCAACAGGCACATTTCTGCAGACAGACAGGACACGGGTAGGGTGGGCTGAGCTCAAAAGCCACCGTGGTGTGAGTGTGCTGGGAATGTGTCCAACTGCCCTGGAGAAGGGAAAGCCCCAGGAAAAGGTGAGGAACAGCCTGTGTGCCGGAGGTGAGAGCAGGGCTTCATCACACAGCCAATGTACCCATTGGGTCCTGCAGCAGTGTCCCCACGGGCTGAGGTGACACCCAGGTTGTGCTGAATGTGTTACAGCTGCCCTGGCACCTCCGTGGGCACGAGTCCTCACAGGCAACACGAGGAGAGGCTTCCAAAGCCCTGGAAAGGCAGGGGGGTACCCATGACATGACTGGCAACATTCAGAAAAAGCAAAACTTCTAAATTTCAGTGAACTTATAAATCTGAACCAATAAAACAGCTCCTACTGCAAGTCACCCTTAAGCAGGTAGCAAACCTTCTGGTCCATCCACCCAGAGAGCAGTGGCTGGGCAAACACTGCTGAGCAAGCAGGGGTTATGTGGAGGGCAGGAGAGCTTATACCAAGTTTAGTTTCAAGAAGGGGGAACAGCAAAAAGCCACTACCTGACTACCCCTAAACCTGAAAGGTTAGTGTACACAGGACAGAAGGTAGGCCCAGAAAGACCAGGTTAACTAACTGCACATGGAGAGAAAGCGAGATTATAGGATTGAAAACAGCAGCCACATTCAGGAATGCAGGGAAAAGGAGACGGGGAAGAGAAACCACAGAAGGTGAAGCAAAGATTACTGCACAGCAGTGTTATCTCATGCAAATTTCTCATGCTACAAAACAGGGAAAGATAAGCCCTGGAAACCTCTGTAAATTCTGCACCTTTTCACTTGAACATTTCTGCAGGGAGATGCTTTGACCAAGAGTGTGGAGAGCTCAATCTGCCAGCATGGCCAACGAGTGCTGGGCCATACCCAGCTCCCAGATCCCACTCACTGTCAGGGCTGTGGGAGACCTGCTCCGAGAGTGAGGAGGTGCCATGTGCCACCTGGGAGCAGCTGTGACCCCACAGCACCAGTGCAATGCACTCCTCTCAAAGGGGCTTTCATTTTTCAGCAGTTGTCCCTCTTCCCTGTAGACTGACAAAAGCACTTGCCACCAAACCAATTTAAGGTTTCCATCACGTGTTTTCTTTATTACAAAAGAAGTTTGGGTTTCATTTGGTTTTTTGGTTTTGAGTTTGGTTTTTGGGGGGTTTTGTGTTGTTGGGTTTTTTGGTTTGCTTTTTATTCCACAATCTCACAAAGCCACTTAAAAGAATTAAAACCAGCTTTGAATAAACTGGTGGAAAAAGTGTGCAAGCTCTACACAGGGTTATGGAATACCATAAGGACTTGTTCTATAGCCAACAGTAGAGGGTGCTACAGGTAACACCAAGTCATTGAGACATCTCTGCCATTTGGGCCCATTTACCCATGGATTTTGCCACCAAATGGCATTCTTCATCTTGATATTCCCATAGAACCATTACAGAAATAAAACATCCAGACCTTTTCCCCATAGGCCAATCCACAAGATTAGAAGTTAGCATCTGTAACACAATGTGTCAGTCATTAACTGAAACGAGTGGATCCACTTAATTCTGGCATCCACAGCTTCATCCATCTCCCCTCCAGCACTGTGTAGGGCCTGGCCCCTGCTGTGCTCTGGATCACAGGCTGTGCTGGAGGTACATGGGCAGTGGCAAAACTGTGCTGCTTCTTTCCTCAGTGCTGTTTTGTACTCCTAGTCTGTGGTTTTCATATGAAAATAACTTCTCCCCCACTGGCTGGCTTTCTAGATCAGGTTGTTTGAGTTCTACACACCCCTCTCAGAAATGCTGCTCTGGGAATCCCTTTGCATGAGGTTTCCTTACTGGGAAAGGCCTCCACACACTTAACCTCCTTTTCTCCTTCAGTTACCACTGCTGTCTAGTCCTTTCAGCCCAGAAAGCCTCATTTTTGACCATTTTCCCCAAGCACCTCAGGGCCAAGGGCGTGAATACAGGGGGTGCACAGACCCCAGCAATGACATGAGTCTCTGTACAGTGGAGTGTTAAAGTGTAAACCTGAATAAAGAGGAATACTTCCCTGAAAAGGATTCATCATGCAGCCATCCTTTTCCTTACTGTTTTTTGTAGAGGACTTGGAAGCTCAGCCCTGCAATTCTTAAGCTCTTTCACGCAGCTAATTAACACAAAATTTGGATTTTCAGTTTTTAGCCTTAAGTCTCTGAAGAGGTACCACACTAATAAGAAAGTTTATGGAAGAGTTCAGAACTGACTCAACTCTCTTCCAGATTTCCAAGAAGGCAGATAACACTACCTGTGTTTTTTCACCTTCTTTTCCCCACTCATATCAAGAATTTAAAGTCTGCTCTTCTCTTCCAGCCATTTTCCCTTCCATGGGCTCTCCTGGACACACCATGACAAGGCTTTAAAGAGCCACATCATCCACTTTCCTCACATCCACACCATCGAATCAGAAGATGCCAGGCTCTGCCAGATAGCAGGTTTTGCTCTTAGTTTCACCTAAATCACTCCTCAGGTGAGAGAAGAAACCTTATTTCAGTCTCAGAGGCAGCAGAGGTCTGTTCTAACAGCAGGACAAAGCAAATCCCTCAGATATATACTACTGAGCTCTACTTACAGAACATGTGAGCGTGCTTTGCCCAGGACTGACCACCCCAGATCCAGCCACCATGCTTTGAGTGTTACACTGAACCACCACCCCCTCCAAAATGCCTGAGGAATAAAATCTCATCTCGTTATTGCCCTGAAATAAACTACTTATGGTGATTATTTTGTCTGCTGACTGGCTAACAGCAGTAATCACTTAATCTGCTTAACACCTGAGCTTTCACTTTAACAGCCTTGGCAAATCTTGAAGAGCTAAAAAGGTTAAAACTAATCAGTGCCCAGTTCTAATAATAATAATTAGTGTTTCCTACTCAAATGCATAATACCTCTTGCTTGTAGGAAAATGGTAGCTCAAAGGGGAAGATTTGCACTCGTGTCCTTTATTGTGTTTTAAATAGTGTCAGCCTTCTTAATGCAGAAGGCAGTGATAACATGGCACTAGTTCCCTTTATTCCCACAGGCTGTTCTATAATCCTAAAAAAACCAGAAACAAACTGCTCTACTGGTTCATAAGACTATAGCTTGCAAGTTTATATTGTTTTTAAAGCTCTTCCTCACTGCAGCTACAAATCCAGTCCTCTCACTCGCTGGATTTCACCCAGCTACAGTCTCAAGGGCTTCAGACAAGCTGTAGCACTGTGCCTGACCGTGCCTCCTGCTTTCCATCCACATCATCCTAAAAAAGGATGAACCCTTCCCACCCACCACCAAGCCATATGCATATATGAGAATATCCACTATCTCTAAATGTGTTATTTTATCAAGCTCGCAATCTAAACACGTTTTTGTTGCTAAGAGACCATTTGCCTCAAAACATCAGAATTCAAGCACAGCCTTGACATGTCTGCTCAGCTGAAATTAATAAATTCATTGCCACTGATTTACTGGGAACCACAGCAAGATCTTATGCATTCCAGCGTGGTAGGGAAGGATTATTATTATAATTTGTTAACTATTAAGCTAAATGGCTTTCCCAGCCCTCCTCAAAAGCTCGGTCAAAAACTTTGCATCGATATGGCATTATGTGCCTCCCAGACCCAAAACACGAGATGACATTCTGAACAGTTTACTGTCAAATTAAACCAGGAATCCCACCACAACCATCTATATTTGCACATGAAATCCCTGTGAGTACATGCCTGTAAGTACAATAAAACCACACATAAATACAGTCTTGTGAAAGATTCATCAGATCAGCAGCGTTTTTCATGTACAAATTAAAATACCAACCCTTCCTCCCAAACAAGAGAGAACTCACAGCTGAAAACACTTTTTAACATAAAGCTATCAAGATGACAGACAGCTTCTGAAACACTTGCTTCTCAGCGCTTTATGAACTACATTAAAAATAAATGCATGCAGATCTGTTACCATACCTTGACCTAGATGTTTATCTCCTGCTCTAGGCTCTTCCAGTCTACAGTTGCCACTCCCAGTGTTCAGGGTGAGTTCTGAGAGATTTGTACTTATCTCTGCATCATCAAAATCCATATGGCTTGAAAAGGCATCACCAGTTAGGAGTGGGTCTATCACCAGTGGAGAGCAAGGTGGAGATGGAGAAGAGAGAGATGACCTCGGAGACAGCGATGTCATGGATTTTGGAGTACCAGACAAGGATCTCAGAGCCTGTATGCGGCTCGTGGTATCTGCTTTTTGAGTTTTTGCTACTTCATTTTCATGAATAGTGGTGATGCAGCCTGAGGGTCTAAACCCAGTGGCTCCTTCCAGGAGCAAGTCAAGCTTGTTTTGATATTCCGAGTCCAACTGCTCCAACTGCTCCAGGTGCTCGTAGTAGAGATCAGTGAAACTGGCTGAGGTGGATGAATCTTGGCTGGAGGTGGCAAGAGATCCTCTGCTAGATGCAAGAGAGCCAGGGCTGCTGCTCGAGGAGAGGGAAAGCATACTGGTGGAGAGACTGAGGGAAACAAGTCAGAAAACCATTACACTGTAAGTTCTCCTGAAAACTCTAGAATGCCCCCAAATCTCCAAGCCCACGTGGTTTTGCTTTGTTAGCTCAGGCCATATGCATTAGTCCCCACAGCAATCCAGAACCACAGTCTACACAGCAGGAATAATTGGGTCACTTCTCAGTAAAAACAGTGTCATTCATACACATTTTTCTGCTCAGCATATCAAACTCATGAGAGTCCTTGTTTAGCCAAAACAACTCTAATGAACAGTTTTGAATCAATTAAAATTAGTGACACCACCCTCCTCCCACATCTGTCTGGAAAACATTTAGGGGTCCTGTTAATCTCAAAAGCACAAAAAACAGCAAGGCCCATGCAAGAAGATGAAGTTATTGCAATGAACTGTCTTACCATATGGAAATTCTCTTCCATTTGCCTCAATTTTGGACCCACAGCCAAAAGTCAGTATCACAGCTGCCTGGGACTGGCCCTCAGAGATCATAAAAGCCAGCAGCTCCCAGAAAACTGGCAGGGTTTACCTACATGAAGGACTGCTACACGGAATACAGGGCCAAGAGAGCCAGGGAAGAGTTGGGGCTGGGCTGTGAAATCAGTTCACACACATTATTCATCCCTAGAGTTCTAGGTCCAGAACATAACTGACAGCAAAATTAATTTTAAGCAGGTGCTGAACAGAAGTCTATTCAGATGAGAAAGCACAGACAACAAAGCACAGTTTTCTGCTCAGCACACCCGACAAATACTCCAAGTAGTGACTACAACATGTACCATCTCTAGAAATTCTATTTAGACCAACACTCCTGCTCTGGATAATAAAGACCTCGCTCATTACTGACCCTCACTTCAGACAGGGATTAGCTACTGAAAAATTTCTGCATATGTACAAGTGACATTAAGTTGCCCCACTGAAAAACAGTGAGATGTTAACAAGCCTAATAAATCCTTATTTATTATTTATGGGGTAAAAGCCAGAAGCTACATTTGTCTAATTATGTCCATGACCTTATGAGAAAAAGGCAAGTATGCTGTATTTAGTACAATTTTGGCACAAAATGTCTTCTGCATTTGTAAGACAGATGTGCACTGCATCACATTTGTTCAGAAAAGCTTCTGGGTGAAACACGACTGAAACATGAGAGATGTTTTTGCATATTGGCAATATATATAGATCTGTCAAGGTCTAATAAATTTACAGCTTTTCAGTGAAAAAGAAGGGGGTTTTAATTAATCCTTTCCCTATCAAAAAAGCTGTGCTCAACTTCCTTTTGTGCACAGCTTTGAATGCCAGACATTTTGCATTATGGGGTTAATAACAAACACTTATTCTTCTGAAGGAGCATGCCAAGAACACTGGGCACATGGTTAGGAAGAAATTAGTTTCACATGCTTCTTGGTCACCTCAAAAGATCCCTAATCAGCTAGGTGAAATGAAAATATGATGCATTTCCACTGCATAAAAGCCTCACAGATAGCTATTCTCCATGGTGGCTTATTTACATGTCAGTCTTGCACTATGGTTTCTTTCCAGTCTTTTCGGTGTCATCTTCACAAAATCAAACAGAATCCAAGTGGAGCAGAAGCTACAAACAGAGTAAATTCAGTACACACTGACAGGAAAAACCTCAACCAAACAAAAACCACACCAAGCTTTCTTGTTAATCACATAGGTTTAGCAAAATGAAGATTGGACCTTACTACCTCCAATTTGTCCGGAAACGGCAATTCTGTGGTTTTCCAAAAATACAGCCTGAACTATCAGACCACATTATGACTGCAGAAATCTTCTGAACAACAACAGATTCAGGGTTATCTCAATATATTGTCTGCATTGCAAGCAACACTTGGAAATTATTTAGAGAAACACTATCATGTCGTGACATTCACACAATAATGTGTAGTTGCATTACTTAGATCCACTTCACTTGCCATGTGAGTGTTAAGCTGTCTTTAACATACTTATTAATATGATACTTAAGGAATCCAAACTTTAGTGAAAAAAATCTCAGCTTTCCTTAGTCACCTAAATGTTACATGTCTGAAAAAGAAGGGACTGTGCAAACTCCTGTTGTCAGCCAGAGGCAGTTCCATTGAAAGTCCACTGAAAAGCATCCCTCTAAACTGATGTATGATCCTTGCGGCTTCTCTTTCCACTGACTACACAGGGGTCTTAGGCCACTACTATAACTGAGAGGCCTTTTAGCTCCCTCAGCTGAGGGATGAAATTGTTAGCAGAGAAAGGCAGTTAAAGCACCTACAGCCTCTGGAAAAGGTCACTTACCTTTTCAGCTGGGTGTGCAACATTGCAACTAATCGTGTTGTTTCTTCCAGCTCCCGGACAAGCTGGTTTCTTTTGCTACTCAACTTCAATCTAAGAGAAGACAGAAGAAGAAGATAAGCTAAAGCAGCATTTACTATTCAAAATGCAGAGTAAAGATAAAATCTCCTTTTTTTTTCTGTGAAATCCTACTAGAGTTAATACGAATAAACAGTATAACAGAGGACAGAATTTGATCAAGATGTGCAAACGTTTACCAAGTTCAAAAATCCTTAAAATGTGGAACTCAATCCTGAAAACATTCACAACAAGGGAAAATAATTACAGCAAGTACCATAAAAGTTAATATTTCTAGGATCAGGCTCCAAAAGAGCCAGGCAGGTTTTACTCACTATACACTATTGCATTCCTTTAGTTACTGTGATAATAAAAGTATAAATGCCTTCATTTCCTTTCACTAAGGTCTATGACTAGGGGTTACATGATTTAGTTATTAATCCTCTCATTACAGCACTACATGAATTATTGACTTTAGCAACATCTCAGCTTTATTTCACACCTGAACTGGTTTGGGACAAACACATTCACTTGGATGCTCACATCCTAACTCAACAAGTCTCTGGACAAAAAAATCCTTTCCCAGAAACATGCTATTTCTTTGGCACACTAGAACGTGACCATATTCCTAAAAATCCCAAATGACTGTGTTCATCTGATGGCCAGATCAGAAACATTTGTCAAACCATGGGTATCTCAGGCTGGTAAGTCCTGCAGCTGAGATGTCTACATTTTTTCCAGCATGATAAAACAATGCAAAGACTATGCAGAAAATTGGTGTCACCTGGACACTGACCATGTAGAAAAAATGAAAACAGAGCCACAGAGAGAGTGAATTCAATGTGCCTATTCCATGCATATTCAAGAGACTGAAGGTACCAGAAACACTGCTGTAGCCACCCACATTAATAAATCCAGATTGTAAAACACCTGTAGGCAATACCTAATGCAGTATTCATCCTCACTGTACATTCCCATGAGATCTCCCCCTGCAACACAAGTAAAATTAGGGAGGAGAGCTGGCATTTTTTTCAGCTAGTTTAGATTCACAGGATATTCCATGCAAGTCCTGCAGCCCTGTCAAATACCAGATCCTACAGGAATCACATACAAGGATGCTAAGAACAAACAACAAATTGTAAAAATTTAAAATTCCATCTGCTGACATTTACCAAGCTGCAGACTGCACAGCAAGTGTAGAAGCTGCTGTGAGGTGCTGGCTGCATACAGAAATGTTACACTGCACTAACTGGGCTATTCTGAGCATTTCCTATTAAGGATCCATTGTAGGAACAACAACCTTTTCCCACCAGGGGAGTGAGACTTGCAGGTGGGTTGTGTGGGAGATGATTTCCGAAGCCTCCTGGGAATCCCAGGGCACACTGCTAGGAGCAGTCAGCCCGGGGATGTTGCTGCTTGCTCCTGGTTACCTCCTGCCCAACAAGGCACATTCTGCCCTGTGCCCACTAACCTACCTCTCAGTCAGAGCTTTGCTCTGAGTGTCTCTGGCAGCCTGAAGGTCTTCCTCCAGGCGCCTTCTCTCTGTCTCCAGCCTCTCCACCTCTCCTCGAGTCCATTTTCTGGGGCTGATAAATCGCATTTCTTTCAAGAGCTCCTCCTTCTCGTTGATCAATATCAGACGATCCCGCTCGGAGTCCAGCACGCCAGGCCAGGCCTCACTGTCAAGCTTAGCCAGTTGGATTTTCAGGTTTGCTATTCTGGAGGGAAAAAAAAACCCCAAAGGCAGTTATTCCCTGAGTGCCTGATCTCCTGCTCCAGACACACAGAGGCGCACCACAAGCACCCACATCTTCCACTGCCCCGAGGGAGACTCAGCTCAGGGACAGCCACCCTCGTGTCCCCCTAACCAAAACACTCTCAAAGTGACAGGATCTTTGGGATGCGGACATGCAGAATGGGATTTGAACTCAAGTTTGTTCCCAATGGAAAACTAAGACTCCAGCTAATCTGTACTGTCCACCAGTCAGGGGATAATATAACAAAACCTCTGGATCTCAGAAAAAGCTACCAGATGTATTCTAAGTGCTTCATATGCCTTATGGCCAATGACCTCAAAGTAGTTTTGTGGAGAGTATCATGTGCTAAATATCTGATCTTTAATCTGCTTTATGGAAAAGAACTGTATACTCCCTATATATGATTCAGATAAAGATCAGTGGTTACTCAAAAGTTTAGGAACTCTTTTTATCCTTACAATTAAGGAAGTTAACCATGTCTCCATGCTGTTACTGAAAGAATCTGCCTGTTGACTCAGTAATAAGCATTTTGGACACATTAAAGAGCTACACTACTTCTGGTGCACTCTGCACCTGGAGATGTGAGGAGTCAGAGGCAATAAAACCCTACCTAAATCCAGAGCTGCTTATTTGCATCTGTTTTCCCTAGATGTACTATTCTACATTTCAGTTGAAAGCCTGCATCACCACTCCTTCAGCACCATACCAATGAGCTCAGGCAGGAAGATGGTTACTAAAAGCAACAGCAATACAGACCTAGAATTTAGCAAGAGCTTGGACTGACAGCAGAGGAGAGCACAGCTTGTGGCAGGTGAGGAGGCTGCTCACTCCAACTATCTGCCCATTCCGAATTTCCTAAATAAGTGAATGGCTCAGTTGGCTCCACAAATGGTCAGCTTTGCAAAGCAACATAGAGAGGGAAACAGAAAATCAGCAAGGATACAGAACCAAGGGCAGTAATGTAGTCTTCCCAAAGGAAGCTGCCTCCTTTGCACTCACTGACCTACAGCTCCTTCATGACCTGACAGGGTTATTGTGGTAGTTTGGTGAGAAACCACAGTACAGATAAAGCTGAGTAAGAATTACCAAGGACTTGCATTTCTAGAAGTCACACAATCCAAAAAAATCAAGTGGCAAGCAGGGAATGGGAAGGGCAGAATGGGTTGTGGTGGAAAAATTAGAAAAGCTTAGAAGGCAAACAAGAAAAGGTATTTTGCAATGCAAGGCAAGATATTAGCAAAAATAAGTCACCTGACTGAAGCCCAGAGAGTCAAGGCATATGTGCCTCTTCACGTGATTAACTCAGGTTAATCTCTCTCTCCAGTTTAGTCAATACATAAGAAATGGAAATTAAATGCTGTACAGGTAAAATGCATGTCCAGTATTCATCTCCCTCTGAAAAGGCTTTGTGACCTGGTGACAGAATTACTGGACTTTAATTGGGCACAACAAATAGCTGCAGTCATTAATCTGGATTCATCTCTTTCTAGAATTTGGTTTATGCTAGAGAAGAGCAGGACAGTGCCTCTGCCTCCAGCAAACCAGCACACGTGCAGGCAGACAGCAAATTCAATGCCAGGCAGCAAAATCAGAGTGTGTGGAGTAAGCAATAAGATGCAGATCTGGGCAGCAGCAGCTACACAGCTCCTGAATGGCCTTGAAGAATAAAGCTTTGTCTTCCAAGCTCCAGAGGCCAAGAGGAACTCGAGCCCCGAGAAAGCCTGTGAAGGATTAGGCTCACACACACTGACCTGCCTCCACCATCACAGGAGACAGACTAGAGATCTCCTTTCTGAAGAGAAGCCTCACTTTCCATAAACCCATTTCCCACAGCAGGTTGCTTACTCTAATTAAAGTTCCATAATTGATAGATATTCAGCTCAACTATTTTTAGGTCGTCTTAAGAGCTGTTTTGTTTTCAAGTGCCTGATTAAGTGCAATACTGCGCTCCAACGAAGAA
The DNA here is from genome assembly GCA_035047865.1 of Dendrocincla tyrannina. NCBI lineage: Eukaryota > Metazoa > Chordata > Aves > Passeriformes > Dendrocolaptidae > Dendrocincla > Dendrocincla tyrannina. The sequence continues at coordinate 4,494,454 of JAWWMP010000028.1, forward strand.
TTAACAGAGGCATTAATTCATAATCCAAGAATTCCTCTGTGCATTTTGAAGGGATATGAGCCTAAGAGGATTGGCTGGCATTAATCTCATCACTTTTGGCATACATTTGCATGGATATGGCTTTTCCACGGGAATTTGTTCTCTCTGTATTTCTGAGTCCAACAGCTTTGTTAAACTAACCTCAAGTTTTACCTTTGGTAAATGATCATTCTTTTCCCCTTCTCAGTTAAAAGGAGATTCATGTATTCTCTTTTTCCAATAAAGCAGCACCATTACAAAAGGAACACCTTGCAGACAGTCAGGCACTTGGCTGAATCAGAATTCACTGCCTGAGTCTGAACTGCATCACTGCTGAGCCAGGCTGGGCTTGCTCTGCTGGCCTCAGGTCACACCATCTTTCTGAGCGGCCACCAGCGTGCAAGACTGAACAAACACTGAACAGGAAGGTCAAGTTTTATTTCACTGTTTTCTCTTTACCTAGGAAAGGCAGTTAGATGATTTATTCATTGTCATATCAAGTTGTTTTTTTTTTTTTTCTAGGCAAAGTTAATACTTTCTATTATTAGGCAACACCGGCATAACACGTAAAATTTTTAGTTCTCTTTGAAGATTGTTCAGAGCATATGTGTCTCCACTGAGCAGACATTAAGATGTGTATCTACAACCAGTAATTACCAATCCTCTATCAGACCAGCCTCTGTTCTTCGGAAAAACCAAAACAACTAAGTGGGAGGTGTGGTCTAAAAACTGACCAGTCAAATACCCACTGTTGCAATGCTACTCAATGTGACATGAAAATATTTCATCTTAGGAGCTTAGACAACATACTTCTAAAATCCCAGTCACACAAAATCCAAGCTGAAAGTTTAACTGTTGAAGGAACTGAAACAGTGCAGAGTGAAAGTGCTACACAACTGAGTTCCTACTACATGTCTGAAACTGTACAGCATGATTTAGCTCCATTTATTCTGCAGCAACTATCTCCTTGCTGAGGTGTAGCAATGACATCTCCTTTGACATGATACCCATTATCAGTTTCCAATCCAATTAAGCTAAAGGTTCGTCACTGCAGCTGCCCTGTGTCCTTTTTTGCACGTTTTACATTATCTGTTTTAGGGCTCTTGTGACAGGAAAGGACCTAGTGGTGAGTAAGGGAACAAGCAGAACTGTGCCCTGACAGCTCTGGTGTACTGAAGTTCGACAAGTTCTTCACCCACAGCTGTGCCTTTAGCCTGGTCTACAACAACGTGTAAACAGTGTCTGCCACAGTCTGCTTTCAAAAGCATCAGCCCCTTACAAATCTAGTAGTTCTAAACTAAATATTACAGGATCATCTTAATTTCAAGCCTTAAGTTTTACCTTTCCAGAAAATGCAGAGCTAATAGGACACATGTATTTCCACCATTTGGTTCCTTCGTACTATGTGTGTGGGCAAAGCACTTACTCTTCTTTGAGCTTTTGGAACATTTTAATGCTGCTGTGGGGACAGGAAACACTTCTACCATCACAGGGAAGAATTTTCACAGGAACAGAAGGTTCCTTGTGAGTCACTATATCCATAGTATTGTTCCAGCTTTGAACCAGTCAAGGTATTTGTTTCTACAGCTCCTACTAAACACTGTGCCAAACCCCCAGTGCTCTGATAGCTGGAGTTCTTTTCATTTTAGCATCAATTATTCATATCCATTCAGATCCACCTTTCCTCACAGTAATGTTTTTTAAACTCTGAGAAAAATCTATAGATAATTTAAGACAGACATGGGGAATGGGTATCAAATATTCTTTAACTGCAAGATGTGTTTTATGCCCTTCATCATTACTTCAAATGAACTACTGCACTGCCTTTATAAAGGTCTGCCTGTCTTTAAAGAGCCTATTGATTATGTTATCAGGTTTGCCCCCTTTGGAAAAGATACAGACTAAAGTAAGGGTACCCCTCTTTCATCTGAAGATGTAAAGTCAGTGTGAATTAAGTTGCATTCTTCAACAAAGTTTAAAAGTAAAAAGCAATTTTAACACTGAAAAATTAGCCACTGCATCTGAAGGAATAATATTTTTAATGTCGCTTTAAAAAGTCACGGCATGATTTGAATGTAAAGGTAGCTTGGCAAATCTTGGACTGGCAAAACAACAGTTGTGATGAAACTGTTCCACCTAAGAAGAAGAATGTGAATTGGTGCCAAAAGCAGCTGGGCACACAGAATCTTTGACAACTGACACAGATCAAATTTTATGCCATTGAGAAATACGGCCTATTGGCCATGCCAATATACGAAAACGAGAACATTATGAGTAATCTCAGCCTTAGAGCTCTTACTTCTAAACAGAGACTGGAGAAAAATCCTCCTCTTCACATATATCCCAGTACAGATTGTGCCATGCACCTGAACTTTGTTATTCTGGAATTGCAAAGTCCCTCTAGAGCAGTTACAACTGAAGAACTCACCATCACTGAAACAGGACTAGGCTAGCCAAAGTCTAAGTAATAAACGCTTAGTGGTTTTCCATTTAACTACACAGTTGTGTTAGCTATTCTCTAGTAAAAAGTGTAAATCCTGGAAACCCTGTACTTAAATTGGCCTGTTAAGTAGACAGATTTTTTTTTTTTTTTTTAATCTATTCTCCATTCATCTCAGATCAGAGGGCAAGGGTGAAAACTTACGTTCTTAGAGATAAGCTCTGGAATTGCAGCCATTGACCATATTTTGATATGTTAGGTGTTAACAGAATACACATTTCCCCTTATCAGACTTAGAGCCATGCAAACATTCATTTCATTTTGAGTAAGGTAAGGAGATGCCTTGCAGTACAGTCTCCTTATTAGGAATGGGGAAGCACTGGCAACAGGTAGCAAAACTACTCATGTCCCCATAGGTGTGGCCAGACTGAGTTCTTCACATATTAGTCACACCTTAGTAATTTTTAGGATGGTTATTTATTTCTTGAAAGATAATGCTGGCCCAAAAAGCCTGTTGTCCCCCTGGTTCAAAAATGACCAGCTGCTATTTATTTAGCAGCAATGCTGGGTTTCAACCTGGTGGCACCTTTTCTAGTGAAATATCCTCAGAACAAGCTGTGTGACAGCCAAAAGGTACAGCAGTCCAGAGCATTACCTTCTCTTTGCTTCTTCATACTGCAGGCGTAATCTCACTTTCTCAGCCAACTGGTTATTGCTGCTGGTAATAAACTGAGACACAAAATATAACATCAGCAACTTAGCAACCACTCCTCCTTTGCTATTTCCTATTGAAACCCACAGGGTTACAAGTGACACTTGCTCTTGTCAAACTCATTGCCTAGTTAAACCAATCACAGAATAGGAACATACTGCCTTTCATTACATTTTTTCATGATTTCTTCAAATACTTAAAACCCCACCAGATTCACAGGCTCTTTTTGGCCTAGTTTATTAGAAAAAAAGTAAATCTACCACATCTATCTTGGGCTTGTATTTCCACACAAACAGCTTTGTGATCTTTCCCCTTAAATGCTGTTTGCACGCTTAAGTGATGCATTGCATTTTGGTTTGCATGACATCTTGCTTTGGCTGTAAAGTCTTAAAGACAAGGGACATCCCATCACACCCAAGTCTGCAGATCTTTAGTAACATGTGTGGCCCTGACTGAAAGCGCCTGTAAATGTTTAAGTAAAGATTCACAGGAGAGGCTCTGTGTTGTCCTGTGAGAAATAAGATGTACCCACAGCACTGACAGGTATGATCTGAGGTGGACTAAGGGTTTATGAGCTCTACATGTTTGATGGCATCAAAATATCTGCACATGTGCCATTGTTCTCAGCTGTAACATAATAAAAGCCAAACACTCTTAAGGGAAGAGTCCTTAGAGCTTGGCCCATATGTGCCTGTAGTTTCTTGTTTCGTAGCATATCATTGCTATGAAGAGCTAAGGGAATATTTGTACCACAAGAAGCCACACCTCCTGGCAAAATAAAACTTCCTTCCCTTTTATTTCCACCTGGGTTGTTCTGATAGAGACAGTGTGGGGAAACACCAGGTTGCCCTTAGAGATGCATTAGCGTGGCACAAAAAAATGAAGGTCCCACTGAGGTTTAAACCAGGAGAAGGTATGATTTCAGAGAAACCTGCCCATGCCTGGAAACTCATACTAAGGGGAATGTCTCCACATGCACAGGGCTTCTCCTGCATTACTCACATTTCCTGAAACATCTGTCTGAGAGCTGACATCCAGGTACTGCCTGGGTAACAAAGGGCTGGAGCTTTCCACAGACACGCTGCTGGCCCACAGGTCTGACTGGGATCCTCTGTCGTTCATAAAGCTGTCTTTTAACCTGGCTAAGCTCTAAAACCAGAAAAAGTCATGAGGTGAGCTTGCTTCTGCTCAAAGCACCTCAGCAGCTCCATAAGTTCAGCCTGACCACATGATTCAGATCTGGCCATGTTGACTGAGACTCCACAAACATGAGGTCAGGCCCAGCTGGGTTGCATCTCCCACAGCCTGGAGCAGCCCACAAACATGAGCACCCCATCCTGCCTGGACAGACAGGCTCTTGGCTGGGGATGGCAGACCAAAAGGGCCACAGGGCTCATTCTTAAACAAACCCTGAGATGAACACTCATCTCTAAGCAAGTGCATATTACTGTTGTTATATTTTATACTTCTTATTTCCAGGAGCTGAAGAACTAAAAGGCTGCAGTCCAACAACAACATAGAATTAGTTTATGTTAACAAAATATCTGAATTCCATAGCTGAAACACAAAATACTGAAATTACGTCTCAGAAACTCAATCTTATAATAATGGTGACAGAAAACACTATAAACTCATCTTGTTTCAATACCTGAATGAGGTCCTGTTTTTCCTTCTCCCCTGATGTGATGGCCTTCTTGAGAGCTTTCATTTCACTTAAAATGGCTTGTGCCTCATCAAGTTTGTAGCCACCTTGAGTATCAGACATTTTCATGTCAATTCTGTACAGAAATTGAAAAAACCCAGTAAGTTAACACTATATAAAGTCCAGTTAATTGAATCACTCTAGATGCATGCATCTTGATAAGAATTTTTAAGAAAAACACACTCCAAAGTACAACAAGGACAAGAGAAGGAACAAAGAACCCCATTCATCACTGCCTAAGTTACCCCACTCAGCAGTACCTTAAGCTTCAGAATTCTAATTTTAGCCATATCATCATCTCTTTGACTCCTTAGGGATGACAAAGGTGCACACAAAACCCCCCAAAGGGTAAGTTTGGACAGACTGCTGCCAGCTGCCCTGTTTCTAAGCTAGAGAGGATTAGCTTAGCCATCTTTGAGAATTACCTGATTTTCAGTCATCATTTTAAAAACCAGGCACAGATGTATTTGCTTGCACAATCTAATTACAAGGCACCTCATCCTTCTCTTTCCTCAAAGGAATTCTACCACAGTTGACATTTATAATAAATATTTATTTAAAAGATGCCATATGTCTAGTCATACAAAGGTAAATACCTGAAACTTTTCCTCCCCTTCCACTCCACCTCAAGTTTTTCCTCAGTGCCCTAAATCAACAGCTCTTATAATTAAGACAATGGGCTGTGCTGTGTCATCTGTACTGAGCCATACTGAGAAAAACAGAATACCAGTTAACTGACAAGAGCCTGGTTCAAAACCTCTTTGCCATGAAGTCAGTTCTGATGTGATCAATCACACACAGTCACTGATTTGAGACAACCACCCCCATGGCTGTGTACTGCTTTCAGCTGCATATGCCTAAAGATATCAGCAGCAACACATTTCAGCTTACGTTATTTAGGCAGCTATTTATAAATGTAGTGGGGGATGCATTACAAGCCAGAAATGTTCTGCACTGAAAATAAGATCTTGAGAACACACTTACTTCTTCAGTGTTTGAAATCCATGCTCTTTGTACTGGAGCTCTTGCTTCATGTGAGCTACTTCTCTCTTGAGTTTATTAACCTGCAGCAAGGTGTCACATTTTTAGAATGATATTTTATATGAGTATTTAGGTACAGCACTACCCATTCAATTCAAAACTTTCAGTTTAGACAGTACTCTAAACAAATTTTCCAGATAATCAGTTCCTCTGAAGAGCAGCAAACAGCCCTAAATGCCTCCTCATCAGGACTTTATCACTGCCTAGGGCTTTATGCAGTACACGCTATTATACCAGGGAATTGGGGCTCAAGGAAAGTTCCAACCTCATAAGCAGAGAAGTCAAGAAAAATTCAAGAGAGACAACAATGAAACACATGTCAATTTAACTCAAAAATGTTTAAAACCTTCCCAGCTACTAAAAAAAAAATAAAAATCTGTTAAGTGTCAAGACAGCAGTTAGAGTCCACAAAAGCCACCTTCCAAGATACCAAACTAAAAGGCCCCACTGCACGAGTAACACAGCAGGATGATAATACATATTGTAAATCCACTGACCCTACAGCTCGCTGGTTTATATTCCTCCACAGAGGCCACACTGACCTACTTTACTTTAGTCCTTTCTTCTTCCCAAACTGAGCTCTGCATGAGAGCGCACACAGGCACTGCTGACAACCCGCACTAAGCCCAGGACAAAACAGCTGCCAGTCTCTGGAGAGAACTCGCAGCTCTCCAGTGCTGGGGCACAGCGAGGAGCCAGCACATACCCCACAGCGTATCTGTGCAGCAGGGTGTGCTGCCAGCTGCCAAGGAAGTCTAAAGTCTAAGGGGGGGGAAAAAAAGTGTACAAACTCCTAAGATCGCAACGTTTGAAAATTTTCTCCTAGATTAAACCCAGCAACATTAGCTCTTCCAACTGCTTTGGTATGTCCTTTCAGTATTTGCCATAAGGTCTGGAAATACCTGATGATTACTCCGGGCAAGCAAAGGTCCCTTTGTACTACTCACCCTGGATTTTGTAGTAGCAATCTCCGCTTTGAGGATCTCCGGGTCATACTTGGAACTTGACGATGAGCCAGAGAGCACTAGAACAAATACAGCACCCAGTTCAGCAGCTTCGCCCTCCTCCCCAGCACAAACCAAGACCTCCCATCGCTCCTGCACACCCACGTCTCCACACACTGCTAGTGTGGGCCTTTTGCCCAGTTTCCAGATCTCGCCCCTCACAGCAGGGAAAGGCAACAGTGCAGTCACAACAGTCCACTCCACTAAAAGTGTATACTGAAGAGTGTATACAGAGCATGTCCTGCATCTCCAGAGTCTGGATTTGTTCCAGGTTAACACACTTAACTCAAACTCCCAAACACGTTCACTCCATTCAACAGTGTGGCTTCCTGCATTTCCAAAGACATTTAACAGAACTGAAGGGACAGGCATTGCATGAAGGTTTACTTAGTTATTTTTTTTTTCAGACTTTCTCACTGAGCAAAACAAACTGCTGAATGTTTAGAAACAGAGAAAAACAAGGAATGAGAAGAAACTGAAAAATGCGACAGCCTTGAGGACATGACCAACCATACAGTGTGTCACCCTGGATTACATCAATGTCCCATTAGGAGCAGAACTCTTCTCAGCAGTGCTTAAACCTCTTTTGCCTCAGAAGGTACAGAGGCTCCCCAGTGTGCAATGTTGTTAGAGGTAGCTGTGGGCAAGGGAGGTATTTTGATCCTTGCAGCCATCTGGTTATGCCCCATAAAACATGGGAAAGCATTTCTAGTTCTTTCTGTGAGGTTGATTTTTCAAGACAGATAACATCACACCCATGTAACTCATGTTCTTAAGTGTACTGCTCTGCTGTATCACTACTCAGGTGGAGTGCTCTTAAGTTAAGACCAAAAACTGTACTTCAGAGATGATGGATGGGACCCTTGTCCATCAAGAATCCTTCAGCTGACAGAAAACTAGTTAAAATCTTTTAACATCAGGCACAGGATTAGCCAGTGAAATTGTCCACCACAGCGCCCAAGAGTGAAGCAGGGAGAGGTCATCCACTGCTGGGGCTAGCAAGAACACACAGAGTCTGCAATTATGAGGATTATAAAAATACCTCAGGAATACTTGCAGGCAATAAATCCTCCTCTGGCCACTTTCCAGCTCCTAACTAGTAACAGTGAGGAGGAAATATGGCATTCTATAGACGTTTCTGCACCAGCCCTTGAAACAAGAGGTATTGATGCTTTCTGTGTGACAAAGAGTATGGAGAACAAAACAATGTTCTTCACACACACGAGATGTAATCCACCAATGCTGGCTTTTACGTGGCATGAAATACAGACCCTCAGCTCCCCAAGACAGCCACTCAACTGGGATGTTAAACTATGAAAGAGCCTGGGAATGCTGTTCAAGCCTTGTTTCTATACTGCAAACAGGGCAATTAAGGAAAATACCACATAACTTCACTTTTCCACACTGAGCCAATCACCACATTTTTTCACATTTCTTAAAGCCAGTGCTGAAAACCTGCACAGGCTCCAGTGACTGAGCCAGCCACAACAGTGCTCCGAACCAACCAGCCTCTACCAAGGTGGGCAGCTACTGAGATAAACTGAGCAAATGTGGAGACTGACACAGCACAACACACCCCAGTGCTCTACCAGAGGACCAGCTTCATGCATTTTCTGCTGTCCTAGTGGGTTCACGACGGAGGAAGTCACTGGTTAAGAGTTCACCAACTACTCACAGCTGGTCTGAGAGCCCAGTTTGTGCTCCCAAACATCGTGCAGCTGCCGATACTCTTGCTGGGCCAATTCAAGCCTCTGCTGTTTCACTTGATAGATCTCCTTCTGTGCAGCAATCGCCTCCTGGGCCAGGACTAGGTAGTCTTTGAGCATGTGCTCCTGCTCCCGCCGCCATTGCACTCGAGGGTCTTCTATCTGTGTGGTTTCTTAGACAGAGAACAGGAGAAAGCAAGATCAACGGAATGTAGGTTTGTTCTGCTGCCTGAACAAGCTCCACTATTTATGACAGCATGTTAAAACAGTCCCTGGCCCCATACCTGTAATAAAAAAGTGGAATAAAGACATTTTCCTTTTTTCTTAGGAGATGACCGGTGATCCACAATGGATTCCAATGAGCTTTATTGAATTACTGTGTAGAACAACTGTCATACAACTCCCCAACTCCTCTGCTGCTAAAGCCACCCTGGTGCTGGCTCTTAACATCATCCACTCGAGAACATGCACACACAGCTCTAAGATACTGACATTGACTGTTAGACTTATCTTTATTGCAACTGCTTTATAACATTACTAATAAAAAACCTCTACTATTTCTCTGATAAAGAAACCCTTCAGAAAATAACATTGCCACGTGACTGCATTATACTGCATCTGACAACATGAAAGCAATTATGACTCTGCCTGTCCTCCTTGGCTGCCAAGTGGCTTTTATTAAAGAGGGGAAAGAAAACCTTCTCACTCAGATTCCATAGGTAAGTAAAAATAAAGGCTCCTTAAATCACAGGACGTATTCGTGAAAGCTTCGTATATGACATTGTATGAACAGCATCTCAGAAGGGGAGCAAACACTTCCTTCATCAAAAGCAGGCACAGCAGTAACTCCCTGAAGAACACAGAGGTGGGGTTTAAGGCAACACAGGCAATGCAGCCATGAGCAGTTACATCACTTCCATCTCTGTTACCCCAGCACAACCGATACATTTCTTTCCAGGTTTCTAACCATGAAAATGGCATAAGGTCACAGACACACAGCTAGTCCTAATACTAATGAGGTAAATTTATTGTCAGTGTTTGTCTCTGTTTTGTGAGGAAGCATCCAAAACATTTTTCATTTTCTATTTCAAGGCTATTATATGTTCTTGTTTGGAACACGTTCCAATATTCAGTTGACCAAGTGCTCTGAACTGTCTAAACTGACATGCTTGAGTAAGGATGCCTAGTTACCACATAATGAATAATTAATAAAAAGGACCTGCTTGAAACTATCCGTAGGAATCTAATCTGCATATCTTAAGAGTCTCTTTAAATATTTAGTAAAAGCTGCCAGGGTGGAAGGTATGAGCAGCTCTTAAGTGAGTCAGGCGTAATACTAACACTGCAATACACAGGATGTAGGGAAGAGAACAGTCTGACAATAACCCTAGGAGCTGAGCTAGAAATAAAGGATGTTACCCAGGGAATGGACACACAACCATTTTCACAAGCTGTCCATGATCACGCTGAGGAGAAAATTAACAGGCTGCTCCAGCAATAACTTGTTTTAACAGTGTCTCGAGACCCAAAAGAACACATGGCACTTCAAATTACGCTGCAAAACTTGAAGAAGGTGCAAAAGGTGATTAAAGAGACACAGTATAGTTTGCAGAAGCATTTCAACCAGAAGTCCTTTACAGGTTCTGCAATCAGAAGCAACATTTCAGCTGATGTGATATTAAAGCTAAGCCTGGACTTGAAAAACTGCCCCAATTAACTTGAGAAAAAAGAAGCTGCTTGTGCACCTGTAGGTGTTGGTGCCCTCACTGACAACACAACCTCTCTTACAGGGAGCAAAAGAAAACTCAGGAGGACAAAGCACCTGTCAGACCCAGAAATCCCCAGGCTCCTGCCCCTGTTCTTGTCCCCAAAATCCCATTTTCCATATAACCACTACCCACACTCAGATGGAGGAACTCCCTTTACTTCACAGTTGAATCAGAAGCGGAAAGGGTGCTGTGAGTTCCTCAGGGAGCTGCCCCTTACATTCCCAGACACAAAGCTTCCCTGGACCAGATTCCATGAACAAGCACCAGGAACCGTGACTCAGGACTCTTTAATTTCAAGCATAATAAGTATCTTGGCAAAATACCCACAACTCTTGAAGTCTAATTCAGGACACTGGGTCATAAGTCCACCTAGCCATAAGTCTTCAAGCTTGGCTATTTTGTTTTCCCTTAGACTAGCAGCCTATTCTTCCCTAATCCCAGGAAGGGTGGTGGAAGCTGCTGCAGGGAAATCCCTCCATTATAAGCAACCAGGAGGAAGACTATAAAACTATACAATCCTGAACACCCCTGTGAGGTGGGGAAGCACCGCCACTGCCCCAAGCCCACAGAGCATCTGACAGAGGGAATGCTCAGGAGCCAGCTCATGGAGAGGGTGCACAATGCATTTAGGTATTGAAATGCTTTGTTTCCCTATTTTTTCTAAATATTCACCTCAAGCTTTTCAGTAATCACAGCACTAACTGTATCCCCTTGATTGCAGCTTTGAGCTTTGGTTTTCAAACATGTAATACCAATCAATGAAAATGTTGGCCAAGGGCTCCTGATGGGTCTCAGCTACTGAGAAATGTAAAACACATTCAGTAGTGAGAAGAAAGGACTATAGAAATGCAGGCTATTACATCATTTGTTGTCTTGTGAATTTTTAATTTAATGTTGAGCTTGTCATAAATAAATGTGGGTGGTTCATGTTGGAGGAATGTAGCCTTGCTCTGCTTGCATCAGCATCATTTCTTTGTGCAAATCAAATTCCAATGAAGTCCTCCCAGAGAGACACACTTAGGGCTATGCATTAATACTGTATTAGGAATATTCTGGGTACTCAATTCAATTTAATTGTATTTATTTTCCCTCAGAGAGGTGGTTAGAATTGTTCTCCATCTCACTTCTTTTAATGGCTCCTGGCTTTACATTTAATTTAAGTCTGTCCTTGGGCTTGTTTCTGATAATTAGTCTCAAGCACTTATGCAGCAAGAACCAACATGGCTCCATCCCCTTCACACCCCCTGACAATTCCTTCCTGCCAGGGAATCTGCAGGAGACCTTAGGGAAGAAGAAGGTTTTGGACATGCTCCAGAAGATACTTCAACATAAACCACAACGATGAGCTCCTTGATTAGGTTAAGGTAAGTGGATATGTTTTGCTTCATCATGATTTGGATTATAGCTGGCATAAGAAATAGGGTCACGAGTTTGTTTCTCTTCTTTTTAACCTTTTAGTTGAAATTCTTGTTCAAATCTTGTAGCCTGACATCCCATAGAACTGTCACTTTTTAAAAGCAGCTGGTATTTCATTAAGCAGGTGTCAGCAGAGTTTGAAGGCTTCTCTGCATGCCCTGAATCCTGTGATGTGTATGAGTGGCACAGACCAGGGGTAACAGCCCTGGACCACACAGGGCTCAGACCTGCAACCAGACCTCTGCACACTCACCCTGGGGCCGACTCAAGGGCACAAAGAAAATCATGTTTGGTTTGTCCCAACTGCACAGAATCATTTAGGTTGCAGAACACCCTCAGGAGCACTGAGTTCAACCACAAACTTGACATTGCTGGGGTTTCTCCTAAATGAAACGCTCTGGAAGCCCAACAGGCTTCCGTGTCCCACAGAAAGCTTCAGGTCAAGGCTATTTTCTCAAACCTGGACTGTGAAATGGATACAAGGCATGGTCTTACAGATCTGTAGGAGATCCCAACTGGTGCCTTGCAATTTAGCAGGTTCTCAAGTAAAGTTTGCCCAGTGCTCTCCACTGCAGATCCCCTTTGTGTGATCCTGTAGGCTTGCCTACACTTTCTTTCCCACTATCCTTTCCTCTAAAAAGAAAAACCAACATCTCACACTTCACAAAAAAATACTTTCGATTAAGCCATTTAAAATCCTGTGGTTTTAGGATGACATAAGCTCTAAATAAAAATATTTGTGCCACCTTCACATCCTGAAACTTTTGATCTTTGTATTGCAGAGGTCAGTTAGTGCTTTTTGGGAAGAGGCTTTTCGTTCTGCATTTTTAATACCCAAGACAAGTTGCTAAAGCCTGGAAGGTGCAGACACAGTCCAGGTGAAATTGTGGCATTTCTGAAAAAGGGTGTGAAGATGAAGATACCCAAGGGAAGGGAAAAAAAGCCCAACACCAAAAACCAAACCCAACAACAAACCAAAACCCACTCTTGAGAAGAAGACCTTGTAACTTGATGAAAAAAAAAAAAAAAGCTGAAGTTCTCAGTTGAAATCCTAGAAGTAGACTTAAAAACCCCCATGACTTCAAGGCACTTCTGCCTTTTAAAAGTTTTTCTCTTTGTATGAGTTACAAGCTCCCCAAAGAGAGCCTGGGCAGGTTCTGCTGTGAAATTCTGGGCTGCAATTGGAGCTGTTCTGTAAAGAGAGTCAAAGGCACTGATTTATTTGGTTTATTACTCTTTCAGGGGATTTGTTCCAGCACAACCCAATACCCTTATCCTAACAATATCTGTAATGATATATCAAGTGCTGTATTTTCTTATCATTCAAATGAGTTTATAAAATTAACTCTTTTGGTCTATCAAGCAGTCTAACAAAGAGCACAGTTTGAGGACACAGAATAAAGCCACCACAACCCTAAATTTACACACATTTCAGGATATCCCGAGCTTAGTGGAGAGTTTGCTTCCCAGCAAAGGCAGTGCAAGCTCCTGCAGCAAAGGGAGCTCGTGTTGTCATTCACTTGATCCCTGCCAGGGGAATCAACACAAGACCTTTGCACTGTTTCTGATGGTCTTGCCACAGGGACAAATTCCAGGCTAAGAACAAACTCCAGATCGCTGCTACCTAGCTGGACTCCTCAGGAGAGAAATCTTACAGAGGTGTGTCCCCAGTATCAGCTTGAATGTGACTGCCAATTTGAAGACTGCAAACCAAAAGGTCTCCAATTCCTGTTGAGAGAGGGAAGTACCTTGTAGGGGTACTTGTAGGGGAAGGACAGGATTTGCTTTCACGAGCTGCAGATCTCAGGTACTCTAAAACACGCTGTTAGCAACTCTGTGGTTTGGTGTTCAGTATATTTTAACACAGGCACAAAACAATCACTCTGCAAAAATACAATAACATGTCACTTACTGGTGTTGTGGTCTATGTAATAGACTCCAACCTGAGGGTCATAAGCTTCTTCCCATCCTAAGGGCAACTCGTCACTAATGCAGTCTGCAAAGGTTAGTGGCTTAGTATACCTGAAATGCAAAATAATATTTAGCACAGATAAAAGAACACTCCCACATCTCTATTCCAAACAAGAAAACAAGTGCCACGAGGGCTTCCATATCAAAACCAAAGAAAGTTGAAAACTACGTGAAAGCTTTTGTTCTTATCAAATAATACTTCACCAACTCTCCCCTTCCTTCATCTGAAGTTACAGCAAGATGAATTCATTCTGACAGAGCTCCGGAGCCTTGCCCGGCTCAGCCAGGACTCGCTCCACAAAGGAACATTAAGAACTTTGCCAGAAACAATCCTTGTCTCTCAAGTGAAAGAACAAGACTGTTTGCAGGCAAGTCCTGTACCAAAAATATGTAGACAAGAAGGAGCAAGATGAGAAATTCAATTTGCATAGCATGAATAATTAAGACTGAACAATCAATAGCAAGTGTCGAGGACTGTGGGACCACTTGTCATGCAACTCCTCTCATTTGCATTGCAATATGTTCTGTTTCATTAATGACAAACTAGATTAGTTTCTCAGTATCACAAAAATGTGTAACCTGCTCCATCCGAATGAGGAAGTATTTCCACAGCACTGCTCTGATGAGTTTTTCTACCAGAGACCACATCCAGCAACAGTCTGAAGGCTTGTATGGCTCAACACAAAGCTTAGAGTACCCACTCCTCCAGTGACCCCACCATGCCCCTTTCCTCCCTTTGACTGCGAGTTAATGAGCTTCAGCTTGCACCAACAGAACTACTAAGCAAACACAGCACTGCAGGGAGGCACAAGCCAGGAAGAATTCCTCTTGCAGGTGTCTCATCTCCAAAGCACAACATGCCACAGGCCCATGGACCCATCACACAACCCCAACGCACAGGGTAGATCTGGAAGGGGGGCCACGACTTTGTGTTGGGACTCAGGGTCTGACTTACTGTGACTTACCTGGGCAGCCCTTTGAGCCCAAAGCACAGGCTGAGAGCAACTGGGTTAAAAAGCAGCCATGGAGCTGCCCCAAACCACGCCACACATGAGCAGCACGTCACAGGGAGGCAAGGGGGTAGGAGAGCAAGTCTCCAGCCCACTGGAAAAGACTGAACAGGTTTTCCTATCCAAAGGTAATTCAGCAGGGCTGAATTCAATGACAAAGTTTTACTAAATTCTGAGCATACTTCATCTGGAGACACTGAGCAACCAACTGGTTAACTCCATATTAACACCTTACAGTCACTCATCAGTGTTAAGGGGAATTTGAGGGAAAAAGCCTCCAACCAAAAGCGGTTCAATATAATTCTCCCCAAATACAACCCATATATCTGGTATGTGGTAAGAACAAGGCGAGAACATTTCTGTAAAAGCCATGTAAGCCACCAAGTCTTCTACTTGCCTGCTGCTGCATTTCCCTTTCAACACATTGCCTTTGCCACGAGAAGCAGTGTTTGCATCACTATTTCCCCAGAAAAATTCAATTTAAAGCTCTGCAGTGCAAAAGAATTCAGAGCTTCACAACACAGATCTGTGAAACTTTCTCAAAAAAGTTTCACTGAAGGGTTTATTTTTACAGGTGTTAATCTAGATTGTGTACCAAAAGCATGTTTGTATAGAAAATAGAGGTTAACTGAAAATAAAATAGAATCTCAATGCTTTTGATTGCTATCCCTTATCCCCTGTTATTCCCCGTGATCAAGCTGTTTCCTCAGCTTGAGTACCCAGTACTCGATCAAATCAAAGATGCACAAGGGTGAAAATGCAGAGGAAGGTCAGATACAAGCCACTCTCTGGAGATAACACAGATGAAAGTGCAGTAGCAAACGTGTTGGCAATTTTCAGATAAACACTAG
The DNA here is from genome assembly GCA_035047865.1 of Dendrocincla tyrannina. NCBI lineage: Eukaryota > Metazoa > Chordata > Aves > Passeriformes > Dendrocolaptidae > Dendrocincla > Dendrocincla tyrannina. The sequence continues at coordinate 4,510,094 of JAWWMP010000028.1, forward strand.
GGTTAGCACTTTCACCCTCTCTGCAAATGGCATCTGCTTGAGTTCAGCATTAGTGGTTCAGGTGGAAGTGCTACATGCTAACTATGGAGGACCTGCTCCCACCCCTGAGAGGGGCACAGGAATGCTGGGATCACAGAATCACAGAACATGCAGAATTGGAAAGGACCCATCAGGATCACGGTGTCCAACTCCTGGTCCTGCACAGCACACCCCAACAATCCCACCTTGTCCCTGAAAGCGCTGTCCACACGCTTGGTAAACTCTGTCAGGCTTGGTGCTGTGACCACTGCCCTGGGGAGCCTGTTCAGTGCCAGACCACTCTCAGCGGGAAAAACTTTTTCCTGATATCCCACTTAAACCTCTCCCAGCTCAGCTCCATGCCATTTCCTCGAGTCCTGTCACTGGTTACGAGAGTGAAGAGATCCATACCTGCACCCCCCACTTCCCCTAGGAGGATGTTGAAGACCCCAGTGAGGTCTAACTGCAGCCTCCTCTTCTCCAGGCTGAGCAAGCCAAGTGCTCTCAGCCACTGCTCACACAGCTTCCCCTCCAGACCCTTCCCATCCTCAAGGCCTCCTTTGGACGCTCTGATGGCTTCATGTCTTTTTTTCACACTGTGGTGCCCAAAACTGCACACAGTACTCAAAGTAGGGCCACACCAGTGCAGAGCAGAGCGGGACAATCCCCTCCTGCTGCCATCCCACTGTGCCACACAGGGCACAGCATGTGCTGCAGACCCCTGCCCAAGGGACACACTGCAGCCCACCCCGGGGTCTCACTGCTCTCCTGGCACCCACACCCACGGGTGCTCCCAAGGGTGCCTTCTCCTGCCAGCCCAGCAAAACCTCGGTGTCTTCAGGATGGTTATGCATGCACAAAATACAGAAGACAACCACAAGAACTGGTCTTCGCTTGTTTTCTTGAGACTTAAGAATCAAGTTGATTTCTGCAAACTGTCTAAGGGCTGGTCTCAACTTCACACACATCAGGAAACCCAGCAGGATGACAATTCAGTGTAAGTGCTGAGGACTTGGTTGTAGTAATTATTTGATTGTTCTGATAAGCATGACACTGTTCTTCCATTGCACAATATTCTATAAGAAAAATTCAGAGAAAAATTTTCACCTGTAATCCATGATAAAGCTTTGATTTAACACTTGTTAGATGTTATTTGGAAAAAAGGAAAGGAAGACAAGTTAGGATTTATAAATAAAGTCAGGAGGGGTACTGTGCCAGCTAGGCCACAAGAAGTCCAGGGGTCCTTCCCTCTGCATCATTTGATTAGTAACACTCAAAATATTGCTGTGGATTGATAATGTGATTGCTGTTTTGATACTTCTAGAGAGAGATTTGCAAGAAGAGGTGTAATTTCATCCTGGGTGTGCAGTCCCTGACACTGCAGACCAGCTCCCATTCCACCCTAGTGACTGATTAAAGCAGGAGCCATGCTTTTCCCATGTCCCAGCTACAGGGCTCAACATTTTTGGTGAGTGACCCAGGCATCCCTCAACATGGAGCAGTAATTAAACCCATATTTAAAGTGCGTTAGCTGAGGGTGTGCTACAGACATAAAACATACCTCAGTATCTTAATTAGTATTACACACTGAGTGGAGTTTCTGCAGTGGAATTCTGCTCAAGAATCACTGCACTAACACTAATATCAAAATACATTTTTTGTTAAAAACAAACAAACAAAGGGACAAGAAAACCCCAGCCCAAAGCACTATCAGCCCCAGGTCTTGGGAATGCTTTCATCAGGGAATGGCACTGTAGTGCCAAGGTTTAATACCAAATTTATAAAGCTTCTGTTCAGCTTTTGTCCAGTCCCACTTTGTTAAAAGCAGCCAAATTCCTTCTAAATGCGCTCAGGAACTGTCAGACTCAATAGGAAGCCAGGACGAAGCAACTGAAGGATGCTTATTCCTATTTTCCATATGAAATGCAATGCATGAACTACATCCAGCCAGTTCTTTCAGCTGGAGTTTTGGAAAAAGGGGAGAAAAATCAAGGCAGGATCAGTCTGCTCTAGCAATGACACAAGCCAGCTGGAGACATGCCAGTTACTAGGGCTCAGAAACAGACAATTATCTCACTTTTGAGACTCATATTTTCAGCGTATCTCAAGGAGAATCCATCATCGAGCATGGACTAGGGCCATCTTCCCTGGCTGACCACAAGCTTTCAACTATCCTGTTTGCACAGAGGAGTAAATATTCATTAAAAGAGAAATCTGTCATTCAAATAGCAAACAGAAGAGCAATTAGTTTTTTAAGTTAGTAATTCCATTTGTTGCAGACAAAACAGCTATTTCCCCAAATAACTGCACCTTCATAACCACACTACTTACTTTTCTAAGCTCCTTTCCCTTTCCATTGTGGGGAAAACTGGAACAAATCAAAGCAGCAATGCTACAGTTGCAGATGAAAGACATGCAGTGTCTTGTGCAGCCAGACTTTGAATACAGCATAAAAAGAAAAAGGAGATTATTTCCTTGTTTTAAGATAAGAATTTAGGGGTTGTTAGGAAGACTGAAATAAACCGATTTTCCTGAAAGGGTCCAAAAATTAAGTGTCTCCTTAAGCACACTCACAGTGTAGCATGATGGATTAAATGAGCAAAAGGAGAAGTTTCTTTCTCACAGCAAGACATGATTTAGTTAGTGTATTATTGCTGCATAAAACAGGACTGTTCCTGCATGTGGGAAGTTAAAGCTAGGACACATCTGCAGGACTATTCCTTTGAAACATCTCCTTTACCATTCACAAAGCTTTCTGAGCTGCCTTGGAAAAAAAAAAAAAAATCTCATCAACTCAAACCATGTTATCACATAATAGTTCCTCTCTGTAGGCAGACTCAAAGCAGCAATCCACAAAAATGGACCTCTTGTACCACTGTGCTTATAACTAAGGAAGGAAACCTACAAAATGGTTTGTGCCCTCCTCTGTTAGGGAAACCTCCAGAATCATTCATCCAGCTTTCAGGCAAAAGTAATGCACCCAAAAGTTCAGAAAATCCTAACTTTGACTTCTGATCTCCAGACACAAAGAGGGAACCAAAGGGGCAAACTTAAAGTCTGTAGGTACAGCACTTCTTATTAAACCCAAACTGGTCTAGTTAAAAGAGATGACACTTTGAGACTGGAGTCTTGTCTGCATCTTCCAGCCACACTCGCTTTGCTCTAATGCATCAGTTAGACCAGAACTGCTCTTCAAATGCTTTCTCTGCTTCTAAGCTGCAGGCTGAACTTGGTGTGGAGCTCTGCAAGAGAAACCAGGCTGAGCTAGAGAAGGTATTTGTAAAGCACAGCCTAACTCTGGCCTTCTAGCTCAACCACAAGGAACCCTTCTGTTTGTCTCATATCAACTCACCTGTATCTCACATTCATCACACCTTTGACTGCCCTTACCCCATTAGCTACATTTTAATCAAAGTCATTATTAGGAATATTTAGTATTTTGAAAAAGAAATATCAAGTTAGATTTATCCATTTACATCGTGTTTTCTTACTTTCCAGTATGTTATCTTCTAATTTAAGTGCATTCAAGAAATTCAAATTTACTTGACAAATGCAAATGCTCATTAAGACACCTGGAAACCAGGTCCCCACAGCAACCAGCACACACAGCAGGTCAAGGACACCATTTCAGAAACTAATCCTGATAAAGAGAGGTAAAAGATAACCGCATCACCCAACTTCCTAACCTGAGGAGCATCTGACAGTCTTCAGGCAGAGGCAAGCTGAGGGGAAAGCTACTGCTCATCCACCAACCATGGTGAACATACTGAGACGATTCCATCTTTGCAAAACGTTTGCCCCCAAAAGATCAACTATTTGTACAGCAAATGATGATCAAATCCCACTGCCACAGCAGGAAATGGAAAGTTAGTTTCCTACCTGTATTTTCTATGTCACACCATTTTTAAATGAGAAGGGCTTCTATATTTCTTATTCTTTATCACCTTCAGTTTCTATCACAGATAAAACTGGAAGTCAATGTTATCATGTGCAAACAGTATTAAATGGAAACTTGCTCATCTCAGATTCAGAAAGCCTTTCTATATTCTTTAACTCCACTGTTGTCAATCAAAAACCTCATTACACAGAAAACTGAAGGCAAATAATCCTCGTATAACCAGTTTTTGATTGACAGAAGGTTTGTTAAACATGTCTGTACAGAGACTCCGACAGGAGCGGGAGATGGGTGACCTGTGCCACTTACAAATCTGGAGTTAATTCTACAGGGGTAACAGAAATCAATTCTGAACTTCTTAAAACAGAAGTTATTTTTGTAATTAGTGGTATTAATGGGTGGCCCACAGCAACAGGCAGCTGTTAGTACCCATGTGCATGTAGGTAGATGTGCATCCAGCCAACACTGCCCTTGGGTCACCGAGATGGGAACATTCACAAACCAACAGTGCATGCCCAGGCTCTGCACCCCACACAAACCCACTTAATCCCTGTGCTTGCAGGGCTCCTCAGACCCCATAGCAAAGTAAAGCCATTTAAACAGGAGAGCCTTATTTTAATCAGTTCAGCCTTACATGAAATCCTTCACGACCCCCTATGGGTGAAATGACACACCAGGGGATTTCCTGCAGCTTGCTGTACCCACAGCAGCAGCTCCCTGCATAAGGCACAAAGGTGGCACCTGGATCACCCAGGACCTGCATGGCAGCTCCTCTCAGAGCTACAGCACCAGTCACCAAACCCTAAAGCCCAGCTCCCCAACTCTGTTCAGCTCTCCCCTTCCCTGCTGCATTCACAGGTACACAGCAAGTGCACAAGTCACAGAGGCTTTGTGGGCAAGAAGTCAAGCCAGGTAACAAAATTATGACTTGTGGCAGATACCTCCCCTCACACTATTTCTCTTACAAAACCAGTCTTTAAACCCAGCATTTTGTGGGAGAAGCTTGGAGTCAAGTTTTATTTTCAATGGCTACTACTTCCTTTTTTTTTTTCCTACATAGCATTTCTTCATTTCTTATTTGAATATAACTCACTGCTCATTATGTGCCAGGACATGCTGCACAGACCAGAATAGGGAATGAGCTAAAAGCACCTGATTCCAGCTGTGACACCAGGGCAGCTGTACACAGGACCCCCGTGGGTCTGAGTTCTGAGGAACCTGTTAATGGGCAGAGCTCCTACGGTAACTCAGAAAGCTGCTGCAAGAATCACTGCCAGGAGGCTCAACACGATGACATACAAGCTTCTTTGTTTTTAATGAGGTCATCCCATTCTCAAGACAGACGATGGTTATTTTTAAACTTCAGCATAGAAAAACCTATTGCTTCGCAGACAAATTTTCTAGGACTCCAGCAATCTCCTCCTCACAAAAGCTTTTAAAAATAGACTCCTACACATTTATTACACAACTTGGTGATCCAGCCCTCAAACACATCAGGGCTATTCGTCACTATAGTAACTACTTTCCCTGGGAGCATCTTCTCTCATTGCAGGGAGCATTGCCTTTGGAGGCTGGAGGCGTGGTACTGAAGAGGGCCTGTTTTATGATCTTGTTGGCAAAGCTTTTTTTTCTTGCCCTGTCACCACACACCTGGGCATGATGAAACACTCCCTCAGATTCCCATTCCAACTGCAGCTGAGGGAAAAGCTGATGAGAACAGCTCATCCCTAAGAGCAGTGATACAACAGGCAGCTCTGGGCCACATGGCACCTTCAACTCCACTAAAACCTCACCAACTGCAGTGGAGTTAAAAGGGGAGACCTACACACCAAGGGGAGTAGAAAGGAATAACTCAGGACCACCATAAGCAGACAGGAACCATGAATGGGAATGTGCTTCCCAGGTGACAAGGAGAAGCCTTTAAGAAGCGATCACAAATTTGAAAAGCTTCTTAACTACACCTGAAAGGAGTCTCGTGAGAGATCAAGTACGACAAAGTTTTGGAGGCCAGACATTATTCCAAGACTTACACCAAGGCACAGTCACCCTAAACTTCTAGTAACCTCAAACACATGTAATTTCAACGATTGTCAGTGTGTGGTCTTGGTCTTGATGCTATAAAGGATAACGGGGAACAGAATTACATCCCTTCCAGTACAAACAGGGTCAAGTCTGAGAAAAACACTGTGTTTCAAGCTGTTACTGTAAACTAATTTGCTTAAACTAACAACATAAACCTTACCAATAGAAATGCCATAAAATAAACAACACATCTCCTCAAGCAACTCAAACTGCAGAACTGTTTGCTTTTCAGAAGTCGTTCCCTTTGTTGCCATGGTTATTGATCATCTTCTCAGTCTCCTGAAGATCTCTTTCATCTTGTATCTTCTCCTGCCCCTCAATGCTCCATGCACTGGGTCACCTCTAGGATAAGCCATCCCAACATCTACCTTCAGAGCTTATTTTCCAAGCTGTCATAATTTTAAACCTTTTTATTGACACAAGAACTCAGCTCTTTGGCCAAGCCATGAGAATAATCTCTGTACCTTAAGGTGATTTTGAGCCATGTGTAATTTGCTAATTTACACTGTTTCACTTAAGCAGGTAACAAATTATTCTGTTTCTACAGAAATTAGTCACAAGTAGATTCTCCACAGAAGAGATCAGGAGACAACAAAGACACCTGAAAGTCAGACAACAAGTCTGTATTTCAAGCCTTCCAAACACATATGCATTTATACCTTTAATAGCAATACGTTTCTATTAGTCAAACAGATTCATGGAAGCATAATTTTGTATATAATACCCAATTTATGACCCCACCAGCCACAATGAGCACATATCAGTCGAACAGTTAACGGCTTGCTTGTTCTATCCACTTCTGAAAAGGCTTGCATGTTTACAAGCTCTACTCTGCACACAGTGGCAGTGTGTTCGTCCATGTATTTCCTTTCAGTACAGATCATTTACCCTGGCAACAAAGACCTACGAAGTTATTTGCAAGGAGAAGACCATCAAAATCCACTTACGAATTTTCGATCATTCTCAGAGATTAACAAACTGGTTCTGCAAGCAGGAGAGAGGCAGGAGGTCGGTCATACCTTCTTAATCACTCAAATGCAGAAATTCCTGGGATAGTTCAAGGTTAAAAAGTCAGGAAATGGGAGCTGAGGCTTCTCACAACATTAACTTGCCTGCCAGCCTGTATATCCTGCATGCTTTCCTGAACTGATTAAGCAGAAAAGATATAAAAGAGTAAGGTACAACTCGATGAGAACAGTGCAACATGACTGAACTAAAAGCATGCAAGAGTTGGAGTTTAACCATGCAAGTAATTAAAGTGTCTTTAGTTTTAAATAGCTGGAGTTGTTTAAGTATGCTTTCAGTTCTTGTAGGATAAGCATCCTTGCCACCTGCATAGCCTGAGCAGATTGACTAAGAACAAGTCAGCTCTCTCTTCACTTGGAAGTTCAGCTGTTCTGGAAGAAGGGGACTGGTCACTTCACAGGAAGGGGATAAATTGTCTACCAAACATCCAGAGTAGTCAGACTAGTTCCTTGGCATATTTTGGAGATTATGAACTGGCAGGCTTGTCTCCATTCTTACAGCCTGCATTCCTGTTTCCCTGAAAGGCTGCCTATAGCGTGGGTGGCAGCAGTTTACATTGGCAAGATGCCTCAAGATAAGGAGGTGTTTAGGACAGACTCCCCCCACAACACAGATCCTAAAGCAGGGAACCAATACCTACTGTCAGGAAAAGATAAATATTTGAGATGTCAGCAAGGAGGTAAGAATGAAAACAATTGCTGCACCTCAGCGTTCAGGAATATATTATCCATGGACAGCAGCATGCAAAGATGGGCAGTGCAGCAGTGAGCACTGGGCCGACTGTCCAGATACCTGTGAAGGGGAATGGATTTGGGACTCAGTCCACAACGGGACTTCATTGAGCACATTTCACTTCATGCACAGTGATTACAAACCTTAATTCTTTGAGAAGGAATGCATTTCTCACCAACATGTTCTATCTCTACTGTGAAAAAGCAGTGTGACAATCAATACCTCCTGCAAGACTGCCAGCTCCTCTGCCCTTTATTCACATGGCATTTGGAGTGGGAAGACAGACAACTCCAGGGTGGCATCACTGGCCTCATCTAGGGACCTAATCTACCCAATGTAGAACCAAGCATCACTATTATGAAAGCCTGTTTGTAAAGGGGCAAGGGAAGCACAAGAGGCTGGTTTCACATGCACATGGTTTGTATGCTGCTCCCTGTTCACCTCCTGCTGCACTGGGCTAACTGCTAGCTCCATACAGCAGCTTCAGCAGGACTGCCTGCTTGCTATTCCTGCATTATAAATATTCTCACAGCTATTCGACAGTCCCAATCCCAAACAGCAACATTAGCAGGCTCTCTGGTCTGCATCCCCTGCAGAACAGTGTCTAGGCAAGCAGCAGGGCATCACCACAGCTCTTTTTGCTCTTGCCCTAAGACAGACCAGCTGCAGCCACTCAGCTTTTATGCAATGCCTAGATCAGTTCTGACAACGCTACTGCATGGCTCTCTGATCTGACATCAGTCTGGCAACTTGGAAATCTTGTCCAGATGGAGCTGAATCAAGATACACAAAGGAAACTACCAGGTCATGTGAACTCCGAGGAGGCCTCAGTGCACTCACAGGAGTTCGTGGGCCCCTTCAATGCCATTGTAAACTCAGCAGTACCAGGTACAAACAGGGACATTTCTGACTGCCTGCAAGAATCAGAGGAGATGCCTGGTCAAGGTATCTCAGAGAAGTGGACAACACAGAAGAACAAATACCCTTTTAGTTGCAAATCAATTGTGAATTCCAGGTACAGAATACATACTTCAGCATAAGCATTGCCCGGCCAACTGTAATCCATGCCATACCCTTCAAGAGGGGCAGACCAAAGTTATTTCAACAGACTCAGCTTTGTGAGTTAGAACTGAAGGCAGCCTTTGGAAACGAAAGCATGGCAACTCATTTCTGATCCAAAGAGAAGAAAGTCCAGGTTGCACAACCCTCAGCTCCTGCATGCAGTGACTGCTGAAGCACATAAGCACTTGGAATTCACAAAATCAGCTTTACTATCTACTACTGTTGCTGTAAGTGTTGATGCAATGCCTTCTCAGTTCCTGAAAAGCCATACTGTGTAAAAATAAACAGAAATGTCAGAACAAGAACAGATGTCTAGAACAACCTCATGAGAGTAAAGCTTTAGGACATGCAAAGAGTTAGAAGGTAAGAGTATAGAATTAATAGGTTTAGTATCTTTTTCATCCAAAGTAACAAAGCCTTGATTTACCATGCAGTTAAGCCACCAAAAAAAAAAAAAGCCAACCTGCATTTATAGGCAGAACTGTACAAAGCACTAAACATAGCCCAGTACTTCACACATTGCAAGGGAGTCGATACAAATCAACAACTATTGAAGGTTGTTCACGCATCTGAGGACAGCAAAAGTGAGATCTGCATCACCAAGTGAGTTTGATTGATTTACTCTTATAAACATCATTTATTTTTAATGATCCACTATCAGTATGTTTTGCCAACATAACAAATTTCTGTTAACATGGAAGTTATAATGCCTCTTGCTCTTTACATTCCCCCTCCCCACCTGTCTTGTGTGGTTCAGAGCCCACTTGTAGTCCTTCTGCCAGCTCTGAAGTGGCACAAGCAGCCGGCTGAGGATTTGCATGCCCAGAACTCAGCCCAGGAAGAACAAAAATAGTCCAGTCTGTAGAGAGTCACAGGCCAGGGACCACAGCTCAGATCGAACTGAGAGAAGGACTCTGGTTTTGTACTGTCTCCTTTCAAGACTCTGGAACTGTGTCACCACTATGAAAGTCTTCCTCAGGTTCAGGACAAACACGTATTTCACCACAGGAAAGCCAACCATATCAGCACCACAGTGTCTTGAAACTGGGTGCTCGTAGCACCCCCTGCAACTACGAGCAAATCCCAGAAGCCATGTGTCATTTTTCAGAATGCATGCAAGAAATCCTTACGAAAAATTTATTCCCCAAGGCTGTTTACAACTCAGATTTTATTGCAGGGAGCACCACCCGAGGATCTCTGAACACAAGCTCATGGACGGAATTGATATCAAATTGTTCACAGAGGATGGAAGTAGAAGGGCTCAGCAGAAGGTACAACCAATAAATTATATCCTGATCACCAACTGATCACTGGTTGTCTCAAAAGCAAGGTGTCATTTGTTTCACCATGGGGTAACTGGCATTTTTTTTGCTCTTAAGGTCCTGCTCACTGTTGTGACCTGAGGCAATTAACCAAGTTTCTGCCTAATGCAGTGTATCATATTTTTAAAAATGTCCAGTGGACTTTTACAGAGGTACATCAACAGCTTTTTAGTTACTCTTCCATTCAAAACATACAGCATTGCTTTCCACTAAGCAAAGACTCAGAATACATACCACTTCATCACTGCTGCTCACACTTCATGCTCTAGGTATGTGTCAGAGACACACCTTGCATAGTCTTATTATTAATATTTAGCTACTATTTTACTTTGGAGTATGACCAAGAGCACAGGAACCTCCTTCCAAAGGAACAATCTTCCTCCTTCCAATATACCCTGGTGTTCAAGTCTTTTTGGTATCTCTGTATTCCCACTTCTCCCACATATGTGCGGTAGGTATGTGCCTCACTCAAGCCCCTGCCTTGTAGGACAGCAGAGACACCACTTTCAGCACCACCATACTAATCACTCCATGTTAGAAAGTGAAGGAGGTGAATCCCAGCAAACAGGCTGCATTTCATCCCAGCTTTACAAGCTGGATAACTTCAAAGAAAAAAGCCAGAGATGCTAGATTTGTCTTAATCAAGTATCATGGCAAACAAAAGCTGAAGTTATTGCAGGAAGGTCAGCAGGGGCACGTTCCACCTCCCTGAGCAGAAGCCACTCCATTCCACAGTACCTAAAAAATAATGTCCCAAGATCATCAGCACACATCCAAATTCCTGGCACACACCTAGATCCACTAGAACTGAAAAGGGTCTGAATTTGTTAAGCAAGAAAAGGTTTTTACCCAAATGCTCTAATCTAAGCATTTAGAAAGGACTTATCTAAAAGGCACTGCAGTTGCCTGAACTCCTCCAACAAAAAGCACACAGCACACCAGGGTAAGTTCATATAGCCACAAAGAAAGATGGGTTTTTTATTCTATTCTTGTCGAGAGAGAAAAAAGAAACAAAAAAAACCACCACAAACCAATGAATTTTGAGTATCTGCTCCCAAAGCTGCAGCGCAGCCTCAGCAACAAAAGTACCACAGTCAAGCTGTAACAATACTTAGATTTCTTCAGGAATGCAGCGTTTTTCATTTTAGAGCACATATTCATAGTTGTGTTGATTTATTTTTTGCACTACAACTGTTGCTTTATCTGCACAGTGTCACTTTCCTGGGACACACTTCAGGATTAAAAGCACACAGAAAGCATTTTAGAAAAGAATCCATTTCTAGGAGATGCAGTTTCTTAACCTGAATTAGCACGTGATTGTACAGGCACAGGTGCTAGGGCAGAGGAGGAAGGATTGTGTTGGATCCACAGCACCAACACATCAGCAACTGAGTCAAGCTAATGTTTTTTGGTCCCACAAAAAGCATCTCTCCCACCTTAAACCCTACACAGCTTTTCTTTGCTCCTCTTCCCAGCCCAGCACCCTCCAAGCCCTCCCACAAACTCCTTGTCCCCTAACACAGCACAACAGCACCCAGCCTGTCCTGCCCAGCAAATTCCCAGCTGGGTTGGCAGGACTCAGCAGTGCCAGGGACTGAGGGGGTGTCAGAACAGGAGCAGCACTGGGGGAAAGCACAACCCCCCTTGCTGGTTGTGATGGAGCTGCCTGGCTGCTCACCAGATTTCTGGGCACCAAACTCGTAGATGAGCTTCATGTGCCATGGAATCATAATTAAAACTGGTCCTCTCCAGTGGCCCACCTTCTCCAGCTGCCAGACTCTGCCCTGCTGCTGCCTCCAGGCTGGTTGTTACTCAGAAATGGATAAACCCCACCGGGTTTCGAAGCCGGTCTCTCGGGTTTGCACCCACCGAGACCCTGCCGGGGCTGTCTGCGGGGCCCTGTCGCCCTGTGCCAGCGCGGCCGCCCAGCCTTGTGCTCGCTGACTGCACCTTTTCATCCCCACCAGGATTTTCAAGGTCATGTTCGGTCCTGCCCGACTGCGGTGAAACCCCACGCACGCAGCCCTGGGCCCGATGTGTGTGCCCACCCTCCCTGTCTGTGGCACACCGGTGGCATTCCTGGTCAGCACTGCCCCCGGCATTCCCACTGGGAACACCTCTGTCCACAGCAGGCACAGCGCTGCACGGTCACCACAGCTCTGGGGGGAGGCCTGCGACCTCTGGGGTTAGCATGGCTGAGTTAAGGATTTCCAGTAAAACCCGATCCCAGGCTGGGCCAATGCCGAACCAAACCCACGGGCCAAGAGACGGGCTCCAGGGGTAAGGCGCGTGGCTACAGGGTCTATGAGCCTGCCCTTGGGGACAGCCCTGTCCCCACACCCCAGAGCCACCAGCCAAGCCAGCCCAGCAGCAGCAGCCGAGGGGCAAGAGCCAGCCCGGGGGATGCAGCCCCCTCCCTCGTGCCCAGCAGTCATCGCTGCATGGACACAGCAAGCTGAAGGACCCGCATACACTCCCTACACCACGTAGGATTTCTAGCTAGCTACTGGGCAATCATACATGCTGCCAGCTTTACAAAGCCAGCTAATTATACAATCTGTTAAGCATGTATGCGCACACAACAGTGCTTTGAGTCATTAGAGGACGGGATTTATACTTCACTGCACGCATCTTGCTCTTTGTGAGTGCGTGCCTGGATACAGCCAAAATGAACACAAGTATCTGGAATGTCTGCAGCTCGCAGGCCAGCGCATCTGAATACAAAGCTGAGCCCTAAGAGGCTCTGACTGGCTGGTGTGACCCGCAGTTGCACGCGTTGCCTCCCCAAAGATGTTTAAAACCCTCACTCCCCTTTTTAAGCCACGCTGAGCATCTGGAAGCAGAGCACGGCATCATGTTTAAGCCACGTTCTGAAGCTGTAAGAGTGATGTTAGAGAGGACACAGCAGCAGTGCAGGTGATGGGTTGTGAAGACAAAGAGCTCGACATCAGAGCCAGCAGCAGTGCCTGCCATAACGTGGCTGTCCCGGATTTAATTCCGGCAGAAGGGCACTGGCAGGGACCTCTGTTCCTATGGCAGCAGCCACTCCTCGAGGGCCGAGCCACGCCAGATGGAGAGCCCTGTCCTAGGTGTCTGCCAGACAGAGAATGCTGTGACACACCAGAGAGCCTGTCTCTTCCTTATAGTCATTGTCTTCATTTACCAGTGCCCAGTTTTGCTGCCACTGATGTCAGGCAGGTTGACTGCAAGGCAACAGCTCTCCCCAGAGCCCCCAGGTGATGGCTCAGACCAGGGCTCCCTCCCATGCTGCACGGAGCCAAATAATTTGAGTGCTTTTTTATGTAAAAACTGAGAGCAAAGGTGTGCTTTTCATGGATTCTATGGTGCTTCTGACATTTCTTATTTTAAAAAGAATTTCTTCTGCTGAGGATTTCACTTCAGCTTCGCAGATCTCTTAAATATCCAACATAACATGCAGGTGAGTTCTAATCTCCCTCAACTGGCTTCATCCCCATAGCATGGCTACAAACTATGGAAAGCCCTATCCTAAGCAAGCACATACCTATAACTCATGCTATACTTTCACAGGGACGTACTTGACACTGGATGTTCCATTTTTACCTTCCATGCATTGCCATTTTACCTATTATTTAATATGAACTCCAAAAGAGAATGATTTTAAACATTTGGTGTATAAGGCACAGAACATTATTTCAGGGCTTTGTAACAAGTGAAGCCAAACCACCTACATTTTCACACATTTCTCTTCCCTGCAAATCAACGGAAGCAGCAGAAGGCACCAGCTCTAAGAGTTTCAGCTTTATCTTGGAAAATATAAGTTGCTCAAAATAAGATCTTAAAATGTAGTAGAGACCACACAAACCTAGCACAGTAGGAAATCACATCTTTCTTTGTGCCATATCAAGCCCCAGCTCCCTTTCATCTGTAACAAGGTATTTTCTCTCCCTCAGTTTTCAATGCAGGGGATGTAGCCAGGAAAAGATGGTGAGCTACATCCATGCTCTGCTCACAAAATAAACCCTCTTTGTAGAGCAACCCAGCAAACAAGTTGCAGGATCTGCAGATGCTTTAAGGACATTTCACTCCTGAGATTCTCCTGTGGGACCTGGAATGCCCCGGGTCACCAGTACCTTTTTTCTCTAGAAAGTTAGAAAGCAAGGTTCTGAAAATCAAACTACTTCAATGCCAGTCTTCTCTATGCACAATCCAAACCCTTTATAGCTGACATTGTTAGAAAGACAACTCTCTACCTTAGTCATGTTTTCCCTTCTTTCATTCAACCAAAAAAGAGGGAAAAGCTTTTTTTTCTTTCTTTCAGACCATGTACAGTAGTATTTCATGCCAAGATCCTTCAGTAACACCTTTTCTCCATACCCATCAGGTTTTGTAGCCTTTATATATGCCAAAGGATAAGAATGAGTCAGTCTAACTCACAACCAGCATTTGCAGAAAGACACTTGAGGTAAAACTGAAGCATCTGGGGAGGTGGAAAGTGTTACTGGAACCAGACCTGTGTGGGTACAAACACCTCCCCTGTAAGGGAACTCAGGGTACACACCAGGGAGAACAGCCTGCACACACTGTGTGTACTGCTCTCCCACCAAGCTGTGCCAGGCATCGTGCAAATTATCACCTGCCTGATCTGGCCCCAGCTGTAGCTTGTTTATAACTCACTGAAGCTGCTAGAATACAACCACCACTGCTGCTCAAGGCAATTACCTAAAATATCTCAGCTATTCATTTTCATCCTTAAGTCAAAGCTGTGTTTAATTGATCTGACATTGTGCCCTACAGTACTGTACACTTGGTCTTAAGCAAGCCACCATGAGAGCTTACAGGTTTAAAATTTGCTGCTTAACCGAGTGTTGCTTCACCATCAGCACCTGAATGAAGTGCAACTCCCATGCAGTAATATTTTTTAGCAAGCAGTTTCACTTTGTTATCCTTTCTATTCATTTCTACCCAAATGCTGATCTACACCATCAATGCAGAACTTACTTCCATCAGCACAGCTAAATAAATTATTACCCACAGTTCAGCTCACCTGCAAAGACCAAGCTGAAATTCTCTGGCAAATAAAATACCCCTGCTGCCCTTGTCTAGTGACTTTAATCTAATCTACAGACTGATCCAGGGAACCAACGTGCTATCAAGTTCCAAAATCAGTGATGAATCTGCAGAACTATTAAAAACACAGACCTTATAGACAGAGGTCTTTGAATACTTCTTTCCACGAATAATGACCTTTATTCAATGTCCTTCTAATAATTGCCAAATCAATGGCATAAACAGATGCTTCTGCTGTTCCAGACTGGAGAAGACAAAGGGCAGTGATGTTGCAGAGACTGCAGTGCTTGGAATTTCAGCTTTGACTGAAATATGACATTGAAATTCTAACGGCATTTCAGAAAAAAATATTGAGTGTTCTGCAACACTCCTGAGCAACCACACGCTGAGCAAGGCCAGAATGCAGGTAAAATGGTGCCTCCAGTGAGGTATGCAGAAGATACAGGGAGGATATCCAGAAAGCAGCACATACCTTTTCAGGTGTCACCTTCACTGTGTCGCAGCAGATGGAATTACAGCCCACAGCGCAGCACTGAGAAAGCATCAATCTGATATTTAAGCTGTCTGCTTTGAAAGACAAACTACAAGTGACACAGCTGCCTGGCTGAACCCACGCTCACCACCCGTGGTGCCAGGCAAGCACAGCACAACTGCTCTGACAGCAGCTCAGGATTGAGCCATGGCTTCCAGGAGAGCCACGCTGGCAGGAAGGTCACTCCCACCCCTGCAGGTCACTGGTGTGCCAGACAGTCCTTGGGCCACTCCAGCTCACTGCAGCAGCAGAAACTGTACCCAAAAAAAGAGGGAGCAGCTTCCTGCACACCAGCAAGCTTGGTGAGGAGTCAGATGGGCACCTGGGCTCCAGGAATGGCAACCTCCTCAGCCTGCTCCAGCTCTGCCAGTGGGGCTTGTGCCCACAGCCAGAACCAAGCCCTGGGGCAAAGGTTTTTGCCTTTTCTTCACCAGCACAAATACAAGTGGTTACAATACTGTAAGCAGTGGTTCACTGCAGTCTTCTGAGATGGACCCAGAGGCAATGACTTATGGTTACTAAACCAGAGGGGGAATCAAATTCACCTCCCATCCGACCTCCACCTGAGCAGTGCTCATTTAAAACATGAGATTTGGTAATAAATTTCCTGTCTTCTAATTTTTCTAACTAATATGTAATAAAACCAGCATAAAACCAGCTCATACAACCTCACAGTAATCAGGAACATCCCTCCACACAAACCAGCCATTCCTCTGTGTGCACATGAACTGCTCCACGGGTGAAGTGGCCACCATATAAAGCCAAGAAGACGCCAACTCGGGGTTCAATTGAAGGAAAACTGTGTTTGTTTCCCTCAATTTTGTCCTTTCAATAAAACTACATCAATTCATATTCTTCAAGTACCCAGTGCTGTATTTACACAGCCTCCTGTGACCAGCCACCAGCTCAGACTTGCTGATGCTCTGAACGTGGCAGATGATACAAACTCTCAGTGCTCATTGTAAAAGCAACAACTTCTCAGCCACCTGGAAACATCATTTCAAGCCAACTGAAGCACAGCTTGTACAGCAGAGCCCCAAGCACCTAGGGGACACCACCCCTGCTGTGTGCCTCCCTGATCACAGCACTAGGACAGCAACAGGGAATCCAGGGCTCTTCTCTGATCACCAAGGAGCACAAACCACCTGTGACTGAATGAGAAAAACAAGCAAACAGGACCAAAAGGGCAATTTGTTACACCTGTGCCAGCCAGCAAAACACATATATAGTCTTCAGTGAATTGAGTGCACAGCTCTGTCTTGTTGAGCTCAATCAAAGCCTCCCACAAGCGAGCTGTTACAAAACAGGAGCAGGAAAGCTAAATCAGACAGCACAACTTTCAAACTGAGACTAACCTCAGTGGGAAAGAAAGAACACAAGGACTCTGCTGGCTTTTCCCATCCAGCATGGATGTACTTTATATTCTCCCAACGCAAAACTATGCACAAAGGAGAAAGAGCTCATAAAGGAGTAATTCCAAAATGAGCCATCAGGAACAGCAGGAGAGAGTGCAGTAAACAACACTGTGATGGTCCAGATACAAGAACGAACCATGGCTTTCCCAAAGGGCAAACAGCAAATTTATGTAGATGGAACTGAACAGGCTTAGGTCCAGCTTCAAGAACTGGGATGAACTTTAGCTCTTTAGTAATTGCCCATAGCAATACACAAGCACCAGCCATCACACAGCTCCAGTGCTAAGTGGCCACGAGTCTGCTGTGCAAGCAAAGCAGCTGGTGGATCTAGAAGGGACACAGGACTGCTTATTCCAGCTGCAAAAGGACCCCGAGGAAGGCAAGGGCAGGCACAGAGCACAAAACACCATCACACTGTAGGTCCCAACCTTATCTTGTCACAGTGGTATTAGAGGCATAGGCTGAGCTCTGTTTTTTCAGTAGGATGCCTGGTAGGTGCTGCCCCATTTGCAGAGTAGCATTTAGTGAGATGACTGAAGGCAAGATAAACCAGTTGCATCACCCCACCCTGCCCAGGAACGCTGTCACTGAGCACTCACCAGGCTGGAACAACCCAAGTTGCAGGAAACAGTTATTCCATTGCAGTATTTTTCCCCCCATTCATGATGTTAGAAAGTAGATACTTTGCCTGTAATATTTTAACGCTTTTGAAAACCAAAAGCATTAGCAGCAGTGTATTCATATCCATCTTTAGTGATACATGATAAACTGAGGCTCCAACTTTTACAGGCAATTCTTTGCACAAAAACACTTGCACAAAGCCCACTTATTTCAGCCAGCGGCACCCCAAGCTGTTACCTATCTGCTTCCTTCTCTATATGTGGGATATAAAAGTTTAGACAAAATTATTTGACGTTGAAATCAGTTGAGAAAAAACATCCTAACAAGTTTCTATGCCTATCTGCTGTTCTTAGCATGATAGGCTTTACAGTATTTCTTGCAATTCTCTGCTTCGTGTTTTGTTCAAGACTTACTGATTATACTAATAAAATAATGCCCAAAGCACACCAGAAATCTTTTAATAGAGTGAAAATTAAAGTATCAGATCTATTACACCACCCAGCCTTTCCCCTCCACCGGAGGAGCATTAGAGCCTTTGGACATCTCATTTCAACAAGAAGGTTATTTAGTTCTTGAGTTTGGAGTAAAGTATTTAATCGCTGAAGGATTTGCAAATTACACATGAATATGCATGTACCACTTCTCACCATGACATAAATCCTATTGTATATTTATGAATGGATTGCTTTGCCTCCAGCTTCTACATGTATATAAACACAGGTTTTAATCTTCAATTCCTTCTTCCCTCCCTTCTTTTTAAGGGGTTGCTTAAACAAATTTGCATTTTTGGAATCTATTACCTACAGCGTATTTCTTGCCTCTTTTTTTTTTTTTTTTTAAACTTCATAAACCTCCTTCTCCCAACAGGCAAAATGAAATGCTTACTTTATGAAAGGCTTTAAGGACCCTATAAGCATGGCCGTAAGAGAACTAAGCAAGTGTTACACAGATTGTGAGTGACAAAGTTGAAGCAACAATCACTGGGAAAAAAGTGCATCAGAGCTGGGAACACAAAGGCATGAAATGCCAGGTCAACAGCTTGCCTTCGACTGCAAAGACACTAGTTAAGGGGAAGTAAACCCTCCATAAAGATGGAGGACGGAACATAAATAATAAAACTGTTGTTGTAAAATCCCCAATACTGACATAACTCATTTTTTCCCTACACTTTCAACAGGCATCTCGGCTGGTCACGAAGCAGTTGGACCAAAGCAGCGTTTCAGCCTGTCTTTGACAATAAGAAAGGTGAGAGGCACTACCATCAGTCAGAGAGGCATTGCCACATATCTGCACAACTACCCCAGGGAAGTAATTCAAACAATAACGCCTTTGGAGGGCATTGTTAAAGTGATTTAACTCAGGTTATTTCACTGCAAGTCTATTCTGTACCAAATCAGACTGCGAAGGAACACTTCCCAACGTGCCACACTCCATCAGAACTGTCATAAGCAGATTTCCAAGCAGAAGGATTACGGGTGTGAATTACCACATTTTTGTTACTACACAGCAAAGCCCTAGCACAGAGGAGTAAACTGGACCAGATGCCACCTTCTTTCAAGGACCTGGTGTCACTTGGCTCTGCTCAGAATATGGGAGCAGCCTTGAGCCCCAGCCCCCATCTTGCTGACCGGGGCTCTGGCAGCAGTCAAGGAGACGTGATGGGACATGGCCTGACTCAAGAGCAGATCCTCCCATCCCCAAATAGTCTCTGCCTGGTCACAGGTCCAAACCAGGCTCTGAACTGTGGCATGTTCAGCTCCAGTCATGTACTACTCTACTGACAGAGGGATCCTTCCCCAGCAGGAAGGAAGAACCACCCCAGCCCCTGACTCAAAGCCCAGAGTGACCCCAGCAGAAAGGGCCACCAGCCCAGGAAGCTACTGAAGGGGCAACAGAACTGGTCAGAACTATCATCCAAAACTGCAAGAGCCTGTGTCTGGGAAGCAGATAGAAAATTAAACAGGAAGCAGTATGTGGCATTAGCCACAGACTACAGGACAGACAGAGAATAAAGATGACAAAATTCAACAGAACATTTGCTTTAGGGATAAGGGTGGCATTTACAAAGGATGTGTGAAAACAAGCCTGAATGGAGGACTCTCTATGACCAGTTCAGTTGCAAATTTGTCTTTGCAAACTGAGATTTTCAGTCATGCAACCCTTTTGCAAATGACCATGCCAGCCTCCTTCGCCACATACCCCTCCCCTTCCATCCACACATTCTTCTCCTAAAAAGAAATCTTTAAAAGGAGGTGAGGAGTAGTGCCCAAGGAGTGTAACAGACCAGGCAAGCAAACATGTGCTTTAAGAAAGTATTCACACCCAGGTTATGCTTGCATTAGCAACACACAGATGATGGCAGATACCTTCAAAATTAAGTTACTAGTAAGCCAGTTGTATGAGAAACTCACCATGCCCGCCACACAGTAGTCTATGAATAATTAACAGATGACATATGACAATGGATCTACTTTCATTCAGAACTGCACACCAACTCAACTGAAAAGATACCACATTGATATTGGACAGACTGGATTTCAGTTAAAATCTGGAAGCTTCCACATTCAAATTTAAAAAAGCATAAAAGAGTCAGGAAGTCTAAGATACCTTCCAGAACCTTGGTGCCACAGAAAGCCATGGGACACAGCAGCAGCCATGGCATTTCACTTTCCTGCACATACACATGAAAATGAGGCAGAATAACACTCACTGAGGACTGCAAAGAGATCTCTTTGCCAGATAAATCTGTCCATGTCTCAAATATTGGAAAACTTACCTTTTGAGAACTAGCTGGTAAAGAGCTTAAAGCCTTCAGTATATGCATCCATGTAAGAATTAAACAGTGCCCCATCGAGGCAATAACTTGTGCAACTCTGATGATTAAACCTTGTGGTGTGAAATCCTTACTAGTCACATAAGACAAACAGCAAGCCAGGCTTACTGCCTTGCTGGCTGACAAGCTATTTAGGTTAGCTAGATGTGGAGATGACTTCAAGGAATTCCAGAAAAATCCAAACAAGTGGGTTAACTGACAACTGAGGGAGAGAGAGACCAGATGCTGAGAAATGTTGAATACTGAACAGAAGAGTTTAACCTCCTTATTCTCTGCAGGGTTAACACACACCATATCAAATACACCTGAGCATCACCACACACACACTCCAACAAAAAACGTCTGTTCAAAGTGCTGACTTAATTTCAAGTTTAGCTATGCCAAAACTCTGCCATACCAAATGCTATCCATGTTAAGAATATTTATTTCTCTATAAACCACAATTAGATATGAAAAGCTCATTTGGAACACTAGACACAGTACAGGTCATCCTAATTTAGATAAGCCTTACTATTTTTTCTATAAAATAGTTCTTTTGCATACCAAGTTCTCCCTTGAGAAAAGTTTTCATCCCTTCCACATAAGAATTCATTCAGAGCAATAGTAATCAATAAATTGGCATCATTAGCATCACTCCACCAGTCATAGGGAGCATCTGGAAAAGTCCTGTAAAGAACACAGAAGCTGCTGTGGCAGCAGAGACCTTCCAAAGCAGGAAGAGGGAAGGTGTCTGGCTAGCTGAGCCTTCTCTTCCCATCAAAACAGCAAAAGTAATAAGGAGCAACCAGAAGACTGAAACAAAGTCACATCAGACGGTGAAGAAGTGCCACCATTCTGATCATCAGAAGCACATCTGAAGAGCACTGCACCAATCTAAGAGCTGTTAGAGACAAGAGCAGCATCACCAACTGGCCATGGACCTTACCCTGGGGCACTGCTGCAGTCCATCTATCATATCTCCTGCATCAGTGACATCAGGTGCAGGAGCACAGCACACACACTGCCTCAGAAACCTTTGCAGACCCCCAGGGAACTACAGGAGCCCTGTAGAGCAGCAGCAGACAGGCTAAAATCTCCCCTCAAGGAAAGCAGCACAGGGTGAGCAGCTTCAAAGCCACAGAACACTCATCTCCACTACAGCAATGCAGGACATGAGGAGCCCACCCTCACTCACCTGTCCCTGCTAGCCCAGGACAGCAGGTGCCCTGTTTTTGGGGTGCTGCTGCCTCCCCACTCCCACCCACACCCCTCCTGCCTTGCATTTCAGCAGCTGCAGAGCAAGCCAATTCTACCAAATGAGTCTGATCACCTCCCAGAGGGGTTACCACCACCTTCTCTGAACCAGGCTGACTGACCAGCACCACCCAAGGCAAGCCACCAAGCTGAGATACCTCACAGGAAACAGGCTGGATAATATGCAGAGCTGCATCATGACAGGTAAATACCTTCCATTATCATCGCCACCCAAATCCCCTTTGAGATAATTTGGATAAGCAGCTCAAAAACATACTCAATCTTTCAAACAGTCCAACTATGAGACCTTCAAGTGTCCAGGATGAAGATGTCAGGAGATGGCTCCTCCCGTTTGCTCAGTTTTAGGTGCTGTTGTGTAACAGATTGCTGCTGCCAAGACAACCTGTTTGAGCCCCTCAAAGGATGTCCCACAGGATTCATGCACCCCATTGCCTGAGACTGTATGGGCAAGGGGACAGCCTGTACAGCTGGGCCACCAGCATGTTTTCTAGCAGCTGCAGAGGCTCAGCTGGCATGTGGCACCACAAGGTGTGCCTGGCGCAAGCAAAATTAACACCAACTTACCCACAGTACAGCTTTACAGAGCACTTCTGGGACTACCTACATTTTCCTGTGGTGCTCTAAGGATCCAGAAGATTCTTTTACTCACTGCTGTTCCTCTGCAGGCCATCTTCCCTGTGGTAGGGTTATGAGGGATGAAACAACAGCGAGCCCCCTCCTCAGCAGGGGACTGCCCTTGCTCTGAATACAAGGCTATTAAGGCAGTTCAAAGTCACATATGAGAAATTTGCAAGCTGTTGCAGAGTCATTTAAGCAATAGTTTCACTTACATCTCAGTTCAAAATAGCTGTGTGGCCACCTTACATCTCAACTCTGCATAGAGCAGATATGAATGACTGCCTCTTGCAAATCAATACTGTTTATTGCCTGCTTTAAATCAATAAAGCTTTCCTCCATAGAGAACATTCTTCTAAAATAGTGATTAGGCATTTGAGGAGAACTAAACAGTTTCACTGAACAATACCATTAGTCCTGAAACATCAGTTTGACATCTCAGCCAGAAAACACTTTGTCAGAACTAATTAATCCCCACAGCACCTCTATGGGACTCAAAAAGCAATTCATCTGCTTTTTAAATGTGTTGGGTACTTATGTTGCAGAACATCGTGGTTGGGGTGGAAGCCATAAGTATCAGCATAAACTGAGAACAAACCAAGCCAGGAGAACCCATCCAAGAGTATGAAAAAACCAGTGAACACTGACAGCTGTAGGATTTGGCTTCTCTGCATCTCCCTGTTACACACCAAACCTCCTGTGACTATCTGGAGAGTCTTCCAGATGTCACTTCATTGAATGAGTAGCAGTGAAAAGCAGTTATTGTTCTACTGGGAACAGTTTTGCCCACTGTTTGTTCAGCCAATTATCTGTGCATGTAGCTTAAAAGGAAGTGGGGAGCAGTAACCTTAGGCTCTGTGAACAAGAACTCTGGGTTTTATTTGAGCAGTTTAAGCTAAGTCTTCATTACCACCAGCAAAGCACGTAACCTCACTAAAAGGGTCTCATGAATGGCAACCAGCCAGCATAAAAAGCATTTCTCCCCAAAGAAGTGGTCAGTCTGCATAGCTCTCATATATGTGTATGGAGTAGCACTAGTCTACACACCTGCACCTGACTCTGTCAAGCTGCTGCCACCCCTCTTTATTAATTTATTATTTCAGCAACCACTTGCCCTGCTGGTGCAGCACTCAAGGCCACCAGGTCCAGGCAGCCAGCCCCTGCACAGGGAGACCAGCAAGGCTTTCCCAGGCCAGCTGCATGGTCTCCCCCTCTCTTTGACAAAGGCTTGAAGTTCTCCCATACCTGGACACAACGCAGTGTCAAGTGAAGCCCAGAACACTTCAGTCCTGGCACAGTGGGATCAGTCTCAGGAATGTGCTCAGGAACGCACTGTGGGGCGGTGACGGTGCCTGGCACGCTGAGCAGAGCGCAAGGCTGGCCTTGGCAGCGTGCAGTCACCTTCAGGAGCACAGAACAGGAATCAATCATTTACTAATACATTCCTCCAGCAACGGAGATCAGAGCCTGTCCAAAAAGGTGGAGTGGTGGGCCAGTGACAGGACCACCCCGAGCCACCCAGCAAACATCGCTTCTTCATGTGTGAGTTATTTCATTAAACTCCTTTGGACAAGTCTTCCCATGTATTCCAGCAAGTTTTCTGGCACAAGCTAGAGGAATTTAAATCAGATTCAGACACAGAACAGTTTGCTGCAAACTCCTCTTCAAATAACTGTGAATAGCTATGAAGATGCTCTGTGAAAAACACCTTTAGGAGGTGCTCCACCTCATCACTGGTTTCACCTGGGCTCCAGCAAGTGAAAATCCATTCTCCCTGTAGAAGTCGGAAGCTATGGGGCAAAGCAAAGCACCTCCAGCTCTGGGAACACCTCCTGGGCTGGGCTGGCAGAGAGCCTGACCAGGTCAAGTGCCTGGAGACAGTTTCACAAGTGCACCCTCCGTAGCATTCCTGGGTTGCCACCAGAGACAGGCTCACTCCCACACCTCCCAGCCTGCCGGCTCTACCCCAGCTGGGCCACCACAAGTTTCTGCACAAGCACACGCACCCTGGATCAACTGTTTCTATAAAATTAATCCAGACAGCAAAATAGCATTTTTCAGCCAGACCTGCACTGATACAGAATTCTATCCTGGCAGCAGCAGCTTAAGGTGCCCCATCAGTAACACCACTGAGCACCTGTCCCAGGTGACCAACACAGCAGCCACCTCTCACCTGTCATACCCACATCTTCTGGAATTTACTAGCCAATTTCCTGCCTTTCCACCGGATGGAGATCAAGATAACTACTTTGATATGAAAATACATGACCTACATAGTGATGAAATTGTTGATTCCATTGCCAAATAAGTTTCCACTCAGTGGCAGTGTCACTGACTTCACGAGCTGTCACTCTGAGGTAAAATTAAAGGACTGATCTTGTGACCAAGATGACCTTGCCAGAGCAGCAGCTGAAGCTCAGCGTACATATTTCTAAACAATATGATTTACTGAGATTTCTTCAAAAGCAGTTCTGATCTTTTAAGACTCAGAATTCCCCAAGATGCATTAAAAACTGCTCAGCTGAACAAAGCTTCTCATTTTTCATTTTTTTCACGTTCCAAAGGGAAGTAAGATGAAAATAATGCTTCCAGTAGTTCTAAAGTCAGTGCCAACATCCTGTCACTACACGTGTGCATACCACACCTTTAGCAGTGATGCCCTTGATAAAAAGCATTACACCTGCTGCTTCCAGCCTCCCTCCCCAGCCTGAAGTGAGCACACTGGCTCTGAAGGCAAACCCTGCACTCCCCAAAGTGATCCACACATTCTAAACTAGGCTTGTCTGGGCAGTCCAGGGGAAAAAAACAACCAAAATAAAGTCTGATTTTTCATAACTGAGGCAGTGTGATGGATTTCATCTCCAGTTCACTTTTTCCAGTCACAGGTGCATCCTGTGTTAACTCATCTTGAAAGATGTGGATGTAAGCTCCAATCCACTTTTTCCAGTTACACGTGCATCCTGTGTTAGCTCATCTTGATATTAATGCATTAAAACAATTTCAAGTGTCACGATAATCTTACTTGCTGTCCTTGTCTCCCTATATATTAGCACTTACATAAACCAATTACCATAGAAAAAGAGTAAGAACAGCACGAGTCCTACACATTAGGACACCTGTTCCCAGAGATGGCACTTAGATGACTTAGAAGACTGCATTTTAGTCACTCACTTCTGTACTCATGGAAAACGGTCATCAGCAGTTTCTATGGGCACACACTGAGCTGCCTGTTCTTTATAAAGTAATCAGCTATTTTGGGGAATTCAAACATGAGAAAGCAGCAGATTCACATGTATATATGACAGGGTGCTTAGCTAGCTATCAGTAAAGAAAGGTAACAGCAGGCATCAAACTAGGAGCCTTCAGCTGCATGACCTCTGCTGCTGCCAGTGATGAAAGAAAAACCTAGGGAAGAGAAATGCTCCATCTTGGAGAATTTTTCTCTCTTCTTTTTCTGACTGATTTTCATCTACATAAGAGCTGGGTTCCTTTTATCCCTACTGCCTTTTACTGCCCTCCCTTCTTCCAGCCCTTTTACTTTGGAAAACTCTCACATTTAAGTTAGCTGTATTTAGCTTTATTCCAGTGATTATAGTTATTCTGCTGTTAAGCAAATAATCCAAGGAGTAGATACTATAAATTTTAGCATGATGCTCATATTTCTAAATCTTTAATACAGGAAGTTTGGAGACCAGGTATGCAGAGCAGACTGGGGATGAAAAGCTTAAAGATGCAGAGGAGACAAAATACTCTGCAGCATTTCACAGGAAGCCTAGAAGGGCATGGCTAGATGATGGTGCTCTCCATATGACATGCCTGGCTTTTCTCCACTAAAGTCTTTAGGCTCAGCAAACCTGAATCTTCTTGAATAAAGAGGTGCCCCTGACTATTTTGAACACACAAGGTCTTCTACATATGACACCAGATAGATTGGTAGATATTGACCCTCAGCCTTGGCAAATCTCTTCACCAAAGCTCTGCTTTGGAGGTTCAGCCTGGAAAAATCTCCATGTGGAGTGGGAAGGGAATTTAGGGAGCAATTGCAGAGAATGTGGCCTTTCATTTAATGAACATATCCAACCCTTTACAGCAAAAAGAGCCCTCAAGAAATGAAGGGCCATCAACTCAGGCACTGCTGCCTTCCAAAACTGGAAACATCTGCTGCTGTTTAGTAGCTTCACCAAACTTAAGTTAGAAGTGCTCCTATTTCACTAGCTTTCACTCTCAACAGGAGTCCAGTGATTGAGGTAAAATGAGAAGTTCAGCCAGCCCCGTCTAAAATAACCTAGAAAAAACTGCTTACACCAGCAAGCCTGTAGGAAGAGTACAAGAACACAGATATTCAAGAGTGAGGCTGGTTATCACACATATCCAAATCCCCAGTGCAATCCTGAAATTTCTGGGTTGAAAGGCAAGGGGAAGTTAAAAAAAACTTCCAAGACAGCTTGACAGAGAACTGAGGTTCCCAAAAACTGGTGTAAAGAGCTCAAGGACAGCACATCAGTGGATCCCAGATTCCTACCCCTAATTCTCATGTCCCATAAAAGCAGGAATCTCACTCAGGGTGCTCTGTTGTTTCAGTGTTGCTCACACTGAACAGGCAGCATTCGGTGCTTTTCTGCCTGGCCACCAGCACAACAGCTTCCTGAGCAGATGTACCCTCTTCGTTAAGAAAGCAACTGGGACAACCCTCTGGCATGATTCACCAATAGGTATGTACTGGTGCATACCTGAAAGATCACGCCTGGGTTTACACCTAGGAATATTTTCCCCTAGCTCAGTAAGGTTGGATCTCCCATTACAATATATTCAATTCCTGAATTACCTAATTTCAAACAAATCTACAAAAAAAGTCAGCTATCAGAGCTTCCTTTTACACAAGGGCAAACACAGTAGGGTTTTGGGTTTTTTCCTCCACCTCTTCAGCAGAACTGCCTTCAGCTTTTTAATCTGAAATTCTTGCAAACAGGGTACCTTGATTCTTTTCTGTTATACCATGCCACAGGTACAGTAACAGTTAAATCACAAAATTCTTCAGATTCTGTAATCTTTGATGATTTTCCAAAAAGCTCTAATATCCACAGATTTCTCAGGAGTGCCCTGAAGCCTGGAAAGGTATGAGGTAAAAGTGCTCTGACACGCTTCAGTGAAGATTCCACGCACCTGAGCATCACTCCAGGCAGCTTTACAAGAGACTGAGATGCCACCAGGTGCCAGTGACTTCCTGCTGGCAAAGTCTGGCAGCCCCTCTTACAGCCCATCTGCAGGACTGGTGTCATGCATTAAACAAGAGCTGGAAAGCCACCAGCCCAGCTTTTGATTTCGCAGCCCAAGTCCCATCTTCACCCCCTGCCTCCCTGTCCCTGCTGTGGATCTCCCCTTTGTGCCCAAAGCCAGGTCTGCTTTCTTCACAGCCTATGAAACCAACCTCAGACAGCAGGACTACAAACCTGACACCTACTGCTGCCACAAGAACAATAGACGAGCCCATGCCCTGAAGCTAGATGGTATCCCTGCTCATGTTTATTTCCACTAAATTAAGCTACAATGAAAGATTTAGGGAAGGTTTAAAAACCTCTGTATTCTATCTTTTGCTACCAGTTGCTGCACCCTGAATAAACCCATCAGGTATTACAAAGGCACAGTACCACTGACAAGAAACTGGTTCAGACTGAGCCCTAACACACACACATCTGCCTCCACATTCCTCAAACGTGCAGTTTTACAGGTGTGTTACCTAATATCTCTGCTTTTCACTGGGTAATACACAACATGTGTTAGCACAGTACACAGAGCACTGCAGGAAATTCACACTCTCAGCTGCAGCAATTTTAAAGATGACTTGTAAAAAGCCAGGCTTACAAACATTTAAACTTAAAATACACTGATAAAGTTCAATGCTCAGTGTGAAAATCCCGGTTCACTACTGCAGGGAGCAGGCACCTTGTGTGACTTGAGCTAATCAGAAATCCCCCATCAGTTGTTTTTCACAACCAGTGGTAATTACTTGGAAGAGAAACTTCTTTCCGGTATGTCAGAGCAGGATTTCAACTCATACAAGCACAGTGTCCCCCAGATGATGGACAAGTGTTGTGTCACATAGTTGTTCTAGTGTGGGCCAATAAACGCTTCAAAACTTTGAGGATTTTCAGGGGGAGTGTCCAATACAGGTTGTTTTCTCAGCAGCACTACTGGAAGATGACTCAGATGCAAAGCTCGTCAGGGCCACGTGTATTCAGGTGCATTTCTATTGTGCACAATAAATATGTCATGTGATAGGAGTTATCAGTGTGTGTTTGAATATTTTCCTTTAACAGTGGTGAGCAGGTAATGGTTCTGCAACAGCTCAGTACATATGGCTAAATGAGGCACCCATTTAGTCACTTCTGTCACTCTTGAATCACTAACCAAGGGCACACAGGAATTTTTATAAGCCAGTATTAGATTTCTCACTTGTCTTCACTCTCTGTAACAAAATGAAGATGCCAGGGAAGCATTCCTAATTTAACCTTCTATTGACTTTGATGAAGGTTAAAGAAACACCTCGAAACAACTGTGTTACTAGCCCTTCTCAACCACATTACTCAAACAGAACCCCAAACAGAGTTCCAAGCCCCCAGCTGGCTGCAGGTTACATTTGTGTACAGTACACACAAGGATTATTCCTGGAATGCAGAACACTCCTTGAAATCTTGTAAAATTGGACAATCATTCACTTCCATGCTTAACAAAAAACCCATCTGAGTAAACAGAGCGAAGGCAAAGTCCTGACATCCCACCAAAAATGGAAGCCCCTTCAAGACACTGATCACTGGAACAAGGGGAAGAAAGGAACACCGATGCACGAACCCCACTATCTGCCCCACAACAAGGCAAACGCTCCCTGTCAGATGGGGAAACGCGTCCAATTTATCAGTGGCAAACTGCATATTTCACGTTGTTGGAATTTCCAGCTCACCAAGACGGATTTTTGAGTTGCTGCGTCTGGGAACTTCAGCTAATAAAGCATCAAACGGGAAATTTAGAAACTTCTAATTCCAACAGCGCTGCAGGAGTTGCGCTTCCTCACACGCTCCCGCTGGCTCACCGTGAGCGCCTGGAGCGCAGAGCTCCAACATGCCAGGGCACAGCGCTGCTTAGAACATGACCTGGCCTCCAACAGCAGGCTGGCTGGCTGGCTGCTGCCTCGCCTTTCTCTGAGTGTGGTACCGGGGAAGGGACCCCCGAGCCGGCAGGAGCGAGGGGGCAGCGCCGGGAAGGGCGGCCAGACACGCCCTGCAGCGGGGGATGGCCGGGCCGGGGGCTGCGGGCAGGGCCGGGCCGCGATGCGGGGCTGGGCCCGGGGACCCTTCCCGGGCTGGGCTGCGGGAGGGCCGGGAGGGAGCGGGACGGGGAGCCCGGGGCTGGAACTGCGGCAGCACAACTCGCCCAGCTCCCTCCATCCCTCCCTGCCCTGCCCTGCCCGCAGGTGAGGCCACCCCTGCCCGCCCTCCGTCCCTCGGTCTGTCCCTGGGCACGGCAGCAGGTGCCGGCCCGGCCCCCCCGGCCCCCCGCACCTGTCGCGGGGGTCGACCCAGCTGGTGGTGCGGCTGCCGTGGTCGATGTAATACACCTTCCCGTCGTAGTCCCGCGCCTCCTCCCAGCCCTCGGGCAGCGGCAGCTCCTTGCGCGGCATGGCCG
>JAWWMP010000028.1:4540431-4593543 GCA_035047865.1 Dendrocincla tyrannina
CACGGCCCCTCTGTGGACAGTGACACGGCCCCTCCGTGGACAGTGACACGACCCCTCTATGGACAGTGACACGGCCCGTCCATGGACAGTGACACGGCCCCTCTGTGGACAGTGACACGGCCCCTCCGTGGACAGTGACACGACCCCTCTATGGACAGTGACACGGCCCCTCCGTGGACAGTGACACGGCCCTACGGACACGGACACAGACTCGGCTCCCAAAGGCTCCCCATCCCTGCCGGCGGGGCAGGGCGGGCGCGGCTCCCGTGGGGTCCGGCGGGATGCGGGATCCGGGAATGGGGAATGGGAATGGGGATGGGGGCAGCGCTGTCCTTCCCTCGGTGGGCCGGCCCCACGGAGCAAAGAAGGCGCCCGGGGCGGGACGGGGCCGGGATGCTCGGTGCCCGTCGGGGATGCTCGGTGCCCGTCGGGGATGCTCAGTGCCCGTCGGGGATGCTCTCGGTGCCTGTCGGGGATGCTCGGTGCCCGTCGGGGATGCTCGGTGCCCGTCGGGGATGCTCTCGGTGCCGGTCGGGGATGCTCGGTGCCCGTCGGGGATGCTCTCGGTGCCCGTCGGGGATGCTCGGTGCCCGTCGGGGATGCTCGCTGCCCCGGGGCACCCCGGCCCCTCTCCGGCTCTGCGGGCACCCTCTGGGGCCGGGAGGTGGCCATACCACGGGGACAGTGCCCCGCACACTGTGCTCCCCACGGGGGTGACTGTGCGGGTCGCAGCTGGGTGCGTGGGTGCAGCTCAGAGCTCCGCGGTGTGGAAGGGCAGCGCACACGCCACGGGGATGATGCCGCGGTGGTTCCCACGGTGCGGGCTCGGGGCGCGGTCCGGCACCGCTGTCCTGAGGGAGCGAGGGGACCACGGGAGGATGTGCCCTCCACAGCCTTCTGTCCCCGCATCCCACTCGTTTGGGCTCGAACAGGCAGCCCGTGACAAAGTGCCACAATAAAAGATGCGGCCGTGACGGGGACGTGAGCCGAGTTTTTTGGGAGGAAGCAGCGCTTTCCCCCCGGGAGCACCAGCGTTCCCACTGTCAAGGGCTGGGGGAAAGCAAGTTTTGTGGAGCTACAGCTATTGAAAGAGCAGAATGGAGCGGGGATCCCTGCCAAGCACAGGGGTGGAAAAGGAAGCTGGAGGATGGGAAGAGGGGAGCCCCGAAGGGCTGGGGAGGAAAAGTAAAAGCGAGAAAGACAATTAGAAATAACGTCTTATTTGTGGTGCCAGATTTTTGAGGGTAAGATAACTTCTTTCAGGCTTTCTGACAACCTGCTGGGAGTCAGAAGTGCTAATTCTCCGGAGGCCCAAGCAGAATGCAGTAGCAGTTGGCTGATGAAGTGGTTGAGCAGGGAAGAAAATGAAGACAAGTAAAACTGAAAGTGAGGCATTTGGAAAATAGCCTGATTTAACCCCATTTTATCTGAAGGCAGACTTGGAGGGGGCCGCTAAATGTGCTGCTTAAATGAACAGGACCATACACAAGGCTTTTAAGTTAATAATAAGCCAAGAATAAGGGGATAAACACTGTATCTGCCCACAACTCTAAGCGAGGCTTGTGGTTTCTTTCGGAAGGGCAGGCTGGGAGCACTGGGAGCACTGGGAGCTCCAGTGAGTACACACCAGGACAGCTGGGGGCCCTGGGCCCCCGCCAGTGGTGTGCAGGGGATTGATTTCTGCCACTATTTTCTCTTTCCTGCTTTTAATCTCCTGGATAATGGTGTTTCTCTCGTTGTAAAACACTCAGCAAAGTGTTTAAGACATTTCAAAGGGAGGGATTGGAACAACGGAAAAAAAAATTCAACAGCAACCAATGTTTTAAAATATTACAAGAGAAGAAGTGAACAACAAAGTGGTAACAAATTACTGTGTATTTTCATGGTCCTGTATTTGTGGTCTTATGTTCAAGCCCAGAGATACTTCCAAAAGGCATGTTTATTTTCTAGTGTTTTTCAAGTTTTCAGATCATGTGTAGATCATACGGCAAAAGGCTGTATGTGAAGGAGCTGGTCAAATACCTTTTCTTTTCCTGATGTCATCAACTGTGTTTCTGAAGAAAGTAATTATGTATTTTTTTCTAAGATAATTGCTTTTGGAATAAATACCTCAGAAAATATTTGCAGGTAGTTCTGACTCAAGTCGAAAGATCTTATTTTTCCACCTCTCTTTATTCATTAACTCAGAAAAACACCCCTGCCATTGAACCATATGAATTTATAAATATAATCAGGAATGCACGTATGGTAACTTACTCCCTTTTACCACTCACACTCACAACAAAAGAATTCAGTGTTATCAGAGTCTGTTTGAACGGTAAAGCAATAAACAAACAGGTGATTGTTTTCTCATGAGCAAAGAAAGGGAAGGTTTCGTTCGTAGGTAAGCTCTTAGCTATGTGAAAAGGAAGAACAGAGCAGAGGCCAAAGTCTGGAGAAACCTCTTTTTCTTTTGCCCTGGGGTCAACATCTCCAGCATGTCCTCATGTGCTGCACACCCCTGTCCCACCAGAGTCCACAACGGGCCAAAACTGCTCAATAACAGGAGCACAGGTTTTCTGCTGGTGGGCTCTGTTTTGGAGAAGCTGGTCCCTTGTTGCTCAGGGTTTTTTTTTTCCCCCCAATACATTCAAAGGTCTGTATTTTGTACTTGATATTTAAAGCGCTCCTCTTAATTGACTGCAAATAACAAAAACACAAAGTCAAAAGTCACTACTGGCCTCTTAGTGGATACCTTCAGATATCTGAACTGAAATAGGAGGAAAAATGGGTTTAAATTTGATTGCCAGGAAACAATTACATTTACCCAAAACACCACATTTTATTTAAAACCTCCAGCCTTGTTCAACTTGAAACAATCATATCATTTCTGTGGAGAGCTCCCTTACCCTCCTAGAAAGCCTCTTCCCCATCCTGTCCACCCCCAAACTATATGTGGGTTTTTTTCAGTTTCCAAACAGAATTTTATTTCTATAAAATGGTCAAAACCAGGAACATATCATTGTGGAAGAAACCTGAAGCCTTCCTGCTTTCAGAAGCTGTTTCCAGCTCAGCAGGAAGAGCCGAGGTGCCCACGAGGCAGGGAAGAGCGCACACAACCTGCTGTACTTTCCAGCCCCAGCATGAAAGGAACTTTCTGCAAACATTGGCAAAGCCACTTCATTGTTTTCTTTCAGTCTACTCCTTAAAAGACCCATTGCTGGAGGCCTGAAATAAGAAAGAAAAGGGCAGCTGATATCCGCAAAGCCATCCTGTTGCTCTGGCAGGTGTTGGCTGTGCCTTGCCCGGTGTCCCGCCGGTCCTGGCACCCCTTGTTCCAGACGAAGCATCTGTCGTTCTGTTCTGTGCACAGGCAGCCTGTGGCTCAGTGCTTCCTCACACACCGTGCCGTGTAGCCAAGGAGGGGTGGGGAGAGTCTCAGGTACTTCTAGCAGGGGGATTAAATAGGACCTGTGTGGCAAGTTGTGTTTCCCAGTACCCAAGGCAGTCTGCTGGCTGGGTTCCCGATGTGTTCCGGCCTCTCGCAAGAGGGTTGTAAGAGGCAAGTTGTTAGTTTGTGAAACAAGTTGCAATAGAATCATTGAGGTTCGAAAACACCTTTAGGATGGTTAGGTCCTTGGTGATGGGGCCACCACACAGAGCTGTTATGACCCAGGGTGAGATACTGCAGTCTGTGGGACAGTCCCCAGCCACTGCCGAATCAGGGTTCTGCTGAGCCACGGGCCAAATATTTACACCAGCACAAGTGTTCTGCCATCCCCTGCCACAGGCAAGGCTGGCTCTAACACAGCAGCATCCCTAACCCCCAAAGGCAGGAAACCCTCCCTCAGCTGAGCTCTGCCTCGGAAGAGCAGGATCCATCTGTGACAGTTCTTGTGATCCCTGGGGCTGTCAGGGCTGCCACAAACACGTCACTTGGCCATGGGTTTACTCTGTGCTGCCTTCCCGATCCTTGGCACTTTGTACACCTGCATCAAAGATCTTTATCATTCAGCAAACAAGCCTGCAGTGAGGGAATAAATTCCTAACTATGACCTTTGGGTGCTCTGAGATTTTTTTTCACCTACAAACAAAACGGGTTTGGGTTTTTTCCCCCCCAACCAACCCTTATCTCTGTTGTTTTATTAGGCCCTTGTGGGTTCACTGGAAGCACTGCAATTGCCCCTTGCCATTGCTGCAAAGCTCAGGCATCTGTCTTCCCCAAAAGTGTGGATATCTCTCACAACATACACCAGGAGCTGGATGTGTGTGTTCCACATATAATTGGGAGCTGCTTAGCCTAACTAGAAGAGCACCCAAGTGAAACTGGAGCTGTTCTCACAGTAGTGAGAGCCTCCAATCCCACCGTGAGCCCCTGTGCCAATTCCCCCATATCCAGCTG
The DNA here is from genome assembly GCA_035047865.1 of Dendrocincla tyrannina. Lineage (NCBI taxonomy): Eukaryota > Metazoa > Chordata > Aves > Passeriformes > Dendrocolaptidae > Dendrocincla > Dendrocincla tyrannina. Next base: position 4,544,813 of record JAWWMP010000028.1, read on the forward strand.
TCCCCCATGGGGCATCAGCAGCCCTTGGAAGCTGCCACCCATCTGCCAACCAGGCTGCTCACGTGGGACTGTGCTGAGGCCATGGTGTGAGAGCTGAGCTCCTCAAGTTCTGCCCTCGACAACCAGCCCTGGCGCTGCAGATGGGAGTGACGAATGGGGCCAAACCGTCACTCTCCGTTTTAAAAGTTTAAAAAAACGCTTAAAAATTTCCATCAACTTGTCATAGAGAACACATATGACAGAAAAATCAATTGGTTTGCTATCAAATGTTTTTTTCACTGGCCCATTATTTGCTCAGAAGTTAGGGAGAGCCCCTCCCACAAGCAGGTTTGCCCTGGCCATGTGTCAGCTTCCCATCCACAGCTTTCTGCCCTGAAAACAGGAGCTTTTGCATTACCTCCAGTCCCGTGTGGCTGTCCCAGCACAGCAGAGTGGGGCACTGGAATGTGGCAGGACACAGCACAGCTGGCCCTCATGCATATTCCAGCGTGACAGGTGCCCTTTGCTGCACACAGCGAGGGAAAAGCCTTCTGTGTGTGTGTCCATGTGCAGTGATATCTGTGCTGGACCTTGAGCTGTAAAAGCACCCCAGTACACGGCCAAAGCCACCGTGGAATAGAGCTGCACAGGCACCGCTGGGGCAGCAACATGTGCCTGACCCAGGGCAAGGGGAGCAAAAGGTACTTAGTTTTGCCAACGCGCATTATGTTCCCAACCTGACAGATGGGATTTTTCTGTTCAGGCTCATTTTACATTATGGTAGTGACAACAGGGCACTGCAGGTGGGATTTCTGTTGTCTAGCAAAGCACTGTGAAACCTCTGCTTCCCATCATTTTTAACGAGCAGTTTCAGCGGCCGGGCTGGGGGCAGCAGCTGGTAGCTCTGAATGGTGAAGGGACAGGTGCCATCATCTCTCCAAGTGGGCAGTGGCTGGGTGAGGGATGCCAAGGCTGCTCCCGCGAGCAGGCTGCTGCTCAGCAAGGCGGCAGTGGGACAGGAGCCAGGCGCCTTGGCAGTCTGTCCTGCTGCCTCTGCGATCTGTCCAGTGGCATGTCTGCGGCTGCCAAGCACAGGAGCAGCACAGGGACCTGCCCTCCAAGAGGCGCCACTGCTGTTGGTGGCACGGCAGGTCCCACTTGCACCAGCGAAGGGCAACGTGAAGGTAGAAGAAAGTTCTTCAAGGCTTTCCCTTCCCACCTACATGCATCACACCTGCCCAGCACCATGCTGTTTTGGTCAGACGTGAACTTGAATTTGCCACTCAAAGGCTGGTGAGGGGGTACTGATACCCAGAGCATGGCAGGGATTTATCCCTGTGCAGTGCAGGGCTGGGAGCAAAGGCTGAGTGGCTATGGGGCAGTGCAGCAGTGATGCTGTGCAATGCACTGCAGTGATGCTGTGGCTGGATGAATGTGTGACCACAGCCCTGGGGAGGCAGAGTGCTGCTCCCATCCACACACAGCAGCAGCAAAGAGAGAGAAAAAACACCCCAAACAACCCCCCGCTCAGTCACGGCACTACATAAATCAGAGACACTAAAAAACAACTGTTTATTTAAAGAGCTTAGTTTCACTTCACAAGAGGCAGGACTCTAAGGACCACTTACTCCACACGTTAGTAATCCAAATGCTGTTTTGTAGCTGCTGCTCATCCCCATACCACTGAACACAGCACTGAGGCATCCCTGCAGTGTGGTTATCACCTCCTTTTCCTCTCGGGGCGCCCAGGGCACTCCTGAGAAGCCAGGGGAGGCCTGTGCCCACAGGCACAGCAGCATTTGTCTCCTACCAGTGGTACAAGAGTAGCCAGTGGTACCTGGCACACCTCAGACCGGGTACTGGTGGCAAACCAAAGTGGATCCAGCAGCCAAAAGATCTGCCGGGCTGCTCCTGCCAGGGGCTGCAGGGGCTGTGGCAGCAGGTGAGGGGAGGGGTGGGCAGTGGGGCTGATGGAGGCACAGACTGCAAACCTGGCACACCAGACCCACTTCCTCAAGCTAGCAGGCATGGATTTTAAACCACAGCGAGTTTCACAGTCACGTTATCTGATGTCAAATACGACCAAGTATACAACACTTTCCCTTTAGCTGTGTCAAACCTTCAGGAGAGTGCTTCCCGTGCCGTGATTGCCCTGAGGCTCAGTGGGGCAGCTCCTCACCTGGGGTTTGTGTGAAGAGCAGCATGGCAGGGCAAGCTCTCTGCCAAGCGCCTCAGCGGGGACTTGCTGACAAAGAAAAGGCTGACATAGTGCCTTGATGGCCTCTGGTCATTCCCGGTGTGAGCTGTGTTCAGCTTGCACAGGCAGAAAGCCCAGAGCAAGGAAGACTTAGACCCTCTGGACCAGGATCAGATAAGAGAGCAACAAAAGGAATATGGAGAAATCCCTGGGACTTGAGGGAGCTGGCTCATGGCACTGCTGGCTTTGAAATATCATTGCAGTTTGGGGTGGTTCTGGGCAGAGTGGCTGATAAACCAGCGGGTCTTCCACCTTCCAAGGGGACTGGCTGGGGAAAGGGGTTGGTGGGAGCCTTGTGAAGGTCAGAGAAGGGAAGTTCAGAGTCCTGAACCTGGGGAGGAACAATCCCAAGCACCAGTACAAGCTGGAGGCCGCCCAGCTCTAAAGGAACTTTCCAGAAAAGGACCTGGGGGACAACAAGTTTGCCCCGAGCCAGCAATATGTTTTTGTGGCAAAGCAGGCCAGCAGCACCTTGGGTTGGATTTGGCAGGGCATCAGCAGCAGGCTGAGGAGGTGACACTTCCCCTCTGCTCAGCACCAGTGAGGCATGGCTGGAGTGCTGGGTCTGGTCCTGAGTGACATGTGTAAGGCAGGCATGGACTTACTGGAGAGAGTCTGGCTAAGGGCATTATAATGGTGATGAAAGGACTGGAGCAGGGAGAGACTCAGGGTGATCTTATCAGCGTACAAGCATCTGAAGGGAGGAATAATACTGACAAGGGAGCCAGGGTTGTCTCACTGGTGCTCAGGGACAGGACAAGGGGCAAAGGCAGACATACAGAGACTTCTGGTTAAATATAAATACTAGTTTTGAAATATAAATACTAATTTTACTCTGAGGGTGACTGAGCAGGTTGATGTCTCCATCCTTGCAGATACTCATAACTCAGCTGGATATGCTTTTAACTTGGGACTCTGAAACCAAATAGCTGGGCTTGAGCTGGGTTTCAAGCACACCACCACCACCACCCCCTCCTTCTCAATAAGGGCTCTGTACATTGCAAGAAAGGTGTGAAAACTCTCCTTTCAGGTGTTTTGTCCCAAGGTTTTTAATGACCTTCCTTCTCCACCTGGGCAGAGACCAAGGCATTAAGATGGGGTTGTCTTCTAAAAGATCACTACAACCCTCAGAAGCAAACGGGAATCTGTTTATTATCTCTAGAAAGAACTTCTGACAGATAAAAAAGTCTGATTTATCAAGAAGAGCCTATTGAGTCACTGACCATTGCAGACCACTAACAATTAGATAGTTTAATTACTGATTTATAGCACTAATATTTCTTAATATTTCACTTCCATTTACTTATGGCTGCAGTTAATAGAGTTTGAGGAGCAAGAGGTATTTGACACAGTCACAAGGCCTGGGCTTTAGCAGCACAGGCAGTGGTACAGCCCACACAGTTCTGCTGGCAGAGTTTCTTTTTGTATGCAACCACCAAATTAGACTAAAGCCTGCCAGAAGCTGTCATCTAAAGATGTAAAACTTCTGTAAATACAATTTCTCCAATAGCAATGCTGCTGAGCTGCTGCAGCAGAGCATGGATAGCGTTACGGAGTACTGCCTGCCACCTTCTGTACTCACGATGGCTTAACTGCCACTTCCATTGTAAATCCTATTTGTTAAGGATTTATAAATTGGCTGCATTCATTTGCTTGTCTGAAAGTTGGCACACAGCTCTCTCCCATGGTGCTTTTACCACATTTTATTACTCCCCCTTTCTTTTTTTTTTATTCTTGGCTCAGAAGCACCACAGAAGTAGCCTGACTCTAACCATTAAATCCTTCCAAGATGCTGCACAAATATTTTAATGAACAAGGAAGTGAGGGGAAGTCTAACCTGTTCCATTAGATGCACGTTTTGAAGAGCAACATCCCACTCCTGCTGAGGGAAGCCTGGGCAGGGCTGGTGGCACCTGCTGAGCTGGTGGGTGCCAGACATTTGCCGGGCACTGACTCTTGCCTTGGTGCAAAGCCCACGTTCCCCAGGTTAGAGGTGGCTCCTGGGGCTGGTGGTGGCAGAGGCTGGCCAGCTTGCAGCATGCAGGGTGTTGGCAGGTCAGGCTGGCAGGGTTGAGTCCCTGCCCTCTCTGCTAAGTGTTTCCTTTCTGGAAATCTGGCTGAATGCCTGACTTGTGTACCTGAGCACGTCCCCCTGGTGATTCCACCGCTGTGTTTGTACTTGTGTTTGGCGATTGTGGTGTGGAGGCTGAGCTGACACAAGGAGCTCCTGTCTAGCTGAAATTAAAACTGCCAGCTTAGCCCATGGGTGTGATGGGTCCAGCTGTGAGGGTGCTACAAAGCATTCTGTGATGACTCTTGTGTGACAAAGTCTCCTCTGCTTGTAAAATGCCACCTGCCCTTCCTACTAGCTCAGGTAACCACCTGCCAGGTGTTGCTGCAGACACACACAGCTCATGCCTACAACTCCATCGGTGCCCAGCACTGCCGTGCTGGGTTAGCAGAAGCAGAAAAGGCTTTATCAAGACAGGGGAGTTGGTGCTTTGACACTGGCAATGGGATTTGCATTTCTAGAGCTCTTGGTCATGTTCAAACATTGCATAACACTGCTCATTAGAGAGAGACAGACATACAGGGTAAGGGAGAAAGAATTGTTCTGGTGTTATTGGCCTAAACAAGCAGTTTTACAGCATATAAATACGTATATTTATTTATATGTATATATATTGGTACAACCAACAGCACAGCCTGCCCAATGGAGCCCACACTCCTTCACTGTGTTCTGGGGGCTGACAGTGGCTGTAAGGCTGTGAATTCTTGTTTGCAATTCAGAGATCTGCAGAGTAAAAGCTCTTTTGCAGCTGTGTCAGCAGCTGCACTGTGGTGGATGCTGACCCTCCTCTGGAGAGTGCAGCCCTCAGCACTTGGTGCCACGGAGGCAGAAGTGAGTTTGATTCCAGAGGAATGACAGGTTTCAAATGCAATGAGTAATGTTTAAACTAGGGAATCCTTGTACATAAGAAAGTTTCATGCTGCAGGCTGTACCTGAAGAAGTTGGGAAGGAAGTTTTTTCACTGGCAGAAAAGCTTGGAGGCATCTCGGAGGCAGAGGGGTCCCCATTGCTCTGCATTACACCCTTTTGTTAAAGCCAAGGTGCCTGATACACTCTATAGTGGGCTAGTAAAGCCCCATTTCCACATTCAGAATTGCTCAGAGAAGTGCAGTCTTAAGTCCTCTTTGTAGAATAATTTAAACTTATAGAAGGCCTGCTAAATTCTGTACTTCCTGAGATTAAGGGCCTTGTGCTTTACATTTGCATGGGGTAGGACTTGTAAAGCCATCCTACCTTAGTTTGTAAAGGTGATCTCACCTTGAGCAGACAGTTAAAACAAGGGCCATCTGAGTGTATGACTGACCTTCACATGTGGTTCTCATGCAAGGTCACCAAATGAACACAGGACAGTGTGATACAGTGACAGAACTTTGCCTTTTGAGTTTCCTAGGGCTGTACCCTCAAAGCTGCATGTTGAACATACTCCCATGTTTTATTATTACTGAATGCTTCAGAACTGTTTGAGACACTGTTGCCAAAAAGGGTCAACCTGACAGAAATGATAGCACAAAGCAGTTAATGCAAATTATTCAATGGCATTTAATCTTGTTGTGGTTTTCTTGGATTCCCCAGGAAGACTGATGCTTGTTTGGCAGGAAACTTGACCAAAAAACATGAAGAGCCTTGGAAGAAGGTGTTATGTTCAAGGGAGGTGAGGGATATCTAGGTCTTCTGCTCTCAGAGCAATGATGAACCTGGACTACATGATGACTACATCAGGGGCTTATAGAGGCAGAATGTTATTGGCACAACATTTCTGGCAGGAAACTTGCGAGAGGCTGTGTTGCCACAGCCAGGCTCCCATGCAGCTTTCAGACTGGCTCTGGGCATTCTCAGAGCCCAGAGCGTGAGCTTGGGTCAGCCACTGCACCACAGGTAGCAAAGGGAAAAAGGGGTCTAAATGCTTCCTTCTCCTCATCTGTTCCCATAGGAGTAATGTGGATCCCCTGGTCTGGCCCAGCTTTAGGAGTGTGTGTGTGTGCCTTTATTTGGGGCACATCTCCCTAAGGAAGGCTGACTGGGGACCAGGATGGACAAGGCAGTGCCAGGAGGCAAGGGCTGGTATCCGTGGGTGTCTTGGGGACAGAACTGCCATGGTGCAGCCAAAATGCCATGGGGTGCCACCTTGAGAGGCCCAGCACCCATGGTGGTGAGGAGCAGGGTGTGCTGAGACACCCACAGCCAGTCCAGGCTTTGGGCTCAGTCAGGAAACAAAATAGGGTTATGTTTGGTTTTTTTTGTTTTAAAGCTGAAATGCAGGGTTGTAAACACCCAACTCCTTCAGTTACAGCATTCCAATGGGAAAAAGAAAATGTAGTCTAATGCTGATTCTCCATCTGGCTTTAGCATCAAACAGAAGCCTGTTCTTGGATTCCTGCTCTCTCTGCAAACCGCTTACACTCAACTTAGTTAGGAGGGCAAAGCTACGCTTGGGCTGGCCTGAGCTCCTGCACTGTGCCTCCTCACAGCCAGGAACACCTCCCAGGCCATGCATGTCCTTTTACAGCTGCCCTTGGACTGTCCTGAGCACAGCACTGCTGGGGACACAGCCACAATGCCACTGGTAAAGCCAACACTTAACTACTGCCCCTTAGGCAGAATCCAATTTATGTCTCCTTGGCACTGCTTTAGGTTAACCATCTATTCCATATGGGAATGTGTAGCAAGGAGGAGAGAGGACATGCAAGAGCTTTGAGAGGAACAGCAGGTACCAGGTTGAGGGGATTGAGAAAAGGGAGGAAGAGATTCCTCAAGAAACAGGGGAGAGGGGACCACAAGAATGCAGGCCATGGCCACACCAGTCCAGTTATCTCCCCCATTGTTAAGTGAAAACTGTTTTGGATGGTCTGTAACAGTGAGATGTTTTTTCCACACAAGAGACAACCTAGCTCTTTTGTCATAATTACAAAAATACAGTGCTTCTTCCAATCCCTTTGTGCACTACACAGCCCTCTCAGCTGCAAGAAAAATTCCATCTCAGAAAATGACCCCAGCAAATTTCCAGTACAGGGCCAGGTAATGCAGAAAAACCGTGATCATGGAAAGTGATACTTCCTGAAGAGGTTTCACTTGTAAAGAACAGACTGGTAACGTAACAGCACTTGGAGCCCATCAGCACAGAAAAACACCAGCAGTGAAGGACAACCAGGACTTCACCTGAAAATGCAGCCAGACTCCTCCTCCGGGGGACGAGTGACAGGGCTGGGGGGGTTCCCGTGGGTGCACTACATAGGGTGAACATGTAGGCAGAACCCCCACCCAGTCAGGGGCGGCTCTTGTTTGCACAGCAAAAATTAGATGTGCTTTGAGTGCTCCAGGTGTTACACAACACGGGCACTGAACGGTTCCGCTTTAAAAATGCCCTGGAGTGAATTAATGCCCATAATCAACTCAAGCATCTCCGTCGGTATCATGAATCATTAAAAACCTCATTTGCAGCCCCAAAAGCAACACCGTTCTCCAAATTAAGTAGAGCTCCCTTGCTACATCCTTAAATGAGATAAAAGTGGCAGGGCTCTGGTTGATGGATGGCTCCCTTTTATCATCACCAGGAGTGACTGTTTGCTTAGGAGAGAGTCTTTGATCTTACTTCCCATTTTTAAATGTGGTAGAAATAAGCAATCTCCCAAAGAAGACAGATTTCATGGAGACTTCCTGGCTCAGAGCACAGCTCTCCATGTTCCATTTAATATTACCTTACTACATTTTCAAACTGTTTGGAGGTTACTTTAGTGCAATGAAACTAATTCCATGATGAAAACGTGAGAGTTTGAGGGTTGCTGGTCGTGAGGTGCAGAGAGGGAATTTCTAAAGCATTTATCAGTTTTCTCCTGTGTCCTAAGCAGGGTTTTGGGTTATGTCCACATAGGACTTTGCTTGCCCCGAGATGAAAGGACCAGCTCCCTGCAGAATCCATGAAGCAATAAGAAGTCATTTCCATATACAAGATGCTGTGTGCATTAGATAACAGTCAGACATGAATCACTTTTACAAGACTTTTGCAATGGAAGACAAGTAATTCACAGGAGTTTTAGAGACTTTATTTATGTATAAACAATTTAAACACTTTGCCATAAATTATCTTTGCCTGTCTCTAGTCTTTGCTTAGCAGCAAATTAAAATTAATATAAAAACTCAATGAACAATTCATACATGTATATTACAAAAAAGTTCTTGTACCAAAGTTCTTATTAGACTTTTTTTTTTTACTTTTTTTTTTTAGTGGTGACCGTAATGTGATTGTCTCAGTTTCTCGACCAAACAAACACACTAATAATTTTTAAATCTGAAACAGTGATTGTGCCTTCTGGCTGATGTATGTACAGGGTGATCTGACGTGGTGCCCATTTGCAATAGTGTAACACAATGCCCACAGCTCTACTGGAACTGATACCAACAAACTACTGAATCTAAACAGACTACACCCTGTAACTGTGTTATACTGTCCACAATGGAAATCTTCAAAGACAAACAGAGTATGAAATTTATCTGTAGTGATTTATAGCCACCATTTCGAATGTAACTTTACACTCTGCCCTCTTTGAATAAGTTAAGCTTCAGGCCAGACAAGTGGAGGGTCAGAGTGCAAGTGTGGTTTTGTTACTTTTAAATATATTTTCCTTTCCTATTTCCAGCGCGCTCTCACTTGCATTCCATTTGTCCTCCAGTTGCTACACACAAATCACCCCAAAGTCATGTTTTAAATGCACCTGTATTTTGCTTTAAATGAAAACCTCTTGGATATTTATCAAACAAGCAGTCTGAATCATCTGTGTTTCATCAGCTGGTTAGTGAAAGTGGCCCACTTGGATTTCTTAGTTTGCTCACGTGTGAATGGAGTGAGGTAATACAATACGAGGCCTTCTTTTTTGTTTTTCTTTAGACCCAGAACAAGTGGGTAATATTTCAGGGGTACTTTTTAATTTGTACGGTTAGAGTTTTCAGTCTGGCTTTAGTCCACTTCAGGATGTGGTTTTTAATCCCTTGAACAGTAGCATTTAACTCAAAAAATATGAGCTTTTTTGCCACTTACTATCCCAGAGTAGCTCAGCCTAGTGCCCCCATTTAGGTCTTCATCTCCTTAGGAGAGGAGATAACAGTTGTGACTACTGATTCATCCAGCCAAGGATGACAGCAGGTTAATTTGTTACCTCTTTCCCATTTCGTTCTGTCTTAAAAACTGGATGTTGCTGCTACTGTCTGCTAGCTCTGGGTACTGCTCCACGGGCAGGACATAATAGCCCTCGTAACCTTGGACCCTTCCCGTGTTCAGAAGCTGCTGCCTCTCTCCGTCTGTCCATACCCGGCTGCCCTCTCGGCCGTCCCGTGCCTTCTGCTGCTCCTTGGCCCAGGCTGAGCCCAGAGCTCGCTGCCGAGCCTGGTCCAACACTCGCGCCTTCTCCTCGTCCAGCGTGTCGGGGGTCAGTCCGTAGCGGATGTTGATCAGCAGGGTGGAATACTGAAACTCAATATTGGTAAACCTTCGAGTCCTGCCGTTGACCAGGAGCGTGGGCTGGGACACGGTGACGTTGACGCCGCTGTCCAGGACCTTCCTGCCGCTGGTCATGGCGAGGGTGACGAGGTCGCTGTCGGCCGAGCCGACCTTCACGAAGTAGTGGGTGTCCTTGCCCTCGATGCTGTAGTGCATCTTCTCCAGGTAGTGAGCGCTGTTCAGCACAGAGGCGATTTTCCTGCTGTCGTCCGTGGCGATGCTGGAAACGCCCGTGGTCACACGGCCCTCCTTCACGGCAAACATGATTCCCTTCCCAATGATAGGAGTGCTCGTTGCGAACCAGTGACCCGCTTTTTCTCTAATACTGGCATGTAACCTTTTAGATATGACCTGTCCCTCAAGGGCCATGAAAGCCTGGTTGTGTCTTTCTGTCGTCTGCTGCACTCCTGTAATTAGCTGGGGAAAGCAAAAGGAAAGGAAGAAAAAAAACCACCAGAGAAGATACAGATCTGAACATACTCATTTCAGAGACTGATAATGATCTTTGCTCTGATTTTTTAAAGGAAAGCTATGCAGTGAAAAATTCTACTCTACGGAAAGACCACCCTCAGCTACCCTTCCTTACACATATCCTGTTCACAATCAGGTAAATACTCATTTAGCAAAAGCAAATTATTCTGCCATCTGTAATAACAAATAAAATAGTTCTCATCACCCTTCGTGACATAAATATACCACACACTGCAATTCCGGCAAATTATATAATAAGCAGTACAAGGAAAAGAAAGACTCAAGTCTAGAGCAATTTGTATCGGAGCCGAAAACAAACAGAATCAGTGTATTAAAAGGTGGCATTTAACTTCGGACACTTTTGCCCAGAGATTTCAACCAGTATATATAACTAAAATGTTTGTGAATGTCAGCTTTTTTGAAAATAGATTAAATTTGGGCTCAAAAGCAATTCCTGAAGAGGGGATTTAGACTTTAAATGACTTAGAAGCCTGCAAAAGTGGTATGGTTATGTTCATATGATCATTTCGATTGCATTACTACAAAGATGAAGCAAGCCTAGCAAAGACTAAGTCTGGAATTGGCCTAGTACTCTTCTTAAGTTTTTTTAAATGGGCTGTAATTTATTATAAAGGTCAAAACCATGTACCATGGTCCACCCTTAACCCGGCAAGTAAGTATGAACACTGTAAGTGACATTAACTAGAGCAGCAAATCAAAACCTCTAACTGGGGAAATGACAGAAAATGGTAAGAAACCCGCTTACGGGGTGAGAAGTAGAACCCTTTTTTACCAGTACAAGCACCGACCTAAGTTTAGTGCAACACATGTTATTAGGATGGTTTTACTAAAGGTACAACAGATGATAAATTACCCTGACAAAGTCTCCCTTTGCCATTGCTAATCAAGTTAATCGAGTTACAACTTGTTAATCAAGGAATAACTCAATAAAGGACAAACTAATGACACTGTAATTATGATAACAACGAAGGCTGGCAAGAAAGGCATATATTCATTAGTATAAAATCTAGCTATACTCACTTCATTTTACACTGAATTAAATACCTGGCCTTCTGCTGTAAATGCAGAAGAGCCAGCAATTCTATCCATAGAGTGGGGCAAATTTATCAAGGAAAGTAACTTCGTATTTCTGCCTACCTGTCCATTTTCACATGCTTGACTCTCAGACAGCTCGTATGGTGGTGACACAAAGTACATTTTTGCTCTAGGGAAACCAGGAATAATGTTGCTAAGCTGAAATCCAAACATCACCAACCAGCTTTTGACATCTAAAAATCAAAAGAAAGCAGGCAAGTGAGAAACAAATCTGTGTAACAAATAGAGGAAATAATAAAAAATAATTAAGAAATCCACCCTTGAAGTCCTTAATTTCAAGTAGCTACTGAAGTCACAATTAATATTACAATGTGGAACTTTACAGAATTGTAGCAATCTACCATGAACAGGCAAAGGAAATACTGCTTTAAATCTACCCTAAATACTTCATCAGGGATATACCACCTCTTTTGTTCTTTTTTTCGTTCTAGCACATGGGTTAGCCAAACATTTTATGGTATGCAATACTTGTTCCACCTCTGACACCTTCTGATGTGGCTGCTGTGACCTATAACTGTATTGTAAAATGGTATTTTATTAGGTTAACACTTTGAAAACATCTGCAAAGTCCTTTGGGGAAATACTTGGCTTCTCTTCTATGTCCTAGTTCTATCAGCTGTCATTGGGTCTCAGGAGGCTCCATTAAAAGCAGTGAGAAGCTAGACTTGTAAATCAGATGTCTAAATTTAGGTACCAAGAATATCCTCCCCACCTCTCCAGGGAAAGCAGGAGCTGCATGGGAGGGTTACAGCTCAGCTCTGAGGTGAGCCTGGGCAGGTTCCAGCTGTGGGTTCGGCCAGGAAAACTCTCTTCAGACCTACCCGAAAAAGCTAAGGAACTAAATTAATATCAGTAATTCTCCCTCAGCAGGTATTAAGAACTAATGATGTATTTTAGTTATCCAAATGATGTTTTTAACAAAAAAGAAAACAGTCCATGACCCTGTTTTACATTTCTGTGTTTCCTGATTCATGGCTATTTTTGTTTAAAAATCTTTCCTATCTTTCCCAGTGGCCGTCTCTCCTCGCTGGCCCACACTGGCTCCTGGTGCTGCTACTGCAGCTTCTTCCTGTGAGCTGAGCTGTTGCAAAGCCTGTTTCCCCCCAAAGCCCTCTTTTCTTAGCCATTCTGACTCTAAAATAAGTAGTCAAATATTCTGCCTCGATGAAGGTGTCTATATCTATCTCCCACCACACTGCCCCCTGTATTTTTCCTGCACCTTTAGACAGCGCAGGGTTACTGCTCCTTTTAAGGCTTCAATTTATTTCACAGTTAAATGGCATCCCCCAAACAATTCACTTTGGCTGCCCTAGTTCCACAAAACCCAGAAGAGGACCTATATACAGAGTAGTCACTAATTGCTTAGCTAATGTGCTTGCTGCAGGAATTCCTTTTCAGCAAAACCTGTGAATAAAGCAGTGTCAGGGGTTAACAGTAAGAATCTGGGGTTTTTTTGTTCTCTGTTCTGTTTTGGTTTAGGTTTCTTTTAAACTATGACAGCAAAGGTGCCACCATCATCACTTCTTGTGCCAGATAATCTGTTTAGTCCATACAGCAACAAATATTTGCATCACCGATGAAATATTTTTACCGACTACAAGGTGTGTGTTGTCCCAAAATGCAATTTATCTTTCTAGATGTCCTCCAGTGGATGCATAAATTAAATGAACGCAATTTCAGAATGTAGTAAAACGCAGATCTAAATGAAGATCTAAATCAAAGAGTGGTGGATGAAAATAGGAATTTTGTTGAATGTAGGACAATGGAATTTGATCCCCAGGTAATTTCAGTCACCAGTGTTTTCACACTCTCAGACACAAATCGCACTCTCTCCAAACTGCAGAGTAGCTCCAGTGGAATCTGTGGTGTGTTACACCTACTAGGTCACAATGTACTAATGAAACGTGTTAGGACTTTCTTTGAAGGAAATGCACCCTTTCCTTTAAATTCAAACGATTGCTAAAATTAAGATCGCTCTGTTTTAAAAATGATATCACTGCTCTAATTATTGTATACTGCATATTCAATTCTGAAAAAAGAGCTTTTCCTGAAGACATATTAATTACCTTCCCTTTTAGAAACTGCCAGCAGCTAGTTCAAGTACTGTGTGATGTTACTGAGTGAAAAATTATTCCTAATTAAGAAAGGGTTACAAGTTTTACCCAGTTCTAACATATGTGATCAAAACTACTTTTGTTTCTCAGCTCTACGCATTCCATAACATTTCGTAGTCTTTCAGGATGAAATAATTTTAAAAACATCAAGGATTTTGTTTTAATGACTAAAGACTGTTTGCATATTAAAAGTTAAATGCTAAAAAGAAGTTTTAATTAAGTCCATTCTGGGTGCTAATTCATAATGTGCCCGTGGGCTCAGTCAGTAGTTAATTTTGAAAGGAGCCCTGAAAGGAAGAGGTCTGAGAAGTTCTGGTTTGTGATTCTGAACCAACCTGCCAGTGATTCCTGTAGGTGACTTCACTTTTCTTGATACAGAATTAGAATGAACGCATCTTCATATAGTACTAATTCAATAGGAAGAGCACTATGGCTGCACTGAAATTTAATACTAATTTAATATTAATTAATAATTTCCCCGCTCCATAATTCATTGTGGCTGCTCACTTAATGCCCTTCATTCAGAGAAGAACAGACCAAAGAATCAGAACTAGCCAGTCCCTTTCACAGCACAAAAAGGAAAATGGCCCATACTTGATGTGAGGATTCAGCACGGGGCTGGTAACGAGAACTCAGATTTTTTTCCTCAAATCAGCTTCCAAACTCTAATGTTATTTAATATAAATGTGATGAAGTCTCACCTGTTACATAATTTTTTAGATCCAGTTCATTGCTGAGAGGGTTGTTACTCTTGAACATGTACAGATTGAAAGGAGCGGGTTCCTTGCCAATTTTTTTCCACATGGTGTAATCAGGAGATGTCCAGCGTCCAGCCAGGACATCATAGTCCCTTTGGGTAAAATGCACAAGTTTGGTTAAAGGATCATACAGCCCTCCATGGAACCCAATGACCAGCTGGAAATCTGGGTTAGAGTCGTAATAAATCTCCCCGTAGGCCGTGTACTGCAGCTGTTTGATCATGAGGCCGTTGATGCTGAACACGGCTAACGGAGTGCCCGTGTTATCAGAGGCCACGTAATACTCTTCCCCGCTGCTACTCTCCATTGCAAAGAGGTGGCCTTGCAGGTCGTAGTACAAAGAGGTAATTTCAGAGTTGGAATGGTTGTAGACATGAGTTACCCTTGTTGGATTGTGAAGATCAGCATAAAAGTACTGTAGGTGATGCCCCAGGTTGGTCTTGCAGGAAGCCCTTCGGCCCAGCCCGTCATAGCGGTACTGAACACTCCACCCATTGGCCTTGTTGTAAGCTCTTGTCAAGAGTCCTTTGGAGTTGTACTCGAACACATCCGCGCCCCGCTGCCACAGGAACCCGTCGTCGTCGATCTTGTAGGGGATGTCACCCAAGCGCGTGATCCTGTCCCTCAGGTCATAGCGCAGCGGCATCAGCCGCACGCTGTTCCCGGGGTTCAGGAGGTGCAGGTTCCCGTTCAGGTCGTAGCTGTAGCGCCAGGTGGGCCTGTCATTCACTGCCACGCTTTGCAGTTGCCCATCTCCATCGTAGTCATAGGTGTACTTGGTCGTGTTGGCATAGGGACCGAGTTTCAGCTCCCTTTTGGTCACCCTTCCCATGCTGTCGTACTGCACAGTCATCCAGTACATCAGGGACCGGAACATTTCATACTGAACCTCTTTAATCCGTCCATGGGTATCAAAGTGCTTACTCAGTGTCATAACTGCTGTGGTGATGATTTGATTTATGTCGTAATAAATAACTCCAAATTTGCCAAAATGCTCGACTTTGCCAGAAATCTCATCGTAACGGTAAAGATCAACAGGGAGAGGCGTCTCACTTATTATGGGTTTGATGCTCGCAATTCGAAAGCTGTTATCGTGATATGTATAGTCAAACCTTGCATTGACCATGCCCTCTTCGGAGAACCTGTAGATTTGTTTGTCAACGAGAGGACCGATTTTCCGGTAGCGAATTGTACAAGAAAACCCCCCACTTTGCAAATTCACCATTTTCAGGACACCCGTAGTTTCATCGTATCCAAAAGTAACCGCAGTGCTGTCGTAAACAATTTCAGATAATTTGGATAGCTTTCCGTACTTGTAGAAGACTTGCCGGCCAGTACCTAAAAACGACGTTTTCAAAATCCTGCCGTCGTCGCTGTAATCAAAAATCACGGACGCGTTGCTCTCGGGAGGGTTGTAGATGTTTCTGATGTAGCCAACAGAGGTGTGAGTGGACATGCTATGCCGAGCCACGCTGGGCATGGTGACGGCGTGGAGGCGGTCCGAGGAGTCGTACTCGAAGATGTACTGTCGCTGGCTCTGGAGCAGTAACACCATGGACTAGAGGGAAAACAAGAATAAACAGTTACCAGCTTTCAGCATGTGGCCTGCGGGAGGGCGCTGGAGAAAAGTTTACTGAAGAGGCACTAATGTTAAAAGAGTACACAGAGAATCAGATACATTAGTTGGGGGCACGGAGCTGCTCAGGGATATTGTCAGATTGCCAGATGAGAGGATCTGCTGCTCGGAAATCAATATGCTGACGCTCCAGAGAAAGTGTAGGTTAGCAACCTGTGAGCTACCCTCCCTGCAGGAGGACCTTTTTTTTATCCCTTTTCTTCTTTTTTTTTTTTTTTCCTCCTGAGGGATGCAGAGGAGTTAGATAAATGACATGATTTATCTTTCTGCCAGCAGTTGTAATTCACAACTGTTACTGTGAAATATGTGCAAAAGCAGAGAACATCAGCTCTGCTTTGCTCAGAACAGGAAGAAGGGAAAGGGAAAACAATATGCAATTTTGCAGTATTTAAGACAATTTTATGACTGAAGTGTCTTAATTAGGCTAAGTAAATATGCATTACCATATTTTCATTTAATAAGTAACGATTAAAGATGAATTACCTGTTTCTACATGAACCTTTTGTCAGGTTTAGTCATGCATTTTTGGGCTTAATTAAGACCAGTTCATTGCGTTAGTTTATGCCGGTTTATGGCAGCCTCACCGCCCTCAGGAAAATATCAAAAGACACAAACCACGAACAAAGTATTTCCCATTAAAAATCAGGCAAATTCAGCTGCCTAACTGGCAAATACGGAATTTGGAGACCAGGGATTCCTAACAGCTGGAGCACATCAAATTTCAGATAGCTCGCATGCGTGTGTTATGAGCACGGCTGGCCAGCACTTTGTGCCTTTGCAGCCGGCACCAGGAGGTAACACAGCATCACCTACGTTCTCCAGGTAGGTGTAGCTCCACACTTTCCCATCGGCAAACATGCGGGACACGACCCTGCCCTGCTTGTCGATGTCGGTCCTCTCGCTCATGGCCCCGCGCTGGAGCCCGGCCAGGCGCCCGTTGGGGAAGTAGGACACGTTCACGGCGGCCAGGCCACTGCTGGGCAGCCACAGGAAGGGCCGGCCCAGCTGGTCGTAGATGATCCGCAGCGTGAATTTGCGGTGGTCGTCGTAGATCTTCTCCGTGCGGATGTTCCGGTCGTAGTCGATGGACAGTAAATTCCTCCCGTGCACCTGGGGAAGGGAGGGAAAGGAGGCTGTGCTCAGGGTGGGGTGGGCTCCCCATCCCTCTGGGTTTACAGCGTGAGAATGCATGCACGACAGAGAAAGCAATCATTTTAGAAAGGGCAGGATGTCTTCCTGACAACTGGCTTTTGCTTTCAACTTCTCAGTATATTCAAATCTGGGATTTTGAGGGTTTTGCTGGGATAATTCCCACCTCCCTGCAACATGGGAGATGATATCCCAGAGAGAAAGGCTTCCCTGATGGTCAGAACAGGCAGACAGGCTGCACACCAAGTGCATCATTAAAGTGCAGAGATATGAATTATTTTGCATAGAAGTAATTCTCCTACTTCTGCCATCAACAGTTGTGTGCCATTTTCCCTACAATCACTCTACGAACAATAGAAGAAATTATAATTTTGTGTCTTCACTGAGGTTTAGCCATTTGGCTTCTGTAATTTCAACACCCTGCTTAGAATTCATTTATCGTTTTCTTCATTTACTTTCCAAATATTCAACAGATCCTTCAGCAACCCAGTCCCTTGGCATGGGTTTCACCCAGGTTTAAAAATCCTGATCATACAGGCTGGGAAAGATGGATTTCTAGTGTTGAAAAACAAAAGCACCAAATAACTAGGTTAAATATTTATTTTTTTTCTTTTTTCTTTTTTTCTGGTATCATTTTCATTCCAAGTACAGCATGAAGTGTTTCAATGCCAGATTTATATATTTATTTTTTTTTAAGTAAAAGAGCCAAACAAGCAAAGGAGAATAAGAATGCCAAATGGAGAGGCTTCTAGTGAGAGTGCAATAATGAGAGATACATAAATACATTCACTGGGGGCTAAGCCATAGAATTCAGGCTAATGCTGTAATCTGATAAAGCTTCTTAAGTAATTTAATTGTAGATGCATCATTAATAAAGTAGAAGTCTTTAAATTAGATACAATTTGAGAGCAATGACTACTTAAAAAGTATTCATCAATTTCTGGGAATTTGTTCTTCAGCTTATATTTTACAGTGGCTTTGATTAAGCAACGTTTTCTCTCACCCAAAATTAAACTGCACATCAAACAATATGTAAATTAACCCTGAGCCTTTCTTAAGGACATAAAAGTTATTCTGAGATATATTCACTGGCAAGAGTAAACCCAATTCCCACCCCAACCAACTCAGGAGGAAATCAGTCATACAGAAAGCACATTTAAAATTAATCCAATTTTGTGTTTGTAAAGAAATAATTATTTCAAATTATTGCTCATTATCCTAATTTTTCCCATTAATAAAATTTATCTCTTTAACTGTTTGCATTTCCTTGGTGGGCAATTACTAGGAAAAAAAGCTCTCTTCTGTAGGTTTTCCCAAAGGTTATCCCAGCAACTTCTCCTATGACTCAAAGAAAAGATATGGTATTTTTCTTAAGACACCTTGGAGCAAAATAAATCATATTCTGCTCTCCCACTGTACTGAAAGCAAAGCCAGGGAAGCCAAACTCAACATCACTACTTTCTTAACTGGTTACTCTTGTTTTGTAGGATCAGTCCTGATGACAGAGACATAACAAAACCCTTTCCATTAGCAGAAGAGGGCTTTCACTTCCCAAAAACCATTTGGCTATAGAATTAAAGGGTTAGTATATGACTGACAGATCCCGATTTCTAAAGGATGGACAGATTTTCAAAAAGGAAGAAAAAAAAAAAGCGTTTCAGAAAGATTATGCACTGAATTTCAGCTTTTGGAGTTTTATTGGTTTCTGTTTTAGCTCTTTTTGTAATTTCTGAAGCTTCATAAAGCAGTTGAGATTTCTGGGGTTCCATCCTTCCCTTACAGTAACTGCAACCATAATCTGCATGTAGGAAACACTGGTCCAGGAATCCTCCCTTTTCTCAAGAACACAGAAAACAAAATTACTGGGGTTTCTTTTAAATGATTACACAGACAAGAGCTGTGCACACACGCAAACATCACTCGGAGATGCACACACAAACATCACCTGCTTGGATAATCCACTAACTTCATTTGCATTTGTAAAATGAGTAAAACCAGAGAGTGTAATTGCAGTATCATATTAATTATATAGAGACCCAAACAGGCTGCCTAAACTCCCACTTTTCCTGGGAATAGTAATAACAGTTACAATTACCACCACTGAACATTACCTGGCAAGCCCTTGCTCTTTTGTTCACGACCCACGTGCACATCTGGTGTCCCCCCAGCTGCTGCTGAGGTGGCTGTGGGGATGTGGCCTTTGTGCCCTGGAAAGGTCTGGCCGCAAAAATCACTTTACGTGATGCGGCACCGCCCCAAAAACTCTTTAAAAGGGAGTTCAGCTTAGCAAGGCTTTAGCTGAAGCTACCACAAGACACTGAGCATGTGGGGCATGAAACAGCAGCAGACGGTGATGGGATAAGATAAAGGTGAAGTGCAGGTCTCCCCCTCTCAGGGTGATGGAGTCTGCCAGGTGTGGGTGCAGAGACCAACACGCATGGTATGACGAGCAGAGCTGGGGCCACGGGAGCAGCACTGTGAGGACTCAGAACCATCAGATATTTTGGGTTGGGAGAGACCTTTAAAGATCACCCAGTACACCCCCCCTACAGTGAGCAGGGACATCTTCAACTGGAACAGGCTGTGTAGGGCCCAACCCCACCTTTGGCATTTCCAGGGATGGGCCACCTACCACCGCTCTGGGCAACCTGTGCCAGTGCCTCACCACCCTCACCATAAAAGATTTCTTCTTTATAACTAGCCTAAATCTCTTTTAGTTTAAAACCACCAGTCGCTGTCCTATCACAACAGACTCTGCTAAAAGTCAGTCTCCATCTTTGTTATGAGCCCCCTTTTGGTTCTGGAGAACAGGGGCACATGCTCCAGCAGCTACTCCTGAGAGCACTGAGAGGTGACACACACACCCGAGAGGTGACACACCCACCTGGGAGGTGAATGCCACAGAATGACCACCCCTGGTTGTGAGCTGGGGATGCAGGAGATGGCCCTACACGCTCCCTCACCTCTGCAGGTTGTGCCATCACTGCATGCCATGCTGTCCCTGCCTGCCACCTGCTCCCCTCAACGTTGCAACACACTTGCTCTGTTTCGTTCACTAAACAATTTATAAAGATGAATTAGAATAAATGGGATGCAAATAAATTCTATGCTTTCTCCTCCGTTTTCGAATTTCATTTTCAGTCCACTCAACCTGTGATAATCTCATAGTGATTTTCATTTAAAAGAGCTAAATGGATATGTGATTATTGTTACAGGAACTAACACCAGACAATTAAATGTTGAGGTGTTGCTAGATAAAGCATTGTTTTGATTTGCATAAAGACGATGCAAGAAAATCTATCTCAGGCACGGTTTCAGCTCTAAGATGTGTTTAACTTCAGCTAATTACCACAAGTACCTCTATTAAATTTTTAGTATGGAGAGTTAGAATTACAGCAATTTCATTTTGGGGTCCTATTTATTTTTATTTTGAACGCCCAGTCCAAATGCAGAGCCGATCTATTTTCCACTTATAATCAACTGCTGCAGGTCAACACATCAAAAATCAATTACACAGCCATGAAATTTAGTCATTAAGGATTAGCTGCTAATCTCATTCCATTTTTTGTCTAACCTTCCCCCTCTTCCCAGTAAATACATTCTGACCATTTGCGGGAATAAGGAAAGAGATGTTAACTCAACACTGGGACACTGGGAATGAGATGTCAAGCAATAAGAAAATACCAAAATTTAACATCCAAGTAATTTCTTTTTTTTTTTTGTAAATCACCACATAGTTGTTTACATATGTTTCATTTAATATATCTTCTTGAACATACAGGACTGTAGCTCATGTTCAGTGATGTTGAAAGAATTACGAAAAGAATGAAGACTTGATTGGCACTACATTTGTTTTCTCCCCAGTATCTCAAAGCCCTTCCAAAAATACACATACTGAAGCAGCCAGTGAAAGTTTAGATACTGAAGGGGGAGAAAGACAGGCCAGCTAAGCACAGAATGGGATGACTCCAGCTGCAGCAGATCTTTAATTTGGCAGGGGATGGATTACATGACCTGAGTGTCCTTCTTATCCTATGCTTATGACTTTGTAATTATAGCAATTATTTTCCAATCGTGCCATTTGGGAAAGGGAATAAACACAACACGCCTGTCTCAGTGAGTCTGGAAGGGGATTTGACTGCAGCAGAAGGCAACTGCTCAAGCTGCAGTTGTGTTTGCTCCATGTCTCAAGCCAAAGGATGAGAGGAAATGGCCTTAAGTTGCGTAAGGGGAGGTTCAGATTATATATTTTAAAAAGTTCTTTTATTGAAAGAGTGGTCAGGCATTGGACTAAGCTGCCCAGGGAGGTGGAGGAGTCACCATCTCTGGAGGTGACATGGCACTTGGGGATGTGGTTTAGAGGTGGCTACGGGGGTGCTCAGTTAGCAGTTGGACTAGATGATTTTGAAAGTCTCTCCCAACCTGGTTGATTCTATGATTCTGTAATATTTTGGGTATTTTTACCAATCTCTTTTGGCATACTTTTAGTAATGAAGCGTCTATGGAGAGCTGATTGCAGCAGATGATCCTACTCAGCTAACTGACCTCTCAAACAGAGCAAAGCATGTCATACCAAAGACAATCCCATAACTGTACATTTTTAACAAGTAAAAACAGGAAAGTCATGTCCTTCAAAATACAAAACTAATTTTCTGCCCAAAGAAGAAAAGATGATTATTGCAGTGACAGATTCTACTTACCCTGAGCTTTCTTCCAAACACAGTCACTTTGCCTTTAATCTGCTCCTTCCTCAGACGCCATTCAATTGAGTTTAAACCATTTTCCATTGGTAGAGAAATATTACATCGTCCTATGGTGGGAGTCACAGTCCCAGCCAGGACATGAGGTTCGCTGTGAAAGCTAATGCTCATGCCATTGGCATACATCACTCTCAAAGTACCATTATTACAGAGCTGGTAGCTGTTCCTCACTTGATCTACAGCAATAATGAAAAGAAAATAATTTAGCTACTCCAGTCATAAAGAAAACATATAGCTTAATTTGATTGGTTTTTTATTGCACTCCTGTTGATGTTAAATGAAGTCAGCCTGCAATTACCATTTACGTGGTACTATGGTGGAAATTACAGATGTTACTGATTCATGTAAAGAACAGTAGTGTAACAGTGAGCCTGCAGAGAGATTCTGTGTTTATTTCATTATGTTTTCCCTTCAGCCTTAATTGTGAATCAAAATGCACAGTGATATGTGTTCACCCACGTAATTTATTTCTGGTATGAACAAAAACTCCTGAAAACTGAACTGCTGGATAAACAACAAACCATTAAACTCTAGGACAAAAGGAAAAAAAGATTGCTGGACTCTTTAGAAGTAGGAAGAAGTAAGCGCCTCTTCTTTTTCCTTCCCTCTGTTTAAAAACTGTCTCCAAGCAGAGGCCTCTGTACAGAATTACAGTTTGCCTTTTGATCCTCAAGGTGTGAGGCTCCAGCAGTGCAAGCTGGCGGCCAGAGTCCTTCACTGCCTCCCCAGCAGAACCACACCGGCCTGATGTGCACAGCTGGCTCTGGGCTGTCAGAGAAGAGTTACAGAAATATTCCTTCTCCAGCTGTTTGACACAGCCAAGTCCATTCTGAGCCAGGGGGGAGTGCTACAGTGTGCAGCTGTCAGCAAAGCATCAATATTTGCCTGACAGAAGGACAGCATCTACGTAATTAATCATCTGCTATAAGAGAAATAAAGTCTTTGTAACCAGACCTGTCACGGTATAATAGTCTATAAATGTTGACATTTATGTCAGGAGGAGACTATTGTTTGATGATGATATTCTCATTCCAATGACATTACATCTTAATTAAAAAGCCCCATCACTCACCAAATTCCTTTCAGTCTATCTTTGATTACTGACTGGTTTTGCTCCATCAGATCCAATGCCTGGGTGGGGCTGGAAAGCTCTCCACCAACACTGAGCCCCTGTGCTGCTGCTGCCTCCTGCCACACTTTGGGCTGTGACACTGTTCTCAGAAAGGATCATCCCCTGCCCTGACTGTTCTGCGCTGTAATTAATGGCAGGGCACAAATTTGGAAGATTTCATTTCTCATAGCAGGAAGCTCCCTGAGGCTCTCCAGAAGGATCTCCTCCCAGGCAGGACCCAGCAGTCAGGCTGCATGTCTGTGCCACTGAAGACAGAGCCCATTTTCCACTGAAGTACAGAGAAATACGCGAGTGGGTGAAGTGACCCTGACCCAAGAGGCAGTTTGGCAGGACTAACTTTCCCCAGCAGCCAGTGACCATACATCCTTGGCACAAAGCATGACTGTGAAACGTCTCTTACCTGTCCTGAAGACCTGTCATTTTAGCAATAAGCTTTACTGGAGATTTTCTTGCAAAGCTTACACAATTGCCCCCCTGCTCATAAGTGTACTAACGACACGGCTCTTTTTCTCAAGCTCTGTGTGTGTGGTTAGGAGGTGTGCTGAGAAGTGTGCTTTGGTACCTTGAACAACTGTATAGGAAGCCTCCACAGAGGAGAGATTTGTGATGACCGTGACATCGTCATCCCGATTAGAATTCTCAATGTCGATGGTAATAGACTTTTCCATCTCTCGATGAAGGCTAGTTACCACTCCAGTGGGACGTGTTACATTGGTCAGACGCCCTTCATGATCATAGCTAATAGAAAAGTTAGTGAGAGCAAAAAAGCATGAGGATATATGTTCATTTCAATACCCAATGTATTAATAATGCACCACTTTTGTGCAAAAGAACCCCCAGAATGAAACAGATTTTCAAGAACATCCTGGCCATATCTATTTCTCTGTTCTTGAAAGAGTCTACAATGATGAAATAATATATTTTTAGAGATACTGATCTCAGCTACATGGGTGCAAATCCATATTTTAAATTATTACCTTGATTAAATTATTATGAATATACAAAGTGATATTTGGCTCAGACAATTACAATTAGTAAATTAAGCTGCATTTTAATAGTTGCATTTCACTCTAAGGAAGTGGACTTCTGGTGGACACTACAATACAGAATTGCATACACTGCATATCTGCAATTGAATACTTAGTGGAAACTAAGTATGGTCTTTAATGACATATCAAAGAATAAACTTGCCATAAAGGATTAAAAAAGACATCAGCTTGAGAACATAAGAATTTCATTTCCATCCTATCTGTGGTATCGAACTGCATTTTGGGGTCAGCATTTTGGCTCACAAAGATGAAAGATGAAAAGCACAGGATAGGTTGGAGTGGCACAAAGGGCAGCATTCAGCACTCAGAATAGACCTTAGAAGATGAGTTAAATGCTTCGGAGGCATAAAGATTAAAAAAATATAATTAAAAAAAAAAGGGCTGCTCTCCATGAGTTTATTGAGTTTAATTTATTTAGAAGTATAAATCCTGAGGAGGGGGGAAAGGAGGAATGCTGCTGGAAATCAAATCATACCATTTCTCCCTTTCCTCTAGTTTGCTCTATTTGTGTGCATACATAAGCTAAAGAAGCAATCCCTGGGATCTTAAGGGCAAGAAATGGGGACCTGAAACAAAATCAGCATTCCAGTCTGCCACTCTGCGTGCTGCAGTTCTCTACTCGTGCAAGAGTCTCTCACCCAGCCACTACCAGAGCGCACAGCAAGGCAAGAAAAAATGTCCTGTGTAGATAAAGGGAAAAGTTTAGGTAGAGATTGAAACCAACTGCTCATCCTTCGAACGCAGAAACCCAGGGAGCGGGAAGCCTGGAAGAGAACTGGTAAATCCATTGCATTGCCTGAGAGTAACAGAAGAGAAGAGGAGCACGTTTAGTATCACGGAGCTCGCTCACTTCTTTGTGCATCACGGTTAGCTGGAAAGATGAAAAAAAATCAGAGCTTTCAACAGGGCTTTACAATTAAATCATCCTGAAACCTCAAACTAGGCCACCTGAACTGTACAGCAAATCTCCAAAATCAATACACAGACTGGCTCCTCAGTTATTACACATCAAACATTTGACTTTCCGATCCATTGCAAATGGTTGCACCCATTCAACTGAATATTGGGGAGGAAGGAAAAAAAAAAATCACCTGTGGAGCAACAAGCCTTACCAGAACCAATGGAAGTATTAGGCAAAGAAGGAAATCAATAAAACAAAGCATCATGCGACCTAAAAGGGACCAATAATACATTGTGTTCATTTAAGCAGTTCAGCATCAAAGAGACAAAGCAGCATGATTTTTCTCAGGAAAAATGAGACGTTTCTCTCCACATATACATATATTTATCATATCAGCAAGATAGAGGATAAAAGATAGCATGTTGAGATAATCTGTGAAAGGGGGGTTGGCGAAGTCTTTATAAAGGTCTTCAGAAAAAAAAAGAATATTGAAAAGTACTCAAAAAGTAGAGGTGAGGGAGGATCTTGATCCAGCCAAGCATCCATCTAAATGGAACCAAGGAAAAAGTACAAAAAAAATGGGCAGTTTCAAAACTCTCAAAGGTTAATAATGAGAGGTGCTCCCTAAGAGTCTGTATGTGGTATGTTTAGTGATGAGCACAATGATGAATGACTTACATGTCAAATGTTACAGGAGAGACAATGTGATTCTGTGATGTTGGTCAGGACAAACGAGCAAAGTCTAGGAGTAACTTCAGTGTGACTGTGCAGTGCTTGGTGAACTTTCAGAAGAATGGCTGGTGAAATTCCCCATCAGCAAATATATTTTTAGGCAATGCAAATGAGACATTAATTTAAACTCTTCATTCACATTGCTGGGTTTTTAATTAACCTAGGAAAAATTCCTGGGGATTGCTGTGGGCTACTCACTGGAAATCTCTGTTCAAAGTGCAAGGGCAGTCTAAAAAGTAAATATGGATGTGAATGTGCAGAGACTGAAACAGAAAAAATGAAAATATCCCAGTGCTATTGCAAGAAATCAGGGTTTTGCCCCTGCCATGGGGCATGTTTCCCAGTGCTGGTCACAGTTTTGAAACCAGCAATAGCAGAGATTAAAGGGGCTCATAAGCAAGGGCTGGACACACAGTACATACATGAAGATCTGCAGAACACTTAGTTTATGAGCTAGATACACAAAATCTTCGCTGCTGAAATGATGTGCACACACTGTGACACCAACACATAAAGAAGGAATTTCTACTTTGTCCATTGCATGAATAAAATCCTATTAAAAATACCTTTAAGGTAAAAAATTTAAAATTAATCAAACAGAAACCTTTTATGTACTACAAAATTTAACTGACATATTCCTGAGGGTTGCTTTTTTGTTCTGGTTTCTCTTTTTTTTTAATTTATGTACTATGTGAGAGAAAGCACTCAGTAGAACACAACAACCAGACATTTATCTGAATAGTAGGAATAAATGATATAGGAATGAAATGGTTATATTCCTCTATTCTTCATGTCATGAACCTGGGTCCAGTGAAGTAAAAAAGCAAATTTGCAATGGAAAAATATACTAATTGACCTGAGACTTCCTGGTATCTTCTTCAGGAGCAATCACTCATATCACAGGCTATGACACAGCATCAGGCTGGGGTAACCACATCTGATAAGGCAACTTTTATATTTTCAGATGGGTTGGGCTCTGGATCCACTGAAATTCCTGAGCTTTGGTTACTGACTTCAGTTAGGGTCAGGTCTCATCACAAGCTTTTCTGCTCGTAAGAATTACAGGGGGGGACAACCTTTCTTAATGCCGGCATCTTAAAAAGGAGCAGCATCTCTTTGTGCCCCCCGCTAACTCACCAACACGTTGCTAACTGCAACCAAGTGTCCCCAGAAGGCAAAGGCTTCCCAGGACACCTCTGGGTGACACCAGGGCCACCCCAGAGTGCTGGGCCAGCCAACCCACCTACAGCTCAGCTTGCCACCTCCTCAGGCAGCTACAAGCACCTGACCTGGGCATCCCTTCAGCAAGCTTGTGACAGTGCCCCGAAGGCTGCCTCCCCGTGTCCAGTATTATGGCACCTCTACCCCTTAGGCAGTTTTTATTGCCACATCCCAATCGCTGAGGTTTCAGTGTGTGCTGCTCGACAGCAGCAGCCAGGACAGAGCCACATCCAGCTCTGCAGAAAGGAGGAACAGCAGCTTTTGGCTTCACAGAGAGCTGGGCAAGGCACAGACCCGCATCCATTTACATACATCCCCATTTCCTCGCCCTTATAAAACCTGATTCAAGAAGAAAACTGCAGCATTCTCATAGGCTGCTCTCTAGACCCAGTGGAATACCACTGGGAACAGCTTCAAAGAGCTGTGCTTCATGCCCAAACCAAGCTTAAATTACCCCATGTGAGCCTGCTGGTAGCTGTTCTATTATTGAAGAGCCTTGCCTGTTCCTACTGCAAATGAGCTGCCTGCACACACACAGGTGCTATCTATAGAATATACATATGGAGTGTGTATACACACACAAAACCCGTCCGTGTCTGCATTTCTCTGCATGTGCAGATGCACACCTAGATGAACTGCACCAATTTAGTTCTGAGAGCGTTTCCAGAGTAAAGTTTCAGCTAAATGAAAGGAGTAGACTCAGTAAGATAGCACAGCACTTCAACATCTGGTTGATACAAATGCAATGAAATAAATTTTTCATAAGAACTTTAGTTCATGTAGTATTTCACTACTTAGAACACGGTTGTTCTTTTCTAGTTCTGCTTCCATATTAACAATTTTGGGTGCTGATTATGTATGTATGAATGCATGAATGTAATGGCACAGAAAGCTGTTTTGTTGTCCTTATAAACTCTCATTAGCTAAATATTTCTTTCATCTTCGATTGGTATTAACTTATAGCTACCAAAATAAATTGCCGAATGATGAAGAGAGAATTTTCCCTTGGGAGCTGCTTTGAAGAACAAACAGAAACCAGTATGGGGTGACTGTGGACTGTGACTGTTTAGGTTTGTAAATTTGATTTAAATAATGTCTATACTGTCCTCTTATGAGAATGTATGTACAAATCTGGGAGAAAGTAAGTTATTTCTGCTGCCTCATCAAAGTTACTAATTACCTAAGACACTTCCTCGGGCTGTACTATGTAGACCTAAATAAGGTCCTTAACTTCCACTGACCTGAGGCAAAGGTTGCACATCTTCTTCTTTAACCTTGGAGAAAAATTGCGGTGCTATATACACATTAAATGATATTTTCAGCTGATCTCGGTAAGAGATCAAAGCCTTCTATATTTCCTGAGGACTCATTTTTCTAATAAACCATGCTAACTTACTCCTCGGTGTGATTCTCAGACACCAGTTGTACCAGTTTTGTGACTGGAAACTTTCCGATGACCTTTTTAAATGTTTCATTAATTTTCATGTAGAGTTTTAAATTACTGCACTATTTAGTTTTCTACAGTTACCGGTGCTTTGAGAAATAACTAATTTATAGGACTGAATCTTGAGCTACCTATCGAGGAAAAATCAGCAGAAAAACCTGCCTAGAAGGGCATCTACATCTCACCAGCAATAATATGAAATTTTATTCTCTCCAGTCCAGTGAGCTTTCACTTGAGCTTGTAATCAGCAGGTAACACCTTAATGTGGTCACATAACCGGACTATTGTTGTAACAAATTTGTGGTAAAGAAATAATATTTGCAAAATGCTAAGGAGGAAAGCCACTCCCCGCCTGTGAGCCCAGCCTAGAGGAGGACTCGGAGGTTTGGTGTGCAGGGCCCCACGAGAGGGCACTGCTTTCCTTCGTACGGGAACCAAACGCAGCGTGGACAAAGTACTGATGTGCAGGGCTGATTTACAGATATTCTGAGCAGATTGAATCCAGTCCTTTTTATTCCTGCGTTACTTGTGTTATCTCTAAACAGAGGGAGAGCGGTGGCCAAGCTGAATGCATTAATAAACCGAAAGAGGTGTGTGTCATTGCTAGTCTCTAACCTTGAAAATAAGACTGCCATTTAAAATGAAATACAAAGACTTAATCATATTTTCTACTCGCTAATCTGAGGAGTGATATTCACTAAGCATTAATTAACTATTTTTAAAAATATATGGCATCAGACTTGCCACACTGAAAAGTTAAATATATTTTTTCAATGTATCGCTTAGCTTCTATTTTTAAAATTGTTGTGATAAAAAAATGGCAGTAAGGCTACTAAGATAAATATTAATAAAAATCTGACTGTTTTTTCTAGATTTTTAATATACTTTTGAACTTCAACTATTCAGATGAATTTCATTTAAAGAGGAGGGTCTGTCTATTTAATCTATACGCTTATGAACACCAGTGTGCTTTTGGGTTATCTACAAATTATGGAAGTTACACCAGGGGTCTGACAGATAGCTGGGGATCTAATTTCCTCACTTGTCTCAAGAATGACCAATCAGTGAAGTTAATCAATATTTTAACAACCATGAGTAATATATGAGTCTGAACAGAAAGACAGATAATTTGAGTTCCCAAAGAAGCTGCAGCATGAGGGTTCCTAGAGAGAGGCAGCGCGGTGGGAGCCGCAGTGCTGGGGCTGCTCTGGCTGTGCACTATCGGAGCCGTGGTGACAACTGAGAGCAGGGTACCTAACACGGGGCTCTGGATGTGGCACACAGTCCTTCGTGCCGGACGTCGATGAGCTGCCCAGAACCCAAAACCATGGGCAGGGATTTAGGTGGATCAGTGCCCACCCAAAGGCCCCGGCACTACTGATGCAATCAAGAAGCCACTTAACCGTTTCCAGCAGCAAACTAGACTGAGGTGCAAGGGCCTTGCTCGGGATCAGTGAAAAACCTACAACAGATTTCAGTAGGGTCAGTTCAGGGCCTACTCACTACCATTTGAAAAATAAAGGCACGCTTAATATATCCAAAAACATTCTTACTCATAAAATGTTGTCCATCCTGTTTCATCACTCTTCGTTGCTAAGAGACCACTGTTTCCGTTATATGTCATTAATCCGAGCTCCAGGGTCTGTGTTGAGACTAGCTTGAGTCCACCATTAGTGCCAACAGCCAGCGTGACAATCTGATTATCCGGCATCAGTAAATGGCGGGGCATCCCACTGGCATCCCGACGGACCTTCAAGGAGTTGCCATTGTTGTCCATCACCTCCGTGACATCGTTATCGCTGCTATAGGTGAAATTGTACAAGTACTCCCCGGTAACAAGGCTGAGAGTGTACTGGTGAATCCCGTCAGCATTGAAGACATACAGCTCCTGTTCTCCTGGAGATGCAGCTTCATATTGGTTAAAGGAATTAAGAATGGGCCTGTTTTTACTGACAGCCCTAATGCGGATATTTCCAAGATCAGCTATGTAGATGGTACCATCTGGGGCCACAGCTAAGGAAGATGGTGAATTTAAGATGGCATCAGTGGCATACCCATCATCCCCAGCATAGCAATTACAGTTGACATCATTTTTGCAATCACAGTCTGAAGCTGCCCCTGCAAGAAGGCATATTTCTCCATTGGTAGTTACCTGGCGGAGCCGATTAATTTTTTTTTCATCTGTCTCACTGATGTAAAGAACTCCTGTGTGTGAGATGGCAATGGCACTGGCTGATTCAAGTGCAGAATGAATAGCCAGTTTGCTAAGAGAGTAGTCTATACCAGGAACCTGGCAGTGCATGGGGCGTCCAGCAATAATGCTAACTTGATGGTTTTCTGTGATCCGTAAAATAACATTGTTCTCTAGGACATAAAGGGAGTTGTCCATGGGATTGACAGCGAGATCAGTAGGCCACTCCAGCCGTACCTATGAGTTGCACAAATTATTACTGTAAAACTCGTAACTGAAAAGTACACTTCTAGTGTTTAAAATTCCATGTGTAACAACAGCAAATTAGTGAGGGGTTTATCAGCGCAAATCATGAAACCAAGTCATGAACGGCAACTATTTCAAACAATGATTTTGTTTTCTGGAAATATTAAAGCTACGTGCGGTCGTAACTTTGGCTAATTGTGTTTCTGTGCAAAGAATGAAAGCTACATTGTGGAAGCTCTACAATAATTACAGAAAAACAGGCAATTAAGACAATAACTCCCATTATCTCAACCTTATTTCTCTACAGTTGCATAAATAACCTGTGTTAGCCACAGCAAAAAGGAAGGTTCACGCATTTCCGTAACGAATCAAATATGCTATCATCTTGTGCTGCATAATGTATTTCTTAAGTGGCCAGGCAGTCACCCAAAACAGATGCCCATCTCTTCTAAGGCACAGGAGAAATTAAGTGCAGTAAGAGTCTACCTGGGTGACATCCATGCTGGAATCACAGCTGAGAGGTCGAACAGCAGTTAGGTCATTGGAGCCCAGCAGGGTTGATATAATTCCGTTCTGATCCACTTTTCTAATCATAGTGGCATCAACAAAATACATGAGTCCATACTTATCCACTGCAATTCCTGCAAATGGAAAACCCAGGCATCAGTGAGGCTCCTGGCTTCGAGGCAGGCTTCATCTTATCGACAAGTTTACAAGATGGTGACATTTGTTCCCTTCCCCTGTTCTCTCCTCCCTCCCAACCTGAGCACAGGTTCTGGAACCCTCCAAGTACCCACAGTTCTGCCAAAGAAATGCCATCAAGCAGGTTTATCTTTCAGGGCTTTAAAGAAAACCACAGAAATCCCAAACATGCCAAAGAGCCAGCAGAATGCATCAGCTCATTTCTAAAGTCAAGCTCTGTATGATACATTACATAAATCCAATTAAAAAACTAACTCCTAAGCTTAACTCTCGGAAATCTGAGGCTTTGTTTTCTTCATCAAAAGGATCTAACAAGGATGAAGAAAGCTTAGAAATCTTTTAGAATTCCTTTAAAACTTTTTAAAAACTAGGAGGGCATTGTGTTATTTCTGATTTTTTTTTTTTGTTAATTCTTTGACCTGTTGCAGTAAAAATACTGGAAGAACATCTGGTATTTCCAGATGAAGACACAGGGGTTGCCAGCCTAGAAAAAAAAGGGAAGGTTCAATTCCTGCCACATTGGGAGTCCTTAGAGAGGAAAGGCACGGAATGAAAGGGTGCTCCCTCAGAGGAACAGACGGATGCTGCTGCCGGTTGGGAAGGAGGGCAGCCTTTTTCTCACTTGCCTTTCCTGCTTTGATTTGGTGCACTGCCTTGTCCGTTTCTTGGGCTGAAAATAAAATATTGATCTAAAAATTCCATCTTCAAATGGTTGCAGCGCTCATCCTATTGGACAGTGAGAGAACATACAGCTTCATCTTTTTAACTTCTACGTATTAACTGAAACTACTTCCTATACAAAGAAACAGGGCCTTCCATTTTTATTCGCTTCTATGATCACCTAGTCATTCTCAACCACTGATGTCTGAAACACCTGGCAATACACCTGATTAATTCGTCCTTACAATTAAGATGAGAGAACAGAGCAAAAAAAACCTTAAAAAGAAACACATTCCCTAAATCTCTAGATCATCCTGAAAACTTTTTGTGAAAAATTAGAAACTGCAAAGGGTAAAAATCCTTTAATTCTTTTTTCTCTGCCTCTGAAGAAGAAGGAGATGCATAGAATAAAAACTCAGAGAAAAGCTCCATCAGGCAGTTTTTCTCCCCAAAGACTGTACCTCAAACAGTAATTTGTTTCCCAGTTTACACGCTTGCTTCTTGGAGTGAGCGGTACCCTGCTAATTTGTGTTCTGTTCTCCTTTTGCAGCACTCAGTGTTGGGGTAATAAAGTTTGCTTTAACTAAACAAAGCACGAGGCACTTGCCAATCCACTGTAATTAAAGCCCAGAATAAAAATCACCGAGCAAGGAGGGATTTAATTGCCAGATAATTATTTCCACATCCAGCCTAGCCGCACGCAGTCATTTTCTCTGGCTTCTTTTTCCCACTTTACCTCGAGGGCTCATTAGGGTTGCGTCCACTGCCTTCCCTCCATCCCCACATCTGGCTTCGTCAAAGGGCAGGCACTGCTCTCCCGTCCCTGCCACCACTTCGGAGTTACCCGCGAGGTCTTTTGTGCCTGTGAGGGACTTGACTTTGTATATCCGTCGACTATTGGTGTCCGATACGTAGAGCGAGCCTGAAACAGGGTCCACGGCCAGATAGTATTTATGAGCGGGATTGTTGCTTTAGAGAGAAAGAAAGCATAAAACAGAAACAGCTGAGCAGTCTAGAAACTTCACAGGCTTTCAGAGCTTGGATACTCATCAGGCACAGAAAGATCTGGAAAGAAAGTCTGACACCTTCATAAGGAGCTGAGGTCTGAAGGACCACCATCTGAGGACCTGACTTGATTAAGGGCCTGGCCGGTGTTCAGAGGGATTGTCATTTTAAATTTCACTCGTGCTTCTACACTGAACCTTGCACAGCAGAGCCCAATAAGCCAGAGCTGCACAGCAGTCTTTCCTCTTGATCTCTTTAGCCCTTTAGATCTGCTCCAGGTCAATTCTCTTCGGCTTATCTGTTTCCCTCTCCCCGCTACCTTGTTTAACTTCCTTTGGAAGCAGAAGTCATACAAGTAAGATCAAAGAATCAGCTTCTGAGTTACTCAGATTATGCTACAAGATTTGTGAGGTCCTGTATAAATAGGAGGCAGAGGCATAACAAATTTATTCCTAAAGCAAATTTGTTCTCATTCATTCTTATCAAGAATCTCATTTATGGCAGATGAAGTTGGTTATATAACTAAAACCAGAGACCCCGAGTGTCTGACTTTAACTCCAAACCTTCTGTTATCGAAAAACTGGTCCTCAGTGTGTGATTAGAATGGGCGCTCGTATGGAAAGCTACTTCTCTTCTGGAATATATGTTTTTTGACAGCTTGTCACATTTTGGAACTACTTTAGCAAATCATCTGAAAATTGAGAAATGTCAATCTTTGCAATATATATACATTCACACACACAGAACTGCAGAGCAGAAATATTTTCCAAGTCTTGCCTGGCTAGTTTAACTCAATTTAGTTGGATTTTAAGCGTGATGTGAATTTTCCAGCCTTTGGAGCCTATGGGTGAGCATAAATAAGGTCAATGGTGGTTTCAAAGCATAGGAGACAAATGAAGACAGGAAGGAAAAAAAATGAAGGTTACTTACCAGTAACCAGAGATATTTGCCTCCAAATATCCACACTCCTAGTTTCATGTGGCAAAAGTGCCCATCTCCAAGAGTGAGGATACACAGAGGTAAGTTCAGATGGACATAAGCCATTTCTTGATCAGACTCTCTCAAACTATAATAAGGCCGCTTTTGGCAGATGGATCATCGGCACACAAAGATAACTTTGGTCGTGTGGTCATGACCAGATTTGGAGGAATGAGGAGGCCCCAAAGTAGCACATTCTACAGTTATTTTCCTCTCTGCCAGTCTTTGACATGCCATGATTTTCGGTCAAGAACGGTTTGTTCTAAAACTGTAGAAAGTAGGACGGAGATTGGTTTGATAGCAACTCAGTAGGCAGAGGCACTACCATCTGCTGAAGTCTAGGAGTGTAGAAATTAGAGATGAAGAAATACAATAAACAAAAAATACTTGGCAGGTTCATTTCATGCATGGATCTCAGAGTACTTGAAAAAGATGGGTATTGCACCCATTTTACAGAGGAGGAAACTGAGGCACAGAGAGGTTAAGTGGTGTAGACAAAGTTATGCAGGGAGACTAGTGACATGCTTGAGATTAGAGCGCAATCTCCTTATTCCCCAAGCTCCTCTCCTTATCTTCAGCAGCAGACTGCACCTCTTCACTAGACCCTTATCACGTTCCTTCTCATCCCTCCAAAATAATGCTCCATCGTCTTTGCCACATAGAAACAGAGCTCTTGCCACTGAGGAGATTCCTCCAGTCTCTCAAGAATCTGAGCCATACAAACACCTGCACTGTTGGTCTGAGATTCTGCTCTCTTCTTCCACCACACTGTCCCCTGACACTGAAGACACTCTGCTGTGACACTGCTGGTGTGCCCTATGTCACAAATACACCCAAACTTAGCTCCAGGCTGCCCTTTTGCAGCTGGTGCCTTTTGTGTGGCCCTTCTAAAACTAGGCAGGCACAGACTGGAGCTGGGCACAGACTGGAGCTGGGCACAGACACAGCTGCTTGCACCCCGGGGCAGGACCCTTGCTGGTCTCAGTGGTCTCACACAGAGCCCAGAGGAGCAGCACCCGCTGCACAAGAATGGAAGGGTCTCTCCTTCTGGGACGTGATTTTACCAGCCAGTGTCTGCCCTCCTGAGTGAGCACAGCCCTGCCTCCCTTCTGCCCTCAGCTAGCCCCAGGTGTGTCCTGCTGCTACCAGCATGGGATAAGGCATGAGTCAGAGCAAGGAGCAATGGCAGAGCACAGGCTTATCTCCCTCTCCTCTCCTGCAGTCACGGCATGTCCATGGAGCTCACCCTGCCTCTCTCCTCTGCAATCTCCCCCAGGGCACTTGTGCTTTGGTTCCAAATCAGGCAGTGGCTCCCTGGAGCTGCACTCCTGTTGCACACCCCTTCCTCCTCTCCTGGGCTCTATCAGGGAACAGAGAGTGGAAGACTCTCCGTGCAAATTTTTGAGGGACTTTGGCAGAAAACGACTGCTAGAAGGTGACATGCACTCACTGTGTCCTCACAGGATTGATGAGACTATGGCCTCAAACAGGGATGTTTTTTATAAAGGAGTAGTCAATACGTCTCAAACTGGCGTCTGAGCAATTAAAGACCTCTGTCTCTCTTCTCTCTGTGGCACTGTAATCTTTTATTTGAATTATAGGAGGCTAAGGATTGTACCTTGTTTTAAAAGATTTTCCATGGCATTCAGCATTTCTCAGAGGCCTCTGCCAATAACGTCTCTGCCTCCAGCCCTCCTGGATGAATGTGGTGGTCACCAGCACCCACAGCCTTATTCTGCTCTGTAAGGGCCAGCAGGACCAGCTTATCCTCCCTGCTCTTCTCGTAAATGCATCAAATTCACAGCAGTGCAACTGCAGCGTTTCCTTAAACGTAACCAAAAAGAGAAGCTGCCCAGAGCAAATCTAAGAACCTGAAAAACAGACTTAGCTTAGTTGAAGCAAACCAGGAGCCTCCAGCAGCATCCGTGATCATTAGCAAATTGTGAATGAATTCATCCACATAAGAATATTTAGTGGTGTTAACACTTGCTATACCAAAATACACTGCTAAGGGGAAATAATACTATTTAGCCCAGACCATCTATTTCATCAACTTGTATTACATAAATGGAAAGTATGGTTTTAAAAGGGTGATGCACAGGACACCATGGAATAGTTTACAACAGCTCTTCTTGTTCTTGCCCTTGATTTTCTCCAGGATGAACATCCTCCCTGTCCCACGTGTGGCATGGAAGGAGGTTTTCTAGGCTGCTGCCATCCACAAGACCTAGTGCTCAGGTGAGACGATGGGAAATTGCTTCTCCTAACATCCAGAAAGGTTATACCTCCCTCCTGAGTCTTACAATGACTGCATCTAGCGCATACAGCCAGCCCCACAGGTTGACAAACTATTAAATGTACTTGACAAAAGAAATACAAACTGAATTATGGCAAAAGACAGCAGGTTCAGAAAACCATTAATGACCAGAAAGTAAGTTTTTGACCTATATGCAGTCATTAGTGCTTTTGTGAACCCCTCTGGCATTTGTGAAAATGCTGCTGTAGTTTACCTTGACCATTTGGACCAATTATAGACAGCAGGGAGAGGTGTTTATCTAGAAGTTAGTTTGGGGTTCATTATACTTGCAGTCTACTAGAAATTTCTAATTACTGTCAGAACTGATTTGGTTGCTTTTTGACTGCATTTCATAATTGCTAATGCTTATCATATTCATAACACACAATTAGCACATAAAAATGTTTCTATATATGGTACATGAAGAACATAACATTACACGAGAAGCACAACACAAAAAGCAAACACAATGAAGCAAACAAACCATATCAAATTATATGGGAAAGAGCTCATGTCTTACCTATGTTTAAACTCTTTATTTCTTTATAGAAAGAGAACAGAAGAAAAAAGAACAAACAGTTAGCTGAAGAATAGATGGTAAAGCAAACATAGTATTTGTTTTATTTTACAAAAGGACACAGGAGAAGATATCTCTTTTCAGCACTAGCCTTAGCTCAGTTTACAGGTGAAGAGTGACTGGGAGGGAGAGAGCTCCAAGGCAGTTCCCTAGTAGGATACCCCCACCCCCACCCCTCATACACAGGAAACTTTCTGGACCATTGAAGGAGTTTTCAGTTCGAAATATGTGTATCTCCTGGGCTGGGAGCGAGAGAAACTGGCAGTTTTCTGAAGACAGAGCTGGGCAGGGAAAGGTACTGGGCTTAGAAAGTTGTCTGCCAGTTGGAGATAACCTCTTTAATCCAAATAGGTTTCCAACAAGCTATTTCTAAACAAATTTCTACTGTACAGTTTGTTTTCCTCTCCTCCCAGTCTCTAAAATAATTGCTTACAGCAAGTTTGGATGCACCTTGGCATCTATTGAAGCCTATGAAAGCAAATATCAGGGTTAAAAAAAACCCTTCTAAATGAGCAGTAAGGTACTGTAAATGGGGATAAACAGCATTAACTGATCCACAGTTTACTGCCCAGACACAAAGCCAAGGGGAAAGTGTCCTCTACTTCCAAGAAGCAAACGAATACATTCTCCACAGCACACTGTTTCACTGTGTTGATGTAATTTCCATTTAGGAATATCCACTGAGAGGGAAGTGACCCCTGAGCTGCAGCACTTGAGGCACAGCCCCCAACTTGCAGTACCAGCATTAAGTGGGACATGCAACCCTTGAGCCAAAATCCCTACTAGCCATTCCAAGCAGGCACCTTCAGAAAGGACAGTGCAGAAGAAATATGCACACTGGGATATTCTGACGTATAAAGTTACTCAAGATTGATATTGGTTTATGTGAAACCAAAATGATACAGTTTTGAAATCTAAATAAAGTGACGTATTTGGGCTGTAATACTCGTGGACATACTACTGCAATGTTATTCAAGGTGCTTGATATGAGCTAAAGATTGCGCTCATTCATATTTAAATGGCTCAAATCTTCCAACTCTTACCCGTGTAACTCATACAGATTTTAAGATGAGCAGAGAATCACAATTACTGCTGTAGATAATGATTGCTGGAATGGATCTTAATTCCCTTTAGAGGAACAAGGGGCAAAAGACATTGCTGTAAATCCCAAAAATCCGAGTGTCAAGTCCTTTGCAGCTGTCCAACACCACTCACAATACAGTAGCTTCCCCGTTCCTTTGTGATAGAACAGAAGCTAAAGAAACTATGCTGTGGAAAGCAGACTTTCATAAAGGAGAAAGTGGACAACAGCAGATTAACAAGTCCATCTCCTGTTTCTTTACTGATGTTCTTTACTATTTGCCCTCTCACATGATGAAAACTGAAGTTCCCTCTCAATCTCTCTCACATAGAAAGAAAGCAAATTACTCAGACTGATAATGTTGTAAACTTTGAGGCAACTTTCAAACATCAGGTGTGCCAGGAAGCTTTGCCACTGCCTGGTATCAGGCAATGAGGTGCACACAAATGCCTTATATTAGGTATCCTAATCTGGAGATGTTTCTCTTCACCTATAAAGTTGCAGTCCTATTTACTAGAAAGCTAAACAGAACTGAGCAAATTAGAAAAAAATAATTTGCATATTCTATATAACGCAGAGTTTTAGTGCATATTGATATAAATATTTATAGCAGGTCACACGTCCATGCCAGCTACCTTCTGTGGCTTACACTGAGCTGCTAGCAGAAAGCACTGCATGATCCATGACTTTAAAAAAAAAATATAATGAGGCAGCCTGATGGTGTATGAGGTAGGTGTCAGAGAGTGATTTCAGAGTAGAATTGGCCTGAATCAGATCTCTTTTCTCTTATATAGAATCAGAATTCACAATAGTGACATCAACAGAATGACATGAATGGAAGAGAGGTGTAAAATAGAGCTAGGCCTCCTATTCTTTAACAATCCAATCATTTTGTGCTTTTTCCCACTAATTAAAAACTAAAAGTACAGTGGAAGCAGAGGAATTGGTTATTGGTCATACCATTAAAAAACCCCCAAAACCAGTGACCTAAATTCCCTCTATGTGCTTTGCAGCTAGATCCAATTTCCAGGAGCACTAATGCTGCTGCCTGAGTGGGCTCCAGAAGGGTCAGCACACAGCCAGTGCACGACTCGTTTCCTCATTTTTCTGCAAATATTCAATAGTGCTGTAAGTATAAGGTCCAGTTACATGAGTCAGGGTTTGAAGCAATAGCTCTTGCCTCTCCTAGAAGAATGAAAAAGGAGATGGAACAGAAATGGGTGAAGTGGTACACTCTACACTCATGCCTTTCCTATTAAGTGACCAAATCATAAGGCTGGAAGGGGGCACGGGACAGAGGGACAGAGTTACAATCTTAAAAAGAGTTCTGATGAAGCGAAATGACTTCGTGTGTCAACCTGAACTCCACTTGTCAACCTACAGAAATAGACTTGAAAGAACGGGAAAGTGGCTCTCAAACCCATGGACAGGAAAACCTTCCCTCTAACCTGTTCCACCTTTGCTTACCACTGTGGCTCAGCACCTAAGGGCAGTCAGTTCTGCAGGTTTCAAACAAAACTGAAGGACGAATAGCACCGAGGGCAGGTTGCATCAGTGAGCACTAACAAGACAGAAGGAGATGGTTTGTGCTTGTGGATTTCTCCTCTCAAGTCCTTCTCTGTAGTCACTGCTCTGATAAGCGACAGACTTTGAACTATGCATTTCTGTGCCCCATTTCTCCACTGGAATTTAAATAGGTTGAAAGTGACAATGTTTTTCAAAATTATAAAAAGTAATGGTAAAGGCTGATTTGAGCACAGGCTCCAGAAGGGAAGCACTCAGGCTAACACCTTACCTCAGCTCCAAAATGCTAGTAACGTTCCGGGAGGGGAAGATCCGGCGGATATAGTTAAAATCTCCAACAAAGAGGCTTCCATCAATACCCACTGCCAGTGCTACAGGGGCCAAGAGTTTGTTTCCTTCTGCCAGCCCATTGCAGCTGGGACAGGATATGCTTCTGCGGCGCCCGTTGCCCATGATGCTGGTTATCACAGCCGGCTGCTGAGTTAGAAACTGATTCTCTCCGTTGCCTTTGTGCAATATACCTAATGACAAAGAGGAGGAGAAGTGGTTATTACCACCATTCATTGCAAGGGACTTCAGGCTGTTCTCTTTTCAACAGCTGCTCTTAAGGAGTGTGCACTGAAAAGACTCCATCATTTGGGTTTTCAGCGGCACAAGAAGAGCAAAAGGGTTTTGCAGCAGGGAAAATAAAGGTGTAATGAGATTCAGTGTTAAAAAGCACACACCCCCACCCACCCACCGAGCAAAACCTACACCCAGAGTCCCTTGGTAATCATTATGAAGGAAAACACTGCCACACAGCTCTGGCCTGGCACTGTGGTTTAGACTGTGATATTAACTGGGAAGGCAAACAGCAGAGAAGATGTGCTCCTTATTTGTCTGCCTGGATCCTCTCATTCCAGTTTCCTCCATTATATTCTGTCTGGAATTTTGTGCCAACCTGACTGTTCTCTTTCCACCTCTCAGTCTTTCACACTTCTTTTAATGGAAAATGAAAAATGATAAATGGAGGGACCAGAGAAGATGGTAACACAGAAAATGAAAAGATATGAGAAAGATGAAACTCCCAGAAGAGCTACTAAGGATCAGTGATAAAAGGCAAGAGGGAACCTAATGGTACGGATCTTTATTAGGCTTCAAGGAAATACCTTTAAGATAGGATTTATTTTCAAAATATTTGTTCTAAGAGCAGACCCCTGCTCCAAGAAGAGAGTGGATTGTCTGACAATTTTCAGTGTCATCAAAAATTGTGCACATCTGGCTGGCAAGTTTCAGCCTCATTTTCTTTCAGAAATGCAGTTGTATGATCCTAATATAACTGGCTCCCCAGTGGTGACAACAGTGTCAGGCACTACCCAAATGTCTCTTTAAGATGGTGTTGGATCCATTGCCCAGCGCTCCAAGTGTGTTCCAATAGTCTGATCTTGCCCATTCTCAGTGCTACTTTAGATTTATTGAGCAGCAATATACTTTGCTACTTGTTAATGCAGGGATCAGCAGGAAAGCTGTAAACAGCACTTTACGGGGATCAAATAAAATATATGCTGAGCATTCAGCTCCCAAAGAGGAAAAATGAGGATCAGAAACATTCAGCTTAGGATATGGAAAGACAAAGAGAAGGGAGGAAAATACCAACAAGTGACAAATGAGAGAGACAAATGGAATTCAGTATCTAGTCATAGACTCATACTCCTTGTAAGTCCCATCTCAGATTAGAAGGAAAAAATGCCAAACAAAAGGAACCGGGAACAGGTGTGGCTAATATCAGAAAAACAGGGAAGGAGGAAAGATACTACAGGGGAATAAATGAACAACAGAATAGAAGGTAAAGATTTGGACTCAGAAAGTCATGCTATGCAGAACAGTGAAAAATTTGTTGAAAAAATAATTCTGACAACTGAAATGTGTTCCATATCTGACTGAGCTAAAGATGAAACAAAAAGAGTGGAGAAATTGCATTTTTGAAAGCGCAAATACAATGCCAATAAAGAGTGTTCACAAACAAAACTCCATACAGGCCATAAAACACATGGAATTAACTAACTCACCACTCTTGACATTCAGTACATGATGTTTATCCAGAGACCATCCTCCTAAGTTTGAAGGATCTAGTTCAAATCCTTGCAGCAGTGCTGTCCTCTTCTCCCATAAAATGAGACTGGGGCAAGTCTCATATTCAAAACCCACAGACACTGAAATAAAATAAAATCTAATACACTTGCTGGACAAACACTGAATGAAATGTCCAGAGCACATTCCAATCAATCAGCATTCCAGTTCCCCAGCCCCACCTCCCCCAAGAAGATGGAGTGATTATATTCCTCCCTTTTATTCTACAATACTGTATTCAGATCTTTGACTGAACACGAATTTGAAACTTCATTCACACTCTGCTGATCACTTCTTTTAACAGCTCACATTGAAAGGTAACTGGTTTGGTGGGAGGAGGGTGAGAAATACAATTTTTAAAATATAATAAAATTATTCTATCAGATAACAGGACAAGATCAAATTCCTAATTTGCCAGATGTTCATGGCATTTATTTAGTGTATTCATTTTACATACCATATACCAAACAGCAGTGAAACCTTTGTATGCATCTAAGCACAAGTGCACTGTAAGCATTAGTCAGAAAAGCATTATCCCCATGCAATAACATAAGAAAGAAAAGTTATGGCAAAAAAGAATTTAGAAAATACAGAAAACAATTAAGACTTTAAAAAGAAGCTGTTCTTTCTGCACTGGCACAGCTCTGGTGTTCATTTTTAGCACTGTTGTATCAAAATTATTCTGATACTCAACAAAAACTGAAAACAAAAACTGAAAAATATTATGATGATCACTCTTTTTCCCACCCACTAAAGCCAAGCAAGCTAAAAATAGCTGTAGAACTGTAGAACTACAAGACTGAACAGCATTAGAAGAACAGCATTTTCATTTCAAATGTGTTATACCACAAGAGACTACAATAATGGCATGTGTGAAAACCCAACTGCACTGCAGACTGCCAGCCACGAGAATCATTTGGTAACTCAAAGAAAATAGAAACATATTGATGGACTAGGTTTCACCCAAGTTCCTGTGTCCAGTTTTTCCTATTCCCTGGTCTAAACCTTCTAAGTCAGGTGCCAATCAGGAAACAAAGGCATGTTGATGGAGTTTAGACCCTCTGAATGTGGTCTTTTAATGTGTAAAAGAACAGTAAGATAAAGATAGACTGTGCCAGGGAGACAAGAACTGCTCAGCCTACATTTGCTCCTCCGTAAGAAATCTCTGCAGTTTTCCTCCTACGAATTACAGGTGTTACTTGGAAAGTTTTGGAGCTTGGATATGCTGACTTACCTACAGCATCTGACAACCCGTAGACCTTCTGA
Source organism: Dendrocincla tyrannina (assembly GCA_035047865.1). NCBI lineage: Eukaryota > Metazoa > Chordata > Aves > Passeriformes > Dendrocolaptidae > Dendrocincla > Dendrocincla tyrannina. The sequence continues at coordinate 4,587,729 of JAWWMP010000028.1, forward strand.
CCATACGCATCTGTTTTGTCCCAGATAAATGTGTAGGCCAAGTTGGGAGATGCCTGAAATGATTTTTGAAACAAATGCCCTTCAACTGCCACCATCAAATGAACTTTGATTAGATTCAGAGGCACCAGTGTCTGAGTCATGATGATCTTCAGTAAGGATTTGTATCCAGCAGTACGGGAGCTCAGGTAGCTGAGCTTTATACGAGAGCCGGGGATCTCAATTTCTTCATGAAGAACCTGGATGGGGAAAAGATCAAACATTTCACATTAGTGATATTTTTTAATATTGCCTTGCATATTCCTATGAACTTATGACTTTCTAGTACTGGGAATGGCTATCCTCAAACCAGTGCAGTGACACAGTTCAGCTGACATTTCTGACAAAGAATTATTTGGTGTCTGGGTGCACACTCTTTTTAAGAGTCCACTGCTGGCAAAAGCGCAAATAAGTAGAAGTATTTTTACTGCAAGTTATATGCAAGAGAAACATAAGAAACACAGCCACAGGAACTTGCAACTTCCACTAACAGTATAAAGACTAACTGAACACAGTGAAACAACAGTACCAGGAGTTTTCCTTTGTCCTCAGGAACAAACAAGGAAACAGTCTGTGGTTAGCACCACATGCCAAGCCTTTGCAAAACTCCCTTGAAGCACCTAAGCCGTCAACTGACATTCAGAGATACACTTGATATATTGTATGATAATGGGACAATGAAAGGCAGTCCAAGACAAATGTGTCTGGGTGACATAAAGCTGGGATATCTCCTGCAGCCCTCCTTAGAAAACCTGGTACCTGTCAGAACAAATGCAGCTCTACAGCTGCCTTTGGTGCAGCAATTGCAGGGACAAGGTGACTGTGTGCTCAGGTCAGCTCTAGCATCTGAGCACTGATTTCTGTATCCTTGTCACTCCCACTGTCCTCACCTGGGTTTCTGGCACGATGGGATTCCGGCTGGGAGCATCACTGAAGAAAGTGGAAAGTGGCGAGGAAATGATGACTGGGTCGGGACGGACAAAACCACTGAGATCACAGCTGGGAATGGAGTTCTCCTCTGTCTTCATCACAAGGGTGTCCATGGCATAGAAGCTATTCCACGGCAGCCACACTGTCCTTTCCTGGCTCATAAATGGGGCCCGTTCAAAGTGCAAGGTTAGAGATGCTCCACCATTTGCAACCAAGTCAAACCTAGAAAAATGTGGCCTTTAGAAGTGGCAAGACTGAATAATTCCAGCAATAGCACTCCTGGCTAGTGACAGGGAGGTATATCTACAGCAACGGGTGTATGCCTGGTTTAGGCTGGGATGAAGTTAATTTTCTCCCTAGTAGCTGCCATAGCGCTGAGTTTTGGACTCAGGGTGAGCATAATATTGATAACATGGGGATGGTTTTGTTATTGCAGAGCAGTGCTTACACAGAGTCAGGGACCTTCCTCCTCCTCACCCCACCCCACCAGAGAGCAGAATGGGGATGCACAAGATGCCGAGAGGGGACACAGCTGGGACAGCCCCCACAAGTGACCCCAGGGATATCCCAGACCACACAGTGCCATGCTCAGTATATAAACTAGGGGGGAAGCTGCTCCAGATCTGGCTGGGCATTTCTTTCTCTTTTTGTTCTCTTCCTTTTCATTACAATTTATTATAATTATTACTTTATTTCAGTTATTAAACTGTTTTTATCTCAACCCATGAGTTTTCTTACTTTTACCCTTCTGATTCTCTCCCCATCCCACCAGAGGTGGGGAGAGCAAAAGGACCACGATTATGTTTTAAATGTCATGCTTTGAATGATCAATAATGGGATGGGAACCTCTGGCAACTAAAAGGCAAAAACCAGCCAAGACAAGCAATGATTTGAAAGTCACCTGGACAAACTTAATTCTGATATATTATAAAATCTGCATGAAATAATTTAAAAAACGCCCAACGAACCCAGCACATTTATCATTACAAGCCACCTTTATATGGAACCAGCAGAGAAGCCACATTAAGTCTGAGCTGGACACTGAATTATCCCTTTCCTAAAAGATCCTGTCCATCAGGCACAGAATGGGACAAGTGGCAGTAAGAAAATGGTAATGCAAAGTGTTCTACAAGTAAGAATTCCAGTCCCCAGGATAACTGATCTAGCACTTGTCAGAGCTATTAGATGTTTACTCCCAACCCCCTACACAATCACAGCAGTGAAGTGGAGCTGCACAGGCATTTGAAATCTGGCCTGAGTAAAATGCTTCCAGGTTGTTCTTACAACACAAGTAGGTATCAGTTGTTCCATGTAAATGCTGGCAATGGAACAAATGACTCAATGACTTCAACAATCTATTCAGGTTTAAATACAGTGCAGCTCACCATTTAGTGCAGTATTAAACCCCTGAAATCAAAATGACACTTCGATTATAACAGACTAATATTCTGGGAAATGTGGCACTTGAATACTCCCTATAGTTAGTTGACTTACATTCATTATTTCAATTCAATTGTTCGTATGCACGATCAAGATAAAATGGCAAATGTTTACAATGCCTGTGTCAGATACACTGTTTTAGGTACCACAGCCAGGAAACCTGACAAACCATGACACGTTGACTTTTGTTTATCTGAATTTGTGTGTATTTCAAATAAGCTGATACAAGGGGGAAAAGAAGCACTTCTTTGCACAGCAGGAAATTGTCTAAATATATTCAATTAGAACCTTTTGATTACATTCTACCCTGAAGAAACTCAAAAGAGAGTGGATCTTCAAAAGGAAAGAGAGGCAGAAGGGAACTTTTAACAAAATATACTATTCTATAATGATACTTTTTTTTTTCCTAGAAGTGTTAGCCTGCATTGCATTTTAAAATAAAACATTTCTTGTCTCAGCTGGATACTGCTGTAGTCCACAAATGTTTTCATAGATACAGAGCAATTCATTTGAAAGGAGCCTGCCTGCTAACACGTCATTGCCAGAAGTCAGCCTGTCTGTATTTACACGCTGTTAGTATTCAAAATGCCATGTGAAAAATTACTTTTGTGTTTACTTAATAGCTCTTTGCCCTGGGAAGAAGGCAGTGCCTGGTACCACATGGTTCCATTAGATCACACCATCTGTTAATCAGCAGAGACAGCACATATGAAAGGGGGACTCGGAGAAGCAGGGACACTCACGTGCCATCCTGACGAGTGATGGTGTAGCCATACTTTGGATACTTGACAAACGACACGTTGACCCCAACTAGAGGAGTTCCATCTGTAGTCACCACTTGGCCTCTTATGAGAGACACAAGACTGAAAAAGAAGGAGAATTAAAGGTATTCATTACAAAAGGAAAGTTATGCTGTTTGTAAACGGAGCAGTGGAGCTCTTGTGCCTCATTCACTCCAAACCCCGTTTCCTCCACAGATTTTTCGAATCCTGAAGAACCACAATATTGCCCAGCTCCCTCTGTACACCTAAACCAAGAAACTGTTAATCTACCAGTGAGATGTGTACACAGAATGGGAATTAGTGCTTTCCTTGTCTAACGAGGCTTTGCAGAGTAGAAAGCTCCCTTAACACTCAGGCAGGCCAGAGCTGTGACCCTGCAGTCCCACTGGAGCCCCAAACCCACCCTGGCGACAATAACACGTCTGTGGGTGCCTAACACACTTGAACACATGGGGCAATGCCCTATCTTCTTTCATACAACCAACTCCCCAAGTTAGGGCTTACATTGCCTTGTCTTAGGAAATGAGTCCACGTTTGTACACTGCATTCAGGGCTGATTTAGAGCCCTCGCTTTGCATTTTGCCAGCAGGAGGAAGGATTTGGGTTTAGGGCCAGATTTATGCACAGGCAAAACAAAGAGTTTCCATAGCCAGCAGGATAATCAGCTTTGCTCAGCCTAAGGGAGATGAAGATGAGCTATTCCTCCAAGAGGCACAGGCAGTTTTTTCTCTTTGGAGAGTGCTTTTTAAGTGCACAGCAGGCAGAAAGTGCTGCTGCTCCCAGCTGGAGAGGAGTCTCCAGCCCCTGGCTCCTTTCCCTGCCACGTTCCCTCCACCCTGAGAGAAGCAGATCAGTGGGGGTGGGAGCTGCTTGGTACGAGGGAGATGGAAAAGGAAAAGCTCCTTGTAGATGGTTCCCATTTCTACACTGGAAATGGGAAAACAGGACAAGGAGACCTGGGAAACAGGGAGAGAGTTAAGTCCTCTTAATGCATAATCTTGGGGATGGCAAACCCACATTTTCCTGCCTGTATTATACTGGCTATTTAACAACTATTTCCTTGGATTCCAAACAAGGTATAATATTTTCTTCAATATTACACAAAATAAACTAATTAATGAAAATGAACCGTTTCTGTTATTTTTGTTTGGAACTTTCAACTGCTTCTTGACCCTTCAGGTCAAATTTCAATTTTCAAAATAACACTTCATATCAGAATATGGAATTTAATAGAAACTGATACTTGCTACGAAAATCTACTTGGAAACACACTGGACCAAGAGAATTGTCTTGGCATTATTCATTTTGCTTGAATTATTTTATGATACAAACACACAGAAATAGTTGCAGGAAGAAAGTCACTCAAGCTTCTCTAGGGGAACTGTGCAGAGAGGAGATTTAGAAAGATATCATCATATGGCAGGAGGAAAAGAATAATGGCCATGCCATAATTTTTTCTACCTTCAATTTTAATACTTCAGGAAATAATTTGAAGAAAAATATATTTCGGTCAATAATCTTCCTTTTTATTTCTAAATTGTTAAAATCAAGAACACAATGGATATCAAGATAAGCTAAAATGTAGATAAAATCTGGATTTGTGAGCAATATTTTGACTAACAGTCACACATAGTACAACCTTTCTTTGGAAATCTTTTAGAAGTGTGACTTAAAATTAAGCTGATAGATTAAGTCCTTTTCCTTATTTTTTTATAACAATTAATTTAAATGTGCAAAACCACAATATGTAAAAATGCATAGCTATTTTTTTTTCTGAAAACTTCATCTCGTTTCTGCGCAGAAATGATTAGTGCGATTAAAATACTTTTGCAACCAATAAATGTTATTTATTGCTGAGGCAGGGTAGGGAATAACTTTTTTTTCTAATATTAAGACTGGAAAAAAAATAATAACCACTATTTTATCCCTCTTTTTCATGTCTTTCAATGGACTGAGAGTCTGAGCTAAGCAAACAGAGCCAGGATCTTTCAGGGGAGCTACTCCTTGGGACTGTGGCAGCTTCAGTATGTGTAAAACTTGCCTTTCTGACCCTTTGGCACTTTGAACCAGTCAAAAACCTTAGTTTTAAAACTTACATTTTGACACTATACATTCGTTTGCCTAAAATTGGTCCCCAAAATAACAGCTGAGCTGTAGAATTACCAAAAGCACCTTCACAACTTAGAGGCTAAGGCCAATTTTAACATCATTAATATGCCATTTGCAAAGATGTGCTAAAACCTGCAGTGTACTTCAGAGGAATAAAACAGAACTAAGACTCCTGTCATCAGGAACCCTAGAAAACATATTTTAAAAAAAAAAAAATCTGTATGAGATGAAATGAGATTTTTTTCCCAGGAGCCTCAGGATTGAACTGGCACCTCCTGCTTAGCCTAAAGCTCCAGTTCACGGAACCATGGAATTGTTTGGGATTGAAGGGACCCTAAAGATTATCCTGTCCCACCCCCTGCCATGGGCAGGGACACCTTCCACTAGCCCAGGGTGCTCCGAGCCCCGTCCAACCTGGCCTTGGACACTCCCAGGGATCAAGGGGCAGCCACAGCTTCTCTGGGCACCCTGTGCCAGGGCCTGCCCACCCTCCCAGGGAAGGATTTCTTCCTAATACC
>JAWWMP010000028.1:4593643-4794339 GCA_035047865.1 Dendrocincla tyrannina
TCTCCAGCAGCTCCATGTCCTGGCTGTGCTGGCCCCAGGGCTGGAGGCAGCTCTGCAGGTGGGGTCTCACCTGGGGGGGCAGAGGGGACAATCCCCCCTGTCCTGCTGCCCAGGGCACAGGAGGGTTCTGGGCTGGGCCAGGTCCAGCCTCTCCCCCAGCAGCCCCCCCAGGTCCTTCTCCCAGGGCTGCTCCATCTGCTCATCCCCAGCCTGGATTGACCCCAGGGTGCCCCGACCCAGCTGCAGCACCAGCACTTGGGCTTGTTAAACCTCCTGAGATTCCACTTCTCAAGCTTGTCCAGGTCCCTCTGGATGGAATCCCATCCTTCAGGTGTGTCACTGCACCATTTCTGCTGTCAACAGCCTAGTTCTTCGGCTGTTTTGAAGACTCCAAGCCATATCTATGTTTAAACAGCTTATTTCTAATACAAATCCTGATACTCCTTGGGTGGCACAAGAAGGTCTGCATAGCACTACAGCCACGTAGAAATTTGAAATTATAATCACCTGCTTCTGGAAAACACTTGAAGGCCCAGGAATGAAGCGTAAGATCAAGTTAATAATAACACATGGGATACAGACACAGGGAAAACACTAATTTTCCTTCCAGACAGCTTAAGAAGGCAATGGCTCGAGCACTGGTCAGCATCCAGGACACAGCAGGGAACTTCTGGCTACTCTTTGCTTGAGGAAATCTTGCTGGTGGAAACTCACATAGAGCAGAATGTACCAACCAGCCTGTGGACTATTTACTTTTTATGCTGCAGTCTGGGTTCCTTTTTGAACGAATTATTCAGCCTCATGAATTAGTAAGCTTCTCTCTTGTCTTGTTTTCCTTTTCATGCAACACTGCAGAAAATGGCAAGAATTTCTCCATTTTAATTTCAGAGAGCTGATAAAAAAGATCACAGCAAATATAGGTGAAAAGAGAACAATATTTTTTTCTCTTTTTTTCCAAACAATTCCATGTGTGTATGCATGGAGTATTTTATAGACTAGCATAAAATCTATCCTCTACAGAGTAGGATCCAGTAGGGATTTCCTGATGGAATATGGAAATGAGTGTGCTGTTGGAGCAGTGCAGGAATCAGTACAATGGGCACCTGCCTGGTGTATCCAGAAACATCATGATCCTCTTTTTACAGACAGATATTCAGGGACCTGCTCTACATCACCCACTAAGCCTGGAGTGGGATCCCGACTGAGAAAAGTTTCCTGTAGTGAAGTCCAATCTTTTGGGTGTTATCTCAAATGAAATTCTTTCTTCAGTTTTAACTGTGGTGATATGAACATAATTAACACATTCATCAATTTCTTAGCATCTTTCCATGGACACCTATTTAAATAATATTGATAAGATTGATACAAGTAAAATGGCCTCATATAAGGAATAAATAACAAAACTCCCTAAGGTTAACGTATCTTTAAAATGAGTTGAAATGTTATTTCACTATTGAAACTTTTGTTAATGGCACTAAACAAAATGAGGTCTCTTCACTGGAAACTCGTTTGCATTTTCCCTTGTTCTAGGCTGCAGTCTTCATAAAATGCAAACCCCAGGAAACTCCTACTCAGCGGAAGGAACTTTCTCCTAGGGGTTGCCAATATGTTAAAATGCGAATAAAACTCAGTGTTACAACATAAAGGCCACATCACAAACCACAACCGAGCGTGATCGGTGCAAACACAGGAAGCACCCGAAATCAGCATCTCCCGTTCAAACCTGACTACAATCAGCGGGAGGAATTTCCCCACAAAACTCAAGTGCACAGATCCAGGTAGCATTCCGTTTAGAGCTGCTGCCTACCTGCTGTTGAAGGGGTTTTCTCCCGGGATGATGTGAGTGCTGTCCTTCCCCACGAGGAGCTTGATGCGATCGTAGAATGACTTCACCGCTGGTGCCCCAGCGTGGCTCTGCTGGATGATGTCAAGGGGGTCCCGCGAGCCCCGGCACAGCAGGCTGTTCTGGCAGGTGGCCTGCAGGCAGCAGTCGGGGTCCAGGCAGTCCACCAAGCCATCTGAAAGGCAACAAGGCTCACATTCAGCCAGCTGCATTGAGCAATAACATCCCATGGAAATCCTGAGGCACTGGGAAAAACTGCTGAAGTTCCTCTTCATGGCATCTCCATGCCCTAAAACGGGTAACTGAGCCAAGGATGAGACGAGGATGAGGTGTTGGAGCACGCTGCTTAAGCACCACTGCAATGAATGCATCACAGAATCACAGAATGGGCTGACTTAGAAGGGACACACAAGGATCCTCGAGTCTGACCCTTAGCCCTGCCCAGGACCATCCCCAAGAGTCAGCAGCGTTAGATGAGCATCAACCCCAAAGAAATCTGCTAAAGGTTGAAATTAGGAAAAAGGAAGGGGAAGAAAGAAAGGATTTTTTTGTTTAGGTTATTTGCTTGGGTTTGGTTTTGCTTGGGTTTTTTGTTTGTTTGTTTTTTTGTTTGGTTGGTTTGTTGGGGTTTTGTTTGTTTGGAGTTTTTCTTGTTTGGGGTTTCGCTTTTTTGAGGGGGGGATGCTGTTTGAGGTTTTTTTTTGTTTGTCTTGAGAGTCATTCTGTTTCGTTTCCTTTGGTCAGTTTGGGAGCTGAGAGGAGATGGGTGTGGCAGAGTAAGTTATCATTACCTAAGTAAAATAAAAATTAAATTGTAGCCCTTTTGGAAATTCACAGGGAGGTGCTGCTGGAACTCCCACCTCACACAGATATCTTACTCAGAACTCGTGTGCACGCTTAGATAAGGAAGGATCAGTCACAAAGTTGGGGGGACCAGTCATTATCTTACATATTAGGTTGTCCATCAAGAATATTTCTTAAGATGTATTTTTAAGAAAACCCAGAATTTTAACACCAGAAATTCAAATGGAATCAATGGGAATATCGATGTGCATACTTCGATAAATAACAATTGACTACATATTTTTAGCACAGAGAGTGCCAGCATTCTAGCATCACCCTTTCCTTTGGTATCAGCATTAAACTGAAATATATTCTCTCAATGGAGTTCTATTGTAATTTAGACATTAATAACCATTTACTTTAAGACATTATCATCTCTAACAATTTAGAAACATTTGTTCATCTGCTCTGGCAGGAATCAGGCATTCAATCTGCCATCTATTTATGTCTGCAAAACTTCAGAGTCTCCCCAGGGTGTATAAATCTGATTTTTCAATACAAATATGGCCTGGGCATACACTGGATATCGTACAAAGTAGAGAGGATTGCAGCAGGGAGGCTGCCAGAAGTACCTTTGAGTAAGGTCATGACTCATGTATTTTCAAGATTTTCAGATGCACAACAGACCAGCACCGTGATAACTGGAAAAACAACTACAAAAGACAAAAAAAATAACCCAAAACTATAAAAACCTTTTATTTTACAATTAGCCTTGTTATTTCCAACCCACTGTGTGCGCCTGAAATGACTGTTTCTGATTTAAAACCAGAATTGCCAAGGTATGCTGGCAATGTTTCAGCCAGGCCTCTAAAGACATTTAAGTCAGACAAAGTACCTTGTTGTGAGAGCTCTGTGTTGCTTTAAGGTCAGTCGCCTATTCACATTAAGAGCTCCATTTGTCTTGAAATCCTTTCCAACGTGGCTGTAGGAATTTTCTGTTTTGCTACAGTCCATTTTCCACCCACTTTAGATAATCATTCTAAGGACATCATCAGCTTCAGGGTATAACTCAAGGCAGTTCTCCTGTTAAGCTCTCAGAACTTTTTTCTCAGCACTCTGAGTTCTTTCTGAGTTTCTAAGACCTCTAAAACTGTGAATTTAGAGCTGCCCACTGTTTGGTCCACTGAGTTCTTTTACTCAGAGGACCACCAGGCAAAAAAAAAATAAAATCCTATCAACACACCAGAAAAACCAGAGGCAAAACACAGGCTATAAATGACTCCCCTCTACATTTACATGTTCAAGCTGCATCGTATTTCTGCTATACCTGTTATTCGAGGTGAGCATAAGTCAGGCCTGTAATGACCTCATCATGCAGCAGATTATGGGATGCTGTAACCAAGCACTTCTGATGACACCATGAACTTTGAATGGGCATATCAATCTCCCAGCCTGCTGTCAGTCATGCGAATCACATCTCTATGCCCGTGAGCCCCCCTGGATATCGTCTGACATTGCAATCTCCAGTAAATTACCCTGCCACTGCCAATCTCGCCGTTATCTCACAAACAATCAAGCAGGCAATCAAACTGCTCTCAATTGCCAGTTCAGGACCTGGGAGGCGAGAAACATCTCCATTCAACACCAGGGAGAAACCTGCCTGAGAGTCCTCTCATGTAAGAAGGTTTCAGTGCAGTTCTGTGAATTCAGGCTCACACACTTTCAGCTGGCTCCGACAATCTTTAGAAAAGACAGGCATAGAGCAACACCCAATCCACTTGTTTAGAGCATTAGTCCTTGTAATATATGGCTATATTCCCCTGCACTAATTTATTCCCAGATGGCAGGATCCAGGAGTTAGGATATTTTTACCTTATGAGAACTAGTTGGTTGTTGCAACAGCAGCACTGAGCTCTGGATGTGTTCAGCCAGACCCTGGGCACCGCTGCTTGCTATCAAAGGCTTAAAACACCCCTGTTCTGTTCACATTGTTCACATTCATATTTGCTGCTACTATTGACTTTGCTGCTCTGAAATCTCTGACTCTCTGCATGAAAGGATCTCTTACTGTCAGAATATATCCTGCTTCTGGTTCCTGTTTGCCTAATTTGCTACCCAGACTGTTATCACAGAACGGCTGAGATTGGCAAGGACCTCTGGAGGTCATCTGGTCTGACCCCCCCTGCTCAGACAAGGCTACCAGAAGCCAATTGCTCAGAAAGCTTTTGAATATCTCCAAGGATGGAGATTCCCCAGCCTTGCTGGGCACTGTGCTTCAGGGCACAGCCACTGCACAAAGAGGTGCTTCCCAGCACACATTTGTGCTTGGGGTTGTTCCTCCTCAGGTGCAGGATCCTGCACTTCAGGAGGCCTCTATCAATCCATTTCTACAGCCAGATTCTACTGTTGCATATGAAGCAAATTGTTACAAAACCACTTATTTGCATTAGACTCAGTTGATTAAAACAAGGGCTTGAAAAAAATGTACCTTCTCTAAGAGAAAACTCTGCCATTAGCATGAATTTTAATTAGAGTTCAGTACTTTGGTTTTTTATATATATTTCAGAGCTTGTCATCTTCCAGATTTCCTGAGGTATGCTGAATTATTTATGTGGTTAATTCAATGACAAACCCCTCACCATTTGCATGACCAAAATATTGCTGCTTTTCATGGCATACACATCTGAGTCTAAAGTTAGAGTTAGCAGCTCTCTGAAATTCTGCATGCTAAAGGGAAGAGACTGCAGAGGGAGCTAAGATGGTGCTGAACCTTCTCCAACAATCTCAGACCAAAAGAAGTCCTGACTTGGCTTTAAAGGAGAAGAAGGAAATAGGAAATTTTGATCCGATTTAAACTGGCAGCACAGGATTAACTCTCCATTTCTGCTCCTGGTTCTTCTGAATTCCCAAACAGTTTCAGAAACAAAGCATGTGACACAGTATTCCTCTTGAAGACTGTACTTCTGCTAATGGATACACCCATTTCTGGACTTTCCACAAGCTTCTCAGTAGACTTCACTATACAAAGAGAAAACTTTCAAGTATTACATGTAAGCAGAGTCGCCTACCTGTGCATGCCATAGTTGAGAGGACTTTATCATTGTGCTCCTCTGGACCATCATTGCAAGGACTCAAAAGATCTCAGTAGGAATAGTGACATATTTTGCTGCTAACGTATTTAGAACCTCTCAGCATCAGTTTTTCTTCACTGCTGGATATCCATCTCACCAAGTCCAGGTGACTGGATTCCAGAACTGTGCTACACCTTTCTGCAGAAGGTTGATGCTTGGGCTGTTGGGGTTTTGTTAAACCTCTATGAGTAAATAATATTTAGTCTCCACACTTCCAGTACTTGCAGGATGTTCTTCAGGTTCAATTCATGATGCCCATTAGAACGAGTGAACTTTGACTTGACATCCAGCTGCTTGAGAAAATGCTTTCTGTACCCAGCAGGGGACAATTCTGTTGCCAACTCAAAATTCCTGAGCCCATGCTCAGCAGAGGGCATCCTTACACTTCACTAGCTGCAGGAACTGGGGACTTTCAGCACCTAATTCCTGGAAATTTTTCTTTTTCCAATAAACATTTTAGACTGATGATTAAAATGGAGGTGGGGAAGAGGGGGGAACAGCAGCTACTACGAACCCTGAGGGCAAGAGGGTCTTTGATCACTCTAAGGGCAAATTAGTTAATTTATCATGATCCGATTTTAATTATGTGCAGTATTAATATACCCAAGGTGAAAGAATTAGAGATGCTCTATCAGATTATCAAAAGAGTAGGCCTTCTCTCTACCAACACAGAAATATTTTAATTGAGCTCTAAAATTGCATGCAGAACTGCCTCCACAGGCAGGCTATGCCACAGCCCAGCATATCTTATTACCAGGCAGTTTTATCTAATATTTAACCCAAATTTTCACATTTTGTAGCCTGATCTAATTACTGCCAGCTATACTGGCATATATAATTCAAAATAATTCCTCAGAAGTTCCTGGTGCTAACAAGAAAGGAAATGCTTCTATTCCTGATCCAGCCCTGCTTCCTCAAATAGCCAAACTGGAAACACTCTGCAAACTGTCAGCACATCCATTACACCACTGAGAGCACAACTGAGTGTTCCTGTGACCAAAGCTGCCTTTCAGGAAAAGCTGGATTGTAACTCCCCAACTGTGGTGAAGTAGAATTAACATGGATTCTGTGTGTGCCTCCAAAAACTGCCCAGTGAGGTTTCAAGGCACTCTGGAACATGAAAGCGGCCAAGCACCAGCCCCACTTCCCCTGCCCGCTCAGGATGCTGCTCTGGCAGCCAGGAACATCCTCATTCCTGAGAGCACCAGCTGCAAGAACCTCCTGCAGGTGGAGCTCCAGCTTGGAGGCCCCTGAGAACCTGTGAACACCAGTGGGTTAGCGATGCTCCAACTCCAAACCACACCTTGCTCAGAGCAAAGCTGACCCAGACGGCTCCAAGAGGAGAACAACCTTACAAAGAATAGTTTGTTCAGCTCCAGCGTACACAGAGGTGCCTTTGTAAAGCATGGAATTTGCAGTCACTGGATTTCTGGCTTTCTCTTCCTCCAGGGGCTGTAGGAGCACGTTCCTGCAGTACCACATCCCGTGAGGGGCAGCGGGAGGATAAGCTGGCTAATGTGAGGAAAGGAGATTAGAGGCTGACACGAAGTTTGAGCAGAGTCACACACGGGCACACTCATTAGCTCTTGTCAAACGTACATGATGTCTACTTTTGATACAGATTTTATACCCCAGCCCACAGGATTCGCTCTGGCCCCCACCCACAGCAGATTTCAACTGCTGATTGCATGTAATGTTCTAAAACTGACTATTGTACAGGCTCTGGGAAGGTATTTGCTGTGCCAAGAGTATTCTGGGTATTTATATTGAGAACTTCATAAAATCTTTTGTCTGTGCTGAATTAGAGACCCCCGCTGAGGCAATGCTTGTTGAGGCAAGCTAAATTACATGATTTGCTTTTGTGCTGTGAAATACTTGTATTATCTTAAATGTCACGAGCCTGATGCAGTATCAAGTCAAAGGATTTGTAATTTTCTAAAAGCAATTTTTTTCTAAATGTTTATTGCAGGAAGACACTTCTCTTTTCCTTCTATTTTCCTTCTGTCTAATTTCGGAGATGAGTTTTCTAAGACAACTCAAATAAACAGCCTTTCAATCAGTCAAGTGCACTGTCCTGACAGTGAACTTCTCTAGAAATGTATTTCGCTCATGAATTGAAGAGATTTCATACTGGAGACTTTCTCTCATTCATTATCTTTAATGTATTGTGCCAAACAGGATTACCACCAACTGTACTTCATGGTGGGGTTACAGCTATAAAGTAACAAACCAAAGGGCAAAATGTGCCTTCTGTGAGATGCACATCTCTCTTTGGAAAGCCAAGAGGAAAATAAATTAAAATGTATTTTAAAAGGAATGTTCCACTTTGCATAACAAATAAGAAATTCCTCATTCTATTTAGCTTAGTATTCTATACTGCTATGGGCTGCTTCCCTTCCTTCCCCTCCTAATTTTAGTCTAGATAATTACATTTTGAGGAGAAATGTGAGCTGGGAAGGACATAAGCATGATTGCATTTCAGCTATTTTTTTTCCTTTCTTTTTTAACCTGCCTGCACCTATCCTCTCCATCCTGATCAAATCTGAAACAAACCAATTTAGCACAATTTTGGTCATTTTATGTTTGCTTGTTTGTTATTTTTTTCTCTGAGATTACATAACTTTCCTGTCTTGCTAATAAAAAAGTATAAAAATGAGTCCTTTTGAAAGGATGCAAAAAGTGGGAGAAGAGAGAAAAGGAAAAGGCCAGAAAAAGCAACCCCAGTGAGCAATAGAGGCTCCTGATAAGGCTGTTCCTGCAGAGGCCGAGGTTCTTAAATATCTCTCCCAAATTATCCCGAGATGCTCAGCACAAAGACCCCTCAATATAATGAGGAATGAGCTGCATCCAACATCTAGTAAAACTATTCTTTAGAAAAGACATGAATTTAGCTTGTCTACTGTACCTGGAGGCACTGTAAGGTCTAAGAGGAAATCTACTTAAACATACACAATTTAAGGAGACTGTTTGGAGATACTAAAAACATTTTTCAATTTAGGAACAAGTAAATTATGATAAAACAAGTTATTGCAGAAAGATGGGCACCAAGAGCCACTGTAGTGATTTCTTTATGCAATATGTCAAAAGAAGTAAGAACTCAGAAAGTAACACACCTTCTCCCATTCCTCAAAATACCATCTAAAAAGCCCTAATTTCCTAAAATAAATCCACTGTGAATTAAATGGGTTGTATGTGTCTGTTGGGGGGATTATATATTGTAATCACAATTATAGGTCTTAAAACAAAGCTATTTCTAATCCCTCCAAAAGATGCTTAATAACGATTAGATTACTGAGGGACTGATTAAGGAGATATATTGGCTTTAGCAGTGGCCACAGTGAGTAAATTATGTAGTCTAAATATGGTTCAGAAAACAGAAGCACTTCCCAGTTTAAAGAGATCTTAGAAGTGAGCCAATGCCAGAATCCCCTTCCTTTTCAGTCAGGCTGTCCCAAACAGATAAATAAGAGCCTTTCAAGGTTTTTCAGCAAAGTAACCTATGAACCATAGTAACTATGAACAGGTTCATAAAGAATCACAGATTCACAGAATGGTTTGGGTTGGAAGGGACCTTCAAGATCATCTCCTTCTACGCCCTGCCATGGGCAGGGACACCTTCCTCTAGCCCAGGTTGCTCCAAGCCCCGTCCAACCTGGCCGTGGACACTTCCAGGATGAAGACCTAGTTAAGCCCAGATCTCAATTTGACCTGTGATGGTCAAGACAAATGCAGGTGAATGTCCCAGTGCTACCTGGGATCATACCCAGCTCCACCTGCACAGCCCTAGGGGGAGAAAACAGCTTTGGACACCTCTCCTCTCTGCCCTGGAATCACACTTTGCTTATGTGGGTAAATCCACACTGACATCTCCTTTAAAATGAAGATTTGTAAGTCTCAACAAGACAGGGGCACATCTGCCTCTTCTAGGAATAAACAAACCTAAGGGGCATTAATCTAAAATAGAACGAAAATATTAAGTATAACCTTGCATTTCTCTTTTTTTGAACTACAGTATGGAGTTTGCATTGTGGCAGATAATAGGACAAAGCAGGAAAAATGGGAATCCCTCTGGAGTCAGTGGCAATGCTCTTCTTGACATCCATGAAATGAAGACTTGGCCCAAGGCCTTTGAATCTGATTGTGAGGTACAATTACAATAAGAATGGCTGAACAGGGAAAGAGCTCCAAAATATGTTAAATTTGCTGCCACATGGGGAAGAATGAAAGGCAGAAAATGAAATTCCCTTTCAGGGACACGCCGAAGGAACTGTACTTGAACAACATGCATAGATGGACAGAAAGGAAGGAGGTTCAGCTGTCCAAAGAAGGACCTCATGTGGGCAAAAAAATTTGTATTTTTAGCTACCCTACTGCCTCTCAAAAGAACAGCTTGTGTCTTCAGTACTACCCCACAACTGCCTGCCTATGTCAACAGAGTAATGTCGCCAATGGAGCAGCAAATGAGTTCAACAATTTGCTGCAAATAAACTCAGTTGAGTTTCAAATGAAAAGAGTGACTGGGAGGAGAGGCAATTTCTTTAACTTCCAATAATCTTGCATTTTATGTGAAACTTGGGGTTCTGGTAACTAGTTGGATCTTTAACATTGATTCCCACGGTACAGTTTTCAGCTTCGCCTAATGAGAAAACTTAATTTTATCTGTTCCTTTATACACAGAGTCACAATTACACAAAGGTGCAGCCTGAAGCACAGAGCGCACATTCCTCCCAACCCCTCCATTCCTGCACGCTGCCCTGCAAGCACACAGGTCACAGGACACGTTCCTGGCCAGCTGTGTAGTGATCCAGACACATAAGGAGCAGCAGAGCTCAGGCAAAGGCAGAACTGCTCTCTCAGACATTAAGTGATGAACACTGCATTCAGTTTTGAGTTTTGTTGTAGCTCTTGTGACAGTCTGACAAACTGGTGGTGATGACAGTGACTGTCCTCACAGCACGGACTGGAAAGGGCCACATGATGTCCCAAAGAAATCTGAAACTCAAACCAGAATCAAGCAAACTGCAACAGCAAAAATCACCAGGGCACGGGAGAGACTGAAGAGCTCTGCAGTGCCACAGCATGGCAAAATCTAAGTGTCTCTGGTTTTTCAGGTATGCCTGGCAGGTATGTGGAGAAAGAGCAGCTGAACAGGTGTTGAGCAGCACCTGAGCTCCCCCGTAAAAGCACTCTATAGGGCATAATAAGGATGAGACTATGAGAGAGCAGCAATGATTGTTGCATTAAAGTGCTGAGCTCAGGGTCAGAAGACAAGAGATTCATTTCCGCCTCTATCATAAAATCCCCAAGTGGATGTGTGTGGGTCAAATGGACTTCTCAGGTTGCTTGGACCTTGGAACAAGCATAAATTTTCAATCTATTTACACTCACAAGAAGTGACATGCAGTAACCTCTCCAGTCTCTGGAAAAAAATTACTTCAACCTGCAAGCATTGAGAACATCTGAAATGTTCTCCCCATAATCTTTCCAGCTTTCAGCCTGACCAGCCTGTTTTCTTTCAGGTGCTTTACTATGGTAAAACATAAACCATGCACCTTGCACGGTAATGGAATATGTGATTTTATGTTAATCGTTAATATATAATATTAGAATATGCCATACCACAGACATCTATGTGTTCTTTGCTTTCAATGAACTCCTATTTACCTTCTGTGAACTAACTTTTAGAAATCTGCAATTTTACATTAGGATGAAAAGCTGAATGGTCTCATTGGTCATTTTTCCCCTTTGCCTGTTACACAAGTGCAGAATAATTCCTAGATAGATAGATAAATGAACCTCTTATTCCAGTATTTCTAATAACATTTCCCAAACTCATTCCTTTCTTTGAGGAAATTCTAATGATACATCCATTTTCAAACTGTCTTTTATAATCTTCAAAGCCTGTAACAACTGCAAACCCAAGCAGTTTACCTTTTGGTTTCTTACACTGCACATTAACACATGGTGGGGTTTTTTGTATATTTAAATGCTAACTAATTTAATTTGACAGTTAGATTCTACTCTTTACAATTCAGTAACAGCTATAAATCAAGTTCTAGTTCTCTGAAATTGAATCAGCTTTAGCACCTCTGAAGTACTTCCATAAGCCCTGATCATGTGAAGCCAAGGAACTAATAGAGGATTTACGTATTAATACTAGTGGATAATACTCAGATGTGGTTAATATCATCTAATCAAAACCAAAACCACCTGTTTCTCAGTTTGGGACTCACAATTTCTAAACCCTGAAATCTTATATACAATTAAAGCACTCATCTTGATGACCATTTTACCCTAGAAGAAGGCATTCAAAGCAGCCAAATGTTTCTTTGCAGTTTTAGGAAATACATTTATAAAATGTTTATTAATCAGCAAACAACAGATGTGCTCTTTAGATTCATTACTGGCCAAAGAAAAGGAATCTCAAGGAAGAAAGCTGTGTCTGATGTTTGTCTTTTAATGGAGAGCAGGAGCACATGAGAAAGAACGTATGTGACTTGCTAAGGACATTGTATTGAAAGGAATAAGAAAGTTGCTTCAAATGAAGGAGTAAATCAGGTAATCTCGTTTAAATGGCACAACTTCTCACAACTGCTTTCAGGACAGGGCAGCCTAATACACCAAGGCAGGCTCTACAGCACTAGATAAATTAAAGCCACCTTTGAAGGGAAACACAGGACACATTCTATATTTAATGGGGCCTGATAAAGAGGAGGGGGAATCAAACAGGGATGTCAGACCATACACACCTGCTCAGCCCTTCAAAGTGTGGCACATGAACTGTGCGATGTGACAGCAAGTGACAGCAAGTGACAGCCCCAGACACAAGCTGTGCACAGGAGAGCAGGACCCTGCCCCTGGCACAGACAGGACGGGACACACCCTGCTCTGCCAGCCGCTCTGCTGTGCACACGGGCACAGGGAGCTCTCCTGCAGCTCGTGTGCCCCAGGAGCCACAGCTGGAGGGCTGGGCACGCTCCCCACCGTGGGCTGTGGGGTGGGACCGAGCATCCCACCCTCCCCAGCACGGCTGGGTGGGTCCCCACGTCTCCATCCCTCTCACCTGTCCCGAGAGAAACCCAGCCCCACCACAGGCAGCAGTGGCTCCCGGAGCAGGATATGTGCCACCCGCTGCCCTTCCCGGACCGGGCACCATCGCCAGGCTCCGCTCACCTCCCTCGTTATCCTTGCTGTCGGCACAGGCGGTTTCCATGGCGACGCTGCATCCCGGTCCCCTCCAGCCGCTCTGGCAGACGCACTGCCAGCTGTTCTGGCCCAGCGTGCACCTCCCGTTGCCATTGCACAGGTCCGGGCAGCCATCTGGGAGGACAAAGGCACAAGGTAAGCCCAGGGCACACCCACCCCGCTGCAGAATTACTGTGCAGACAAAAAGGCTCGGTCCTGCCACTGCGACACACGCTCCGGGTGAAGGAAGGGGACACCTCCCAGAAATGGGGATCCAGCTTAAGCCAAAGGGCAGGAGGAGCCCTACCTGCTGTACCACGTCTTAAGAACCCTGTAAAGGGTCCGAACTTGAGCTGATAGAAAGGACAGTCTGCTGACAGAAGATCTGTCTCCCCTGTGTACACACACAGGAGGGAGAACATCTCCTTTAACAAGCTCCTCAGTGCTCAAGGGGGTCTTTTGTACTGTGAGTTGCATCATTCTCCAGAGCTTCTCTAAACACAAAGTTTAAATAAGTAGTTTTTAAAATATTTTCCTTCACTGACAGTAATGTTAGAATACCTACTTATTTAACATTAAGTTTACTTATATTTCATGCTTCCTGAAAGACACATTAGAAGAGATATCCCCCAAAAGATGTATGTTTTGAATTGACTGGATGTGACATGACTTATTGTATAGCAAGAGCCGCATTAGGAACAAAAATATTAATTAGCTAAGCTGCTTACATGTTCTAACAAATGTCCATAGGTGATGGAATAGCTCGACTGCTTTTTCCTGGAACCAAATGAGTCTCAGGAGGCACTACTGGTACCCTACTGAATATTCATTATGAGAAAGGATAAGAAAACCAAACTGCAGCCTTGGTATATCCAACCAAATCCATCAATACCCCATCCACACAAGCACGTGCATTTGTCTACAGAGGTGACAGGAGATTTGAGGGCCCTGCAGCAGACCTCTCACAGCACCTCTTCATGGGTCTGGGCAGCAGGAGAGGACGGTGTTGCCATGTTGACGTAGGTGCTGAATCTCAAATGTTCACAAGCTCTCTCGTTTGAGTCGAAAGTACAGTCTAATGCTGCCATCCCTACAACCACTGGAGAACATGGAATAATGATCTCATTGCTGTTACTTTCGGACAGAAAATTTAACCTCAGAGCAGCTTACAAAGCTTCACACTCCTTTTGCTCTCCACCAGCAGTGATGGGTCACTGTTGGCATCAAGACATGCAGGGACCTGCTGCTGCTCTCTCAGGTCTCACCGACTGGCTGGGTTAGTCCTTCACATTTGACACTGTGCCCCCAAGCTGTGACTATTAATTAAGTACTCCACTCTTCCAGGCTTTTTAAGAGCACAAAAGGACTAATGGGCACCCTACCAGACTGTGGATACTCTTCTCATCAATTGTGAGTGAGGAAGGCAGCAGTGGGAAATACCCTGAAAACAAATAAATATGTTTTCTTTGCCTGAGCAGCACCACATCAGGCATGCAGCACTGGAGAAAGACTAAGGTGACAGTAGGTTTCCTTTGTGCCCTTTGGCCTCTGCAGGTGGCAGGGAACAGAAGAAATGGTCAAGCTAGCACAGCTTTCCCACTAGTGCTGAAAGGCTGGGGCCCTCCAGAAATCACTAATTTGGACTGCTGTGTGTTTCTATAAAAAGGAAGTTTCTATAAACCTGCTCAGAAAGCCACAGCTCTGAGTCTGTCCCTCCCTGCCCCTCCCAGCTGCCCTGGCTGCAGGCAGGTGATGGCAGAGGGCAGTTCCTGTGACCCCACACTGCTTTTCACACTTCTGCAGCAGTTTCCCTTGTATCACATTAGGTCCAAGACTATTCAGCTCATCTTACACAGAAAGCTACCAGCAGGCAGAAAGAAGTCCTATAAAGAGTATCTCAGTGCTGTTGTGTATTAAAAAAAATAGAGTGGCCCTTTCACTTAAATTCAGGGGTATTTTGCCATTACATATCCTAGCTGTAAAAAAATGTTACTTACTCTTGCAGCACAGGCAATGGATTCTCAAGACATTTATTTTACCTCTTTCATTTGTCAGGCTGTTTGAATGACCAAAACATTCGAGAGGAGGCATCACAGTGTAGGACAAGTTATTTGTTTTAAACGAAAAACAAACAGTAATTGTGAATATACACACACAGTTGGTTTGAGACCGAGACACTGAAGAGAATTTAACCACTGAAGCGGTTTGCCTTGCAGCATATGAGCAAGATGAAAACATGAACAGTAGGGAGCGAGCAAAATCCCTGAAAAGTTTGAAGTGCAGCTGGGGATTAATGGACATGACTTTGCGTTTAGCGTAAGGAGAGAAGGCAGCCCCACTGCTATAGACATGATGTTGCTAGGAAACACTATGCTACCTCTATAGAGCTTATTTAACCACAGCCTCCCAAAGACAGACTGTTTGAATAACAGAAATATCAGAAGGAAGGGAATGAACAGCAGTAGACTATACTAAGATACAAGTACTCAGACAATAATGCCTTCCTTTAAAGATCTATTAAATTAATGATGAATTAACTTCGAAACAGCTTTAAGTAATGGACAACTAACTAGGTATTTTGCATGGTTATGTATGTCTCTCTACATGCCTATGTGCATATATGGACTGTCTGTTTTTTTCCCAGTAAATATCTATATATCATTATAGTTTGATAGACCAACTGGATGACAGAGCTCCCTTATGATCTATTAAGAACAAGTCTGTATTTATGCACCGCACTGACTATTTAAATCTTTCTTCGTGTTCATGTGCACAATGACTAGCACTGCTGAACATCCTCTGCACACACAGCATTTCCACGTGGCTCATGGGCCTTGATGGCCTTCAAGGGATTTGGAGAGTTTCACTCCGTGCTCCCTCCTGGCTGCCTCATGAATTCTCTGAGTCAGGAAATCACAGAGAGAGTCAGGCAGTCACAGAGGGAAGGGCTATCAACATCTAATCTTAAGAAGCAATCCACGGTGGTATGAAGCTCTCAGTCACAGCCCTTCGTGCTAAGCAGACAGGTTGTTATTCCTGGTGTGTAGAGAAATTCTCCTCATCTTTTCCATTACAGCATGCTTAATGGAAAATGTCAAGAAGCAAGGTTAAAAAAGAAGAAAGTGCTTGTTTAAAGTGCTAGATTGACAACCTATTTATTCACAGAACAGGCAGAGTACAGGCAACAGCAGTTCAAGTGTCTCACACTTTTGTAGCTGCTGCTAAAGGTGAAACACTAATGCAGCCTCCCTTCCCTCTGCCTCCAGTTGTCTGCGGGATTGGAAATTGGGACCTTCACTACAGGTATATATGCATTAATTAAAACAGCAAGAAAGATTTCAGTAGGTTTTGCAATGTTGCATCAGGAATCTGTGATGAACATATGAGAGATCACCAGAGTCAGAATCAATATGAATAGCAAAATAACACAATGTGGACAGTGCTTGTTTTGAAAATGGGTAGTGCTGGATGTATTTACAAGAGAACACTCACAAGTTTCATCTGCTGTGAAATTATTCTGAGACCAAATTGTAAGGTGATTAATTCATTTTTGAACTCAGCAAATTAATTTCCAGTATCTAGGCAGTACATCAAAAATTCCAATCCAATTTTGGATACATTCTGCACCGAGTTCCTTTTCGCTCCACTGATACTCACGAACTCCAGGTATACAAATACACATGCCCAGCTCCCCAGACAAACAGAGATTTTCCTTTGCATAAACTTTAAAACCCAAACATTTTAAGTAAATTAAAGCATAAAGTTGGCCCAGTTAATTAGCAGTTTCAGTCAGAATCATCAGAACTCCCATTTACAGCGGAGCAAGTCATTCTGGAAAGAAGAGAGAAAGGGAAGCCAAGGAAAGAGAAGTTAGAGAAATCTTGTTATCTTTAAAGTTTTCAGACTTTGAAGGAATAGGTAGCCTCTTAGTATAATTAAAGAAAACAGAAGAATAGGAAGGATGGAGGGACAAAAGGTAAAATCTAAGTGGTATCTCATAATCACTTAGAGAAATGGATAATGTTTTCAGCCTCTACTGTTTGCATATGGAAAACCAGAAGTAAATCAAGAGGTTAGGTTTTCTGAGTCCTTGGGACCCTGCACTATCAGCCATGTATCCTCCAAACTTCTCCAAACACGATCTCCCAGCAGCAAGGGTTCCCAGCACCCCTCCCCATTTAGTGCAGCTGCAGCCTGGAATGTGATGGCAGAGTTTCTCTTTCTGCCTGACCTCATTTCACACACCCGAAGCCAAAGCCTGGCAGGCAGTGGAGTCTCTCCACTGACTTGCAGTGAGGCTGGAGCAGGTGGTGGTCCTGTGGGTGAAGAAGCCCCTGCAGCAGAGACTGTTCCACGGCACAGTGTTTTCTCGCTCATAGGATATACACGAGTGTCAAGGGGAACATTTAAACTGCATTTAAATCCTCCCCTTTCATTACAGCTGTTAACTACAGAACTGTAGCAAATAACAGCAGTCTGGGAGATGATGGTACCTCAAGAATATAGAGAAATGACATAAAAGCAGTAATGACAATAGCCCGTTTAATTTGGATTTTAGAGGTTAATCACAGTTTTCATATTTTCTGCTCATTCCTTCAGTGAGGTGCTGGTATGCCTATAGCTATCTAGCAAATAATAAATGGGGTACATAGAACGAGGCACCTAGCAACACTCAAAATTAAAATTATGCTTTTTATTTGCTATTGTTATTGTTTAATCCTTCAATCCCAAAGCCTGCAGGGCTTAGTTAAAGCCAAAGAAGGGGCATTCAAATAAAAATGACACATAGTGTGATGGGAAGCACACACAAGTTATTTTCTACAGAGCAATCCTTCAACTAAAATAAACACATGGCAAGGCAACGCAGGATGGGCCGAGTGAGAAGTGAGGCCCCTTTAAGTGAACTTGGCCAGCTGCAGAACGGGCTGGAGCCATGCAGAGCACTGTCCCAGGTCCCTGAAGCAGAATAGTGACTGACAAATTGCTAAGGATGAGCCCAGCCTTTCAGGGTCACCCAAAGCCCAGTGTCACTGCCCAAGTGCCACAGCAGCTCTGCTTGCTTTCCAGAGGGAGCTCACAGGGAGCGGGAGCTTCTCGGGGGCACTGAAATGGTTCTCACCAACATGCTCTGACTGGCTTCCTTGCTTCCTTTTTTATTTTCCTTTTTATTTTTTTTTAGAGAAAGCATTTTGTTAAAATTACCCAACACCCTAAATATTTCTTTAAGCTAGATATCAAACACATCTATTTGCAGATGAGTTGGGCAGATGAATACATGCCTGAGGTAGAACTACAGGAGGTTCCATCTACAATTTTATTTATTGAACAGGCTGAAAAAAAAAAGGCCAAAAATTAAGTTTCAAGGACCCTGAAATCCTCCACTCTTATACTTCTCATGCAGACAAACAATTATGAATTTTAAGTAAGATTCCTTAACTTGCCTGGCATATGTCCATCATAACAGAATTTCCCTCGAAATTCTATCTGCTACCTATCTCTGTAATTTCAGTCTTTCACAGGTAAAAGCAAGAACTCAGGGAACACCCAACTTTCCAAATAAAATAGAGTAATATGTGAAAAACATGTGACTGTTTAGAAGAAGAGAAGTAAAGTTCTCGCAAAGGGGAACTGCTGGTATTAAAAAGGAAGTTCCAAGAAAAGTCATTTGTACCTTTTTGAAGAAAAAGAACAATAAAAAAAGATACAGAGACACAGAGAAAAAGAGAGGAAAGCTCATGTTGCAACACAGGTCACAAACATTGAAAAAACCCCCAGGGCTGTCAGAGCATGGTGCCTTGTTAACAAGGGATTGCTCCCAGCAGAACATTCCATTTTACCCAACTTCAGCTACTCCAGCAGATGGGCTCCTGCGCCTTTCCCCAGGGGGAGACACCCTCGAGGTGTCTCTCTTGTGCAGAGCCAACAGAGCTCTCTGTCACCAGCTTTTGGTGGGAGCCCCCTCCAAGCTGCCAACAGCTGGGCAGGGAAAGGAGGCAGACAGCCTGGGCTACACTGTCCTGAGGCTCGAGAAAACCAAACAGAGCAATGATCACAAAAATCCACGTCTGCTCAGACGGGTGAGTCTACACGCAGAGCTCCAGCTCCAGCCCAGAATTTGGACATTCGAACTGCCTGGGTGTGCAAAAGGCAGCTTCAAGAAGGAAGGGAGGCTGCATGGTGGGAAGAACACTGAGAAGCCTCTGCAATGCCAAGTGCTCAGCGACAGCCAGGAGGTCAGCTCCAGTCCTGCAAGGGTGGGATGCCCGTGGTACCCGAACACCACAGAGCCCCCCAGCATCCCGGAGGGCAGGCAGGGCCAGGTCCTGTCTGCACCCTGGTATTGCCAACGTGAACATGCAGACACATCACATCCTGCACCGTGGCTTTCTGGGCACCAGGGGACAGCAGCTGTGGTTGTGTGCCAGCACAAGCACAGGAGTGATATGAACACTAGCAAAGACACATTCTTACTACGCCATTCTACATCATTCCTTCGACAGGCCAAGGGGATCATCTGCTGACATCTTGAGCAAGAGCTAAAACTCGACCCTAGCAGCACATTTCAGTGACATTCTGAAAAAGTGTATTCTTTTCAAACAAGGCTTATACTCAACTCCTGCTCATAAACCCAATAAAAAGATATATAAAAGATGCAGTAAAATTTGTATTTAAGATAGCTGAGTCTTTCAAATTAATCTTACTGTAACAAAATCCATTTAGAATCTAATTCCAGGTGAAATTACATTCATAAAACCACTACCACAACCATAATCTTTTATTGTATTAATATTTCTGATATTGCATACGAGGACTGGCATCATCCTTTGTAATAAGTAATATCTTTTCTGAGAAAGAAGCCTTCTCAAGCTGGATTTATCTCTAAAATAAGGTCTACATAAATAGTTTTGTGGCAGTGGAATGATAAAGTGACCTGTCAGATGGGATGTGTAAATTCAGTCAATTGAAGAGCAACAAGCAAAACACTGACTTCATATTTAAATGAATATATAACCTAATTACAATGTAATAACTAAAATTCCTACATTATCACAGTGTTATGGCCAGTGATTTCAGTCATTCATTCATAAAAATTAGGATTCACACAATAACTGCTGCTCAACCTCCTTGCACACAGTGCAATTTGCTTTTTTATCATCTGAAATCTATAACAGTCGTAGCTTTTCAAAAGTAGGCATTTGAACTGTTTCGAATGAATATTTTGGCAAAGTGCTGCTATACTTTCAGATATACTTATTACACAGACACCACCCAGCATTTCTTTTACTTTAAATTTTAAAGGAGAATCAACATCACTAGCTCTACTGCTCAGCAAGTATTTTTAAGCAACATTCTAAGTTCCAGTGCCGAGGCAGGGCAGGCAAACACCAAGCCAGGTTAAATCAGCCACTTCCTGCTAAGCTCAGTGCACAAATACTTTAAGTGTAAGCACATCAGTGTAATTCTTTAGGACTTGGACATAAAACTATCCTGCAAACAGGGTCCACACTGGCAAAACTCAGCCTAATTCAACAGAATTACATGGGTTTCAAGCAGCTACTGTAGAGCTCCGTTTGGCTGTGGCTGAGCACTTCATATGACACTTAGAATTAATACAGTGGCTGTTCTTCAGGAAAGAGGGGTTTTCTCTGGTTGCTGTGTGTTAGCTGACTACCAAGCATGGGGAAAAAAAACCCCTTGGATCATAAACTGCCAGTGGTGGCTTTCCAGCCCTTCCTGCCCCCTGGAAGCATCATGGATAACTAGTACTGCTCCTGGCGGAAGGCAGTGAATGCCTTGGGAACAGACTCCTCTTTCCACCGGGCTGGCATGAGCCTGATCACTCCACACAGAAGCAACCCTTGGAGGTATCCATTCTGGCCAAATGTCACTAGCATAAATTTTTCCATTTCCAAACATTTTTATAAAGTCCTACTAAAATTAAACTAATATTCTAGTGCAATTTAGGGGTTTTGGGGGAAGACAATCTCAGTTCAGTCATTAGCTCCAAAATACTTTTGTTCACTTCACAGATCCTCCACTTGTGGCATACAGGAGGAACTTTACTCCTTAAATGAAAACTTCCACATATATAAAAAATAAAAATCACTTACTATTCACCTTTTCTCCAAATACAAATTGCATTTCTTTGACTGTAACTACTTGAACATACTAAAAACTTTACAAGAGAGGAGTTTAAGTCAACCAAAACACTCATTAAGCTAAGTCAGCATTTACAGGGACCAAACAGTGCTACTTAATAGTAATTTACACCAGTATTTCTGATTTGATTTGAATTCAGGGGTGTGAGGGAATGGGATGGGCACACACACACACAGGCAGGACACTGCAGTGAGAACAAGCAGATATTATACACTATTTATGTGGCTCCATATGCTACAGAAGATGCATAGAAAGGGCACCGAGTGGTAACAGCCTGTCCAATGGGCAATAAGGAGGATTTTAGGGATAAAAACTGCCATAAAAACTATGAGCCCAGGACTGATGTCTGACCTCATAACAAGCAGATGACCTCCTGACACCCCATCCAAACTGAATTATCTATGATCCCTTCGGCCTTCTAATTCATAATTCTCAGGGCAGGGAATCCCAGTTTTCTCAGGCATTATTAAAATATAATTACTTGCTATTCATTAGGTATTAATGCCTGCATAGAATTTATAATTTAGCAATTAACTTTCAGGTATGCAAATGCAGATCCTGTGTAAGCAGACAGGTTATCTCAGACAGAAGAATAAAATACGAGCCTTAACATAAGCAGACAGTTTCCTCTCTTACTGTGGGACAGATTCGTATGTTCTGTCCCTTAAATTTGCTGCAGGACTTTGGAATCCCTTCAGGATGAAAAGCACTATATAGACATGTGCATTCTATTTTACAGCTGATCTTCTTCAAGTATTAATCACATGGATTCCATGGCTGCACACTCTATGGTCTCAGAGTTCAAACATTTCAGCTGCTCCAAAAGACAATCCCAAAGAAAGTGACAAAGAAACAGAAAGTTTTAAGAAGCATTGTGGGATAGTTTGGAATGAAAAACAGTAACATACACTAAATGCTTCTCGTCTACCTTCTGGCTTGCAGCAATCCTAAATATTCACGAATATGATTAAAGGTGACCAAAAATAATGGATATTTGAATATTAAAATAAATATAGCTCACATGTTTGTTAAGGCTAGAATTTATGGAGTTTAAATATGTACAAGTGTAAAGTATGAAGTAATGCCCATGACTCAGGATCAATATTCTCCCACACAGGCAACGTATGTAAAACAAATTAAAACAGATAAGCAATGTATTCTGAGTTATGTATTTGTGTATGCTGAGTTGTTTGGCAGATGTAGGATAGAAGATGAATATTTTAGTACGCAAGCTATAAACATGCCTTTAATTCTAAAGTGCAAGGCACCATTCTGCATTCCTTGTCAACATACATAAGCCTCATGAATATCATGCCATTTTCCCATTTTTATATCTACCAACTGCACAAATAACTAATAAAAGCTACAGAAATAAAAATGTTGTTTTCATAAATAAACTGGTTTAAATCCTGCATGCACAGACAAAGCATGAGACAGTTCTGGTTTTGTTCCTTTTTTATCTGCCTACGTGGTGAAGGAAGAAACCTTATAATCCTTCCTATATAGCCAGTTACTTTGATCTTTAAATGCTAAATAAATCTGGGAAGGTGATTTTGATCTGTTAGGGAGATCATCTTCTCCATTCCACCCCCAAGAAAGACAAGTGCATTTAATCTGCACTTGGAAGACGTTTGGAAGAGAAACAAGTCTTTAGGCTCTGCTTGCTTTACATTAAACATATTTACTATCAGGCAAGTGATAGCTCTGCCCCTCCCCTCGCCTCACTAGAAGTGTCCTTAATTCTCTGGAACGAATACTTAAGTCTTTCTGCTGCTGGGCAGAGCATTTATTTTCCATTTCTCTGTTGAAGGCATCAGGAGCACCAACAAGACTTTTAACTTGATTGCCTTGCATTTGTGTTTGACAGTTTTAAAGACACAGCAGGACAAGTGGGTTGTTACTGGTTATACTGGGAGTGTTTGCCAGGACCGTTTCACTCAGGAAGAGAAACACAAGATAAGTGAGTGGGAGATGCAGCAAAGATATCTGGAGGCCACCCCGTCTCAGCTGCAATAGGATTGTGTAACCAATCCATGGGATTAATGCTCTTTATTCACCGATTCATGTCAGGCAAAAGGTGCACAGTTACCTATTGTCAGGATATTTGCTTTAGTTTTAAAAAAACCACAGGGAAAAGCAGACTCAACATTATTAGAACAAAGACCAGTTAAAAGGAATTATCATCATCATCATCATAATAACAGACAACACCTAAGGTCTGTACCTGGGACAATGTGCTACAGTTTGGTGCAGTTAACTCACTCTTCGCAGTGCTGAAAAGACAGCTTGAGTAGCAGCTCGGAGTAAATCTAGACATCAAACAGATGTCAAAGACATTTTTCTTTTCTGTTTTCCATCCTGATTATTAATCAGGAAAAGTCCATGGATATGTCCCGGAACATGAGACTGCTCTGAAGGCCAGTATTACTGACCCTCAGTGTTCAAATAAAATGGTAATTTAGGTTACCACAGTGGTCCCACGATACAGTGGGCTATTTTCCATTGCTTATACATAGCTGAAGTGTTAGCACATTTCAAGGAACACGTTAGAAACTCATAATAATTAGGCTTTTCTTTAGTTAAGAATCATTTGTTCAAAGCTGTGAACCCAAGCAGCCTCTCCCCACCTCCCAGCCTGGAGCAGAGAGACAAGCCCTGCCCCGGCTGCAGCGGCAGAGGATTTCCAGCGTGCTCCACTCTCTGTGCCATGAGGAGCCAACAAGACAACACCCTGCCACACCAAAATGTCACCTGAAGGTCTCTGTCCTGAGGTCTGATGCAGTTTGGCCCTACTGAGTGTGAGATCTCCACGGATCGGAATCAAGCCAAGCGAATTCGGAGCAGCTCAAGGTTTCAGAGTCAATACGTACGTGGGAATATGCTCAATCAGGCACGGTGCAGATCCAATTTACTGCTGCAGGAAGTTAGGAAGGGTTTGCAAAAAGCCTTGTGAAGTGGCAAAGCTCTCCTGCAGTTTAATGACACAGCCTTTCTCCTCCAGTCACACATCTGGCAATCCAAGGCTTGTAAGTGCATTCTCCACCACGAACAACTCGCTCTCTCTCTGACGGAGACAACTTGCTAATTGTCATTATCTCCTAAGCTGGACTGAACCCACCTAATTCAAGTAAGGCATGAGTAGCAGTAGGTCTGTGAAAGTTCATCTTTAACAAACCTGTAATCTTTAGTCACAAGACATAAAACCAGAAGCACCACAGAAGAGAACACACATTATTCTCCTTTTCACTTCGCTGTCATTCGGGCACTTTTGGGTGACATCTCTCCTCACAATTTGTGGCACCTTTCTCTCCAGCAAGACAACCCAGAAAATAAAATAAATAATTAAGCTCTGGGGATATATTCAGCAAACAGCTCTGTGAAATCTCCCATTGGTACCAATGAGAACACTCAAGAAATCAGGCACATTATATACGACTTGATAGAAATTTTGAGAGCTCCAGTGTTTTATCTCAGAAATGCTGACAAAAATCCTTGGTAGAATAAGGGAAACTGTAACTACAAAAGTTGAATAAACAGATGCAGCCTTTAATGGAAGGCAAATATGTTAAATTACCCCAGTTCTGCTGAATAAATATTTCCCTACAAAAAGCATCTCATACTTTAAACTTTCCACGCAGTAATGCTTTTAAATTAAGTGATGAGGATTCTAGAGCTTTCATGGTAACCAGAAGTGCAATTACTGGTCTGACAGAATTCACTTGGAAAATTCTTTGCATATGGAAGACTGAAAGATTAAAAGGAACGGGGAAATAATTAGATATGATTAAGCAGTCTTAATTTTATTTTAAAATTTTTTGGTGAGCTATGAAAGTCTTAAAAATTTCAGGAGATGCTTCAGCGTGTCCAAAAAGTTTGCTATCTGAGTAACATTTCATGCCTGGCCAGCCTTCACAAAGAGTGACCTTGACTCTGATAACCCTTTCTCAAAACATGGAAGACTTTTTCCCTTCTAAATCAATATTTCTGACTTATTTTGGAAAGAAAAAAAAAAGGTTCAAACATTCACAGGACACAATGAAGATAAATATGGATTGGCTTCATGATAAAGAATCAATTAATAACGATCCAAGGGAGGCAGTAACAAAAAAGCAATTTTACCCCTAGTTTCCAAAGAAGCCAAAAAAAAGAGATGAATTGGATGTAAAAATCTGTGTCACCAGAGTCCCCTCCAGCCCAATTCAGCTACCTATTAGCAACGCTGCATGGAAGCAACACTGACCTTCCTTTCAGAAGCCCAACAAGCTCCTATGCAGTGATTTCAGTCTAAAAACCTTTCAAGAATGTTTTCAAAACCACAAAAGGCACACTGTCACTGCTTTTCCTGTATTGTTACCAAATTGGTCGAAAATAAAAGAAAAAGCAAGCATTAGAATTAATCAGAATCCATCCACATTTTAAGGAATTCATGCTGTGTTTTCACTTTCCAGCAGTAAATAATGATCCATGGCTTTCTGCTTTCAGTGATACGTTTCTGGTTCAAATGCAAGTGATTCTGCAATTTTAAAAATAATAAATAAATAGGGAAGAGGAAGAGAAACACCCAACTCCTTTTTTTTGCTTAATTCTGAGCACAGTACCTTCCATTGTAAGCCTGCCTGCTATAATGCTAATTCCTCTATTAATTTCAGAGAGAAGTGATCTGTAACCCACCACATACACGTTTTGCTTTGCTTTATTAAACGGAAAGCAAAGAAGTCGGATCAGTTTATATTAAACTGTGCTGAAGTGGATGGCAACTTGCTACAATAGGGACTGAGTTCCACTCTCTGGTATTCCCAGGGGTTAAAATGAAAAGTCAGTTCTCTCATCTGTACTAATGTGCCTCTGGTTTTAGGAGAATCAGCATCTTCTGGGACGTTTAGGGGGTTGTGTTTGTGCATGCTGGATTTCCAAAAATAGCTGCAGTTCTATTCCGAAGGAACTCATTCCACAAGAAACTCGGCAACTCCTTTTGATTCCTAACAATTGGAAAATCACAGTGTTTGGAGCAGTGGATCAATAAATCACCATGTTGTTCTAGGCAAAAAAAAAATGCTATTGCTGAAGTGATATTTTTTTCTTTGCTAATTTGTGCTTTTGGATAATTGTCCCCTTAGTATTGCTTCTAGCCTCAAATCACCACCTAGCAACCCAGTAATATTTTTCACTACAAACTGATTTAGTTTTTAATTAAAAAGAGTGGTTTTAATCACAATCACACCATTATATTTATTTCTTAGCTACCAAAGCTATTATCCCTACTAATTCTCTTCAGAACAGGGACTGCATCTTGATGCACTGTGGTTCTTCAGCTGAGTTGTTCAATTCTCTGAAAAACTATTTGAAGGCAAATTAAAATAGATGTGGTCTAGATGCATTATGAATCTGACTCCTTTTTCACACTCTTGAATAGCTTTAGCCTTCCAACATCTCCCTTAAAAAACCCTCACCTGAAACTTCATAATTCATCAGAATAAATACAGGGGAGATTCATCTTTACGTGGGATCCTGTAAAAATAAACTAAGATGTTAGAAGTCTATATACTTTTTCATGTTACGAATGATTGACTACCAGCTCGTGTAGTTCAGTCAAATGCCAAAACATTTAAAGAAGAAATACCTAACCCTTTCCTATTTTGTTGATATTTTAGAGCACTTTGAAAGCAGGCTCCAGTCTATTGATGCAGAGTTGACCAACCCGCCCCACACTGGACTGTTAAAAACTGAAGAGCAGCTAAAAACAGAGTGGGATTGGGAAAAAGCAATAAACCCTGATGGCTGGTGGCTTGTTTGTCAAAATTATAGCTCCCTAGTTACAGAATACAGGAAACCCACAGCCTTTTAAAAGGCATTGTGCAGTGGAGAAGTTACAAATGAGGTGGGTAGAACTTTGGTGCTGTGGCACAACCCATGTCTGAGAGAACCCAGGGACTGTTTCCCTCTTGAACAGCTGGGACTCCCTGCACGGCTCCCAATAACCGGTGAGACAGCACAAGAGAAGGCAACACATCCCAGATGTTCCACATCAGTCATGGGCCATGGAGCTGGCACTTTGCAGGAGAGCAGGAGTAAAAATAGCTTTAAAGTGGAGGAGAATGAGAGGCAGAAAAGCTTCACAGGGATAGGCAGAAAAGCTTTACAGGGATAAGCAGACAGCCATGTCTCCTCTGCCTACATTTTCATTAGGGATAATGTTCTGATCCATGTCACACTGAAGTCTTTGGGAAAGCAAAGTTGCTCCTTTTCCATGAAAACTGCTTAACTGTTTGAGAGAGGCACTTGTTTGGAGGGAAATCTTTAGATAAAGTGTGTAGCACGCAGGGCTAAGGGTCACCTCTCAGATTTGAAAACCTTCAGGGACCAGCTGGGCCATGAATCCTTTCTGCTCCAATCCTGTTAGTGAATGAAGAGAGAATGACAACAAACACAGCAACCTTCATTTCTCATGTCCTGCTTTTCCTTTGGCTTTCAGTACGGCTGCAGTGCTGGTAGATTAATGAGACACCAGCATTGCTTTGTCTCCATCCATCCCGGCCTGGATGTGTTTTGAAGGCAAGTGGCGGGCTGAGATGGACAGGTATGTGTCAATCAGTACTATATCACTGGAAACACCACAGTAGAATGTGCTGGAAATCACCCAAACCTACCGAGTTAGCTACAATTCCTTGGCAGCTACAAAATCAGGTAATAGCGACCTCAATATCACTACAATTATTTGCACTTTCAACGTACAGAGATGAACATGGACCACAACATCAGCCCTGAAGGCCTTTAAGAACAGTCAAGTTTGTATTTAGCTCTTTCATTTCAGTAACCCAAATTATGTCTGTAATTTCCTTGGGCAAATGAGATAAACTACATTATGTGATGATTTCTGCTGCACAGCAAACTTTGCTTCTTTTTGTACGTATAGAAAAACTAAATCTGAACTGAAACAGGCTGAGGCTACCTACAGGAATAATCTCCACAAGCAAAGTCATCCTAATGAGCATTTCATAAGCAGGTCAGAGAGGGATGGAAAGAAAGAGCAAGAGAAAATAGCAGGATAACACGAATTTTGTAAAAACTTTCTTCAGTAAGAATGGCTCACAATACCTCCTAACTCGTGCTCTGAACAAGTCCCCATATTCATTCCTTAAAATCTTTTAAAAAACTGTCTAAGTAAGGGCTTTTAGTGAAAGCAGGATGTATCAATATTCAACATCAGTGTGTATTCATCCTCAGTGAGCAGTTACTGCAGAAGAGAGAACTGACAGTTTAAAGAGAAGCTTTTCAATGGTTTCATTTTCCCCGAAGCCCTAAATAGATCACACAGCAAAATCCTGAACTGACACTTCTGAGGTGCTACAGAGACCACTTTTTCCTTTTTATTCCTGACATTAATATTTTTAATACAACATTAAACTGAGAAAATATTGAGTAGAGAATTTCAAAAGCATCAAATATCTTAGGAAGACAAGTCTCTGACTTCTAATATATCCTACCATTAATTTGATATTAATTTGGCAAGAAGCTGAAAAGGTAAAGCTTTGCATCTGAATTGTTATTCCATAGAGTTTGCAGCAGTCAGGCAACACACATTTGGCTTTATTTGCATCTTCAAGCACGAAAGATGATGTGAAACTGATGCTGAAGATGCAAAGATTAAACCTTGAGAATACATAGGCAAGAATGCGAGTGATCAAGCAAAAGGTAGCTTTAGCAAGAACACAAACAGCAGGCCTCAAAAGGATGGGCTGGTATTGCTCTCTTTTGTATTTCTTTCTCAGGAAGTATAAATGTTACATATATGTATATATTTCTCAAGATCTGGTGCCACCTTTCTATGTCTATACAATCTATGTCACTGACCTCTCACAAGCACTGCCGTGTCTTTGTTGTTTTGTATCCAGCAACACCACGTAATTCACTCACTTGCTGAAGCTCTGCCTGACACCACAGGGTGCAAAATAACACAGAAAATATTATCTGCAGGAGAAGAGAAGATTGTCTGACGCTGGGAATACTCCTCTGAACAGCAAAATCAGCTCTGCCCTTTCAAAAGTTAGATCAGCTCCTTGATTGATTGCCCTGCCCCCCTTTTTGTGGTCTTTTAAGAGTTCAAGAATTGGCCAGAAAATCAATATAACTCATGTAGAAGCCCCTCCAAAAGGAGAAAAAAGAAGTGTGGTTTTCGTTTGGGAAGCTATTCACCAGTATCTGCTGGGTGCATCTTTGAAGTGCTAGACATAATGCAGGAAGTTTTGCTGAAAACACTCTCATTAAATTTTTTTAGGCTAGAAAAGGAAGAAATAAGGTCATGTTCTGCAAATATCCTGTAAAAAGAGGCAGGAAAAAACCCACTCAAGTGTTCTGACACCACACTCTGACATATTTCAATCATTTACAGGAAGCCCTCAGCAAAGAACGCAAACAGGAAAGTTTTTCCTCATGAATAAACTTGCCTTTCAGGCAAAAAAGATCCCCAGCTGCCCCGTGTCAATTCTGCAAATGAGAAGGAACTCTCTTTCTAAACTCCCTGAAAGTCAAACCAGCCTCCCTACGTACAAATCTCAACACAGAATATCTTTCCTTACAGATATACATAAGCAGCTTAAGTGGATGTGTGTCATGCATGTCGTACTTCTGCATTCCTCAGCGTTATAGGAATTGTTTAGAAAGTTTACTCATCCCTGACCCACAACAGTAGCCAAGGATGTTTCAGCAGGAATTTGCAAAGTTACAAACCAGAAACAAAAATCCTGAGCAAGAGCAAACTACATTATGTAGTTAGCATGTGATCTGGGGACTCCACAGCCAGGAGATTTAATCCAGAAGTTTTGGAGGTGAAATAAGAGATGACACATTGACAGAACCAAGAAAGGAGCTCGACAGCAAATGTAGCTGGGCTACGTAAACCCCGTCGGCTTTCCAGGAACAAGTTTATTGAGCAGCAACTTGCACCTTTACTGAAGCACAGAGAGGCTGCATTAGACTGATGTTGTTGATTAGACTGATTAGATATTGTCTCATTGACTACTACATCTCCTTGGTTTGATTATAAAATGTAACATACATGGCCAAAACACCGCTTTGTAAGGGAAGCCTCTGCCTTTTGACTCTCTCTACGCTCGCATGACAGACATGACACTGTGAATGATGTGCAGAGAATGACAGGGGTTGCTGAGAATCCCTCAGGCTGCACCCGCTGCTCTTCTGTTCTGCTGAACAGACACAGGGGGGACCCACCCTCCAACACTGCAAGGAAAGCTTGGCACCGCTCCCCAAAAGGCTGTGTCACACGTGTGCTTATCAAGAAACCTGCCACCACCTGGAAAACCAGGGGGAAATTCTACCCCCCGGGTGATGAACTGGGATCTGCAGCCACAGGAACAGCCAGCGTCTCTAACGTTTCTGGTCATGTCATCATCTATATTACCAACATATTTCTGGATCAGCAGGAATGAAAAGTGGTCATGACCCAAATATTTGATGCATTTTTCAAATAAAATGAAAAAATGTGTTCCTCCCTCTGCAGAGCACACAATCTAAATTCCTGTCATCTTCGCTAGGGAGTCTTTTATGCCTTGATAGGTTATAAACTGTTACAGATTAATTTTAAGTTAGAAGTGCATTGGAGAAGTCTAATATATCTAGCTCCTTCTAAATTGCTCTTTGTCAGATACGATGGCTTTCCACTGCCTCCTCCCACACACTTTCCATCTCTCCTGAAAATTGCCTCATCTTTGAATCATTACCGTCGTAATTACAACAAGAGAAATCAGTAGTAGAGGAAAAAAAAAAATCTTTGACACAAAGAGCATTATCATGGGACAAAAATATCTTGCTCCATCCAAAGATAACACAATGCTGCATTATTAACGTTCCTATCGATTATTGGCTTCATGATAAGGTAAATAACTAAATCCTTACATTTCACTCGAGGTATTCCTTCTGGTTGACAGCAAAAACAAACAGGACTAAAAGCTGGAAAGGGCACGGTCATCTCAGAGCACTTGGGGAAGGGGGCAATTTGAAGCAAAGTTTAGATTTTAGTAAAACCAGAGGTGGAATCCTATCAGCCCAGTGTTCACCTGGGCAAGTCTTAGTGCTTTAAAGGGAGGGCATTTGAAGGGTTTACCTACTGGGTGGAAGTTGGTTTGGCTGTTTCAGAGTGGCTCGATATCCACATCCACAAGCAAATGCAGAACACAAGGATGAGCCACGCGGGTTGGATAAATGAACAATTCTACTTCCAAGGCATTAGATTCTTAAAGGGAATGAAAGCACAAATCTTAACATCAGCCATCATAAAATAAATTCCTTTGAAGGAATGCTTCCTTTAAAGCTCATTTAAAACAAGACTGGAAGGGAGCTCATCCAGTTCCCTGATTTTCTAGCGAGCTCGCTGCCTGGACACGGAATCCTTTCTTCTTCCTGAACACTTTTATTGTATCTGAAAATTTTAGGTTATTTTCCACCATGTAGGTGACAGAATACGAGTTCTTTCAAATCTTTATCCTTTATTCAAGGCCCTGAAAACACAGAAGATAAAAAGCTAATACAATTTCCAAATCCCATATTTACTAAGGAACATGTCCCACAGTTTTGATGCTTTCAGTACAGGGGCCGAGGACTCAGATCCCACCCCTGGAGTCAGATTTCCAAAAGGAGCACCGAGGGCAGGCAGTGTTGGCTTTATGGTTGGACTCAAACATCTTAAGCTGACTTGCATTGAAAAACAAAAAAAGAAAGAGAAGAATTGCATCCTGTATCACCTTCTGCTGAGAGCTCACCTTAAAGATACATTTACAGACTTTCAGCTGTAAATATTTAGGATTAAATCCTGATTTCACTGGTCTCACAGTGAGGTTTTTCCCAATAACCTAATAAGAGTCACGGTTCATGCTGCAGGGACACGAATTACAGATGGAATTACCCCTTTTTAATGGTATTTCTGACTGTTTCATAACATCTCCATACATATCCCCCTGTCCTTGGAACACTGTCTTGACAGTTTATACACAGAACACCCTTCACAGTCACATAGAAATAACAGCTTTAAACATTCAAATATTATTGTCAGTGGAAGCAACAGATCTGTTTTATAACAGCACACTTCAACAACACTCAGATGATTCACGGAGAAGATAAATCCTTCATCTTAAATTTCTGCCATGAAATTGGTTCGAGATTAACAACTTCTGTACCTTAGCCTTTCACTTTGTTATTAGTTTTCCAATATTTTTTTCCTCATCTAGATTACCCTCTATTATTTAGTTATAACTTCCTCCATAATTGCAATCAATGAATAGTAATCACTTAATAAACATATCCTGACAGGTCTATTTTTGCACTGGGAAAAGATTAATTTTCTTTATCACCACTCCAGTAAGCAATTTTTTCCTTTACCTGAAGTAGCAAAGTGAACTGCAGTTCTGCTCTGCTACACAGAGTATCTGAGCAAGACCAGCCACCACTCCTTTCATTTTTATATTATTTGTATATAGATTTATCAAAATCTGTGTAACTTGCAACGTGCATTCATCTTTATTTGCATTCATTCTTAAGTGTAATTCTACTGCACACAGGTAAAAGCTGCTTTGCACAAACAGTTTGTTAACCCTGAGCTAATTCTGTGCTGGGAAGCTTTTCAAAGCATTTTTTCATTAAAACCAGGTAATGCAGAGAGAAACTGCACTTTTGTTAAAATTTTTGAGCTCAGATGCTCAACATTGAAATGCCAAAGAGTGTGCATTCTATCAGATGTCTGTTAGCCTAATTTGATATTAAATAGCATAAAGTATCCTGAGTGAACTTGGATACCTTCAAAGAGGACTAAGTCATGGTTTTGAATTGAAAAAAATGAAATAACTTAAAAATAATCTAAAAATCAAGGTTTTAACACACCAAAAGTGCATTCCTGAATATGATCTCTTCAGGTGGGCCCTCCTCAGTAATTCTGACATTAAATGGGGTGTCAGACTTTCAGCTGAAAGCCAAACCCTAAAGACAGTACGCTGGATTAAAGCGAGTTTCTGTAAAATTAAAGTGCACTTTAGATCTTCACAGTAGCACTTAAAACATCTTGAGCAATTCATCCTTGTACCAAAGTACCATTTCACTCTAAGGACAAATTTTCTAGTGGTAACTCCCAGCATTTTTCGTACCAATATTGCCAAAAATTAGCTTTACCCTCCTTATCCTCTGAACTCTCCCTGTGTTTCAGTGCCACGTAATGCCAGCCAGTGGGGTCATGCTGAGCTGTCCCTCTGAACTCAATCCCATTCCTGGCATCCTGCTTTGTGCTTTTGAAAACGGCCTCAGGATATGATCATATGAAAATTCCTCCTAATACAGGCTTATCCCAAGAATAAATATCTGTCTCCAAACAACAGACGACTCAGGACTGCACAAATCTGAGACGTGATGACTAGGAGGACGTACCTAGAGTTTTTGCACCAGTCCCATCTTTGCCACAGGCAGAAGCACATTAAGGTTCAAGGATATCTTCCCAACACACACCAAACAAAAAAAAAGCTTAGGCCTGTTTTAATCAGTTTAGAAGTATCACCCTTCCTCTGGAAAGAATCGATTATATACATCAATGATAGGGGAGATATTTAGCCCAACGCTTTGAAAATCAGCCTTAAAATCTCACTTCAGAGTTCACTCGTTCAGCTTGCAATTTTCAGCACACTTTTGAGACCCTGGGAAAAGGCATCTTTTTGTCTGCACAGTAATGAAGACTTTACACACACTAATTACTTCTAAACATAGGCATATTACTAAGAGATTAGAAAGCAAAACAAAGTTTGCGCAAAGCATCGACTTTTAAAATAAGCAATTGTTACAGAATTTAATGAAAAAGAATTATATACGAGGCATTTTGTAAAGATCTGGGAAGCGCTTAACATGAAAACAAAATGCCTGGATTAATCTAGCAGAGGTGTGTCGATATGATGGAAGTCGGAAAGCAATTATGAAACAACACTCCGCGACTGTGCTGGTCACAAAGTGTTCAGTCATAAAGGCTTTGATTTGAATCACATTAGCAGAGTGTGGCAAAGCATGCAGCACCACGACATCAAAGGATATGCCCTGAAAATACATATCAATTTTTCTTTCTTTTTTTTTTTTTTTCTCTCTCTCCAATAAGAGCAAATGTTTAGTTTCCATCTCATGTATGTATCAGAAATGATTTGTATATCCAGGGAGAAATCAGGGGGGGATGAAAAAGAAAAACAGCTTGAGGGATGCAAGAATCTCACCATACTTTTAAGTAAAGAAATAACAATTCACTTGTAATAAGACTGTCCCATTAAGGTCCCTGATTGCCATTAAAATCTCAATTGACCTACTCTTTTCTTTGTTACATTCACCACCTTAAGGTAATGAAAACAGTACGACTTTGGAGTTGGACTCAGTAGGTTTCTTTTAAGGGACACCTCACACTCCTCCAAACATTTTCTGGAGAAGAGCACAGAATTCTCTCCACAGCTGGATACTCTTGTTCCAGGTAAACTTGTTCAGACTTCTCAGAGGGGATGTGATCACTGAGAATTCCCCCCTTTGGATTTCAGCATAGAGAAAATAACAATTTTCTGTTTTGGGTAACTTTCCCAAATAACCTCCCAGACTGATCATAGATACAAAATAAAGGAGAGCACTGAGGCACAAGACCGGGAAATTAAAAGAGGTGCCATTCACACAAAGGAATGTTCAGTTAAGTTTGAAAATCTTGGCTCGGGTGACACTGGGATGGACCTTTTCTTACACCTTTCCATACTAACGCTCAGTTGCTGTGCAATTTGTTGTTGTGTGGGGGTTTTTAATCTCCACAAATCATTTTGTGCCTGATTCCAAACGACTCCAAGAGCTCTCCTGCATTTCACCCAGCACCCTTCGCATCAGAGTCAACCCCTGAGAGCACCAGGGTCCTTAAGGGAACAGCCCATTACAAACCACGCCAGTAACTATGTTTCTACGATTTATGAAAAGAAAGCAATATGTGCCTGTTTCGGTGCCTGTCGTTTGCCTACCAATGGTGCAGTGCTCCCCATTCCAGCCCTCTCTGCATTCACACTTCCCATCTTTACAGGTTCCGTGCTCCGTGCAGCGGGGGTGACACACGCGCTGGTCACACGCCGCTCCCGTCCACCCTTCCTCGCAGCGACACGCGCCGCCCATGCACACCCCGTGGGTGCCACAGTCCACGGAGCACACTTCTAGGAGAGAGCACAAGGGACAGCAAATCCATTAGGAGAGGGGGAAAAGGGAAGAAAGCAAAAAAAACCCAAAAAAACCCACAGCAACAGTGGGTACTCCCTGAAGGGTAAGGGGAGCAGAACGGGCTGAAAAGAAAACGCTGTCAAAAGCCCGATCATGTTCTGAGGAAAACTGGTATATAACTCTTGCTTTGGAACTAAATTATAGGTAAAAGTTGTTTAAAACAACCTGCTGGGGCGTGCTGGACAGACTGTGTCCTCTACACAGATACAACCTCCAGAGGCAGCATCCCCAACGCCTGTCAGCAGCTGGAAGGGGAGCACGTAGCTCTGTTTTACTCACATCTGGACCTCAGGGGATGTATTTCAATGACAGGCATTGATTTGCTAAGAATGACACTGAAACTCCCTTAAAGCTCACTCAGCAGAGTATGGTGGCAATTCAGGGTCACTGGGACTCCAGGAGTGATGGGTAAAGGACACCTGCAGAGGAAAGATTCTGGATTCCTGCTACTGACATGGTCAGCTATCTGGTGTCTCACTCTAAAATTTCTCTGCTTTCTGCCAGCTACAGTCGTAGAAAAGCACAGGAATCTTTTGCCCCACACGTCACCAAAGAAATGGACAGTGAAACTCTCATTCAGGAATCCTTCTGGCTTCTAAGCCATGAAGCAGAAAACAGATACATTCGTGTTCATGTCCCTGCTGGGGTATTCTGAGTGATTCAT
Organism: Dendrocincla tyrannina; assembly: GCA_035047865.1. Classification (NCBI taxonomy): domain Eukaryota; kingdom Metazoa; phylum Chordata; class Aves; order Passeriformes; family Dendrocolaptidae; genus Dendrocincla; species Dendrocincla tyrannina. The sequence goes on from JAWWMP010000028.1 coordinate 4,629,681, forward strand.
CTTAGGAAATAACTGAATAATGCTTTGAGAGGCTTGTTTTTGGCCTACAGCTCCACCTCAAGGTTCAACTTACAATATAAATGGAAAATTTCCCACTATTTTTTTCCTGACAAATAGGACATTTGCAGTCTTATCAAATGTTTTCCTCTTTTGCTCCTTTTGTTAGAATAATCATGTTTTACAACTGCAGCTTTGGTGAGGATGCAAGTTTTAGTCAACATTTGTGTGCTCCTTTAAGTGTTACTTAACTTTTAAAAAAAATATTTTATTATAAAATCTTACAAAATAGAAAAATGTAGAACTTAATACCCTTAATGTTATATTATAATTAAAAATGCAGTCCATATATAACTGAAGAGGGAAAAATACCCTTTATTTGAAAATAGATCTTTCTGGTTTGTGATGTTTCTCATAAATGAGTGGGATTTTGATGTGCAGCAAAGCAAACCCCCAGAATGTACTTAAGTGTTGTGTTCTCCATTCCTCAAATGTTATACACATTTATAAATGATGGACATTTTCATTTACAGTTGGGAAGCAGATGTGAAGCACTGATGCGACTGTTTCACTCCAAACGAGAGTCAGTGTTAGAATGAAACACAAACTCCTAAGCTGCATCCCCCTCACCCCCAGCTAAGCATCCCAAATAAAGAATTTCCTGAAAAACAATAGCTGAGATACACACACCCTTCTTCCCAACAAAACTAAGCAAGATCAGACATGTGCCAAAGACAATTTTCTATATTATTTGCATTTGTTTTATAAAACAGGAGCACTGTGGCAAAATCAGTGGGGGAAAACCTCTTTGCCTTACCAACGGAGCAGTCGGGACCCATCCAGTTGGGATCGCAGCTGCAAAGGCCCGTGTCAGCCAGGTAGGTGCCGTGCCCACTGCACTGCTCTGGGCACTGGGCTCTGGGCAGCTCACAGTTCACTCCTCCCCACCCTGGGCTGCACAGGCATTCCCCATTGACACACACCCCGTGGCTGGAGCACGTGGGATCCAGGCAATCCACTGCAGAGGGAAACAGAAACAGCGCAGAGAAGGGTCAGGGTGAGACAATAGGATGGTTGGGAAACACGTGTGCTCTCAAAGGTTTGCCCCACTGTGATAAATAAAGCACACTGAGGTAGTTCTTCAAGTCCTATTAACACCTGGGCTGAGAATGGCAAAGTGAAGTAATTGGGGCTTTACTTTAAATAAATAAAATGGGGTTTGGCTGAACAATGACAGTTGACTGCAGGAATTTGGTGGAGAAGCACAAAGACTTAAAAATAGCACTGAAACATGTTCCACACATTAGCCTGGAGACAATTCTTCTGAAATACATTGAAGTTCCACGTACTGGACTTAAATTAAAAAGTAAATTGATAAATTGCAGCTTTAAAGGATTTTTGCTTTGGAGTATCTTCACCAATACTGGTATTATTACTATTAAAATGCTGGAGCATTGTGAGAACAATTATGAGAGCCACTAGAAGTCAAAATACCAGTGGCTTTCACCTTCATTTTGGGTTCTAATCATTCAGGCACTTCGGAATGTTTGATCCATAGTTCATTAATAACTGAGCTATGAAACTGAGAGCCCTAGTTACCTCAACCCATATTCTAACCAGCAGATTATTCCTCTTAAAGAAATAAAACCAGATAGAGATAACAGATTTCATATTTTCTCAGTCCAGAAACAACAGAGGGAGAAAGTGAAAATAATTATGACGGGAAACAATGCAATGAAATTTCAGCTGCTATTTCAATCCTGAGAAATAAAAGAATGTTATGAGCTGTCTTTCAAATAAACTTTATCAGTAACCTTATGAATTTCCAAATTTTTATCTTATATCATGAATTTGTATAAGTAAACTGCTGTACTGCAAATAAGAACACAGAGGCTTCACCAAGTGCCTTTTGCTGTGGAATTGAGGGCCAAGGTCAAATTCATGTCTTAAATAACCTGAATTCATCTCATGACTGGTATATATTAGCTCACAACAACAGGACCAAAAATGATTGGCATTCTCTCTTGCTGCTCCAGGAAGATCTGAGTTTATAATGAAAGTGATTTATCTCTCATCTTTGCCAAATTGATCCTTCTAAATTAAGGCAGAGACATTTTCACTCTACCTGATGTGAACAATACTTGATCTTTCAAATCTCAACTTTTCTATAAACACAGAGCCTTGTCAAATTATTTTATGTAGTTGCAGAACATTTAAAGTATATAGATTAGACACAAACAGAGGATTGAGGCAGGTACAGAGATGCAATAACATGAGTTATCAGAATAGTTTTGATTTTAATTCAGATTACAGTAGCACAGGAATAAATTACTGTAAAATTTCTCACAAGATTTTCATTTTAATGGTGACACTGGCTATAGTTTTGAGGGCTTTTTAAGATTTAAAGCTTGGTTACACAGACACAAAAATATTATAATGAAGTTCTGTATTTGTAGGTAAACTAACACTGGTCTGTGGTTCGGCTCAGATGAAAATTGATAAATTCACATTGTTTTAGAATGATGCAGAGTGCTTGTCCTGTACTGTTACTCCTTCTTGGTGCTGAATGAAATGTCCCAAGTTTAGAATACATCTATTTCTGTGGAACCCAACAGACACAAGCTGTGATAAAACAATCTGTTTGAATAAAGAAGCAGAGAACACAAAAACCTAGGTCAATTTACTTTTAGGATGAAAGCTACTACCCCCCTACATTTAGTCTATTCTTTTATATATATTTATTTAGATTATAATATTTTACCAGAAAATTTAGAAGGGCAATATGTGTATAACATCACATGTGGCAGGACAGCTACTTTTAGGAGATAATGATATGTCATAATGTACTCTCCTTGTCAGGGATGTATCATCTTTTCCAATGAAAGTACTACAGGGAGGGATGTGAAGCATGTGAAAATCACCACCTTCTGCTAGAGGAATTAGCGGGCTTTGCTCTGCCCTGAATCACAGTGCTCGTGAAGCTGAGACACTCCCACAGAATAAGCCTAGCAATGCCCCTAAGCCCAGTTTTACAGGCTAACACACCAAACACCCCTGTCCTTTGTTCTAGACAAATACACTTTACAGCTGTTCTGTTCTGTCACACGGCTAAGTAGTAGTTTTCCAAGTTTAAACCGAGCAGAGTTTTTCCTTTGAGCTCCACTCTTGTTCTATTTAATACATGCTCTTAGAGTTACCATCTCGGGCCAGATCCTCTGCTGTTAAGAATTAGCATAATGTGATTACCTGCAAGAGAACTGCACTGCCTTCTGCTGCAGAGGTTGTGGCCCTGAGATGCAGGAGGGACTCCAATGGTGTTTAGGAGGGGTTTACAAAGGGACTGTCTTTGGTGTTTAAACAAAGGAGAACCTTAGCGAGCAGGTATGTTAGACTTGGAACTGCCGGCCCCTTGGCAGCTCACATCATTAGAGCTCATTTAGCACTGGGCCCTCTGTAGATTTGACAAAAAAGGGACCGCAAGCAATTTATATCCTTAAGGACAAAAAAGGAGGTCAAGGAGTTTTCCGAACAATATGTACCGTGAAGTCCCCAAAGAGCCATGAATTACACTTACCAAGTTAAATGTCATTGAAAAATGACTCGACCAGGCAAGTGACAAGAAAACCACCCTTAACTTAACCTAATTTGGCAATTTCACTTGTCTCCCCCCCGACCCCACATTGAGTGAAGCCTGACAAATACGCCACTTCATCTGGGGTGCAAATTTGTTAATAAAACAACAGTGTTTATGCTGCAAAAATTGGGCCTCGCAAATATTGATTTTGGTGCCACTTTCATTTCAGGTAAATTGTTTGAACAATTCATATGACCATGATGAATATCAGAAATAAAAAGCTATTGGGAAGACAAAAAATGCTGACCCACTTGTTCTAATTCAATATCCTAGTTGGAAAATGGCAAATGAATCAACCTTCGCTGTTCCTTTTGGAAGTTCAAATCAATAGAGGAGATTTCATATATTATATTTAACTACAGATGTATTATTTGCATCATTCTAGCATTAAAAGGGCAAACTTTTAATTCATGCAAAAACTTTGATGATTAATTGGAGAGACACCACTTTATAGTATACCCTTGTTCCTGTAGCACTTCGACTAATCTAAGAAATATGTACAAAAGAAATGGAATTTTAGAGTAGAAATATGGTGGTTGGTTTTTATTTATTTGCAAATTAATTTATTGACTTATTTATTGCCCAGTGATACCTGCAAAAGGTTATTTCAACCTTTCTTGTCATGTTATTCACCCCTTCCAAGTCTGCAGTAGATACCTCTCCTGCCTTTGTAATCCATTTATCTTTTCAAGAAAAAAAAAATACCCTTCCAAGCACAGTGTAGATTAAATAATACCTATCCTTTCATCTCAAATAGCAATTCACCTCCCAAAAACCCTAGTTGACCGAGTTTTGTAGTGATCCCAGCTTTGGGTGGTGTTAACACACCACCTTTGTTCTATAAACTCCTCTTGAGCCGCCAGTGTGTTTGTTTCATTCATTTCAAACGTTCACTTTCGGATAAACAGGATTAAGCACTCCAGGAGCCTATTTCTCTTACAGGAATTCTGTCATATCCACTCAGTGTAAACTGAGAACTCTCAACTCTAAGTAGACAAAAAGGACATTACAGCATTTTCTGGATAGAGTTTCAAATGTACGCATTAAAGACAATGGCAAAACTCTTGACAACAGCCGAGTTCTGGGTTAGAGCTGCAATAACCAGTGCTGGGAAGCTTTAGTGGAAGGAGAGGACAGGAATGAACCGAGCAAGCAGTTGCAGTGTTGGCAGTCCCACTCGTGGGCATCCTGGTGGGTTTTTCTCTCCTTTTAGCACAGGAACTTCACTCAGACTAATGCAAAATTTCGTCCTAAAGGTGACAACTGCAGTCCAAAGAATAAAACCCCCAGTGGTTTAGGTCCCCATAGTTTTCTTCCCTTTGTTTTCTGATGGCAGAAACAGCTCTTTATCTTAGGGTAAGACAAAAATCAATACACGTGGTGGACAGCTCTGCAACCCACTCAGAATATTCCAGGGAGACTCCTTGGTCCTAAAAGCATGTCATCCCAGCCCTATCATTTCAGTATCAAGCTGCTTCTCCTTTTGGAGGATTAATGAACTCTGGAGTGTCATCCTGATGCAACGTGAACTACTGCCCTGAGGATGTGCCAAGGTATACTGAACTATCTATTAGAAATTGTCTGGGGAAATAAATTCCCTTTTAAAACTATACTAATATGTTTTAAAAAGAAAAGCAGTCCAATTCATGTTGTGCATTCTAAGAGAAAATGCTGTGAATACAACCAGTATTGAGCTTAATCCATGACTGCATTTTGCAGGGGTTATTTTGTTAAATTTGCTCATTCTACGTACACAAGGAATTGGACACTTTCAGCCTGAAAAGGTTTTCTGCATTTAAAAGGCAGTTATTGTTCATGTGTACCATCTACCTTTCCTTAATCCTGTATGATTGCAGCTAACAGGAGTAATTTGCCCTACATTAAGGCTGTAAGTCACACGGATATCTAAGTCTTTCAAATTTGTTTCATCAGCTTCTGTCTTAATAGTGATTGATACAATTGCTTTGTATGAAGCTGAAGCTACACAATTTTGCCTACCACTGCTCCCTTTTCCTCTGCATTTCACATCTAAATTGTTCACTAAATATAATCCATAAGAAAAGATTTCACTTTCCAACAAAGGAATTATTTAGGTTTACTTGTGGCAGGCACTCTTCATACTGCAAAACAACGGATACAGAAGACCCAGAAGTTTCATCTGAATTTTGATAAACCAGTAAAATTGCAATGGATCACGTTTTTCCCCTTTGTTACAATAATCTGCTCCAGCACATTTATGCTTGAGATTTTTACCCTGTCCTTTCCTTTCCCCCTGCTCATTAAATAATTCCAAAACTCAGCAAACAAACCCACAACATAGAAAATAACCATCCTACCTTCCTCACAGTTCTCTCCTTTGTAGCCCACGGCACAGACACAGTTCCCCTCGATGCAGGAACCGTGACCTCCACACGAGGGATCAATGCACTGGCTGATGGGTACATCACATTCTGGACCTTTCCAGCCACTGTAGCACAAGCAGGTGCCTTTGGAGTACTGACCATTGCCACTGCACAGAACCGGGCAGGCAGCTGCAAAACGGAGTGAGAGAAAAACAGCACCCAGGGTCATGCAGGTATTTGTGTAAAAGTGCACTAAAAATCCACTGCCAAATATTTATGCATATACTCAAATGTGTTAGTTTACAGGGGGAAAAAAATCTGAGATAATTTGTAGTAGCTCAGTCCTTCATTTCCCAAGGAAATAATTTGATTACTCTCTAAAAAGCACACGTGTTGGGCATTCCGAGCACACAAGTCCTGTTCTTTACAGACTACTGGCAGTGTTTGGGATAACTGATGTGGCAGTGTGAACAGACTGGAGTCTGACATTACTCTGCTTTTTTCCTCTAGGTAACATTCCATTTTCACAGATAGCACAACACAGAACATTCAGTCCCCACAACATTTTATTATATAGCATCTTTCTTCTTTCACAACACTTTTTTAATATGATGTCCCCATACTTTTTTTAGATCCTTGGGCTTTCAGTGTAAGAATCTTGAACACAGCAGTAGCACAAGCTTCCAGCTACTAGGAATGCACTTTGCCACCAATATTCCTGCTGAACCTGGTTTCCCCAAATCCCAGAGTGCCAGCTTTTACCTTGTGTGTATTGGCAAGAAATAACCATTAACCCTTATCCCTCACCCCTGTATTATTGAGGGGGGTAAGCCACATTCTGAGCAAATATTCATTTATGCAAATGAAGTGAAGTCTGTGAATAATAAAGGGAGCTGGCAGGTCTTGGGTGCCAGGAACCAGATGTTGTACATATGCAGAGCAATGGAAAGAAACAAGTGGTTTATTAAAACCCAGCTGCATATAAATGTTACACCAAGGCCTATTCACAGTCCTCTGTGCTCGTGGCTCCCTTGTAAACGTGGCAATCTGTGAACCTCTGGGGCTCTCAAAGACTCGATGTGGTCACTACCCAAAGAAATGGAAAAGAATAGGAATAACAGAAAATGGGAGCAATGAAGGGAATATTTGAGAAAAGGTACACTCGTGTGTTCTTCTCTCTGATGCAGTTTGGTAAGGACAGAAAAGTATTTCCCTATCTTTTCACCTTTCAAAGTAATTAGAAACTAACACCTAGTTTTGCAGTGCCAAAAATATACTCCAAAGCTACTATTAAGCATTAAAAGGTCCTAATGTCTTCTTGGCCTCTATTATGCCTTTAAGCTGGATGGTCAAGAAGAACCCAAGTAATGGATTTCCTACAAAGAAATGTGGCGTGGTCCAGTTATCCAACTTCTCCACTGTTCAGTCCTGCAACCCTTATTCATCTTGGCTGTCCCACTGATCTGCAAAAACACATTTTGGGATAGATTTTTTTTTTCCCCCCCCATGAATTTTCTTATTTGAAATGGGAAAAAATTGAGCAGAGAAAAATAAATTCAGATTTCTAACCTGAAACGTTAGCAAAATTTGGAGAGCTGAGAGTTATTTCAAATAAAACTACAGGTCGATGGCCCACATGTATAATCTTTTTTAGCCTATTTTTTTCTACAGTAAGACAGTTAAAAACCCAGTATGCTGGAGTTTGAGTTTGGGGTTTTTTTGCTACTGTTCCTATGTCTTAGAACCATATTATCCATCCTTTGGTGGCAATAGGACTTATTTCTACTGCATTCCTAGTGTTCTGTCTTACTATGAGTCTTGTCCAGTTGCTTTCTCGCTTACTCCAAGAATGAACACAGATTTGAATAAAATATAATTGCAGCAGCAGATGTGATCTGTGTTCACCAGTGCTTTACTGAGTTCAGTGAAAAAGTTTATGCTAAAGTTCTACGGGTTTGGCTTTTTGCAGCTGGTTGCAGATTTAAGTTTACTGAGGCAGATGGACTGAAACACCCTGCGCACAAATACCCATCATGTCCCTCCTGCACTCGAGGATGAGGACTATTTTACATCTTTTTGCATGTCCCCATCAAACACCCTTCCATGCTGAACTAGTGGCAGCTGGAATGCTGCATGACTGCTGCTTCTGCCTGCCGGTATCACGCCACAGAGCCTGGCCCAGCTCCCCAGTGTTCACAGCCCTTCACTGCCCAGGTGTGCTGCTCCTCCTGCAAGTCATCCAGGTGAGCCAGGAAGAAAGGGAGAAACCCGGCACCCCTTCCACTTTTCAGGGCACAAACAATTCCTTTGTCCATCTCTCTCCATTTCCCTACAATTAAAAGGATTGTTTGGGCTGACACTGATAGGTTTTCCCAAAACACTCTAAGAAAGGGAGTCACTTCTGTCCTGCTCTCTTTATTTGCCACGGGGAAAAAAGATCTGGTGGCAAGTGATAAGAAGGTGCCAGTCCTGAAGACCTGCAGCAATCACGAGTGGCAATTTTCTTGGTCCCCTCTTGCACACCCTGACATGTTGTAGAGACCCTTTATTTGGACCTCATTTTTGCACAAAAATCTCCCTCTAGAACAAGGCAATGTGGTGGATAAGCCTGCAGCCCTGCTCTTCAAGTCCACCCCAGAAGGAAGTAATATTGTAATATATGCAAATTCTCTACGTGGTTCCAAGCCATTGCAGAGACTCAGAGTTATCATTATTGATGGGTGCTCAGTGTGGATTCTCCAGCTGCACTGGGACATGCTTCCTTTTGCCCATCAAATTCCTCACCATGCTGTGATAAAACTGCAAAGAAAGAAAACATCCCAGGAAAGCTAAAGGAATCCCTAGGCAGTAGACAGTTTCTCTGCATAAGCCACATCTGTTCAAGCAGTTATTAAGAAGTTAGAGTCAACTCACAAGCCGAATACAAGTGAGGAAGAACTTTTTTCATGTCACTCAACACCTGAAAGGACTTCTGTTCTGCAAACCTCTCCTCTGGAGTGAAAACTCAAAGACAGTAATTTTATTTAAACAGCACAGTTCCTTGCTAAGAGGGACTGAACAGAAATAAATTCACTCCTACAATAGATAAATAAAAAACCAAACCAACAAGAAAAAAAGCCAAAACAACCCAAGCCACTTAGACGTGACCACTGCAGACCTAGCTTGAGTGGTCCACGCTTACAAACCTGTGCCAGGCATCTGCTGTAAGATCAGTTCTCTGCTTGCTTTGTCCCTAAGTCTCATTAAGCAATGGGCAATTGCAATCCAGCTAAAGGAGATGCGTATCTGCTATTTGGAACTTGGCTATGGAAAGGCCATTCTTAGCTCCTACTTTTGATGTGGATTTGCAGGGTTCAACCTCTGGGACGCCAGAGACTGGCACAGGAGAGAAAAGGTTACTAGATGGTGCTGGGTCTTGGGCTAAAGAGCTCCCCACAGCAGTGTTTCAGTTTTCCCTCGCTCTGCTGTGGTGCTTCAGGAACTTCAGTAAGGTTGAAAGTCACGTCACAGCTTTTCATTCCTCTCTTCATGCTTCTGCCAGGTCGGAGGTCTTGCTATGGTTCAGAAACCTATTCAGCCCTCGTGAAGCTTGTCTATGAGTTGAACAGCAATCTGCCCTCCGTGGTTTGCCACGATGTCAGTGACACCAGAACTGACTTTGGACAAAAAAAGAGAGTCTCTCATTTAACCTTAGTTAAGACACTTGCAACTTAAAGCCACAGTTTAATTTCCAACCCTCTGTTGGGGTTATTCTACAAACTATGTGACTGGAATATCACTTTGAGAGTAAGAAAATTGATAGAGATCCTGGGTCAGATTTTGGCATTTCCAAGACTGCCATGTCACAAGGATTGCAGGAGAAACACGTAAGCAAGGATGGAAGCAAGTGTAGGTTACAAGAAGGTGGCTTGCCACTGCTATAATAAATAGTTCTTCATGAATATTTTTGCTCTGGGCTTACAGGCTGTTCTGTGTGAGGAAGAGAGAGAATCCAGCTGCTTTTCCACAGAAGACTGAAGCAGGGAGCCAGAAAATGGTCTGCTATGCTTATTTGCTAGGCCACACTGCTGCAGGATGAGATCCAAACCAATCCACTCCAATTTTACATCCAGGCAGCTTCAATTAATGTGGAAGCTACTCAAGAATTGTCTGGAGTTCTCGTTATCTAAGACTGTTTATGTTTCCCCATGTGTAACGGACAGCCCCTGTTCCAGGACAGAAGCCTGTTGAAGGAATGAGAAGGAAGGTGTTTTATGTAATGGAACAATCGGGTTCCGTCTGACTTCTGTGGAGAGAGATTGCACATCTCACCCCAGCACTGTCAAAAAGTGGACAGAGGTCTTCAGGAGTAGTTATGGCAACACTCAAGCAAGTTAGACACAAGGGCATAAACCCTGAGTGAAGTCTGAATAACCCTAAATGTGGGTTTAGTGATGTGATTGTGCCCTTTGCTGGTGTTTGAACAAATCCAGACTGTTCTTCACAGAGGTCTCAGCTGATGAATGGATATTACAGACCTTTGAGTCCTGTAAAGAACATCAATTGAGCAGAAGAGACAAGCCAAACACCCCTCCGAAAGTTCTCTCCCTAAAGATCATCTTTGGAGAGTTATTTTGGAGTCATGCTAATATTCCCTGATGCATGAGGAAAGGTGATTTGGTAACAGCCTGCTACACATGGATGAGGAGAGGAGATGGCAGAGGGATAACGCCCAAATGGTCTGGCATCAAAGCCACCATTCTGTCCAGTGACACTTAACCCACGGGGGTTCCCCAGCTGGGCACACACTCCTTTCACCCCCCCTTAGGCATTCACACACACATACTCACCAGAGGCGTTCTTCTAGAGCATGGCAAGAAAGCAGTAAAGGATATCTGAGCGGTCAAACTCTTGGAGGCTGCTGCAGAACTCGGGCTAGTTACACAGCTGCTTGCTTGAGAGGCCTTCTCCTGCTACTGGGAGCTCCAAACAGGATGTGAAGGCAGAGTTCTGGCTTGGTTTCTCTTGCTGTAGAGCAAACATTACCCTGGTGCAGAGAGAGTCCTGTACACTGGGATCTAGGCTGGCAGTTCTCTACTGCAGGCTCTGTTCAGACCCTCCTCGTAAGACAGACAAACCGGTATTCTTCTCTTCAAACTTATTTGAGTCTCTGGGCACAAATATATGCAGACTTGAAAGGGTTTTGAACTTGCATCTACAATGCTTCCCTGTCCTGGACCAGGTCACAAGAAATGCCCTTTTATTGCTCTTATTTTGCAAGCAGCTCAGTTTTACATACAAACGTAAATCTTTGAACGTGGCAGAAGAGGATCAGCTTCCTTCATGTCACCTACAGGCTTAGGAGTCCCCCCATTACAAAATTTTTCATGTATATACCACAGGATTTCGTGGTGAGATGCCCATGGCAGGCTGGTGAGGGGAGTCACTGGTCTGGATGGACAAAACTGCTCCATTATCCTGCAATGGGATATTGAATGAATCCAAGGGTGTTTCTCCTGCTCTTTGTGCCTCACACACACGCTATTTGCATGGTCAGGAAGGATGGTGCTTGAGTTCAGAGATCACTAACTTCTGTCAGGCTGAAATGTTCTGAGGAACAGTGACAATTAGGAAGATCTACATCTTTTAGGCTGCCCTAAGGTCTTGTGCCCTCCCAACCAGAAGTCATCTTGTAGAAGTTCACCCAGAAGCACAAGAAGGAACAACTATGAAAAGCTGCCACTGCTATTAGATGCTCTTTCTCATGAAACTGTTTGCTTTACAGAGCACACACCTAATTTCAATGATTTAATAGCCGTGCTACTCTACCCTTGCAGGCATCAGGTCAGTACTGAGGGAACGTACAGCCCTTCCCAGGGAGGCTCTGCTGCCCCCACTTGAGGTGCCCAAGCCCAGCCTCACCAAGCTCTGCCAAGCTGCACATTAGTAAGCAAGGAAGAGACTCACAGAAGAATTTCCAGAAGGACAAAAAACCCATCAGGTGTGTCAAATCTCTGACATTCAGAAACCATTTGGGGAAAGCAGCACACGCTGACTTAAGCACTAAAGTATGGATGCTTTAATTAATCCGGGGTGAATTTAATTGCTTTAGTTAAGTGGAAATCGGGTTAAAAATGATGCAGAGCATGCTGGGGTGTGTTAAAAACATGACATATGAGTTGGATGAATCGATAAATTAAAAGCGCACAGATGTTTTAATTAAACCCAGGAAACTTAACGAAGACCACTAGAGACTTTTAAGCCTGTGATTAATTCAATTCATTTAAAATACCTGTAGAGATATGGGGATGCCTCCATTTGGGGAGTTATAGAAGTTCTCGATCGATAAGTACTTAAGCTGTTCTCCAGAAAAAAAATGGCAGGGTTTTTATAGAAGTGACTGAGCAGCATTTATTGCACAATGAATATTTACATTCTTCTGAACACTCAGCAAACCTTTGCTTCGGCAAAAATTTATCAAAAAGATCATATTTTTTTCCTCATTGCCTTCAGTGTGAGCCTATCTGTCAAAAGACAACTGTTCCATTGTCTAGTATTGTACAAAGTACCTATTTCCATTAGGTAATTGCTTTGCTTAACAACTGTTACAAAAATCTATGTAAGAAATACAAACACGTCTTCCACACTGCCTAGCACCGATTTCCAGAACCACAGCCAATTTTTAAATGATCTCTTTGGGGCTGGTCACTTGGTACAAGAAAATTTTGCTTGATGAATTGACCCTTACAATATTTTCAATCGCAGTGCAGTCTGTAAGATTAGGGGAAATCAAAAGTAAGCAAATGTCAGATACACTGGAACTATTTTAATGGTGGATGGAAAGGACTGAAGCCCCATTAGTGTTTCTGAGCAGATGAGCTTAGACAATCTCGGTAAACACCAGCAAAGATCTTAGTTCTCTAAAGACACTGGAGCACAGCAGGGGGAGAGAGAAAGACCACTGTGCTGTCTCACTGGAAAAGCCACAGCTGAACATAAAAAAGACTTTTAAGTGGCGTAAATAGAAGTACAAATTGGAGACAGAGAGAAAAGGGGACACTTGATAAAGCTGTGCCAGGAAGACTTTCTCGTGGAATTCCGGATTCAGGCTGCACTGCTGCAGCAGCTGTGCAGCTATCACTGCCTGCGATAAGGAAAGCCTGTAGCTCTCTGTGCAGCACACTAAGAGGATCTGCAAAGCCTGGAGTGATTTGCAGCCAATCCAGGTCAGGTCCCGCCCATCTCCTCCATCACTGAAGAGCAGCACAGCTCAAATCCTTTTTCACAGGCATCACTGCGTTCGGGGCAATGGAAGTTCCCCTGTTCTAGTTCTGGTTTACCACTGAACGATGTGACTGATCAGTTTGCCACGTTTTATGCCTTTGAAAAAAAGAAAGCAGAAAACCAAACAAACCAACTCTTTTTCTGTGAGAACTGGTAACACAGAATCAGAGCTGTGAAATTCCTGCTTTAGCTATAAACAGTGAAGTTGATACAAGACCATGCAGAGAAACAAGATTTACTTTCTACCAACAGATGGAAACAAACAGATGTTGAAATCAGCTACTGTCATAGACAAGCATGTAGACCTTCATTTGTATCTTGATAACTTCATCACTAGAAAAACTGAGGAGGAAGGGAAAACTAAACTACTTCAGAGGTTTCAGTTGCTGTCGCGGTGGAAAGAGCCACTGAGAAATCAGAGACGACGCTTCAAGCTCATGAAAAGCAGCAGCAAGGCCAAAAATCAAACAGCAGAACTATCCCTCCAAACATCTGTGTTACAGTTAATAACAGAGAAGCACCAAGAGCATGAAGTCACTTGTGCTTCCAGAAAAAGGAACAAAGAAGTGAGATATTTTTTCATATATTTTTGGTAACATTTTACACCTTTCCCAGAGAATTGATTCTGGTCATGGTTCAGCCCTGGCTAAGCAGCAGTGCACGATTACACCCCCAGGCTGCAGTTTAGGGGATTTAAACCCCAAGCTCGTTTGGGCTCTTTTAGTTACTACTATTTGCCTTATTAAATTTAGCAGAAATGATTTAAATCGTAGCATGTTTAACTTCACGGTTCCACATCAGCTGCAGATATTTAAACATTTTTCTACATTTGAGTCAGAGATTTTTTTGTTTGTTTGACAAAGGGAAGGAGGATGACAGCTAACTGCATTTCATCTCACCCGAATAGGGGCTAAAGACAGAAAAATATCTAAATTATGGGTTCAAATCTAGATATAATGTAGGTATATAAAAAAAATGCATGCTGAAATATGAAGCTATGGTTCAGGGCTGTTTCTGTTATTGAGGGATGGCAAATGTCTAAGGATCTTTTAAACCAGCTGTATTTCTATAATGTGATTTACAATACTACTTAATCATAGTTGCTTCAATGACATTTACCAGGATCGCAAGGGCTCCAAGATGATCCCAACACAACTGCAAAGACAAACTCTTAGAACTTAATGAAATAAACAAACACCAGTACAACTCCAGGGAGACAAAGCAACCTAAAAACAAAATGTAGATTGCAACACAATTAAATAAGCTAAGCAATTAAACACAAAAACAAATTACAAGGCATACAGAGCCCGCTGAGCACAACTCAGCTCAGCAGAGTATGGTCAGAGCAGAGAGATTCTTGGCCACCAATGAAGCATTATCAAGGAAAAAAGATTTTTGGCTTGCCAGAACGGAGCTGCACAAAAGTTTGTGTCCTGCATGTATCTGTATGCATGTCCACTGCCTTGCTGCACTGGGAACCTTTTGAAATATTTATTTATTAGAACCCCATTGAAACAGAAAGTATTTGTGCAAACACACGTGGTTCTGCTGCACATGCATAAGAAGGCAAGGGTAAATAAAGTGAGGTAACTGATGATGCAGCCTTCCAAAGCAGCCATGAGGGATCAAATGAATGTACCCAGTTTTTAATAAGTATGAAAATATTATATAATGCTGTTGAAGAAAAATCCATTAATAAGATCTTACTGTGTTTCCATATGCTTTCCACCTTGGACACAAGCGAAGCACACTTTCTTATCGTCCTAAGCCAATAAAATTTGGTTCCACTTCAGCTACAGTACTGCCCGTGGCCCTGTCTTTGGCCTCTGAATTTCTGCAGGTTGGGCAGAGAATGATCAGATAAAGATGCCCAAGTGTTCACTGAAATCAGATTTATAATTCCTTACATGCCCACTTTTTACCTATTGTATTTGGCCCATCAGTGGCATCAGTGATGCCTCTCAGTTATTTCCTTCTTCCTCCATTACTGAATTCCTCAGCATTCCCCATTTTTTTCTTAATCCTTTTAGCTTTGTCTTTGAAATTTTCTCCTACAGAGTAAGTTTGCCTTCTCAGCTGCACCAGCACACTACAAGCTCTTTGGGATGTGATTTCAGGTTCATAGATGGCAACTTAATTCAGAAACTTCTGAAAGGGCAGTGCAATCCACATGCACAGACCTGGCTGTATGTTTACTGGCATTTTAATATAGAAAACAAATGCTAATTAAGTTGCTACACTAGATGCAAGTATATTTATATCAGGTATATTTTATCAGGTATACTTAAAAACATTAAGTAAATAGCATTAAAACATTTTTGCTGCCTGGTAGAAACACAGTTGTAAAAAAAAGAAGGAAGGATGTTCCTCTAAAAAACAGGAGCATTCCCACTTGAAATTATTCAGGGCAAGCCCTTTTGTAGATAAATTCTTCATAATCCTAAATTCAAAGCTGGAATCAACAGAAGCCATAAAAACTTCAAGAACACTGAGAAGTTAATATTTTGCATGTTGAAAACTGTATTTTTAAAGTCTGTTTTCCCAAATATTCCCAATGCTAAAAGCAGCTCCCGGGCCCTATTTCAACTTTGCAAATATTCTCTTCCAAAGAATGCCAAGGGTATGGAGCACCAATTGCAGCCCAGTGCAGGCTGGGGAGCAATCTGAGTACTTTTATGTCACCCTCCTGTCACTAACAGCTCATCTGCTAATCGACAATGTACTGCAGGGACATGAACATATTTTTAAACAGCAACGAAATGTTAGGATGCTAAATGACTTGATCTGTAAGAGGAATTTAACAAGGTATCCTGTTGTAGAATTCTGGGGTCCAGACTCTCCAGTCCCCTGTTTTTACCTCTGATCTCCAGGAGAATCCCTGAGGATTGATGAGGAAAGCTGCAGACTAGACACGATGGCCCCTGTGTTCTCCTCCTTGGCACTACTGATTGGGTGCCTTGAGCCCCTTTTGGAGCCACGACTACCAACAGTCAGAAAGAATTCAGCCTGTGACCCCATCAGTTCTGGGCTCCTGTTTAAATTGCCAATTAGAAGGAGCTGGAGTGATGGATTTTGTGTTGGCTCTACTTGTCTACCTGACACTGGATCAAACCTACTATCTCATTTCATGCAGGCAAGTAGCAGCTGATAGACAGCAATGGCTGTCAGTCATTGTCAAAGTAGCTTGCATGTCCATTTATTTATTCTCTAATTATTTTAGGCAGAGTTAATGGCACAAACTCCTTCTTACAGTGTACTGCAGTTCTGTAAGGCTAAGAAAAACGAGGGCAATCACTGGCCTGTACATAAAACTCACTGAAAGGCAACTGAGGACATGATCAGTTTGCCAGAAATGAAAAAAAGTCTGCTAATAAAATATGAGACTGGGAAAAGGAGAAGAAAGTTTATAACAAAGGCATTTTAAGGTACTGAGTCAGAGAGGTGGGAACTGCTGGAGAGGAACGTTGCCAAAGACAGCCTTGTCTGTTCAAGTATCGAAATGATGCTTCCACCCACCGTGAGAGAAGATTTGAGTGACAAGCCAGGGCTGTGCTGCTGCTGCAGCACGCACAGAAGTTGGCACACATACACACATAAACACACCAAACCCAAAAACAAACCCACCCAGCAACAGATACAAAGAGAGAAGCTGAACATGCTGAATTTTGTCAACTGCAAGAAAGGATGTGAGATATGCGTGGGTGACAAGTCAGGAATGCAGTATTTCCAGAGAAAAGCATACTTTTTTTTTCCCCCAAGAGTATGATGTAAGTGATGAGACATGCTATGATTATGAACACGTAAAATGCTTACCAAAAAAGTTATTTCTTTTTTAATTTATCTTTTCTCCCTAACCCACTACTTCTCAACCCCACCCTGCATTCTTGTTCTATCACAGTGGACAATACTATCCTTCTACCTCCTATTAAGGTTCATCATCTGGATATTATTTTTGACTTGTTTTCTCCCCTCACATTCAGCCTTTGACAAAGCCTTACGGACTTTTTTCTGCATTGCATCTCCCCCTCAGAATTCTGCCCTGATCTTTGGCAAATAAAATCTACATTAAATAAACACCTTTTTCTCCACATTGACAAATTCAGTCTTCTTCAGCCAGGTTTATATACAACAGTGCTGCAAAAATCATGTTGTTAATCTAACCTTGAGCTGTGTGGCTCTTCTTTCCCAGTCGTGTTTCAGGTCTTGCCCTCCTATCACATGGAACCCCAGCTTCACGCTCTTACTCCATTGACAGACCCCTTCACACCACACTCTTCAAATTCTGACTTCAACCTTTCCAGCACTTAGGATGCTTTTGAGAGTCAAATTTTAAAACTTCTTGTTTTGAGCTGTGTCCTGTGCTCAGTCTCCCCTTTGAAGGCCCCATTTGCCCTCCATTATGCACAAGATGTTACTTATTTGCTCCATTATCCGTCTTAAAACTGTATTCTGCCAGAGTGTTCCCCCAAACTGAGAACAGTCACACTGCTGGTGTGTTTTTAACACTGCATACAACTCTTTTGCCTTACCTCTTCACATTCATTCCCTTTCAACTTGTATTGATCCGGTTAGTTTCCAGTCAGGCACTGCTTTTATTTATTTGTTTTGCATGTAAAGTACTAACCACAACAGATCAGCTTTGACAAATACTATTGCTCATTATAATCTCTTCATAATGCCACAAACCCAGCATTTTTTCCTTTACTGTTCCTCTCCAGCTCTTTGCTCTGCAAACCAATCTGGTGTGGGTGTCAGAATGTTTAATCTGAAAATTTCACTTGCCTGATCTATAACCTGTTATTGCAGTGAGTCACTTGAATAGCACAAGACACACACATTCTATTTGACTGTGCCATGGGAGACCCAAAGTGCTGCCTCACCTCAGGTCCCATCCCTTCTGTGCAGGACAGGCAAAGGAATGAGGCTATTCAGTACTCAATTTTCCCCTCAAAGTCCAGAGAGCCTCTGTCTGCTTGAGCCATTTTTAGTCCCTAAAATTTCAAGCCATTTTGAAGAGAAATACTGTTTTCCTTACTGACACAGGGAGGAAATACAAACCCTGTACATTACCAGCATGTGCCAGACACCATTAATTTGTGTGGGCCATGTGCTCTACAGCAAAGAACCAAGTACTGAATTATTCAGCAGGATGCACCCCAAAATTCATGTTTTCTCCATTGCAGTCACTGCCAGAACATCCTGTGCCACCGGGAGCATTCTGGGTATGGCACAACGAGAACAGTTTCAAGCAGTGTATTCAATGGATGAAAAAACATCCCTTTATGCACTATTGTCCAAGCAATGAGCCTGCAAAAAACCTCAGAGTAAGAAGAGTCTCAAACAACTGAAATCAGAACAACAACTGGAAAAAAGCATGAGTTGCTACTTCTAGCAATTATAACTTACCTAGTAACTGACAGCTCTTCACATTTTTATCCAGAGTAATAGCACACAGACAACAAAGCAAATGGCAGTGGTAGGAAGTCTTACTGTGGTGCAAACAGCAATCCATTAGAGTAAATTTAAAGAGACTACACTTTACAGCTTAGTAACTAGTTCAAACTAACTAGATGTTGCAAAAGAAATAAAAAGAAATTTAAAAAAACCTACCCTTCTTTTTATACTTATTAAAGTGGCGCCGTCCTTTGCCAGTAAGCCAAAAACAAACAGAATGAAAATAAAATAATGAAAAACCCACACAAGCAGAACAGCAAAAGAAACCGCGAATAACATGAATCTGGTTAACTAGAGTTCTTAAGATCAGATTAAAAAGTCAACTGATCAAACAATCATACAAATTTTTGGTTTAAAAAAAATCCTAAAGCCTTCAATCCATTTAGATGAAAATATTAAACATGTTTCTTATGACATTGCATAATCAGCTAAAAGTATCTGCTAAATGGCAGCTCCATGGCAGGTGATATAAGCTACTCGAGTCCATTTCTGTCCTTCTTTTACTAATCAGACATCATCTCTTGGCAGGCTATGCTCATCATGCCAATGCACAAATCCCATGTGATGGTACACTGGTCACCTTTTCAGATTAGCTGGAGATGATTATGATGCAAATCCCAGTATTTTAAAATGCAAAATTAAAGGAGGCTCTGTGCACAGTTGCAAACCGGCGGCTGACAGTGTCTTTGGGAGTAGTTTTGTTAAAGGAGTGGAAGAGTTGCATGCCCTTCAAATGCCTTATGAGATGAAATGAAATTATAGGCAACTCTGGGTCACTTCTCGGTTCTCAACTTGTCATATCCCTGAACTCTACAAATGGTGAATGCAGGATGCCTCCTTGCAGGTTTACCACAGAACTTGAACAACCAAAGTAAGATCAGACACGAACAGCAGGAATGCCAAGTAAGAAGGACATCTTGATACACTTCAGTGGTTATGTCATAGAGGTTACAGAAAAATAGAGCTGTACATAAAAAGGTGACAACACACCAAAATAAGGTAATAGTAAGTGCATGTCTGATTCTCTCATTGATCCTTGGCCATAGCATCACTTTTCATCAATAACTCCTACAGATAACTGGGGACAGGAGGTTACTCACAGTGCAGTTAATTCACTTCACAGCAAATCTTCCACTGGCTTTAACTGTAGACACCTTTTTTTGTTTTATCAGGACACATCACACACTGAATTATCTTTCGATGATCAGATTTTCTTTTTCTTTGTGTGCAATATCTTATCCACATGAGAGCAAAGTGTATCATGATCTTTTCTGTATGTTAGATGAAATTCTTTAACCTTAATTGGGTTAAACTCCACATGATTTCAAAGGGAATCTTCCCTAAGCAAGGATGGAGTAAATCTGTTGATACTGGATGCCTGAGAATAAGCCATTTCCATAGATGACAGTGAGAAATAACCCTCCCTCCCCAGGATTTGGCAGGAGTGTTTGAGAGGGTGAAGTTTGTTCCACTTCAGTCAGGGTATGAAAGTGTATTACGGCCTGTGGGTTGGGCCACAAAAATTCATCTCTTTCCAGTAGTTTTCATGGTGTTTTCCTGGAACTACTGGATCTTCAGTCATATCTGTGCTGTCTCTCGCAGCTTTCCTTCATGTTCACCTTTCAGAACAACAGAGAGCAGTACCTGCACATGCTTTGCAGGTGACTCCTGCAATGATTTATTGCCTCTGGTGGCCTCAGGATGAGCCCTGTCACAGGGCATTCCCTGCTATAAAGGATCATGCTTCCTATCTATTTGGGTGTCACCCAAAGTGAAGCTCTCAGACTGCTGTGCCACTGCACGGACCAAGTTCTAAAAGCCACCTGAGGAGCTTGTTCACATTTTCTCCATATTTCTCTATTTGAGTCTTGCCTCAAATTGTTTTACAGTGGAGAAATGAGAATTAAAAGATGGGTTGCTAGGTGAATAATACTAAAAAAAACCAAATCAGATGGAAAGAAAATCATTATACTTCCATACTTGTGACAGCTTAAATATAAATTTAGTATTATTGTAAATGTGCATTAAACATGTGTCCAGACATATAATACGCCGGGAAAGATGCAAGTCTCTCTCTCATTTCCCTGTGTTTTCCCATGCACACAATCCCAATTTCGATTTCTATCTTCTGACACTGCTCTCCCATATCTGTGGCCATGAGCACAGGCATGACAGTGGCTGTGAGAGGGGAGACGCCACAGAGCCCTTGCACCCAGCCCAGCCCCAGCACGGGCAGGGCTCGCAGGGTAAGGCTGTTGTCACTTTAGGTGGCTCTCCAGGCTTCTTTGTTCTTTAGAAATACCACGATGTCTGACAAGGAAACAGTAGAATAGTTGAAAGAAGCTTCCAAGAAACCATTTCTGCTTTCGAGGGGAAAGAGCCGACACAGGAAGGACAAAGCGGGGAGCAGAGGGAATGCACAGAGGGGCAGGACAAGCCTGACAGATAGGTTGACAAGCACCCTAGGAAAAAAGCTATTTTTTCTGTCACAGCCTGAACCAAGTACTTTCTAGGATTAGCACAGCATAGGGTGTTCCACAGAGGTTGAGTACACCATGCAGGATCACTCCACGCCTCCGAATGCAAAGGAGCTGCTCCCATGGCCGTGTGTGTGTGAAGGGTGGCAGTGGGGCACACAGGCACTGCATGCATCCTGCCACAGGTTAACACCACAGCAATGCACACAGCTGTCACCCTGTCCTTAGAGCACACATTATCACACCAGGTAGTTGGTGGGATGCACAGAGCTCCTCTCTGCATTTGCCAGCTCTCTTCATTTCTCAGGTAATCAAACAACATGCACGCTGGATTTGAGGCATTCTTTAAAATGAGCAGAGTGAGCACTGCAATAACAGCATTAGCTTTCCAAGGCCCTTGGGGCCTCTATTTTTTTTTTTTTTTTTTTTTTTGTACTGGGGCACATTCAAGAGCCAAATATGGAGACACTAACTGGAAATTACTCCCTCCAGTAGAGCTATAACAGCTGCTCAAGGAGTGGTTCATAGGCAGGCAGGAGGATGCCATCCTGCTGCAGCAGGGAGAGAGGTGGGGCACAAACACCCGTCCTCAGCACTGGAGCAGAGGTCCAAGAAGAAAGGAGCAAATTTCTAAGGCCCTTCAAGTTATCTCACAAAGCTTTCAAACACCAGGCATTCCCCCTTTTGAGCTCTAACAGCCCTATCCCTGTGGAAAACAATTGTAAGCACAATAGTGAGAGCGTGCCTAAATCTCACACAAACTAAGGAAGCAAATCGTACAATGTCATGAGTGTCCTCAGGAACATCAGGGAATCCAGACAAGCCATGGGATTTAGACATATCTGATACCAGCTCTATAAATAAAGAGGTCCTTCTTTATGCATCTTTTCCCTATGACAGCTATCCCAAACTCTCAGAAAAACTTCATAAACACATCCACAGATGTCATTTAGATTTCTGTTTAATCCTTGATAGTAATCTATTTCCCAGTTTTAGTTGTTAAAATTTACAACTGACCTTTAAGAAAAGGTTATTTTAAGATTTTATCAAGTCCTATTTGTTTTCCTACAAAAGGCAAAGTTCCTTTGCTCAAAAAGTAACTGCACATGCAAGAAAGATGCTTTGCATTAGAAGGCTGAGGCAAGCCAGAATATATACTACATGCTACCAGTGAAAAGAACCAGTCTTTTGTTGCAGACCATTAATAACTATCAGAAAGCATTAATAACTCATCCACTTTTACAGAAAATAAATCTGTTTTCTGCCATTTCCGCCTGCTACATCTGCCACAAGAAACCTGTAGCTGTGCAAGCTCATAGGGAATGTAAAAATCCTTCTTCTTGATCCTATCTAACTTGAGATCTAAGGAAAAAAAAGCCAAGTGCTCTATTTGAATTTCTTGGACCCATGCTAGCTAGCAGGCCCTGTAGATCCTTACACCACAAACACACACTGTGATCATTTGTAAATATAGGGAAAATGATACCTTTAGCACAATCTGCTCCATGAAATCCTGGAAAACAGTGGCAGACACCCGACACACACTCGCCATTCCCATGGCAATGACGTGGGCAGTCTTGCACTGAATCTGAAACACAAGCAACACAGGCACTTAGGCTGCTGATTTCTTAATTTCAATTCAGTTTATTTTGGCCTCAACACTTAGAAGAATGACCCCTAATAATGTGAACACCACAAGGTTTGGGTGAAGCAGAACGTTCCAGATGTTATGGCAGCGTGAGTCAGCCCAGAGATCTAGTGATATGCCAAAGTCACATGTAAAGCCTCTGGGCACCATTAGAACTCAAAAGCTTCTGAAAGTGCCCAAGCCCTCTGTTCCAACAGAGAGATGGGACCTCTGAAGACCTTTAGAGCTGTGTTTGAATGTATATTATGTAGCAAACATAGCATTTCATCAGGAAAATCAACACTTTCCATTCTGCAGTGAGACTTTGTTCTTGCGTGGGAAATGATTATCCCAAGGACTGCATCTCCTTTTACTTTTACAGGCATTTAAAGCCTCATTAATTAAGCTGGAAAAAAATATCTGCTGAACATGACAAAAAGGAGCTCTTTTCTTCTGGCAAATATACTTAATCCTAAAAAAAAAAAAAGGAATTAAAAAGGTGCAAGTAGATCTGCAAGAAGATGAAGGGGAGTTCTGTGAAAACAGAGGAGAAAGTTTAACATTAGAGTTTGAGTGACTGACTGAAGTGTCGATGACTTCAGTAACATGAGAAGAATAGGCACGTCAGCCTGATAGCATTTCAGTTGTACCAAAATACTAGTTTTCCATGGTTTCTGTTATTATTTGGATAATACACACACTACTTTGCAGAATAACAACTTGGGGAAAAGAAATCTAATTTTCAAATTAATTCTTAAAATCATTTTAATTTGAAAGCTGCTGGATTTCAGGGGAACATATTTTCAACACTGACTTATTGGCACAAAAATCTAATTGGAATTGTTACTCCTCGCTATTACTCCCTGTTGCTGTAGGACCTGTGGTTCCAAACTAAATGACTCTGTCAGTCCCAGTCACCAAACCAATCGCAGCTGTACAACACAGAAAATAAAATTTGGATTTGGAACTAGC
The DNA here is from genome assembly GCA_035047865.1 of Dendrocincla tyrannina. Classification (NCBI taxonomy): domain Eukaryota; kingdom Metazoa; phylum Chordata; class Aves; order Passeriformes; family Dendrocolaptidae; genus Dendrocincla; species Dendrocincla tyrannina. Next base: position 4,653,447 of record JAWWMP010000028.1, read on the forward strand.
AGAACCACATAGAGTATTTTTTGGCAAATTAAACGTCAAAGAAGAAAAGGATTCGAGTCCGACTTTAAATCTGATTTCACAGTTGCAGGACACCAAAAAAAAAAAAGCAAATTCTCAGAGATGTCATTAGCTTGGCCTCCTGAAATGATTCACGTAAACAAAGAAGAGAGAAATTGAATATTAAATGCTCAAAGATATCAAATTGTCTCATGAAGAAGCTTGTTTATAGATTTATTCCTTATTTTGCATCATGGCACACAAAAGCATTTTTCCATGTATTCAAAATCATGGTAAATTCAGTACTGCCTGGGAGTTAAGGTAATCTCTGCTTTTCCTTCTCCTCTTCCACACCAGAGAGACATTCAGCTGTCTCAGATCCTCTGATTCCGAAGTGGCTGTTGCTGGGTGTGTGCAGAACCACCCCTGAACTGGGTAAAGCACTATACTTTTCTCTAGATTTCATTCCAATTACTATCATTGCACTATCAAGCAGTCTGCCTGCCTATTAGACCTTTGATGCTCTTGAAAGCTGCAGCCTAGAGCAGGCAGCTCTTTTAAGGGCAGCTTATCATACCTTAAGGTTTTCTAAGCACAACAGAGGCAGAACAAGAGAAAAGCACAAATTTTCTTGTTGGTTTTGGAGAAGCAGAAAAAGCCTCCTATGGACAAATATGTAAATATATATATATCTTCACATGTATAGTACCTAGAAACTCTTACAAAACCACATATAAGCTATGAAAACAATAATTTTTTCATCTTAATTGAGGTTAACAGAAACAATTATGTTCATACTTAATGACACTGTATTGACTACACACCTACACCCTTTGGGACTTAAGCCAAAAACCTGATTTTTATACTAGTGCAAGAGATAAAAAATTAAGCTTCATATTATTAATCAGGTGAGGTTGCAAAATACCTCTGATTATTTAAAGTTTAAAAACTGACTTGTACTTTTTGCAGTTTCTCTTTCCCTACGCTGAGAGGAATTGCAGATTTATAGAACACGGTGCCATTCAGCACTTCACCAGCCTGGGCAGAAGGTAACACAGACCATCCCAGACTTTGCTATGCCACTGTGACAAGGCAGTCAGCAAAGTTCATTAAGGGCTTCAAAGTTCAACACATCTAATAAAGCCTGAAGAATTTCGACTCAGTTTGATTTTCAACGAAATGCAACCCTATTCTTCTAATAAACCTGCAGGCAAGGTGTTCTTTGGCTCCTGATTCCACCATGTTGAGGAGATGACTCACTATCAGGTGAGCAGCAAGCTGTAAGACAGCATCCAGCTAATTAACGGGCTCAATTAATCTCTAGGGTGGCTGCAAACAATAACCTCATTTGCAGGTATCAGTTTCCTGAGCTGTCTTTCTACGAAGATTAAACAGCTCTCCTGTTGGATACTATTCCACCTGGGTGTAAAGAAGCTTCTTCCGAGAAGCAAATAAGAAGTATAACAATGACAGATAAGGGAGAGGAATATTAACTGGGGAATGCTTCAGACCAGACTGAACTTATCTGAGCCTTGTTTGCCAAAACTAAACTCAAGATGTATGGGAATGCTGAAATCTTGAGAGAGAAATCAGCAAATTAAAATCAGCACCCCGTTATGGACTCTTTGTCAAGAGTAGCATTGAGGAAAAAAAAGGCACAACGTAAATAAGGACAAACAGGCCAAATACTGAAGATTGCAAGAAAGTATTACAGCTTTAAGTAAGGGAAGGTATAAACAGAAAGGGAAAATGCTCAGCTGGTGGAAATACCTACCCAAAATGACTGTACTGAAAGAGACCACCTCTTTGTCCTTGCCATCATTGTAGAAGGCCAGGTGCCACAAACCCACATCCAAGTATTGGACAAACACGGCCTCGTTCTGCACCAGGGTCTGAATGCTCCGCCGTTCCCGGGGCGACTCCACCACGCTCCATTTCTCTTTGCCATCCAAGCGTTCCATGAAATCATACTGCAGGGGGAAAACAGGGGGAAAAAAAGAAAAAAAAAAAAAGAACACAAACAAAACCCCAAACAAACAGACCTGAATACAGAATGACACTTCAGCTCAAAGCCTGACACAACATTTTCTCCTCTACCTTCGTATAAAAGATATGGAGATAGGGAGATACGTCAAGGTGAAACTAACATTTATTAGCTGACCATGGAACACCCAGAGATCCTGTGAATTATGCACCTCTCCTCTGTAGAGGTGATCAAAAAATGTACAAATGGTATTGCTTGACAGGATGGTTTTTGAGAAAGAAGTTGAAATCTATGGTTTGACCCATTATTTTTTGGTTCCTACACAGCTTTGAAAGCTGGAAATGCTCAGCCTTGGAGACACACGCTCTCTTCTAAGTAATCACCTACAATAAATTCTTGCTGCAAGAGGAGCAGACAGCTGAGATACAGCTCCAGACATATCATTGAATGGAAGCCCCCAGAAAGTGGAACAGGAACAGCACAAACAGGAAATGTGTTTGTCTAATGATAGGTAACTCAGCACCTGATAAAAATACACTGCACAAGTTTTACATCACAGAGTAAAAGTTGCTTACCTGAGATTGGTTGTGGAACAATCAGGGGCAAGTATGACACAAGAACCAGGGGGAGCATGGAAAGGAATAACACAAATCAAGTGGCTGAAGGAATTGAACTTATATTAAGGAAAACTGAGTCTTTCTGGTTGGATGGTTTCCAAGTATGGTAGAACACGACATTAATCTTTGGAAGAGGGATCAAACAGAGCAAGTGATTATTTAGAGTATAAGAGGGATGGCACCATTAATGGCATGAAACTAAAAAAAGAAAGAGAAAGAATTTAAGATGAATGTCAGATAAGCTTCCCATCTATTATGCTCAGTAAATAGCCTCCCAATGGAGACACCACAATTAAACAGGACTGGAAGAAATATTGGTTAGTCTACAACAGGGAATAACTCTGCATAACAAAGCAGCTGGACTAGCTGTCCTAATAGGCTTTTTTTCTCTCTTTATTGTCTGTGATTCCAGAGCTCTCAAGCTGATGCTAATGCTCAACTGAGTGGCTCTCATAGTCCCTATCTAAGGGAAGCCCTTAAGAAACAACAAAAACAATACATCTAATCTTTTGATAGTTGTATAACAAGTCCCCTATGAAAACACATCTTGTTTGAGACACATTTATCTGTGTAGGAGTAGATAGAGATAGATAGACATGTCTAAAGAAAGATGTATGTGTTCAATAAAATACAGTAATAGTATGTGCTTGCTTGCCAGTAGCTTCATTACATTTGCCTCCGTTATCTCTAACACATACAGGCTGTGCTTGCAGCAGCTCTGAGAAAACATCCACCTTCTGCTTTCAGTTTAAACAGCAAACTGTAAGTCTGCATCCTAAACAGAATAAACAGCCAGTCTTGTACACTGTATTGCACTCATTAAGTCCTCGCAAATAATAGACAACATGCAATAAAAGAATGAAGATCCTCCCTTGTAGTGAAACAGAGAGATGAAGGGATTGAACACTTTTAGTGCAGTGCCTCACATCTGCCTGAGACTGGGCTCTACAAGCTCACCTTGCTATGGGAAAATTTCCAAGTTACACACCACCAATACAGAGCCCTGACACACTCGGCCTTCCAGCAAAGGGAAACACATGGAAGTACTCCTGATTTCCAGGTACACACGTGGAACTGACATCACCACACAGCCACGAGGGAAATCCATGGCAGGGAGGAACTCGAGCCCAAATCTACTTGTGCTGAGAGTGAGTGCATTATCCACTCTTTCCTACGCCTCTAAACATGGCAAAACATAAGACAGGTGAAACAAGAAGTGTCACCAGACGGTTAACACGAAATTGCCATGCACCTGAGCCTTTTAGCACACAAGATTTTTACAGGGGAAGGTAAATCTGGTAAATTAGCACATTTAAGCCAAAGCACGCCAGAGGTTTCAAGAATTCTGGCATGTCAGTAACTTTCAGAGGATCCAAAGTACCAAACACACATATCTCTATCTCTGAAATCAATGACATTTGGAAACATTGCTAAAACCCACCTCCTAACAGCCAGAGGTTAAGGACAGCCTCATCACCTCCTTGGGAAATGTTATTACTCGGGCAACATCTTGGGGAAAAGAAATTGTGCTCTTCAGAGCAATCATTCACAAAGGGCCAGCTAAGGAAGCAGCAATAAAAGCTGACATTTCTCACTGGCAACACGCTGTTCGTCTCTGCTTGTGCTGGCAGGTTCCTCTGCCTCCCCTCTGTTTGATGCTGATTCCACCTCCGAGAGTGGAGAAGGCTCAGCAGTTGGCCAGATCGAAGAGGAAGAGGATTCAGCCTGAAAGTGCTTGAAGTAGTTTTAGCCACACCATCTCGTCTCACAAAGATGGGGTGAGACCCAGTGAGAGCAGGTCCCTGTAAGGCTACAAGTTTAACTTTGGTACAGTTAAAACTGGTGTTGCCCCTCTTTAATCAAACTGTGAAAAGTAATTTAATGCTCAGGCAAAAGCAAAATGACTAAAAGTGACTAACTGCATGAATGTGAAGCGGTGGTGCAAACTGATACAAAATAGAGCAACGCGTTTTTATATCCCTCTTTGGATTCCTCAGGACTGAGGGGGAGGGAAATAAATAAAAAATGGAAGATAATGCATCTGGTGGCAGTTCCCTGGGTGTCCTCATCTTAATGTGTCAGCAAGGACCTGGGATATGCACCCCAAAATTAGAAATCCCTGACTGAAGGGTCACCAAGATGGCACTGTGAATTCATAACCTGATAACATTTCTTCACATGGTTGGCTGAATCATCATTTTGCTTCTCCTGGCCCTGTTGATTTTCTAATTTACCACACTTGAGAGATTAATCACTTTTATATAATGTTGTGCTGAAGATATCACTCTTGCTTTAAAGCTACTTATTGGCATATATGAATAGATTAGAAGGCCCATCTAGGAAAAGAAGGCAAGTAGTTTCATGATCATTAAGCAGCAACTGTGGAATCCTTAATCTAACACACACACACAACTGCTAAGGAAGAGACGGCTAAATCACATGAATTAGGGAATGGATGTGTCAAACAAAACTAAATCTCTGAAGCAATTTGGAAGTTTCACTGACTTTTGACTTTTTTTTTCCTCTTTTTTATGATCCTTTATATTACATGGCTTCATACTGAAAGTCACACAAAAATGGCAAAAGCTGCTCAGGAACAACACGCAGCAGAAATCCCACATGACCACATCATCAGAGTTCAATTCTGCAGCAGGGAGTACTTACAATGATTAAAGCTCCATATAAGCAAGTGACTTGCCAACCTACATCACTAAACAAATTCCAAATTCACACTCTCAGTGAGTTTGTTTATTTTTACTACCCAGCATCTCGAAACCCTACTGCTTACTTTTATTTACAAACCTAAAACCTCACACCAAGGTCTTTCTGGGCCATTTGTTTTTATAATTTCTCCATTCAGTGCTTTCCGTCCTCTGCTGCATTTTACTCACAGGCTAATAAGGACTTTCTTTTCCCACTAACCGTGGGGAGTCAGCAGAACAGTCGTGGAGCTTTACACACACCGTTGTGACTGCACTGCCCAGGGCCATCCATCCAGCACAGACCCACTGGGCCCAGTCTCACAGCCAAAGTGGACCAGTCGGGAACGCTGCGATGCAGAGAGAGCTCGCAGAGGGCAAGGCTGGAAATGCAGAGAGCCTGCAGGATCTTCAGGGATTTTCTCAGATTTCAAACTACTTGCACGCCTCCACAAAATGCCTGTTTGAAATATGGCATTGAAAGGGAAGAGTTCTTGGAGCTCTTGTCCTAATAATGGCTGCATATTCAAATGCAGGGAGGGGACACATTGGGCACTGTGGCTATGTATGCCAAAGCCCTGGAGGATCTCAGCAGCCAAGAAAACATATGTCAGGGAAACCTGTGTGCAAAGTGCTTTAAAATTAGTTCTTCATGAAATCCGGTTGGTAATTATTAATTAAAAGACAGCCATGAAACATCTGATACCCTCAATGAGAGCCAAGCAGTTCGTTTGCACGTTTGGATGTGGCACAAGCTGACCAGGGCAGGGCAGCACAGCACTCACACAGTAACATCAGGCACCTTTGAGGTTGGCAGGGCACCTACATGTGTTTGAGCTAAAAACCAAGGTAACACTGAGGCCCCCCAGCAACTCAAATTGTTCCAAATACAGCCATCTCCTCTCCTGAATGAAAAGAGTTTTCCTTTTGACATGAAGAATTTGTATCTCTAACGCACTGTGCTGACATGAAAACAACTGCCTTCTCCAGCCACTGCAGTGATGGTCCTGTAAGGTTACCTTATTTCATGCATCATTTGGGACGTTCTACAACATGCAGCAACACCACGGTTGCTGTAATGTCTGCAGAGTCACTTCATGCATGACTCAACATTTACAGTTCATTTTCTATACATTATCAATTCTATTAATATGACTCCCTTCTACTAAATTCAAGCCTGCAACGTGCATTTTGTTATTTCTACATAGTACCACACAGCTGGGGAGGATTTTGCTCCAAAACACTGTTTGCAGTCTGCTTGCCACTCCCAGCTGCATTTTTGCTGCCCCTCTGGAGCTCTGCTCCCTGTGCATGTGGCACACGGGGCTGCATCCAGACAAGTTTACAGCTACATCACTTGGACTGGCTAAACCAGGCACTTGGAATATTTGCTAAACAGTAATACTGAGAAGGTTAAATCTCAGCAGGGCTCTCAGACAGGAACTGCATCTTCTTGTCCCAGGTTAATCATGTACCTAATTTGCTGATTATTGACTTGCTCCCACAAAGGATTTTACTTGGCTTGACATATCAGCACTGATCAGTGATGAACTGTCAAGTGTAGCTGTTCACTGCTTTGGAGCTCATGTCCCCAACCAACAGAAACAAGGATTTTAAATTTCAGTTTTAAAACATCGTCTGGTGTCAACTTCAGACTATTTTCATTAATACAAAAGCTTCGTGCTCCCTTCTGTCAGAACAAGGCTTCTTTTCACTAACTCAGGTCTGTAACAGCTTGCTTTTCTTTTTCTAAAATTATTTCTCTTGGTAGCAGCTTGACTGAATTTTGATTGCCGGGCAAAAATGCCAAGGAATCTTCTGCTGTTAACAAGCATCAGGAGCCCGCATGAATGCGGGAAAGTCTATACTGGTTTATACTGCAGATTTAGACCAGATGCAGGCTAGTTTATACTGCAGATTATACTAGTGGATTCCAGTAACTCTACTTACAGAAGAGGTTTGAAACTGCTTTATCTAAAGACTGGATAGCAGGTTCTCTGAGGAGAAATCCAGCTCAGAAGGAAACACAGTTGATATTTCTCATTATTTAATTTAACAGAAAGGTCACGAAATTTATATCCTATCGATGTGAGGTGGAGTGAGAGAAAAAACCCAAAACTTTGCTTGATCATAGCCTTCTCAGGTGAGAACATCATAATGAACCCTAGAACAAACACATCTGATCATACTGCAATATAAAGTTCACCTTGAATTAAAAAGAAAAAATACTTGTTGCTACCATTTACTTCCCGCTAGATTTCTTATAAAAGACACAGGCATACCTCCACCATGTCTTAGTCAAAGAATTATAATTAACCTGTATTTATAGCAAACCTTGATGATTGCTCTGGAGCTTTGGTTGCCCTAAGTAATTTTCACTTCATGATTTATCCTTTTGTTTGTTTTCCTCAACTAAACGGCCATTATTTCCAGGACTGAGGAGGAGAAGCGAGTGCCAAAATTCTGAATTAAATGCGACATGCTCAATGAATTATGCCATTACCTCACTGCAACAGTTGAAGATCCACAGACATATTTTCACCCTCAAGACAACAGACTGAAGCATTACAGCCAAAACATTCTTAAGAAAAGCTCCCCACCCTGGAAAATATTCTCTGTGGATATCTTTTGTGTTGCATGGATGGCTTAAAAAATCAGTCAACAGCCTTCTGCAATCTCCCTGCTTTATATAGCCTTTTTATCAGACTTTGGGATGTTCTCTGCTAATGTCTAACTATATGGAAAAGTGACCACATGCCCTCCCCTCCTTGTGGGCTGCTGGTCTGATTCCCTACCAGTCAGACATATCCATTCAACAACACAGGAAACATTTTAAAACAGCATAATAGAGTAAGTTGATGGATTTTGAACAGTCAAAGCTCCTTTCTCACAAATTCACTGAATAGCAGAGGTCACAAACCCATACAAACCTCTTCACTCCTTTCCTCCCAACTCTGATCAAAGATTCTGGTCCCCAGTTGGGAGTACAGGAAAGAATAAACACCAAGGAACAAGAGGCAGTGCAGAAGAGTCCCATAAATCCCCTGACACTGGGCAGCAGATCCAAAGCTCAGATAAGGACAGAGGAGTTTTCCCCAGCAAATGAACTGGCTCCCTGTTTGTGCTGGGAGCTTGTGCATGCACACAGACCCCGATCACCCGGGGCTGGGATGTCTCTGCAGGCAGTACTGCTTTCCCTACATGGCAATATGTAGCAATGCAATTATGTTAAAGCCTCTGGGCTTTTCGCTGAGATCGTGCGTTTTAACCATTTATGCAACTTCAGTTTGCTTTCCAAATAATAATAACAAAACAAGTAGAAGGTCTTCTTTGTCAATCAGGGCAAGGCATCTAGAAATGTTAAATGAGGTTTTCCCAAAAAGGATCATGGAGTTCTACGTTTGCTTTTTGGAAATCATATACTAAATAAGGCATTTAATTTTAGCTGAGAGTTTCTCAATGAAGAACTGATTTGTAGTAGCAATGAAGGAAGGGGTCCTTTCCAAAAGGTGGTTGCTATTTCTGCTTCCTTTCCACTCTAAAGGATGGAGGCTCTTTCCTTTTAGTATGTGTAACTGCAAGTATATTCTTCCTCTTTACAGTTTTAATTTAAGTAAGTGGGAATCTTTCCATTCACATTGATGAATTTTCAATACAATTAAAAAAAAAAAATCTCCCTGTAACAGAAAATATAGCTATACCTTCTCATAGCAAAGAAATTAAAACACCCATTGCACAGCCTAGAAGAAAAAGATACTTAAGTTTGGCCTCAGTAACTTCACAGCTCCCTTACCTACAGCCCTTTGCTCTGTACTGTAAAAACGTGGTGTGACTGAGTTCTCATCTCTGAGGTTGGTTAGGAATCAAGACTTGCCCCCTGTTTGAGTCAGATGATCTATCTAAATACTGTCCTTGAGGGAAAAGTGGCTAAATTAAAGCTCTCAAACACATGGCCACTGCTTCATCTTCTCTAACCTGCCTGGGTGGCAGAGATGCCACTCAAACTGCCCGTGGAGATTAAAACTTCCACCAAGATAGAAAATTCCATGTAACACAGCTGGCTGTGCATCACCCCCCCTGCATACAGGGCTGTGATAGTGGCAGTTGGACCAACACCACTCATCATTGTGACTGGTGTGTAAGTGGATGGGTTTATCCCAAGTGGTGCCAGATTTTATCAGAGGTTTGAAACGTTGCTTCGGTTGCAAGAAGATCATTGAATACTTCTTTTATCAATGTACTGTTGAGGTATGTAACAATCTAGAAATGCTAATATCAGGGTGTTTAGTCAAATATCACAAATGAAGTAATTCACAGGAATCCCTGAACCTGAGTTCCATAAACTTCAACTTTGACACACATGCTCTAAACTTCTTCCATTTTGACATTGAAAGTCAACAAATATGTCAATAAAGTACCTGGGCATGTGATGGTGGGAGTCCTCTTCTTATATAAACACCAAAAAGAGCATTCTTCCCTAAGGATATGTTGAACTTCAGGAACTGTGGCTGGCTGATGTGGATCTGAGACCGCCAAAAAACTCCGGGGGGCACCTCCTGGGTGACCCTGTGTCCAACTTCGGTTTCTCCACTATCTATGCTGCTGTTCCTGGTGACCCACGGTCCTGGCAAGGAAAAGCAAATAGAAATCAAATGAGATAATGGCATTTAATACAGGTAGGTTTTTCAGTCAAGATGAACACCTGTGGCAATGACACCTCTTAAATCAAACTGTAACTTCCTTATTCTGATGCAGTCTGTCTGCTGTTTCAATCACTAGGTAAGAATTTGGCCCTTAGATTTGAAGTGAAGAACTCTGTGACCCTTTTTTTTTTTGTTTGTTTGTGGAACATCTGCAATCTTCTAATGCCTCAAACCCTTTAATTCTGTGATTGCTTCTTACTGATCAAATATAGTAACAGCAGAGTCATTCAAGAACATGTGAACCTCCGTGTGCTCTTTTCAGTTGTGTCTCTTACACAACCAGAGTATAAAAAAATTACCAGAAGGGGAACTGAACGGGTAACTTCAATCTAAATGAACAACACAAAATCAAACAGTAGTCCCAAACTACACGGTGAGAAATCCATTTATAAATTCTTAGAAAAGACACTACAGTGACCAGAAAACCACAAAAAAAAAAAACCCCTGTTAACAATCACAGAAATTTAATATCACTATTAAGATACTCTGGATGGTAGTGATGCCTCTGATATAACCTGAGGGCACGAGTGAAAACCTCAATGTTTACTTGGTGCTTTTTTCATGGTGTAATGCTATTTTCAATACCTGGCAAGTTACTTTTGAAATATATTCCAGCACTGTATGAATGCAACAGGATGGCACAGAACAACATCTAATTCCAGCAGGTAAGTACATAACAGCTTTTCTGTCTTGACTATCTTTAATTGAGAGAGCTGTAAAAGCACTGTTTCAATTATAGATTCCAAATTATCTATGTTAGCAGCACTTACACTTGTACATAATGAAACAGATATTATGTTGGCAGTGTTTGGAAATGGTGAAAGAATGCTCTGAATACCAACTGCTATGCAGTCTTTGGCAACTTGTTTGCTGTTTCATTTTCTATGTTAATGGCTCTACAATAACATCACAGCACTAACAAAAAGAAAGCAGAAGAGGCTGAAACAACGGGCTGCAAAGAAAGGGAAAATGGCTGAGAAAGTCAAGGAATGTGCCTTTAGAGACAGCCGAGAGCAGAGAGAGGAACCAGATTCAAACACAGCCTGTTTCACAACAACTACGGGGTTTCATTTCTAATGGATTACTGCAACACAAGATATCTCAAAGTTCCAATCTCAATGCAGTCGAGCACCATCTCACTGGAATTTAAATGAGTCCTTACCCACATGGGCAGGAAAACCAGAGCACAGAAAATGCCTGCTGGGTGCTACACTGGAATCACTGGCAGAGCTGGAACACCAGCAAAGAACTGAGGGCTCCTTCATCTCCTTGGAATACAACATTACTGCACAATTCCAAGCTATGGTAATAAATGATGATTTTTTTCAAGATTCTTAAAAAGCATGCTGTAAATAATTCCTTTGGAAGCAGACTGGGCATACCTTCAGGAACATCAGCTATATCTAATCTGACAAAGGCTCCTTGATACGCTCTGGAGAGCCTTGTCCTTTAGCACCACTACATCCAAACAGTCAAGGAAAAAGCTATTTCCAGTAATTATTATCATTATTATTATCCAGTGCACCAAATGTACTGAGCATGCAAAGGGTAAGGCCAGCAGAGTCCCTGTTGGCACTTCTGGTTTCACTGGCTCTTAAAGCAGCTCCAAAACACCACCATCAATGACTCTTGCTAATTATATTGCTTCCAAGTCTGTTGAGTATATATTCCCTAGACTTACAACTTTGCAAATAAATTCAATTCTAACGTGGGCTCAAGTTTTAGTATTTCTGGTTAAATTTAGCCTTAACATTCTTTGGATTTCCAAAATTCTACATGGTATTTCTATCTGGGAAAGGGTATTTCTCAGGACTCAAGAATCCTCAAATACATAATTAAGCTAAAAGTATAATAATCCAGGATTCAGGAGAACCAGAGTTACATCCACACTACTTCAGCATGCAAAGGTAAAAAAAGCTTTTGGAAAAAAACTATTCCCTTATATTTCTCATTAAGATTTTGAAGTTATCATCTTAAAAATTGATGATAACTGGTAAGACAATTGAATTTGTAGTTATCAGTCAGCCTAGAGACAAGGTTCAGGTTCCTAATACTGAAACGACTCAGTGATTCAGTTCAGATTTGATATTATCTCTGGAAGCATCTCCCCACAGACGCTATTCTTTCTTTTCTTTCTCTAAACCACAAATGACCTTTTCTAGTTGTGGCATTTCTAGTTCTCCAAACCACTCTTTCTAGAACATTTCAATGTCTCAGGAAAATTTACCTGGGAAGAGAACTGTGACAGGGGTTCAACAGAGCAGAGGACTTTAAGAGCAGGTTAGATGATCAACCATCACAAGTGATCAAGATGTGCTTAACACAGAGCAAAGAATGGAACAGATGGGAGACTCTTTTCCAGTCTGTATTTCTGTAGTACAGCATTCTCTATATCTGCTCTATTCCCAGCCTGTGCCACATCTGTGAGAAACAGCTGCTGTCTCACCTCTGGCATCCTGAAAGGGATCCTTTCCTTTTGCTTTTAGGAATCTAATACAAGACATCCCATTTTTTACGATGCTACACTACAATGCTGAAAGAACACCATTTAGAAATGCTCGAAACCGTACCAAAATCCAGGTTTTGTATTTGCAAGTTTAACTAACAACTGAGGAAGTTTAAAGTCCAGAAAGATACCAGAGCTCTAAGGTTATGTATTATTGAATCATGCTCCTATAAATTCCTGCTGAGTTCCTCCTGTTGATACGAGACACAAAACTAGTGACAGCATCTTGGTTCTACTCCTTGCTTTGATGCTGCCAGTGCACCTGAGCTGGTGGTGATCTTGATGTTCTCAGGCGACTGCTTGTAAAACAGAATTATTAACAATGACAGAATTGTTAAAAATTCTCACCTTGAAGAGGAGGAATGCAGAACAACAACAAAAAAATACTACAGGAGGTGTCCCAACATTGGCCCTTTGATGTTCCTTCCTCCCCAGGTTAGAATACATAAAGGAAATGCAAGGTAGATATGACCATTGAATATTTTTTCTTAGTTAACAGGCTTAAGTTTATTTTTTAACCTGAAGAGCAGACCATCATCCTAGCTTTTGTATGCAATGCCTTTTCCTGTACTAACAGCTCCCCTGACAAACCCTGTCTCTACTTACTCCAGCTTTTTTTACAGCTCCCTTCAGTCCTCACCTCCTAATGCAGAGAATGCATCTTGCCACCCGAGTCACTCCCCTCCAGCTGTTTTTAGAAGCCTTTCCATTTTGATGGATCACTGCAGATCACATTCAAAGAACATCAACTGCATTTAAGTGAAGCTACAGATGTGACAAACTGACAAATCCAGGAAGAAAGACTAACCCAAACAACTCATACTACTGTTAACAAATGAATCCCAAGATCATTCTCTCTGCTGTGGGTGACTTGTAAAGTTTCATCTGTTTATCTCATAACCCCATGGATACTTGGGGTTTTTTTTCCCCTTGTCATTTCCTCTCCAGAAACATCTACAAAAGAGTTTTAAAAGCATACTTCTTTATCTTACCCAGGGGAGCCATTTCAATCACTCAGTCAAACATATATTCATCAGCTAAATAACACTTATTCATTTAAACTGCTCTGTTATTTACCCAGTTGAATTACTATTTTGGCATATACAGTTGAAAAGACTGTTTTAGCATTCAAGGATAGTTGCCTTTGAAGCTATCAGAGAGGCAATACGTGACAACAGCAATGCAAACTCCCCCTGCTAAGTTGTCAGCAGGTCTCAGCTGTGAGCTGGAGGTCAGATTCAAGGTGGCAGGGATGGGACATGCCCAGTCAGCCTTTCATTTAACTGATGTCAAGCAGTGTCAGCTACGGAGGCAGAACTGTATTTACATTGAAGCCAGATATACTCGAGTATTTATAACTACAGTGCCCCACGCTGGAGCTAAAATTAAAAATAAATCTGGAATCTGGCTACCAGCAGTGTCACCCCACAGGCATGGCAGCGAAACAGCGACTGACTCCGGAGCTGTGACTGTGCCTTCATCCCAGGGGTCACCAGGAACTGCATCTTGAGAGCAGTCTTAGCAGAGATCTAGCAGAATAACCATTCCAATGGATCCACGATGAACTACCAAGAGCGTGTGGACCATCACAAATTAAATGCAAAGAATAAATATCACCAGTGTTGGTTAAAGAGAATTCTCTTTCACTTCTTTTCCTGTAGTTCTGTATTTCTTATAAATCTCTGCTGCAGACATAGTTTTCCTTATCTTTCAATCTAACTTATCTTTCTGTTGTTTTTTGTTACATAGCCAGGGATTTTGGAATTCTGAAGAAATTTATGGTACACCCAGGTAAAGGAAACCATTCAATATAAAAATACACTCCACTGGCTTTTTGCCAAAAAAGAACGTGTGAGAATGACTATGGTTCTCAATGACAGTTTAATTTTTTCCTCAGGTAGATTTCCTATTGGACCCGACATTTCTTGTGTTCCAGAAAGACAAATAAAAAAGAAGTAGAAAATTTCTTTTCTATACAAATGTCTTCAGTGGAAAAACCAGTGCTATGCACTATCACCATACTGATGACTCCCTACATGACCTAATGCTTCAAATTATCTGCTACTACCACCTAAGAGCCCTAAGATTCAAGTGGAAACAGACTCTTACTGAAATGTGTACAATAGATTGGCTTCTGCTGCTGCAAAACAAATTCCCACAGCTACAACCAGCCAAGACACCAGGCAGTGGGAGTTTGTCTGGAGGAGCTGCTGGGACATCTCAGTTATGCTGAAGATGCTGAGGTACCAATGAGCTCTATTTGGTGAAGTAAGAAAGGAAGCTTCTCAATTTCTATGAGCTTTCAGGAGTCCACTAAAACAGCTTCTGATAAGAAATCAAAAGCTCAGGTTGTTGGGTCAGCATCCCAAACTTCTGCTGTGGCAAAAAGAAAGAAAATCTTCCAAGGGAGCGCCTGCTGAAGAACTCTGTTGGCTCCGAGGCAGCCAACAATGGGGTCCTGCAGGGGCAAGTGAGTCTCATGCTTTAATACCCTCCCAAATTTAATAATACCTACAAATTCAGGTAGACCTTCACATTCATGCGAGCATGGCTTCACAGGATTCACTGTTTTCAGAATCCAGTTCTAACTGAAATATAATCAAGATCTGTTAGTTCACTGCATTGCATAAAGAACAAACACATACTAGTGTGATTTTCTACCTCAGCATAACAATCATCTCTGACAGTATAAAACACACTTCATCACCTAACCCTGAACACAGCAGCTCATGATGTCACCATGAACACGATCACAAACCTAAACCCCCTCTTCTCCTCTGCTGCACTTAGCCAAATCCTTTGCTTTTGCTAAGACAGCCCTTGAGCCTGGCCTATTTTCAGACGACCACATCCGCAAGCCTTCAGAGAGTCCATATTAATAGTTCTGCTTGCTAACGTGTTAATTAAGATCTACATTATATTAGCCACATAACTACTTAATAAGATTAATCCACCTGGAAAATGATGGCATGTCTTGATTAAATTGCATGAAGGTAACAGAAGCGACATTTTAAACACATTGATTGTTTATCACGTTTTGATCGCCTCTTTCGAAGCGTCTGACAGGAAATAGCTGGAGCCCAAAGCTTCCTGTTGCTTACATTGTTAATCAGGTATGAGGTTCTCTTTTCCAACATGACAGAGAGTTCCCTGCAGCTGTTCCCGAGTCCTTGCACTGTCTGCTGAGCAGCTTTCAGCAGGGGCACAGCTGGGGTAGCACCAGTGCCTCGGGCAGTCGAGTCAGGAACTGTTCTGTCTGCATCTGAACCCCAAAATATCAGTACCTAAGGGTAGCAGAGCCTCCCATTTCATCATTTTGTGACTTCTTCAGCACTGCCTGCCTGCTGCAGTGCTAATAAAATAGCCTAACTACGAGCAAGTATTACTTTCTGAGTGCAAACCAAAATGTGACTCGCAGCTGCAGAGCTCTCAGCATCATCTGGAGAGGGCTGAAGATGACCTGCCCAGCCTCCCAATGACTGCTGAGCTCAGCTTTCCGCATTTAGCCATGGAAAATTCCTGCCAGAGCAGGAGGAATCTGCTTTTCTCCTCACTCATCTCAAGCAAGATGGTGTCAAACTTAACAGCAAATTTAATTTTCTTCATTTCACTATTTCCATTATATTTACAATGCTGAACTTGGCATCATACACAAGTATTTTTCATGACACTTCAATACTTGAATATTTAATTAACTGTAATTGTCTTCTTGAAATCCACACGCACTGTGGTAGACTTAGTGACATATCTCAAACTGAACCTGGATCAAGCTGGTTGGTCCAATGAGACACAAACCCTCAATTATGTGAGTATCAGAACACAAATTCATATCTACTTTTTTCCAATTAGTATATTTATTGTACTTATGGTGATCTTGCAGGTCCACAGTTGCCCACAACTATCTTTGGTGTCTTTTAAAATGGGGATTTTGAGGATCAGAGACCACAATCTGTGACTGTGTTTTTCAGCTTTATAAAACACTACTACAACAAATAATCAAGATAAAATACTAAGTCAATTTTGAATTACTAGAAAATCTGCTAAATTGTTAGCACACCAAAGACACTATGTCCTGAACAAAAAACTATATAGCAAAGTATTCTTTATGTGGATTTGCAGCTGGAGCTAGTTTGGCTATTTCCACATAAACGGCAGGTTATCTTAGGTGTCCTCTGACATGATTAAAGTTGACTTTCATGGTATATTCTGTCAATTAAAAAGGAAACAGCACACAGTCACATATTTTATGGCAACGTGTGTCTAACATACCACATCATTTTAGATGTAGAAAACATTCCTGGCACAGATTAACAGAATCCAGGCATAGAAAAATTCCATAAGGCCATCCTTTCACTTCTTTGTGAAGAAGCAATTATTCCCAAACATGTCTCTTTTTCCCCCAACTTCCCCCTCAATTTAGATTTATCGCACCCAAATTCTAACGTTATCCTTACAACCTGTAAGAGGTAAGTGGGCTTCACTCTCAGTAAGCGTTTATAGATGTCATTATAACCTATCTCATCCCTGTAGCAATTCCATGGCAGTGTCAGTCTTTTGGTTTTACACACTAAGAAAGGGGTACTGCATTATAATTGTATTAAAAAAGGAATTTTTATTTACTTTTGTCTCTTCATCTAAATCCCCAGTTTAGCACAACTTCCACAGCATGGTGGACTTCATTTGCAGTTTTACAGCACAACTGAGGATTTTTCTACCCATTGCACTTGCCTCCTCCTTTCAGACATACCCAGTATTAGTGAGATGTAGTGGGTAATTACAAAAAACCTGAATCTGTGTTATCTTATTAGTGAATTTTGTTTTCATGCAGATAGGCAAATGCAGTAATAAAATCATTTACATTCCTCTTAAACTGCAGTTTTATTATTTTGTACCAAAATTTAGTCTCTTAATAAGGAACAAGCAGATCAAATTGAATACCTGTTTTTTTTTCTTTATTACTTCTTTCAAATTGCTCTACTTTAAAATGCCTTGCTTGCTGAGTAGGCACAGCTTGTGTTTAAGTGGCCCTTCTCAGACTAGGGGTTAAAGGTTTCTTTGGGAGACCCATGTTTTGAAAAGAATGGCTTCATCCTGAGTTGTGTCAATTATAGAAAGGTCACTCTCCACAGCCAGAGCCCTGAAATGGTTGTTGTGTTAAAAGCTGTCAGAGGTTTTCCTAAAAACTGCTGGGATAGCAATATTAACTTGGACATAATAAAAGGAAAGGTGAGGCAGAAAAACTTTTCACCCTTTCCTGCTCTAAGAATTTCTCTTTTCATTATTCCTTGTGTTCATCCAAACCTGTCATTCATTTTATTCCACTGTGGAAGATTACTTGCCTAAATATTGTTCTTCCCCATTCCCCCAGGTTATCAACATTGCAGCAACCTTCTACAAAATGTCAGCAGCACAAGTAAACTTTTTCCAACGTGCTCTGAGAAAAGTTAACTGCAGCAATTTGAGACATAACCCCTTCTGTCTCCTTGTCTCCTCTACAGGAGGTTACCACTCCCCAAACAGCGGCATCTCCACCTCTTCAAATGTGCAAAGCTAATTAGAGTGGGACTGGGATAAACTGCCAGAATTTGCACTAAGTGCCCCAGGCAGAGGAGCACATTCCAGTTCAACAATCCTGCTGCCCTATATTTGCACAGAGATGGCACAAAAAGCTGCAGGGGAGGGAATTGGGAAGAGTGTTAAACACTGCAGTTGTCTGCTAAGTGACCATAATTGCAGACCTGAGCTCTTCAGGTTCCTGCCTTGAACCATAGGGTCTCTCACCTGGGCACAACCTGGAGGAAGTTCAGCAGCAGTAAAAACATTCTGCCTTAGGGATGTGCTGTTCATCCAGTTTGACCTACACCCAGTCAGAGGTGGGAGCCAAACCAATGAACACTTGCCTAAAACACCTCACTTTTTTGCCACCACTAGGATTTCATGGTGAGGAAGCCAAAGCTAGTCCCTCCACAGAAAACAGGGAGAAGCTGAGGTGAAGCAGCAGTTAGTGAAAACAAAAGCAAGTCCATTAGATGATCAAGCTCATCAAAGAACAACCCAGCTTCCTTGCCCAACTCTATTTTAACTGATTTTTTCCTCCATATATCCATTGCAAGTATCCTGTGTCAACATTTGGTTCTCACACTTGCTTTGGCAATTAGCACGTTTAACAGGAGCCACTGGTCCTGAGAGCAAGACGATGCTCAGCCCTGAGCAGAATTCTTCTGCTGACCAAAAGCAAATGCTCATACTTGTCCCATTTCAGCCTCACCATCCCACCAGCACAGCACACCAAGGTCTGGGAGGTGCTTTGGCTAATTCAGACATTCTGTTCTGCCTTCTCGTCGTAATTTTTGTAATAAGCAAAGAAGGCCTTACTGGGATGTAGCAAAGAGAACCCCTGAACCTCACCAGTAAAAAGCATTCAATTTAGATGATTAAAATGCTTCTTGTGATATGTAATTTATCGGTACTCTTAACATATGCTTGTCAGTTTAAGAAAGTATTTCTGGTTCTAGGTTTTCCCTTATTCTTTCTTCTCATTGCCCTGTCTTTGTCATTCTCTACTGGAACACCATTTTTCTTTAAAAGAATCCATTTGTTGCCTGCTTTGCTCATACCAATATCACAGGACAGGCTGTTTACTATGGGTCAAATGCTACTGTCTTTGATGTTTGCTGTTAGAATTCATCTGAGAAAGAAGAGGAAACAGGGATATGGCTCCAGCTGCAAATCCAGTTCTTGACTCTCTTCAAGCAGTACAATGCACTTCTACTACATCAAGCTTTCCGCAGAACGGGCCAGATTGGGAGAGACCACAGTGGGTCGTCTGGTCCAATCTCCCTGCTCAAGCACATGGCACAGGATTGCATCCAGAGGGGTCTGGAATATCTCCAGTGAGGGAGACTCCACACCCTCTCTGGCCAACCTGCTCCAGTGCTGGTCACACACAGGAAAGAAATTCCTCCTCATATTCAGATGGACCTTGCTGGGCATCAGTTTCTGCCTCTCGTCCTATTGCTCAGCACCACCGAGCTGAGCCTGGTCCATCCTCTGACATTAATGAGGTCCCCTCTCAGTCACCTCTTCTTGAGGTTGAACCCACCCAGCTCCCTCATCTTGCTCTTCCTTTGAGATCTCTGGAAGCAGGACACCTAACCCCCTAAACAGGTACACCATTTAGAACTAATCCCTTCTTCAGCAGCATCCCTCGGGCGCGCATCCTCCCAGAACGCGGCGGAAGGGGCCAAAGCTCCACTCCCAGCTGTGGGAATGCCCAATGAGCCTTTTTGGGTGGAGATCCCGCGCGGTGTGGACCCACCTCTGCCGGCAGGGGCTGTGGCCAGGCCGTCCTCGCCGGGCGGGCGCGGTGGGCGCAGCCCGTTGTTGAAGGTCGGTCCCTCGGCCGGCTGCAGCTGCCAGTTGAGCCCCAGGAGATGCATCGCTGCGGACACAAGGGCGGGAGACAGCGGGTCAGCACGGCTGCTGCCAGGCACACACCGCGGCCAACACACCCTACAGCCGCCCTGGCTCGGAGGAATGGCGATATCCAAAAAAAAAACCCACCCCAAAACCAAGAAAACACCCCCCAAAGCAAAAATGCAATAACGAAAATTAAGCAAAACCCCAAAACCCAACAAACAAGCAATGACACGTGCATGTGCCTTATTTTTGTGCAGTTATCACATCTTCTAAGGTGGCAAAATGCTTTTACAACCCCAGTCGACCACAACAAGCATCCTGCTCAGGCTCTGGCATCACACACCACTCCCCCAGCTCTGCAGGGGACACATCCTGGAAACAAAGCACTGCTGCAAGTACCAGCTCCGAGTTTAAATTATAGGTGGTAATTTATACCTTGATTATAAAACCAGCTTTAGCCCTATGTATACTAATCATATTGTAACGCAATTTCTTTGTGTTTAGTACAACTTATTTAAATCAACAGATGAGAATAAGAGAGTTGCAGAACGGTTTGGGTTGAAAGGGACCTCAAAAGTAATCTTGTTGCGACCTCCCTGCCATGGGCAGGGACACCTTCCACTAGATCAGGTTGTTCAGAGCCCCGTCCAACCTGGCCTTGGACACTTCCAGGGATGGGGCAGGCACAGCTTCCCTGGGCAACCTGTGCCAGGGCCTGCCCACCCTCCCAGGGAGGAATTTCTTCCTAACATCTAATCCAAACCTACTCTCTTTCAGCTTAAAGCCATTGCACAGCCTCTATCTTCATTTTGTTGATTCAACTTTTCTGACAAACCCAGGGCTTTGCCATTGCTTTGACCTCCCAAACCTGAGCCACCCACAGTCCCAGGGTGTCCAGGAAGGTTTGCCTGCTCACAGCACCTGCCCGTGGCATCTCCAGCCATGCCCAAGCAGAGGCAGGACTGTGTCCCATGTCAGAGGCTGTGCAGCTGCACCTGGAGAAGCTGTGGAGTGGGAGCACAGCCAAGGCATCCCCCGTGCAAGTGCATGAGTTATAGGCACTGTGGCAGGGCTAATTGAATAAGTCCCGTGCATAATGCATGAGACTTGACAGGTCTGAATCATTCAGCCAGTGGATTTATGTGCATCTTCACCTTGTATAAACAGAAGCTACCTGCATACATCTCCACACTTTCATCATATTATGCCCACAGCAGTCTCACAATACAGAGCAGTGGTGAGGTATAGAAAAGCCCACCAAGCTGGTTTTATGCCCTTTCTTTACGCCCACCGTCAGCACTCTTCCTGCTTACGCAGGTTGTATGTAGACATATATACCACAGAGAACAGCATTTCCAGTTATGTAAAGAGGTGTTTGAGAGGATTCACTGTCAGTTTAGGGGCAGGAAATAAATATAATTTAATATAATTATGAGCACCCTTAGAATTGTCAGATGCACACCAGATTAGCAGATATTTTGCATCCAATTTCAAGCAAATGTAGCAGAGCTGGTGTGGTCACCAAGGGCCCAGCAGTGTCCCCACGCTAAGTGTTCAGAGAGTAAATGGTAGGAAAAGGAGAAGACTTCTCCCAGGAACTCCATTTACAGGGTTTGAGCCATCACTGTGGTAATCCCTGAATACAGGGAATCCATTTAGATGTGACCGATTCGCACACTATTCCTAAACGCCAAGAAAACGAAGCAAAGCACTCCCTGTCCCCAGAATCCATCCATCCCGACTCCCGAAAATCTCTCAGCACACGATCTCTGCAGGTTAACCTTTTTGACAAAAGCAGCTGGAGAGCACGACAGCTTTCCTCACACCACCTTCCCCTGGCCATAGCCATGGGCTAAGCAGACATCTAAGAAGAGTAAATAACATCAGGACACATTTTGTGTGAAGACAGCAGTTGCCAGATTTTACATTCATGCTGAATTCACAATTTTTTTCTATTATGAAAAAAATAAATATCCTAAAGACTACGGTACGTTGAAAAAAAATACCAGGCATGAACCTGAAAACGACGTTTTGCTGAGAAACTACTCAAAATTTACCTCCACGGAAGGTTTAAGAATTCCTGGAAAATATACCAATGTTTTATTCAGTTAGAACTTTTTTTTTGTTTTGCCAAAACAAACATTTTTAAAAGGCTTTTTCAGTCTAATCGCAAACAAATCATTTTTCTTTTCAGTACGGCAAATGAAATTGAAAAATCCCTCACAAAGTTCGAACACCACCGAGTTGCAGCTTATAGGAACTGTGCCCGTGGAGCAGAGATGTCTGTGCCAGGCTGGGGGACAGGGGCTGGGGGACAGGGGCTGGGGGACAGGGACAGAGCTTGGGGACTGTTTGTGCTGTCAGTAATTCCCACACCAAGCACAGGCACCAGGTTCAGCTGGACCAGCCCCAAAAGCCAAGAGTACATAAAGATTAAGTGAATTTCAAAGCCCCAAAATGAAAAAAAGTCAGAGGAGAATCGGACTTTTGTGTTTTAGACTCTCAGCGTGACTATTCAAAGTTGCAGGGTTTTTTTCTCTTTTATTGCAAGCATAAGCATAAATGTAGGTCACTTGCAGAGATGAAAGCCTGCTGCTTCTAATGTGAACCAGTCCTTACAAAAGAGAGATAAGGAAATCATAACTAATAGTCTGTCCAGCAGAATTATAGCTGCTACCTTATAATTACCAGGTAAATTCAGACAAGGAATTATAAAAGATCTTATTAACATGGTATTAAAAAAGCCCGTGATCCATCTGCTTCCAAGCACACCGTGGTTTCATTAATAACTTCATTGCTCTGTGTTTTAATCATGGATGCACATTAGGTAGGAGCAATTAGAGCTCCTTCCTAACGGGGCAGGGGTTTGCATTCTGCTGGATCCCTCACGGAGAAGCCTGAGAATGTCCTGCACAGCTCACACAGCCACGACGTGGGCTCCAAACTTCCACTAAGGCAGCTCAAGTCACAGACACGAGGAACGTTCACCTTCTACCAGGAATAAGTGGAGTAAAGTGTGTCACGGGGGCCCGAGGGGAAAGCTGCAGGTTTGCACTGCAGCCAGCAAAGCTGACTGGCAGCCGAGCAGGGAGAACAAGCAGACACCTCTTCTCTGCTGCTTCACAACGCTAGGAGATGGCAAATTTATATGATTAACCTTTTGTTCTGTTAATCAAACAAAAATGCCTCCAGCAAAGGAATAAGTAGGAGCCCGTTTAATTAGAAATACGGGGATCCATTCAGCTGTTGAGTGCATGTGTGTCAGAGGAGGAATTCGGGCTAGTGAATTCCTGGCTGTTTCATAGGTTTTTTATTTTTCTTTTCTATTCTGAAACTACAAATAAATGTAGCTGGTACTCAGGTAGAACCAAAGCTGATTAGCAAAATATTTTCCAAACCAGCGTGCTTACTGCAACATGTTTCCAGAGGTCCACATTTGGTTCACAGATTAACCTTCAGGGACAAACACATCGCTGAAGATTTACAACACTGAAGAAGTGCCATTTTATCTGTTACATGTATGGTGTATTCAGAAATTACATTTTACAGAACACTTATATACGTTTCATAGGTATTATTATGTGTTTGCTTTTTATCCCCTCAATATTTAAGCATATTTTCTAAGAGCTTGTCTCTTGATATGTGATTTTCAAACACCGAGCTTGTCAGAATTTATCTGGTTCATTTAACACTAATATCTGGTAAGTCAGAAGAGGGAATTGTGTATTAATATTCTCTAAAACATGAGAGTTCAGAAAGAATGAATTTTGAAGTAAAACCTTGAGATTTTGTTAAAAAAATAATAACCTCTCACTCCCACCCTAGCAACACACAGAGACAGAGAGGGAAAGCACCTGGAAGCCAAATCTGCATTGCCCATTAAGAACACAAGCAGAGAACTGGTTCATCACTCCAGGTGGTAGAGCTGTCAAGGATCAGCCTAAGACTTACATAAGACAGAGCTTGCCAGAGTGAATCACATATTATTTTAAGAAGTCCCCAAAGGTATAAAAGTCCACAGAAAACTGATAAAACTTACATGCAAAATGTTCTTGAATGTTCTCTAAGACTCTGTAGCGTCCCCACATTCCTCTTTCATTAGTCTTCTCTTGTTCTGGCCATAAACCCACTTCATTCAGATTTTAGTCTAATGCACAATGATTTCCAAATTCAGGAAGCTCTTTGTCTTACCTCTGTGCTCCTGTCACTCTTGACCTCGTATTTTTAAAACGAGAGACCTGTGGTGTCTTCGTGTGCTACAGATCTCCCTGTGGTACGACTCAGTGTCTGCCAATAGGCAGTGTAGGATGAGGTTTTTCACTTACCCCTTTACTCAATGGTATTCCTTCTTAAATTGAGAAATATGCACATTAATGACCCATCATTGTCCTCAATTCCTATTGCATCTTCCCCATTAGGGTCTGGAGAAGATGCACTGCTTGCTTTTTAGAAAATTTGCTGTTCCCTAAGCAACTCAAAAAGATGGAAATACTATAAAAGTAAACAGAATCCAGAATATTTTCATTTTCCAAGTTGTCATGCTTACTAAACCCTAAATTATTGTCATCCAAAATAAACCCATCACTTTGTCAGGACTAGATTAGTCATATCATGTTTGTCTGTAGCAGGCCAACCTTCTCCCATATGAAAAAGACATCATTATACCATGAATGAGATGAGCAAAGAAACACTAAAGGCACGTTTCTGTATGTAGGCCAGTGTATTATAGGAGCAGAAATGCTCCAAGTTTCCTTTGCATCCACTCACGAGGCGAACAATGATGTAACTCGAGCTATTCCCGTACACTTAGTCTCAAACAACAGCAAGGTAATTTCCAAGTCAGGCCTAATGAATCACAGGCATGACAAAACAAAAGGCACCTAATAAACCTTAGCATAATTCAATTTCATAGCGTATATATTCAAACCTACCCGCACACCTGTTTTTTATTTCATATGGGCTGAATATTGGTTTAATGCACCACAATAGTTGCATGAAGCAAAAGAAGTTTGATGCTTTACGCTTGTGGGTAACCCAGGTAACTTGAAAAGAATAAATGTATCCCCCCAAAATTTAAAAACGACTAAACATGATTGCTCACTTTGTATTAGATGTTATCAGCTGAGACTCGTGGTCCTTTACTAGTTACTGCTTCTTGATCATTCAGCAGAACTCCAGGAATACCAGAAATTGATCTTACTGATCTCAATTATTATTCATAAAATAACAGTTACTTAAAAGACCAGAAACACAGTAATTTAAAGTCCTTCTGCTATTCCTCTGGAGAAATAGGTTCGAGTTCAACCCGAGCCACAAGCGAAACGAGCGCGTTAGGGCTATTCCCCAGTGATTCCTTGCCCCCATTACAGAAGGAATGCACAATCCATCACAGCTGACAGCCCCTCCTCCAGAGATGCCCCAGACAGCAAGAGCAGGGGGCTCAAAGTCAGAAAAGAGCAGTGGAGGAGCTGCACGGGAAAAGCTTGCATGGGGCCTGAAGAGAGACCCTCTGACTCTGAGCAGCGCATTCAGGTCTCTGCTGAGGAGCACGGAGGGAGGGAAGAAGCCCCTCTCACATCTAAATAGGTTACAAGACAGTTCACAAACATGCACATACAATCCGAATTTACTGAACTAGGTCTCAGTGAGATCCATACATTGCTCATGTGTCTCACAGTTACCAGAAGCTGAACACAGGGGACAGCGAGGCTTTGTGGGATGGGCAAGTCTGCAAGTGCTACTTGTGTACAGGGTATGTCACCAGTGGGGCCAACCAGCAAAGGGCTCCTCCCACAAAATTCCCACTTGGCAACAAATGTGCCTGATAGAGATTTCAGTAAATTGCAGATGATTTCCAGAGGCTGACACCATCCTCTGCTCCATCATTTTGTTGGCCAGCCTTCAGCCACATTTGCAGCACGAGCCAGACAGGCACTGTCAGAATGCAGCTGGAATGGGATGTGACTCAAAGAAAGCCATTGCATCCAAAGACCTGAACTCATAATTATACATATCCCATTCATTTTATGTTACTGGCAAAAAGGGACGGTGTCTCCAGGATCTATAACCTTCATCCTTTGGTTTAACATATATTAAAGGGATTGAAAAATCATTACCAAAGAATATGAGTCTTGTTACTTAAAAGAAGCAGTATTAAAATAAACAAGCACCTTTCCTTGCTAGAAAAATAATGACATCTTTCCCGAAACTCAGGAGTAACTGCCAGAACTTGCTGTTCTTCCCTGAGTACCTAGTGTGACTGTGACAAGGATGCCAGAGTCCTCCTGAGGGTATCCCAGAGAAAAATTCATCCCCTTCCCACGCCTTTTTCTAAAACCAAACAAAAGCCACATGGCTTGCTGGGTGGACGGCTGCCACTGTCGATATATTATCTCCAGGAATGGCTAAAGTGCTGCTTAAAAAAAAGGGCAAACCTATCACACATGATACAATAGAATTCCAAATGGCAAACAGGCTGTGCAGGGAGGGGGCACAATCTGCATCTGATAATGCATTATTCAGGAAGAGGCCTGAGCAAGAACTGCACACAGACATAACATAACCGAGCTACTGGGCCAGAAAATGGCACGTGAAATTTGAACCCAGTTACAATCTAATAGCCTACACTGGAACAAAGTAATCCTAACTCCACATATAAAATAATGACCTCGGAGCTGACTATTATCAAACAGAAGTGAAATTTTGGGCTAGATGAGAAAGTTCCCTAAAAATTTCAACTCAGTCAAATATTGACTCATTATGGGAAGGGTGAACAAAGCAAGGAATAACGTCATGTTATCACCCTTCATTTCAGAAAAGACCTCAAAGGACCAGAGGAAGGAAGATCAGTAGGGAAAAGTACACACATGATTTGCCCGTTCTTACAGGATAACCATTTTTGGATGTTGGAGACAAATGAAATTAAACTTGACTTATATCTAACCCAACACAGCTGCTCCTACACAGATACAACCCCCTTTGGTGTATCCACTAGTCCCAGTGCTTCTTGAAGTGTTTGATACGTGTTTATGCCCTACATTTCACCCCAGCACGTCCCAAACCATCCACCAGCCCAGACAATCTGGGGAACATTTAGTTCAACACATCCCAGGCAAACCCTTGAATTTTTATGCCACAAAGCATTTCCCAGAAGCAGCATGATTTTTAGGCTGAGAAAGTAGCACCTAAATGGCAATTGCTGTAACGCCACAAGGTCCGTGCAGCTTTCTCAACCCAGTTGTAGCTCTTCAGTGGCACAATAGTAAATACTCTCTTTAATTAATAGCACAGCACAGCCAGTTATAATTATGACAGATGCATTTTCAAAATATCCTGGAGATCCCAGGGACACAGCAGATGAGCATTTAACTTTACAGAGTTGACACCAGAGATTAAAGATCAGCTAAAAAAAATAAATAATTCTCTGGACTACGAGTACTTAGGGTATTTATGAACTCCTGCTTTAATATTAATGTCTGAGAATCCTGCAGACCTCATACAAAACATTTGGATGTATTCCTGATTATATTGCCTCCTCTGCTTGTGAGCATTCAACTGTTTGCAGGCAAGGTTAAAGTAGCATTTCAAAAATAGATCACTTGATCTAAATTTAATACTTGTGTAGTGAAATGTATGCAAAAAGTCCTGCTTAGTGACTGTGATCATTGAAGCTCAGCTACAAATAGATGGCTTACTTTCAAGGTCATTCATTCTCAGCAATTCATCTTAATCATCACCATGCTATTAGCTGTGCACTATGTTTTCTTAATAAATTTCAATTAAAAGTTCATTTGGGAACTCCATATAAAACATTATCAAAACACACAACTTCAGGAATTAACAGAACACTCTATTGCCAATAAAACAATAGGCCTGCCTGTATTGGGGAGAGCAAAAGAAAGAACCATTTTGCTGTCTTATTTATCCAACCCATAACACTGAACAAGACCTCTCCCTTCTCAGAGTCACTTTTTTTTCAGTTTACAAGGCTGAAAGTGGAGAATTCCATTAACTATAATGGCACTGCTGTGTATTTTTACATCTTGAAGCATGTTTGGTTTTTTTTTCACTTTTCCTTCAACTGATTTAAGCTCATATTGTTACCCACATACAACCTTCTGGATGTCACCCAGCCAAAGTTCATACTCCTGTTAATTGTGCCTGAGCTCTGCAACAGTTTTACACCTAAAATAACAACAGCAACTATGTTTTGGAGCTTTCCAAAGGGAATGGCAGTGTATTTCCTGGCTACAAGAGGAAAGCCATGAGGACTGAGTAACCAGTAAGTTTACGAAACAATGAATCTTAAGAGATCTCTGGCTGCCATTCCTGCTGCAGAGAGAATCCAGCTCTGTGCTTCTCTCATCCACAGTGTTCCTGTAACCCCAGAGACAGTAAACTGCAATTTCATCACCTCATTTTCAGAGGCATCAGAGGCAGACCCTCGGCTTTGGGGAGGGTTTGCTGTGGAAGAGGGTCGAGCACGGTGCCCCCTCCATGGCACGAAAGTCAGTCATGCCCCTTCTGCTCCCCAGGGAAACACAGGACACGCTGTGCCTTTTGGGAAACACAATGGAAAGGGAAAGTTGACTTCACACAATCTGAAACATAAGAAAGAAATCCTCAGGCATAATTTCACCCTCAGCATGTAAACTCTTTTAGACAACAAACTGTTTGGCTCTAAATCATCCAGCCCCAGAAGTGTTTTATAGAAATACCATAAAGGATCTACGAATGAGTGCATTGTTGTCAGCAGCAGCAAAACTTCTGCTAGGAATTAATCGCTTTCTTTTGAATAAATGTTATTAAAGATGAAAAAGGAGATGCAAAGAGGGCTGTAAGATGCTTCATTGTCATTGTGTTCACACAGAAGAAATAGGGGGACCCAAAAAAAGTGGATTTTTTTTTTAAATTGATCACCCCCCCCAACAGCTGACTTTTTTCTTTCCCTGTGCATGTCAATAAACTGAATGGAATGGACTTTTCAAGGCACAGCATGAAAGATATACCCACAAATCCCATTAGTAGTAATGTGATTTGTGTGCTTATCTGCCATGCAATGCTTTGAAAGTTCATTCCTCCATTTCCATCTTCAGTTTTTCTACTTCCAAAAATACTTGAAAAGCTTGCACACAGTTGCAGCTACTTTGGGGGTGGGGATAACTGGAGGATGTGCAGACCTAAGTCCCAATTCCAAGGAAAACAACAGGCAGCAGAGCTCCAGCCTGCAGGAACATGAGTTGTACCTTGGGCAGTTGTTGGTCCCCC
This sequence comes from Dendrocincla tyrannina, assembly GCA_035047865.1. Lineage (NCBI taxonomy): Eukaryota > Metazoa > Chordata > Aves > Passeriformes > Dendrocolaptidae > Dendrocincla > Dendrocincla tyrannina. The sequence goes on from JAWWMP010000028.1 coordinate 4,682,639, forward strand.
AGTCAATGCTCTGACAGGTGAGGAAAAAAAAAAATAAATCCCTGGATTAGACTTCAACTTTTCCCATTTCAGTCCTTTTCACTGAAATGTTTTGATTTTGTGCCACTTTGAGCAATCTTTTTGTCACAAGAAGGGTAACAGCATTGCAGGCTGTCTTCAGAATCTGGGATCTCACGACAAAGACCTTAAAAGAGAAGCAGAATACAGTGCACTATTCATTTATTCTCATGACAGGCCTTAGATTGTACAGAGCACAGAGAGCTGGCACATGATTAATCAGCTCCTGAGACTGCAACGTGAACTCACTTCTCATGGCAATTCCAAGAGTCGAGGCTCCAACCCTTTTGGTCCTGCATCTGAACTAGATTGCTGTAACTAATAAGAAAAGTGTATCTATTTTTATTTACCCAGGACAGCATCTTTCAGCCTGGAAGGCCCCTAATCACATTATACAATATCCACTTTACCAGCCTTGCCAAAATACTGCCACTTTTGCAACAAGCTTAGAAGAGGAGAAAGGGATGCTCTTAACTCAAAAACAATGGAAACCCTTTTTTTTCCTTTTTTTTTCCCCCCTGAGCAATTGTGAGCATTCAATGTTAGTACAAAGCAAATTGAATCCAATTTTAATTTCACACCTAAAAGACACCATTATCATGAACAAAGTAGCCAGCTCATCTTTATTCTGCTTCCAAGAGGAGGAAGAACGTAGATGAGACTTGAAACGGGTGTTTCAAGGAATACAGACACAAATATACTCTTGCAGATCACTGAGGCCTGAACTTACAAGAATTAGAATAACTGCTTTACTTTTAATACTGATCATAAACCTAAGGGATATCATGTCAAACATTTATTCGACTACGTTCATCCTCTGAAACTGCAACTGCCCTAATCTCTACAAACATGTCGAACAAGATTTTCATAATCTTAACTGTTCCAAAGCATTCAGACCTTGACTCAGCCTCTGAGTGTAAGGCACATTGATAAGAAAATAGTTTTTACCTTTATTACTCCCTTGCATACACTAAATGAAGTGAAACTGCATGATTATGAATGGCTACATTTCTGTCCACGGTATAAAAAAGTGTAATTTCTAATCACAGAATATATTCTTCCTCTAATAGAAATGATACAGAATTAATTTAATCACCTGATAAAATCACAATTTAAAACACTGCTTGAATGATAAAGTTTAAGGTTTTACTCTCTACACAAAGTAATTATTGGAGTTGAAAGTTCATTACAAAGAGGAAATAAATCCAAAGATGAAAAGTAAAGATGATTTCTTCCCCCAAAGCTTCTCATTCATTTTCAACACTATAAACTGTTTATACTCCTTTCACAATATGCTTCAAAAGGTATATATAAACCTAGCCTAAATCATATCTTGATACTGACATAAAGGTACAGATTGTATTTAGCATCCAGGCAGATTTAGACTTTCCATAAGCCTTGAAAAGCTGACATTATTAATGTATTGTGATTTAGATGCCCTACTGAGCCAGAATAGAAACACGAAAATCAAATAAACAGGTTTATTTGATAAATATCGTACATAGCCAGTCAGTTACCGCCATGTAACTCATATTCTTTTGTATGGGTTGTTTGTTTTTTTTTCAATGGCAGCTTTTTTTAAAAATTAAACAATTATCAAATTGGACTTCAGTTACATTTTTGAGAAAAATTTTTCCATTGTCCTTACATGACTTTTGTTTATCGTTTCCCATAACGGGTTTACTCTAACTCCTTCCAATCTTATACCTGCCTGATTTCCAAGACTAGAGTTTGCTTATATTGCCCAGGAAAAATGAGGGTCATAGCAAAAATTCCATAGCTTTCAGAGACTGAAATCTTGCCCTCCTGCATTCGCACCTTCTCATCTTCCCACCCAGGATTCTAGAACAGATGAGGACGTGGAAGCTGCGGCTGAGGACAGGATTTCTGTGGGATCACACGAGAAATCAAGGAAGGGTCTCATGGTGCCAGGATTTTGATCTCGGATCGCTGCTTTATTTTCAAGTGGCAGAGCTGTGAGTTTTCAGACTGCAGCAACAGACATTTTAGAAGGAATTTCTCTGTGTGTTCACGGATGATTATCTCTTGCATCACCAAAACATCCTCTTACACAATGTCATCAGCCAATACAGCAACAAAAGCTTGTCTATGCATCTGAAGTCCCAAGAAACCTCAGGACAGCCCACCAGCCCATCTAAGTCCACTTCAAGCACTGTGCACCATGAATAATGCAAGACACTTTTATTTAATTTGGATACCTACATCACCATTAATCTAAGAAACATCATAATAATGTACGCTTAATGGAATATTAATATTTGCATTCATTTTCTTTATGTATTAAACCTCGCATTGCCTTTTCTAATATGGGGGTTTAAGCCAAGCTCAATTTGATCTTCTCAATATAACAACAACAACAAAAAAAAAGCAAACCCAAACCACCACTGCAGAAATTGCAGAAAAATTGTCACTGACATAGGTGGAGGGAGCTTTGCTTCACACCTCCTCTATTCATTTTTAGTACTTTAGACTCCCAGTATCCTCACAATGGCTGAAAAAATAGGGGTTTTTACAAGCAACAGCAATGCCACCCATTAAAAACCTCTACCCTGCAAAGTCACCAGTTTAAATTGCAGGGTGAATGGGACATGAGCTGTAATGCATTAGCATATGCTTCACTGTATACAACTAATTAACGAACCCTAGAATAACATATAAGTTAGATTACATACCCTCAAAAACATTTACCTTCAAGTACATACACTTTGTAAGGCATAACCGAATTGCGTTAAGGGATTAATACAATACATTTTTCTCTATATAATAACTGGGAATGATCTTGAAAGAGAAGACAGCTCACACCACAAGGGGCAAAGGGAAACATCTAGTAGCTAGAATGACCCATTACTACATCATAACTAATGCTCAAGTTCTACTTCTTCGTGTCTGTTGCCCCCAGCTGGCTGGCACCCAACCCAGCATCATGTATCTTTCCCCTTTGATGGATGAGACAGTAAATATTATATTCTAAAGAAACCCCAAACCCTAAACTATATTGAAAATCTATCTAATATTTCAGCCTCACTCTTCACTATGAAATTTATTTTCCTTTTTTTTCCCCCCCTTTCAAGGATTTGCTTCATCTTGGAAGCAGGTATCAAAGCAGCTCCTCAATAACTTAAAAGGAAGATGACTAGTAGCTCCTCAGTGTCACTGTAGCTGACAAGTTTCTGCAAAGTATTTACCTTCTTCTTTCACAACATTGCAAACACTAAGAACCCAGAAAGTGCCACAGTTGAAGGCTCCCCCCCCCCTCTATCTTGATTTGAAAAAGATGCACTTGATTTTATGGTCTAATAGAGAAATTCTGCTTCTGTCTACTAGAGGTGGCTGTCCTTACTAATTAGTGAGAAATAAAATACACATAACCTCTATTTTGCTAGTGTATGAACTGAAATGAAAATGAAGACACTACCAAACCTATTCATATATCTTTACAAATCTACCTGCTAGGACAGGTTTTAGAGAAACAACAAAACCCCAAAACCAACCCTGAGACAACACCCACAGAGTTATTTCATCTTTCTTTTCCATTTAAATGTAATTTTGACAATTTAATGACTGCATTCTTTCAGAAATAACAATGGTATTATATGACTGTCATGCAAATGTAACTCAGGATTGCTCAGTTCATAAAATTATTTCAGAAATCTGTTTGCATCCCATGGCTTTGCAGAGTTTACACGAACTGCAGCTCTCACTTCATTCTTGAAAACTATTTTAACTTTTGCATTCAAGTCCCTAGAGGTAAATTGTCACTGGAGATGCAGGATTAACACCTTTCCATCCCTGTACTCCGTGATGGGATGTTACACAAAAGCTGTTCTTTGCTCACAGAGGAGCACAGGCCTTTGGGATGAACAGTGTCTGGAGCACTGCATTGTTACCACTGTGGCTGCAGAAAGCCCCATGAAAGCCCTGTTTGCACCCTGTGCTTTCTGAAACACACTATTGGCCAAGGCAGTAAGTAATGAAGCTGAAATGACTGTTCAGAACAATGTCACTGCCTGCACAGTGCCAGGGAGGGCTGAGCATCCCATTCTGCTGCATGTTTCTGAGCCAGACCTGTGAAGAAGTTCTTTGAACCTTTACTGAACCAATTTTGCGTTTGAAATATTTTCAGAACTTCTCTTCTCCATTTTAGCAAGCTAGACACAACACACTCCCCTGCTCCTGGCGGGGAACAATGGGAGGGACGGAGCGTGCGGTGGCTAAGCACTCTCATTGAAAAAACCAGGGGATGCTGCAATAATTGTCCTGAGAGGCTAGAAAGGAAACAAGACTCTATGCTGACAGCTTAGCTCAGCATGAACTCTCATTTTTCACATGGAGCTAATTAAAAACTGAAATTAGTTAAATATGGAAATGACACTCGCAAGCACTTTAGCTGAATCCTGGCAAAATCCCTCTAGAGTGCTGCGACACTACCTGCTGCTTCAAAACTCCCCAACTGAATTTCACAGTTAAAAGGCTGAGCAAAGGGAAAGTTATTACAGAGATTTCCAATTCAAAATGTGTCTGTAAAATCCTAAATTAAATTTCATGGTAGCCCTTTCAGTAACGAGGGACATACTGTGCAGTCCAACGATATGGTGCTCAAATAACAGCCCCGCATGTATTCTCTGATTATCTCACCTTTAGGCACTGGGCTGCTTGTGCCAGAACTGTGCTGCTCACACGGGTACCAGCACTACAATGCTACAAAGATAAGCCATGTAGTGCTACTGAAGGAGTCATTTGGAAGGCATGGATGCTTCCAGCGCACAAATGGAATTAATGCCACTGTTTAACGGCAGAAATGTGAGAAAATCAGAATGCGACAACCAAAATACTTTATGCCTATGATTTTAATCTGTATTTGTAAGTGTTGAATACATATGCAGAGAAGGGGCTATACTGCAATAAATTACACGGCCTATATATCTATCCCAGTGCTTTAGATGCAAGGTAATAATAAAAAGCACTTCTGCATATTTAAATGGGCATAAAGAACCAAGGGACTGGATATGCATAAAAGGTATGATGACTGACATTAGCTTTTTGACTAAAGCACCATGTGAATTCCATTTTGGTGCACGTGACTTGCCTGGTATGCATAAAAGCAAGGGTATTTGCCCAAGGGCAAATATGATTTCTGAATGCAATTTAACGAAACCCGCCCACAGCACAGTTCATTCTGGAGCCATCCCAAGGCATTGGGGATGGCCAATCGCTTTCAAAACAACTGGAGCTTTTTGGGTTTATTGTTTTCCCTACATTCCATCCCTTTACCCTCGAGGCAATCTCCTCCCCCTGGCCTGCTGCCACTATTGCACCAACAAATTTCTGTCTAGGAACGCCAGCAAAAGATGCCACATAGCATGAAAGCCACTGTTACTCCCTCCCAAGTCTGCTGGCAGGGGGTATTGCTGCACCCAATCTGCCAAAACCTCTTCCCTGGCAGCTCTCTGTATAATCTGTACATCACACCCAGGCTTTGCTAGTCCAGGGCCTTGAAACATCTCAGCTAACCCAGCTGGAGGGGATATGCTGCAGCTGCACCATCAGACCCTCTTATTTTATTGACTTTTGAATATGCAGTTTCAAAGCAATTCAGATGAATTTGCCCAAGGCCTCAGATCAGTAAAACTACTGCTACCACCTGCAGCAGGCTTCCTACATTTGAAGCATTTAAAAGCAGGTGACAGGAGAGGAGTTTGCAGTGTAAGGACTGACTCCCGTGAAAAGCCTGCTAAACAAACTTAGTTATGCTCCGTTTTGGCAAGGAAGGTACTGTATGGCTCTCAGCCCAGTTCTCACAATAGCACTGGGAATAATGGGAAGCTCTATTTTTTTTCTTTCTTTTTTTTTTTTTTTAAATCATGTGTATATTTTTTCAGGTTAAAATGGAAGCATTTATTTGATCACCGAGTCTCATCTACTTTCAAGCATCTCTCTGAGTGGAGATAAAGAGCAGGCTGTGATGAACATGTACTCCTAACAAGAGGGCATATTAAGAAACCCACAAACAGACATCTAGCAGGCAGAGGCCTCTTAGTGCCATCCAATTCCTCCAGCAAGCAGAAGCAAAGGATTATATTCCCTGCCTCGCAGGTGTCCAAACCCTTGGTCCATATGGAATCTGCCTGCTTGACAGGTACAAACTTAAAAATACTGGGCCCTAACCTGGCTGAATCCGAAACCAGGAGCCAGAGCTGCCCACATGCCATGAAACAGGGAGCTGCCTCCCACCTTCTGTTGTTTCACTGCCTTGTGTCTGTAGGTAAAAACCCCATCTGGAGCAATGATATAGCACATAAGCAGTACCTTCTCTTGTCCGTGGGTTTTAACAGCACCCATATTATTTGTACAAGTAACTGTCCTCCCTGGGGAGCAGTATTCCTAAAGAGAGAAATTATTTTTATCATCTTCTCCTGCTTCTGTCTTCCTACCTGAGTATACTCAGAGGAACATAGAGCTTGGTGAGGGAGCTAGAGACAGAAATAGGGAATCTGGGGAAGGGTACTGTGAGATACAGTCAGGCAGCTTACTCTGAGTAGCAATCATAAGGCTGTGATTTATGGCTTTTAAAAGATCCCTAAAGAACGAACTATAAAGAACTTGCTCGAAAGAACAACATACATTCCAATCAACTCGTGATTGTACTTCAAATGTGCAACGAGCAGTCGCTCTCCCAGCCAGCACGTGACACACCTCTGGGCAAGCAGCACTGGGATAAAACCCAAGGCATGCTTACAAGGAGCCATCCACACAGGCTGCTGCTTTTTCACTAATGCTTCTGGGGTTTAGTCAACTATTTATTCAAGAAGCAAATGGATATTGGCTTAAAGGTGAGAAATTAAGACTGAGGATTTTCATCTTCAGGCACTTAACGGTATGTAATCATCCTCTTGTCCTTTTCTCTCCTCTTTCACTCAGAAACATCCAATAGAGTTTAAAAATTTGAATCAAGGAGAAAACCTAATCCTACAGTCTCCCTTCAGGGAGGAAGAAGAGAGGAGGGGGCAAAGGAGACGGACAGGCAGAAATCCATCATTTATTCTTTCCATAACCAAGACAGCATAAGGATGTGATCCAGGGAATTCCAAGCACCAAGCACAGTCTACAGCCATCCCTGCCCTTGTAGGAACTCTTGCAGTGCTCAGAAGATGCAGCGTGCACAAGCCAGCAATGCCATCCTCGTCACACAAGCCAGTCTCCACGTGCAGAAAGCAGTGAAGATTATTCCCAGAGCTGGGGCCAACACAGGGCTACTGGGTCCAGGAGACCGCTGAGCCAGGTACCTCCAGAGAGTTTACAGGCTGGTTCTCTGAGCCACAGGCAAGAACAAGGCTCCTAAGATACCCAGCCTCGCTCTGAACTGCTGCCTTGTACTGGTTTTCTCTGTAAACAGAATCTGAAATCATCCCAGAAGAGGCAGAAAGAATCACTTGCTGACTTTGTCAAATACAGGGTCCTCACTAGGAGCTACGCAGGTTTTGCCCCATAAAGCGATTCTGGCATTCTAGAGAGTCTAAGTCATTAAATGAATTCTTTGAATTGTAAAACTTCAGTCAAGGTCATTTGCAAATGCAAACCTTGAGTTCAATTATGTTTTAGCAGTAGATGACACCATTACAAGGAAAAAAACCACCTGTTTTTATAACTTTACAGCTTTTCCCCTTGGTTATCAATTTTTAAATACAGGGCAAGGATAAAAAGTGTGCTTTTGAGAAAATTCTGAACACATAAATGTTTCAGATCAGTTGTACTGCACAGAACAAGAAAATGTGTCTTTTAATAGTGTGATTTGATGTAATTTGCCTTATGATTTTTGTTAAGGTACAGCAAATGCTGAACAGAAAGTGGCACATATTTCATCTCAAGAAACAGAGCCAAATTCATCCCTGCATCTTTTTCATGCCCCATTGGTCTAAGCCAATTATTTTCAATGTAGCTATATCAGTGTGGAAGAGGAATAATGCAATCATGAATCAAGTCCATACTATTTTTCATGACAATTCCACTTCAGCAAAGCCTCAGATAAAACCTAGTGAACCACAGATCACAGTGATATTTTATAAAATTTATTCAACAAGATGTATTAAATATACTTACCTTTCTGCCTGTATCTTAGCAACTTAGCAAACCTTACAATATCAGAATGCTGGAAACAAGCCTCCAGTCTTACTTACAAATGCAGATTTCCCTTTTCAGAATAGGTGTGCCAGCATTGATGACCATAATTGCAAGAATAAATTTTCCTGAATGGTGCCATAACGCACATATTCCTGTATCTGCACCCAGTCCTTAAGGAATCTCTTAATTAATGGTATCATTTTCTAGGCTATTTGCTAGATCTGTCATGTAAATTCAATGGCAGGGATATTAAGGTTTCATTTCAGGAGATATCAAAATAAAAGTATCCCTCAACAGCTTACGTGTTCCATGGCCACTTGGCACCTGTTTTATGGTCTCCACTGATTTCAGTAACAGCCCCCAAGGGCTTCAGTGGTGCTGTGGCAGTGCTGGGACAGTGCCTGGGCTCAATGACCGCAGAGGTCTTTTCTAGCCCTGATGATTCTGTGATCGTGGGAGCCAAGGACAGTGTTGTCTAAGTGGGGTTCAACAGCTACAGAGCAGGACAGGGATTTGACTCCTCAGGGAAAAACGCAGTGGGACTGCATGAAAACCACAGGAGCTTGTCCTCACCAGCCTTAGCTGGATCTTTAGATAGAGGACAATAAATCCTTATTATTCACATGGAAAACTGGTCTACACTAAAGCAACCTGCAGTTTTCCCATGTAAAGAGCCAAGCAGCAGCTTAGCTCTGCCCAGGAAGGCACAGCCACTGCCAGCTGTGTGACACGAGAGGCCAGAGTCACCAGGGCTGTGCCCAAGTGATAACGAAACCAAGGCAAGAAATCTGGAGTTAAACCCTGCAGTGTGCAGCTCCAGATTGCTCTCTCAGTACCTTTCCATCAGCCTCTGCATGATTTAGAGTTTAAACCCAAGCTTCTAGCCCTGAGCTCAGTGCTGTGAAGGTGGCTCAGGAGAGCTGGATCCTCCCTCAGGTACAAGAAGGGCTCAATCTTCCCTTGTCCCCTGGCTCCTGTCACCCCAGAAACGCTGTAACCCAACCCCATGCAATCAGCTTGGGAAGGAGTGCCAGCCTTCAGTGCAGATATCAACGCAGCAGGCACACAAAACACAGTCTTAGCAACACCTCCTGTTAAATAACCTCGTGTTTGGTTCATCAGAAATACTGACAAACGCTGCAACTAAAAACCAGAACAGTTCCCAGCAGCCCCAGCAGCACTGCCAGGGTGTACCCAAGGCAGTGCCCCTGTGTTGCCTAGCTTAGTTTGCCTTAAACTCCCCCTGGGGATGGCTGCACCATGCTTTTGTGGAGGCTGGTGATTTAGGGGTTGCCCGCTGGTATCAGAGAGAGAAGCATTTTTCCCTTCGGTGCCTGCTTTGTAAATCAATCATTAAATTATGTGCTACTTCATTCACGTTTCTGGGGCCTCTATCTGCCGTGAGACACCTGCTGGGGTGACAAGTGACAAAATATATGGAACCTGGGGAGAGGATGGGGAAAGGCAGGAAGGAGGAGGACTCTGCCTGTCTCTGCACATCCCATCTGCTGGCAGAAAGGCTCAGGCAGTGGCACACGAACCCTGCAGATTGAAGCTATTGAATTTTTTAGCAGCACAATACACTGCATAACTTTGCTGTTCCACCACAACACAAGCACTTAAAGAGCAATCTTCAAAGCACTAAAATAAGATGTATCCAGCTGTGTTTCCATTCATATACATCAACAAGGAAACATGTAATTTTTTATACTAATTCCATGGAGAAATCAAAGAATAAAAAGCTATCAAAAAACTGAATGAAATTCTACAAACATTAACGATCAAGAAAAAAACAAATCTAGTTTTATTAATCTGTATCATGGAAACACAAGTGATTTAAAACATCTTTGCAACATCTCTTCAATTTAATCTGCATCAGGTTACTTGAAGGAAATCACAATCTTATTGTCAAGATCAAAATATTCCCTGTCTTCTTAAAAAACAACTAGTACATTTTTAAAAGCAGTTTGGGAATGTTGACAGAGTTGTTGACATTACACACAAACAGGTACTGCTAACACATCTCCTTATATTTTATCTTTCGTTTGCAAAGCCTTATAATTATTCTTTTTTCAGTAATAACATACAAATTGCTCTCCTTGGAATCAGGCTCAAGATTCCTGAAGATTCTAAGATGAGAAAGCCCAGTATGGCCACTAACAGTAACACAAATAAAACACAACTGCTCCTACACCTGCCAGCATTGAAACACGGAGTGTGTGGTATCAGCACCAGAAGATGGAGGAGTGAACCAGAGGTGGGGAAAAAGCAGATTACTGTGCAAGCAGAGTAATTTTGAAAGCTTTAATAGGGGGCTGGAATCCGTTCCCTCCAAAAGAAAACCAGACAGCAGAAATCACTGTCCCCTATCCTTACTCTGTTCTTGGGAAATAGAACAAAACTTGTCTTCTTGCCTTCAGGACAGAGCATTAATGTAAAATAGGCTTTGTATTGTTACAGCTCCTTACCCATTAGATTGCACTTTAACTGTTTTTTAAGGTGAACATCCTGCTAATAAAAGACACTGGGCTGATGGCCCCAGAAGCTCGTATTTGCAATTTGTTTTCAGAACAGGAGCAGCACTGAAAGGTTCCTCAAGTGGTCCAGCTTCACTCCTGCTCTGAAGAAATTGCTCCTTTATCACTGTCTACACCTCAGCTAAACAGTAGTAAAAAGTGACTTAACACTGAGTGGGGGCCAAGGGTGGTACCTGATGTCCTGGCAGCAACCAGCCCATGCACCTAAAGCCATGGGCTTTGTTCCCCTCAGCAGAACCTGCTGATTTCTCTTTCTCCTCTGCTCAGCTTACAGAAGGAAAACGGTGCAGAAACAGAGGCACTTGCTCAAGCAGCAGTGGTTCCCAGAAAACAGCCTAAAAAGGAACACGTTCCCCCACAGGGACAGCAACCTGGGATCCTGAAATAAAACTGGATAGATAAGGTTGTGCTAGGAGAGCTAGTCCTGCATCCTGAAAGACCAGAGGAAGATTTTAATTGATATGGTGACACTCAAGGCTACAGCCCTATTCTTGCATGAAGTCACCCAGGAAAATCCAACAGGCTGGGGAACAAGTGGTTAGGGGGAGCTGGGCAATGAGACAAGCACTCTGACACACAGATCCCCAAAGCTCAGCTGACCCTCATATTAGCTTTAATAGACTCAGAACTCAAACATTATACTTGATATTCTTCATTAAAGTAACCACCAAGTGTTAGCTCTTCACAAGTGAAGGTGTTGAGATGTTAGCTCAAACAAACTATGCTGCTACTGCACAAGAAAACAAGGTTAGAATTGCATATGCTTTGCTGTCTTAATAGGCACGGATTGTCCATCACATTTCCCAGCCTGTGCTAAGACTTCTTTCTGAAACCCAGTGCTCTCCCTTACCTCTAGTTACTGCTCTCCCTTACCTCTGGCTATTATGCTGCTTTTAAATAACAGAATATAGAGCATGATACTCCTCAGAAGACACTCAAAGCCAGCAGACATAAGATTCATTTTTTACAGTAATGAAAAATATATACATTACTGAAACTCAATTTAGCCATCTGGAATGTAGGAATAATAACATTTACTTTCCCCACAGTAAAGTGCTTATAAGCTAAATTAGCATTAACTATTATTCATCTCAGTTCTGCAGAACAGTGAATCATTGTCTTAACTTCAAGCATTATTTTTTGAAAAATGAGTAAGTAATTTCAACAAGCAGAAAATAAAACTTTTGTCCTTCTTTTCAATTCCTCTAACTATCATTATTTACCAGATGCTAATTTAGCCTATTTACAGAAAAATCAAGTTATTTTTTGGCTCCTCTGTGCTAGAATTAATCAGAAACAGCATGATCCCATGTTTAATTTCAATCACAGCAGCTACTGCTTTGCAAATAAATAAAACTTACAAAATTTTTTACTGCTCCTAAACCAGATGTTGTTTTTTTTTTTTCCCTAAGGAAAATAAAATTTACAATACTGGCTTCTGCACAAACTTTTGTTTAATCACGACAGCACCACAGAATATGGGTTTTCCTTCAAGAAAATCCAAGAGTATAAATAAAACTGCACTTTCTTGAAAGACATCAGCAATAGCTGGGTTATCTAGAAGATGTCCAGACTGTCAAGAATTAAAACATGCACAAGGAAACAGAAGCTGGGGGGAGAGGAATGGATAAAAGGGTATGATTAAAAGAAACCTGTCAATGTCAAGCCTGCCTTTAACAAGAGAGGCAAGTGCCATGAGGCAGAGCACAGAACTCCTTCTGCAGACCTGGGGCTCAGCTTATTTCACTTTAACTTGAAAAAAGCTGGTTATCCATTTCCTAGCTAGATGCAGCGAGAGGACAGCAGAATTTCGCCCCATCTGTCAGTCCCTGGCTGGGACACCAGTGCTATTTGTTTTCCGAGCGTGGCACCCCAGCCCATCCAACAGATTGATGGTGCCACAGAGACGCTGGGAAGCGGCGCCGGCGCTGCTGCCAAGGGCACGGAGGACACGCCTGGTCACATCCAGATGATCTTGCTTTAAGAGAGGGGGAAGTGAACAATCTGCACTCCCTCCCTGCCTTCCCCAACAGGAGACTGCATCTGACCTTCACCCAGAGAAACACAGAGCAAACTTGCCTTTGGAGCTGTAGAGGGGTCCAAGAACACCTTCAGCCTGGGTTTAACACCACGCTGGCAAGGTGAGAGTTAGAGGGGTTTTCCCCAGCTTTGTCCTGACTGGCTTTTCCCCAAACACTTTCACTAGTGCCCTCTTTCAGGAAAATCAGCCCAGGGCAGGGCAGCTTTCTGCAGCCCCAGCTGATCTGTGCCCCTGCTGGCACAGCCTGGATTCAGTGGTCAGTGATCCTCACACCGACTATATTAAAACTTAGACGAAATACTGCAGCAACGACAGGTCTAAGTGACATTTTCTCCCAGGCAGCCAGCAATAGGACAAGGGGGCACGGGCTTAAGCTCTGCCAGGGGAAATTTAGGTCAGATATTAGGAAGAAATTCTTTACAGAGAGAGTAATCAGGCACTGGAATGGCCTGCCCAGAGGGGTGGTGGATTCACCATCCCTGGAGGTTTTGAAACTGAGATTGGACAGGGCACTTAGTGCCGTGATCTAGTAAAGAGACTGGACTGGGATCAAGGGTTGGACTCGATGATCCCAGAGGTCTTTTCCAACCCGCTCGATTCTATGATTTTGTGTTATAAAAGTGGACAATTTTCTAATTCTTTACTGGTGGCCACTATGTACTGGGTTCCTCCAAAATACAAACCACTTCAAGATACTGGAAATGTCACCAAACGAAACAGAACTATTTCCAGTTACTGCCTCATCCATTTTTGTAAACTTCTCCCCTACACAAACTATGATAAATTATCTCATTCTTGACTTTACTGGCATGTGCGTTCCCAACAAACTTCAGAACAGTACACATGGAGTATTTTCAAGAATGAGCCTAGGGTAAAATTCTGAAAAATACATAAAATAAGCAAGTTAAAAAATAGGGGAAATATTTTCATAGTTTCTGCCAGTTTATAGTGATATTATTTCATTTTAGTACAGCACAAAATATTATCTATGTGTGATGTAAGTGCATTTAGTAGCACACACCCAAAAGCAGGTGAAAGAAATCAGGAAAATATATGGAGAAATCAGTTCAATTTGTACATATCACATACACATAAAACACAAACAATAATTTGGCCTTTTCATCATCTGCAGCTCAAACTCTATTGTAAGCTTGCCATTTCAATCCAGACCTTTGACCTCCACAAAAAGGCTTAGGGGAAAACTGTTTATATTTAGAAAAAGCTTTAAAAGTAAAACTATCATAGAATAATACTATATCTTAGCAGACTAGTCAGAGTTCAAACTGAAATGGCATTTCATCCTAAGCAATAATGTCTCTATCTCTAAATGGCACGTGGGCCATTTATATTGCAGAAACCCAGGGATACCCAGGGATTAATGATTGCAGATTCCAGTTCTTGAGTTGACAGAGGGGATATTTTCATGCAGACCCACACGGGTTTCAGAGGAACCCCCAACCCACAGCTGGCACTGCTAAGTAGTGTTTATTAAAGACTGAACACACACGCATTGTGCACGTTGACATAAATTGTATTTAACAGAAGGTATCCCAGCAGAGGAGGGTGGGAACAAGCCCCACAGTCTTACAGACACTGCAAGTGAGGACAAAGCAACCAGGACTTGTATTTTCCCTCAGTCAAGAAAGGATATGACTCTTTAAATTTTCAGAGAAGGGAAACAAAGACTCACTCTTCTCTTCCATACAACTGCACGCCTTCACCTCTACCTACAAGTACCCCTGTGCCTACCCCTTGGAATTGTGGCCAGCCGAGCAGTGACTGCTGAAAACAATTAACTTGCTTTCAGGCCTGTTCAGCCTTGCAAGAAATTACAAAACTATTCTGTCTCTGAAAACAAAGATTTGGGGTCACACAGTAAAACCGAGTAAAAGAATTTGTAAATTTTTGCTAAAAGTATCCACGCAGGCATTACTGGTGACCTGTACTAGGGACACTGAACTAAGGGAACTGCTTTGTACAACTATAAACCAAATATTGACAATTCCAGAGTCATGACTGCCCTAGAGAAAGAGCAAGGTGTGCAGTACACACAGCCATCACCTCTTCTGTAAACTGCCCTGGGATTGCTGGCATGGGCAAATTGCAGCACTCAGCAGAAACTCTTAATGGAGAGCATTTAAAACAAAATCTGCTGCAAGAATAGGAATGTGTTAAGAGAACTGCAATTCCTAAGCTTTGGGTGCTGTGCTTTGGTTTGGAAAAAGGAAGGGAAAACAAAGGAAAAACTCAGATCTGTGCTCAGAATAAAGCTCCATACTCAAAAGGTAAAAAATAGGATGGATTTCACAAAGTCAGCCCGAGGCTCTGTGCTGCCCCACCCCTGGGAAATGGCTGAGCACACACACTGCTCTCGGGTACCAGGCACAGCACCCACTGTGCTCACTGGCAACCCAAGGGCCCAGCCCCAGAGTTTGGCAGGGAAGGATTTGGATTTGCAGCACAATCCACAACCTGCAGTTCATTCTCTTCCTGTGACTCTGGGGCCCTTGAAAAAGAGTGCCAGAATATTGTTGGAGGAGGCTACACCCTCTCGAGACCTGAACCCCTCGGCTCAAAACATCACCCTGCTAAAAGTAGCTGCTCAAAGGTCCTCTGCCCCAGAACTGGGCTGAAATGCAGGTTGGGATGCTGATAGCTTTGCAGCTGGTATCCAGGAATTCCAAATTCATTGAACCAGGGAATTCCATACTACATATCTGCTCCCCAGATCCTGGAAACCACAGGCAAATGGTACATTTTGAAATGCACACACAGCCGAGGCAAAGCAAACTCCCACTGCTAAGGAAGCTGCTGTGTGTCTGGTGCTCCAGGAATGCCAAATCAATGTTAAGCAAATTGCACTGTGTTTAAAAGCCTTTTTCTGTTGTAGCTGTTTACAGTTTTCTACTGGTAAATATGGAGGAAAAGATGAGGGATTTATGAATGCTCACTTGAAAAAGTCAAACAACATATTAAAACAATGCTTCATAGCATGGGGAAATGGAGATAAGCAGACCACTTTCACAGTGATTTTAGAAAAAGGAAATGCGCAGATTTTTGACAGGAAAAAACATAATCTAAAGATGGAGAGAACTGTGCATATTAGATGTTGTTAAACCTTTCTTTGGCCTAAAGCAAAAGATAAAACTCGTTCTGTCAGAGATCTGAAAGAAAAAACCTAAAGAGATGAAAATCACAGCTTTTCAACCTCAGTAATTTCTCTTAACAAATATCCCAAGGTGAGACTGAAACCCTCTACCCAACTACAGCCTGAAAACCACCACTACTATTTCCAGTCTCTCTGTTCATACAAGAGTGGGCAGTGCTGATCGAACGCCACAAAACCCATCAAGGAGAAAGATGCCTCCTGCTATTTCCCTGGACATCTCTAAATTCCCTGCTCCCAGGACCAGTACCCCTCAGGCCTGATGGGTGGCACTTGCCCACGGCTGCTCAGGCAATTGCCCTGACCCGGGTTGTGCAAATAACGAGTCCCTAAATTGACTAAGGAGTGTCACAACAACAGCAGGAAAAATGGGCTCAGGGAGCACAGCAGCAGCTGGAGGAGCATCCTCAGGTGGTGCTCAAGGAGAACGGATATTTCCATTTGTAGCCCATTTGCTGCAAAAGGACAGAAGGCATGCCATGGAGGACAATATGGCAATGCAAGCAAAGAAAGGGAAAACAACTTTGCTGTGTTTCGGAGAACAAATAGCTGTCTCTACCATCACATCATTGTTTTACTATTACCAGCTAATACAACAGCAGACAGAAAGTGCAGCTGCGGTCCACGGAATATTTGGCATTTCTGGCCCAACTATAATCCCTCATGTAATGAAAAACCCATTTCTATTTCTGCATCCTCGCTACTCTTCATACTGAAGAGCCTTGCGTCTGTCTCCCATTTATTGAAGCTTATTCTTCATCTCGACAGCCAGAGCTGGTTTGTATTAGAAATTAGGTTTTAAATCACTATTTTTCTATTATTTGTTTTAGGATTTTCAGGAAGCCTCCAGAGGTGCAGAAAAATTCTTCTTGTAGGAAAAGACCCTAATCCTCTTCAAGAAACAAGTTCCAAATCCCTAAACCCTTGTTTAAGAACTTGGATGTTTTTAAGGTTCAGATTCTGGCTGTAAAGACAATAACATGACAAGAGCTAAAATGACCAAAATGTTTTAAACAAAGTTAAAACTCCCCATGCAAGAGTCACACTAATCAGGTCCCTGAGCTTTTCTTAATGAGCAGACTCCATTATGGGCTCTCCTTTTGCTTTTCTCATGTGGATGGAGTTTTGCATGTCAGTGATTAATGGAGTCTCAAGATGTAGAAGGGGATACATATGAAAGAAAGAAACAATAGGAAAAATAAATTTTTGGCTAAATAAATCTCATGGGCCTACATTGAACCTCTTTGCTCTTGATGCTCTCTGCTACCTTGTGGCCAGTTTGAACGTGATTCTGTCTTTTCAGGTCCCAACTCTGCACCACATTCTTTCAAACGAGCAGAGTTTTCTCCTTCACAAGACCTTGGACCCTACAGGCACACCAACTTTCAGTTTAGAGTTATTTTGCCTTTTCCACAGACCAGCAAAGATCTAGCAAGTTCATTTCTGCTTGGGATACTCGCTGTGCACTCCTGCCACTTTTCCAGCATCCAGCAATTTTCTCAGCATATCAAGCACTATTTACCTCTCTTTTAAAGCTTTTAATAACTGAGCACAGAAATCCTTTAGCGACACTACAGTCTGACAGGAGTACCACTTTCCTTCTGCAAAGGATAACATACCCTCACAACTCCAAAAATCAGGAGCAAATCCTGGGTTTGCCGACAAGCCACCTGCCTTGGATCAAACCACCTCCCCTAGAATTACACAGGGGTTTCCTGCTTTCCCTATTTAGGAGGCGAAGCTGTAGGACAAAGGTCCTGAATGAAACTTGAAAATTTGTCATTTTCTTCTCCTGACTGCACTGAATTATTTCAGCTACATTGCCAAATCTCTTGACAGTAGTGGGATGGGTTTGGACTTGCTGTTGGTATAAAGGCACTAAATTCAGTTTATGTGAAATTGGGGTCCTGAGACCAGCAGTGGATACAGTGGAGATGGATGGGGCACTCTGACCATCTCCTGCATCCTCTGAGCCCCACATTGGCACCTCGCACAAAGCAGGAATTCTCTTGCAGGAGGAATCATTGAACTGAAAGGAGAAGACACAAATACGTAGAAAATGCACTATTCTTGCAGTTCTGTTTTATCTACCACTCAGATTTAAATGAAACAACTGTTAACACACAGGGACAAGCAGCACATAAGCAACAGACTGACCTTTCCAAGAATCTTGTCTAATCCAGGTGGATTCCTGAAAGGCAAATGATGTGCCAGACACAGAGCACACCTTCCCACCCAACCTATTCTGCCACACTGGCATCAGCATGTGAAAACATCTATTCTGTGCCTTCTCTCAGAAAGTATTTAGGAAGAAAAATGTTGGAGGAAATCAGCTGATCAACCAACCAGCAAATTAAAAAAAAAAAAAAAAAAGAAGGCTTAAAATTAAATTAACTGCAGCACTGTTATGCATTATGTATATTACCTTTAAAAATTAAACATGGCACAGAGGGATAAATCTGGACATCTCAGAGAAGAAAATAAACTAAACCCAGGGCATATTTACAGTTTCAGTTAAGGTTCTGTGAGACCAACACTAGAGAATGAAAATCCTTTTCCATTCAGAAACGATATTAATATGAATACTTTCCTTTTCTAGTAATTATTTAGTAATAGCCAAGATAAAGACATTAATATTGTCTCATAATCACACAGTGGGGCTCAGTAGTGATTCTCTCATTATCAAATCTGCTCAACATACGAGTCAAAACATGATTTTTCTAACCAACTACATTCTTCATTTTGGCATTGTAATTCCAGTTTCTGATGTCAGAAACGATTATGGGAAATTAAGTAAGAGAGAATTCGCTGAATATAAAGAAAATATACACGCATCAGTCCAAGAAGGAGCCTCTCCTTTCTACTCCCACTGCTCTAATAAATAAAACAAGCTTTGGCTCACCTGTAGCCATCCCAGTCAAATTCTGTTCTGGAAAACAGACCTTCATTCACACCCAGGGAAAGGACATGTGTCAGAGCTTATAGCACTCCTCATTATTTGGGCAAAAACACCTCAGATCACTAGAAATGGGAATAAGTCCCTGCAGAGGTACCAAGTGGAGACTGCCAGGCTGGGGAGCAGCTCTGTGTGAACGGCCCTGGGGTGCCCCTGGGCTGTGGGAACAGAACCCTGGCCAGGAGGCTGGGGCAGATGATCATCCCCACCTGCTCAGCTCTCACTAGGCTGCTTCTAGGACAGCTGCATCCAGTTTGGGGATATGACAAGGCCATCAATAAACCAGGCATGTCACCAGGATGGTTGGGGGCTGGAGAACCTGCCCTGCCAGGAGGGGCTCAGGGGGTTTGACAACAGCCTGCTGGTACCTACAGGTCATCAAGAACATAAAGCCAGGTGCAATCTCTGTCCCTAGAGGTCTTCAGCAGCAGAGTAGACATCAGACACGACCCAGCTTTGAGCAGGAGACTGGACTAGGGACATCCAGAGGTCCCTTCCAACCCCAATTATCCTATAACCTTGTAAACCTAAATCTGGAGCGCAGAGTTTGGCCCCGGGGTCACACAGGTTGTCATGGAAGATGTCCATTTTCCCATTTATAACTACAAGGCCACCATGTGAAGAATTACTACCAGAGCACAACCTCCTCTGCATGTGGTGTGTGAGGCGCTCAAACTCACTGGCCTTGGCAAGTCAGGGACTTTATTACTGGACATACAGGATATATAAGATGGCTGGGATCTGAGGAGTGGCATGAGAAGGCAGGTCAAAGCATCATGAAACAAGATACAAAAAATTAAAGCCTGAAGAAGCAAAGGCTGAAATGAACCTGAAAACTCTTTCTTTAACAGTTTTTTAAATTACTGAAAGGGGATAATTTCATCCCATTATATTATACGGTGAGTAAATTTTTCTGTCAGTTCCTGGTGATGTGTCATTTCTCTTGCCACTGTTCAACTTCCTTTGCTCCATAATTTCTGTACTCTATTACCCTGTCTTACTATTTTCACAAATTGAATTTAATTCCAATTTTTTATTTTGTCTTCCTTCAAGCTCCTTGAATATTCCTTGAATAGTCCCTTGTCTCTCTAGTACACTTCAGTATTTTTGTGGGGTTTTATTCATCGCATTCATAATGCTGTTATAAGAGCTGCATCAGCCACTTCCCAAATGCATGTGACATCTTTCAATCTGCTATTACCCCATAGGGCAATGGATGTATTTCTAAAGGCAAGCATGTACTTCTGCACTTAAATTAATAAAATCCATAAGCACACTAAGTGCAAAACAACACTATGAGTCAAACACAGCAACAAATAATCAATATAAATGGATCCATAAATGATCAACTGGTGATGTCACACTAAATAACTGCTAAGAAAGCAATGTTTACCCAGGAATAAATGAGACATTTTACTCTGATATTGAACACTGAGTTTTCAGATAGAATGACCACAGGTTTATTTGATAGCTTTCTTTGACTTGGCATTATATTAGCAAAATTTAATCTTCAATATTCCTTATGCTTACCCTTCTCCTGAAAAATGGCCTCATCTCAGTTTGTTGGGCTAGGCTATAAAGCATGTCTCACTAAAATATCTCAATGCTTTTTCATCATTTCCCCCCCCACCCCTGACTTCCTGCAAGACTCATTTTGCATCTACTTCTCTCTGCTATCTCTTTACCCTGACAAGATTTCATACCTGTGATTCTGGGATTAAATCCTAGACTCCTAAAAAAATCCATACTATTCAGTATTTGCACAGATGAAAGTGAGAGCAGGGTCTGTCACAGAGCCATCATGAAACCCCTTCTCGCTTGTGCAGGTAGGATGCAAGGGCATGGGAAGCACAGCACATGCTTCACCTCTGAGAGGAAAAAAGCAAGCATCTCTGAGAATGCCATTCTTGTAGCACAGACTAGAAAAAGCCCAAACCTCTTCTGTATAAATAATAATTACTAAATTACTATCTGCAAACACCATCTCTCTAAAAACAGCTTCTGGGGAGCACTGCCAGCATGTGCAGTCCTAGACTGTGTTGTGCAATACGCATTAACAAACCAAAAGGTGCCCTGAAAACACACGCCCGAAACCACACAGAAGGATGTATTCTATGATCCTCCCTGTCTCTTGTCAAGGTTGCAGAGCAGGAAGGGTTCCCATGTCAAGAGGGGTAGCACTTTGTGAGTTATGGAAACGTTAGTCTCATTCTGGTTTACTGTCTGAAAAATCTGTGCCAAAGACAAAGAACTGACCAGGCTGCAAGACTGGCTCTTCACACTGAAAGCCTCCGACTTCCATTACCCCTCAGATCTCTGCTAGGCAAAACAATAGGTGCATTGGCTTTTTCTTGGAACAAATCTGTAGATCAGGCTTTTCCTTTTGACTCAGGAAAAGCCCAGAGAAACTACACCCAAGCGATCTCACCTCCAAGCCCTCCTGTTCTTTGTGGCATTAAACATGTACTGCAGCTGGAGCAACTTGTCTTTAGGAAAACTGCCTCCTTCCCCTGATGACTCTCTCGCACCTTTGGACTGCGGACTAGGGACTCTTGCTAGGCTGGAAAGCCATATCTAAATTTCCTGGAGGCAGGCACCACGATTCCCAACACTAGCACAGAGTTTCCTTATGGAATGGCACCAGATGCTTCTCCCTAAAAGGCTCAAACCCTCTCTTTTCAGACGCAGCATCACACAAGCTTATCAAGCTCCTGCCATGCTTTTCTCTCTCAGATTGACTGATAGCAGTCAATAAGAATCACTGAATGTGTGACATTTAGAATATGACAGGCATATTCTAAAATTTAATTATTGCCCCTAGCTGACACCTATTTTCAATGCAAATTTAAGAACAGAACCTTCTGTCATCAGCTAATCTCGCAAGATGCAGCACTCCCTCGGTTTACATTGATTTCAAGGGAATCTGATCGTGGTGATTGGCAGCCAGATGCCCTCTGCCTCTCTGAGGTTCCAGCTTTGCATGATTTTCCCTTTTGCAGTCTTGCTTTCCAAAATGTCTGGCGTATTTAATTTCACTCAAGTCTGGACAAGATAAAGTCAGGGGTTTTCTGACTCCACAAGTGAAAAACAAGTGAAACTTAAGAAATCAAATTAAACTTAAGTTCCTGTTTGTCAAAAATGACTTGGAGAGAGAGAGGGGGGGGAAAGAAAAAAATCAATGGGTACATAAGACAGGCACTTCAGCCACCTGTTTTGATGAATCCTCATCTCTGGAATCCGAATAAGAAAGACAAGTGGACTTAGGAGTGGAAGAACTTACAAAGATGAATGAACAAACTTCATCGAAGCACTTACCTTAACAAATAACTGACTCATCTGTGGGAATAAAATAACTCCAGTGGATATCACAACACCTGAAGAAGAAAATGTTATGCAAACTGTGGTATGTACACATATTTGATGCAAAGATGAGACTTCCAGTTCCAAATAAGAACCCCCATCAATTTTATTGTCTGACTGTCACAGAAACAAATGAATACTTCTGTGGGTACAAGAAGAATAGCTACATAAATTAACCATTTATTTCCCTGGATGTCTTATGTTCTGTGCATAACAATTTTTCAGGTTCTAATTTCAAATATATATAAGGAACTAAGGAAAAAAAAAAAAGAAAAAAGGCATTTTCATTTGCTTAATTAACTGCCAGACCCTTTGGCAATTCAGTCGCACTGAAGTGAATATATTATTTCAAGTTTATGCAGAAACCTGAAATTTATCTTAAACCTCATGTGTCATTAAGGTCAAATAACACTGAGGAATAAATGGCTAATAACATTTTCATGTGCAACTTAGGCACTAAAGGTGTAGTGCAAGCCTGCTGCTCTCATAATCTGTCATTTTCCTTCTATTTTTCCTGTATCCTCTTCAAAAGGATAGTAGATAAAATAACAGCAGTACTCTAGAAGTTACAGTATCAAGATATTATTTTCAAGTGAAACATCTTTAAACCCATTGCACGTTTTAATTTCTACAGGAAATAACAGTTTGGGGTTTCCCCACCCCCACCCCAGGAAAGTCTAAACACTTTAAATTACCATCTTTTTAACGTACTGCCATTTGATGGTCAGATGTTCTTTGATGCTCAAAGATTGGCAGAAATCAGAGCAGTGTAGGGGCTTACAAAAATGTGGTATTTACGTTTGGCAGCAATTACTTTGTGAAAAACACAAGGTGACTCTTTTTCTGCTCCTTCTTTCTTCTCTTTTATATTTTCCCCCTCCAAGTTTGGCATGAATCAAAAGAGCTAAAAACTAATTTAACATGACAAATGCTTTCATCACTCCCTTAACCTCTCAAGTGAACACTCTGACAAAGACAATATGTGTGCTATATGCTTTCCTTTTGACACTTTGTAAATTACTTTCTTGGAACTGGGTTTTACCACCAGCCCAATATCTTCAGGATGTCCGCATTTGAATGGCTGCTTCTACATTCTTCACATGTCACTCCTGGATAATAGGAATGACTCCTGGGCTTTGTGAAATGCCATAAGGCTCAGAGAGAGCTGGGGGACAATTTTATTTCTGTCCTGAATGCTGGAATTTACCAAAAAGGTTGTGCAATACCAGCAACTAATACTCTGCATTTTATTCACATCTGGCTACTGAAGAAACAGGGAGAAATGATAAACCTGGCTTTAAATACACAGACAACTTTGTGCATACCCTGTAAAGGAAAGGTTCACTGAAGTGATTTTTTTTCCTGTTCTCTGCTATGAAAGACAGTATAACAGTCAGCCATGGAAACACCCTAAAATGTTCTTTTTCATACACATTATCTGTTTTTTTTCAGTTCTCCATTCCTTTAACAACAAAAAAAAACCCCAAAAATCCATATAATTGATTTATTTACAACCTGGTGAATCTGATCTGTGTCTGCAGAAACCCTGCCAGTGCAAAGGAGCTCGGCTATAGAACAATATGACTAGGATGGTAAAACACAGCCAGACCCAAGTGTATTCTGCACAAACAGATTCCCTATCACAGTGGACCAGTGCAATCTGCAGGAATTTTTCCCAGACATCAGTCAGGATAGTTTACAAAGGAAGATTTAGGGAAACACAGATAACAGTGGGACTGCCTATAAAAGAAGAATTTAAATAGCCAAACTTCAATGGCATATTATGATCTAAACAATCAATCCATACATATCTTAAAAAAAGAAAAATAAACCCCCATATTACCTTCTAACAAGGCATATTGCCATTATTTTGACAAAAGTTTAACTTCTTAAAATCTCCTCAGTAGTATCTTTATTTAACATCAATTATGTAGCGTGGCTAAAAGTTCCAAAGGTTGTTTAGGCACAATGAATTTATTTTGAAAGCTTTAAACATACTTCCTTTTCATTTCATTCACCGTATTTGTGTGTTGGTGGACAGGCAAAAAGAATGTCTAATAATTTTTTAAATATTTATTATTTTCTATCTGTTATGAGATTTTTTTTTTTAAATAAATCTTAAGGACTCTGATCATTTCCAAGTACTCTTTCAATATAATTTACCTCCTCTTTGCCGTCACTGCCTTTTTCATTTGGTCCTGCAGGTCTTTCCTAGCACGGATACAATGACAGAGCTGAGGAACAGAACCATTTGCTACCAACTTTGATGACTTTTTCCATACCTGTTACTTTCAGCTAATGGAACCCCATCTACTAAAGCACATCCCTTTTACCCAAGGCTATGCAACTGCTTTTTTGGTTTTTTCTTTTCTCTCTTTTCCATCACTTTAAATTAGGATCACGGTGGATCCATCAAATTTATTCAGAGGATTAATTTCAGCTATTTTCTGGTTTTGACATATTCTTTTCTGTATATGGCATGAAGCTTGTCAGGTAGCTTCTCATTATTTAATCCTTGAGCCAACACTCTCTTCCTAAACCCTGCTTTGTTGTGTTCACAGCCAACTCTATTGTGCTCATCATTCTTTCAGCAGAAGACCTCAAAAACTTCTGCCAAAATGGATCAGTTATGTCATTACTTGAAATATGACACATCATTCATCAATTATTAAGAGTCAATACATTGCTGTGCATTCTCTCTTGTCTTATATATGAAAGTGTATAAAGCAATAACCAAATTGTAAAGCTTTGACTTGGATTAGAGTAACCTAAATACCAAGGAAAAAATACATTTCGTGATCCATCACTTCAAAGTTATGCACATGATTAAAATGTTCACCTTGCAGGATATCATTTCCCATGTGCATAATCACTCAAACAGGGAGCTGTTGTATGATAACTGTCAAGTTCAATGAATCATGTGCTTTCCAATCTTTTCATTTATATATCAAACTAAGCTTGTTATTCTTCTGAGGTTTTCTACAGGAGAAATAGAGAGAGATGGTTAGCCCTGTGGTACTGAGGGTGTTGGGATGGAGGCCTGGACTAAAGAGGCAGCAGCAATAAAATACTCAGTCTGCTCTTACTATGGATAAATTAATTACATAGGGAGGTTCATTATGAGTATGAAAAATGGGGTTTTCTTACAAAACAGTGTCTATCCTGAAGCGTCAGGTTATATGGGATCAAAACTAAGAAGAACAGAGAGAAAATGCAGTAATCTTTGTAGGTTTTCTGTGTGCTATACAGGAGAATAGTTGCAGAGATGAAATAAAACACACACAGCATTGGTGTGGACAGTATTAACAGAAAATATCATCAAGCTACCATAATTTTGCCATTTACTCAGAGGAGAGAGGGAGTTTGTGCAGCAAAGCACTGTCATCCATGTATTGTTGAAGGCACTGGAAAAGGTATAAAATACACAGCTGGTTTGTGTAGACACTTAGAAAAACCTCTACAACAACAGAGAATGAGTGGGATACCAGGGGAGGAAACAAGAAATAGTTAAATTAAGAAAGACAAAATATCAGAGGCATGTTTTAAAAAAATCTCAAAACACGGAAAGAATCAGGACATGGTGTGGTCACTGCTAATATATTAATCATGGGAAATGAGCACAACATTGATGAATTCTATAGTTTTCCTTACAAACTAAGGACGTGTGGAATATGGAAAATAACAGCACACAAAATGGAACTACCTGACCATTCAGACCTAAATCCCCCAGATTTAGGCACATAGACCAATACAGAGCTCTACTAATCAAAATGATTTTGTGTATTTTATCTAAAGGCAGAATGTGATGGTAACGTTTGAATTCAAATGCCACTGGGTTATGTTACTTATGTGGATTCACCAATTCCCATGATTTTTTTTCAAATATTTTTCAAACATATTGGTAGTACATCAAAAAGTCATTGAATCACTCTTTTTGGACCATCTCTGAGAGGTGCATATCCAACACCTCAAGTTTACAGAATCAATTCCTTGCTTCCACTGCTCTTATGACAGTGAATACGACTTGAACGTTTTAGTTTTCCTCGTTAACCACTATAAGGTATAATAATACCCTTTGCTCATTAGGAACACAACTTTGTGAAGCACATTACCCACCCTTTTCCCTGCTCAACTTCCATTTGCTGACACAGCCATGGGATTTGGGAGAGCAAACACAGCCTTACCTATGAAATAGGCCAGCAGGATGGCAAGCAGCACTGCGGCAGCGATCGCAGACAAAGCAGCACATTTCCAGCTGCAATACTTGGAAGGTTTTTTCAGCTTGAAGGCGTTCCTGGAGAAGGTATTTCTGGGTAACAGCCTGGGAGGGGGAGTATAAACCGTTCCTGAGGTCAGCGGGTAGCCGGGGGAAGAGCTGCTGAACAGAGGAGTGGTTCCAGAAGATGTCTTGAACAAGAAGTGCCTGGAAAATAGAACACGGAGCACAGCTGAAAATGGCAAGTCCTGTAGTTAAGAAAGAACCTCTCCTACTCCTATTCTGTTCCAGATGCCACAACCTGTTAAAGTGAACTAAAAAGGATTTCGTATGAAGAAATAGAGATGAAAATTCTCACAGTCTTTTTGCTACTGGAGCTTAACAACTGCCACTAAAACAGAAGGGCAGGATCTCTTTGGTCATCTTTTCTGCAATTAGATGCAACTTGACCTCATACTAGTTAAATCACCGGCACGAGCAATGAATTGCCTGTGAATTCCCCATGGAATCCCCTACACAACAAATATTCTAAGAAAAAAACATTACAATTCTCATTTACAGTCTTGGCACATACAGAGCAAAACCCATAGGCCTGTAAGAAAACATCTTGTCAGAATCAGAATTAGCCATGATTTTTTTTTTTTTGACGCTACCTAAGTTTCATTTGAACAACTAAGAAAATCACCAAAAGCACTCGACTCAGCAGAAAGAAATTACTCCAACTGCCCATACATTTGCTAAGAAAAAATAAAGGACAGAATATATTTCTTAACAAAATCTCCTAAAATGCTGTCAACACATTCCAGAGGAAACGGAGAAAGCAAACTCTAAGTTTCTTTAGATTAACTTCTGACAGCCAGGAAGAACTGACTCCAAGCATGTTCCCAATCAAAAGAGAAGTACAGAATAAAGGCAGTGGCCTCCAAGGAGGCCACTTGGTTTCACACAAAAGAGCTCTTGAAGATTTATTCCATTCCCTCCCCCTTCACAGCTCTGTAAAACACGTGCTTCTTGGAATCAGTCACAACGAAGACACTCAGTTAACTCCAAAATCAAAATCACAGCCTAAAATAACCCAAGCCTAACTTCAAATGGAAAATATGTTTAACATTTTTCTTCAGATACAATTCAGTATGTCGCTCTCAAACCACCTGCTGGAGCTTTAAAATCCATGTCACTCACTGTTTATTACAGCAACAATTTGGAAGTTTGAAGCTGAAATGCGTTTCCCAAGAACATTTCCCAGCCCACCGTCATGCATGTGCCCACTGTCAAGTACAGATTGGTTTGTCCTTATTCTACAGAACAGCAGAAATCATTTTAAAGGATATTAGAGCTTTTTTTTTTTTTAAAATGAAACTCAGAGTATGATAAATTGCACAGAACTTGCATACAGGTAGAAGACAGGAAAAGGAAGGCTGGCTAGATTTCACAGTTTTGTGATTAAACATTCCCATTTGAAGACAGCCGCTCAAAGTATGGGTATTTTTTAATGAATTAGTTAATAAACTCTCTTAATGAAATTTATTTTGACACTGCCTTTGTTAATACTGACTTCTAAACTCCAAGTGACCTTGTACATCACTTACAACAGTGACCAAAATCTAGTTTCAGAAAACATTTCAGTCACCAAAGACAGTGGCAGCTTCCCCTGAGACAACTTTTTCCTGCTATTTCGGAGACTTCAGACACACAAATGAAATCAAAGCAAATCCAACCAAACCCATGAAGATTAATTCTAACCAGTTACTTAATAGAAACATTGTCTTTTTGGGGGTTCGGGTTTTTGTTGTAGTAGCTGTTTTGGTTTTTTAAACAAATAAAGCTGCCCTTCTTTTTTTTTTTTTTTTCCCTTATCCCTGAGGTTCCTTAGAGTTTAGGATTGCTTCTTTTCCACACATCATACCTGATCTATGAGAAAACACAGAAAAATCAAATGCCAAAAGGGTTCCCCCTCAAAACTACCCAGCCTTTTCAATTAAAAAAACACACCTTCAAGTTACACACAAGCAAGAAAGAATGAAAGTCTGATTTCTTGAACACTTCATTTCAAATGTTTCTTTGCTTTGCAGCAGTGCAGTTAAAATCACTGCTGGGAAAACGCTGTTCCTGTGCTGGTTGTGCTACACGGGATCTATTGACTGCTCTGCCCCTTCTGCCTCGTTCAAACCCGATTAGCACCTGACAGGTCGAGTCCATCCTGCTTTGCTCTCTGGTGCTGGGAGCACAAGACCATTCCCACGCCTGCACCTAGGGACTGAAGTGACATGGAGCATGAGGAAGGAGGGCAGGACAGGGAAAGAAAGAGCTGGTGGCACAAAGGCAGGCAGGAAGGCTCATCCCTCATCCAGGTTACTTCTGCCCTGCCTCAGTCCAAGACGTCCTTCTCCTCCTGAATCCTCAGGGCACGAGTGGCCCTCTCAGGTTGGGACCTAAGGGTCTACGACCAACAGTTCTCACCCTTTTCCTGCCCAAAAGCAGATTGAGATCTGTCTGGAAATTGCAGTCCTTGGAACTGCCTTTATCTGCAGTGTCAAGGTTTTTAAACCCAGGAATTTTATGTCCTCTCTAGCTGAGAAGGCAGCTACAGTACCATCGGAAATTTTAATATAAAGCATTGTTAAAGTAAACTCAGATATATAATGAAACTCTGCTCCCATTAAAATTGAATTAATGAATATCTAGATATGCTTTAATAGAACATGTCAATCATATACTGTTTCATGTGAGAAGACAAAAAAAGTACAACAAAAATAGTTCCACCGTGATCCACTTTGAGATGTATAAAGAAAACCTAAACACTTATCCATACAAACATGATCTTTATGATATTATTAAAACTAATCACAGCTTGGTAGAAGCCAAAAAGGCTGACTGAAAAGGAGGCATGAAAAGGTGTCATTCTCAGAGCAGAGAAGAATGTCATTGAATAAACCCTGAAATTTTCCATACCCCAAAGTCCTGCTTATGTATTCTGAAAGCTGAAAGTTCCAAGAGGACTCCTGGCAAAGTGGCAGCCATCAGAAGACAGGACAACATCTCAAAGTACTCAAGCTCTGCCTTCAGAAGTTTAAATCAAGACATTTAACTAAAGATATGTTAAATACCCACCAAGGCACTCTGGAAAACTGCCAGTGCATTCCGAAGGTGGAGGCCACATTAGCAGATACACCTTAAATTATAGCAAAGCACACCAGAGAGACTGAGAACAAAATGGACAAAATACTTGGACCCCTGGAGTTTTAAATCTAGATTCAGCTGCTAATGGAAATAAATTGACTTGTCTCAACTCTATCCCTAAACCCAATGATCTATAGCCATATTTTTATGTGAGATTTGACATGCTCTGGTACAACCAATTGTCTGTGGGCTGAAGCTGCACAGAGAGAACATGAGCATTTATCAACATTAATTACAGCCTCACAGCAGTAAGGCTGGGAGCATCGTACAGCGTCTGCTTATGAAAAGAAATGATCTGATTTGTACCAGCTCACTTCATTTCAAATACATTCCAGAGAAGAATTAAAAAACTGTATTCTCTGTCTTACCTGTTCACCCATCAAACACGATTAAGAAAAACCCATTTTCTGCCTCACAATTAGCATTAGTAATTTGAATTAAACTGGGTCCAATTTTCTATTTTGAAAACACAGGAGTAAATTTGCTAAGTCTCAGTCCGGTCTCCCCTAATTTCTGGGGATCAATAAGGCAACCCTGTACTGAACAAAATACAAACTAGGATTGTCAGCATACAGTGATTTAGTGCCTGAAGTGTCCTTGGGAGCTGTGGCAGGAGCCTGGGTGCTGCTCCCAGAACCAAAGGGAGCCCTGCAGCTTGGTCGGGGCTCTGGGGCTGCAGCGTGGGGGTCACAGCCCGGCACCGCCACAGGACCCCAGCAGAAAGGTGACAGCTCTCAAGGTTGAGCTTGCGAGGGGACATTTGTCCACCGTTCTGCACACACTAATGGTAAATGGAAAAAGCTATATTTTGCTTTCTTCATTAATGCAGAGCTGTCTCTAGCATTTATTTTTCCCACAGGTCAAAAGGACCTCTGGTGTTCAGGGAACAGCGGTCTGACAGAGACTGTATTAACTTCTATATTCTTTGAGAGAACAATCGGTTTTTTCCCCCCTCTTTTCTGGCCAGATTGTCATGACAGCACACTGCAAGAATGAGTGGAGAGAAAAAAATGGGTTTGCAATGAAAAACTGTAATAGAAAGGAAGAACGAGACACTTCCTAACATAAATTGCTTCTTTCCCTCCTCATACTATCCTAAAATTATTCTGTATTAAAAAAAAGACATAGAGAGAACTGTAATGCTTAAATTGTCTCTTTTTATAGTTTTATAGGATTTTAATAGTAATCAATAAATAGAAAAGTGAATAGTTAACAGTTCAGCTTAGTTGTTGTAGGACTTAAAAATATTTTCGAGCTGTGGTAAAATCACATCTGTCTATAATTTTACTGGGCATTTATTCTCAGTAGAAAAGAAACAATGGAATATAGAATATAAAATGCTGGCTTTCATTGGTAGGAAAAAACTACACCTTCTCCAGGCTTCAAAGTCCTCCAAAAAAGTAGCCATGAGTCATTTTATGTCAGTGGAAGCCTCAAAGTGGCTGCCAAATACAGACAATGAAGTTTTATGGCAGTTTTCTAACTTCCATACAAAAAGAGAACCTGGGACTGAAGAAAACTACATAAGCTGTTTTTATGCCTGTTATGCAAAAATCAACTCTGACTGGTGCAAGCTTTGGTTACCTGTGTCTCAGTCTATCTCCAAATGAGATTGAATTGCATGTTCTTGCAGAAAACATGGGACCATCGGCCAGGTTTCCACAGCTGAGGGTTCTCTGATGTGGTGAAACTGCACTGATGTCTCTACCTTTTTTACTGCCCAGAACGCAGGGAATTGGGTACCCCCCAAAAGCTCTAAAGGTAGAAATAAAGGTTAAAACATGTTATCTTTATAAGGCGAAATCATCTAGTTACAAGGAATTGCCTCAATCACATCAAATTTACAGACTGAGCTCAGTAAGACAGATTTCTCAGTGGAAAGCTGTTTAAAACACACATTTATATAAACCACCTGGCCATTTTGCACACATTGTGCACCCCCAAATGGCTGCTGCAAACAGAGCACAGTCCTCAGGACAACCCACCATTGCAGGGACTCCCAGCCTGCAGCAGAGGATGACACAGGAACTAAGGACACTCTGTTAGGCACAGAAACAGCAATTCAGCATGGACACATCAGTATCACCAGGGCATTTCCACCCACTGTAACGTAACTCTGAACCTTGCAGCAACCACCCCGCTCCCAGCACAGCTCCAGTACCACCAGCTCCTCAGCTCTTGAAAGCCTGAGGGTTCATCAAAGGCTGGGTTCTTCACATCCCCAGGCAAAGTACTCCAAAAACTCTGCAGAGTTTAAAGCAGAGTGTCACAGAAGTTGCCACAAGGTACCAGGCTGGGTGTCACCACCACCCTCCAACAAAGTCACAGCTGGACACACGAAGCACAGCAAGGCAGGGCAAAAACACAAGTGCCAACCTCTGGGCACAGCCATCTGTCACATTATTGAACAAAACCAAAGTGACAACGTTCACAAAGCCACACCTGTACTGTACCACAGCAGCTCTGCTCTGGGTACCTTCCTACAGGACAACCTGCTTCTCATCTGGAAGACTGAGATACTGTTGGATACACTGCTATAACCTTCTCCCTCTAACCCCACTGCCAGATTCTCTGGGGGAGAGCATCCTCTCGGGGCTGCCACCACTGGCTCTGGTATGTCCCCATGGCACAGCCCTGTTGTGACACAGAGCTGTGGGAGAGGCTGCAGAAAGGTCAGGTGGAAGATACAGAGAAAGGAAGGAGTGCTGAGATGGGGCTTGTTAGCAGCTCAAGAATTTGAGAGGCAGAACACCAACATGGAAAGGCATAAACTCTAGAAGGGGAAAACCAGGAAGGCTAGAAAGGATTGACTGGGTTGAATGGCTGGTGCTGATGGAGCTGGTGGCACAGAGCAGCTCAGCAGCCCTGGGGAGCTGCAGTGGCCACCCCTCATCCTCCTGACCCGTGTGACCAAAAGAGATTGTGGGTGTCCTGCAAGAGGTGCTGAGCACACTCACTCAGCCTGTCTGCTTGAATCCTAGTTAGCTCCTGTGGGAGTTAGCCAGCAAATAACTGCTTTGCCCTTGAAATTCATGCACCTCTTTCTTGCACTGGTCTCTATTCCCTGGGAATGCAGCAGCGAAACTGCTGGTTAATGCCTAGGGAAGAATAACAAACACAAAAATCAGTGTCTCTGCACATGCATTTCCATGAAAGTAGAGCAGAACTAATAATGCAGATACAAGAACATTTAGGCAGCTCTGCATCAGCTCAACTCTAGGAACTTTCCCTTGGTGAGCAGGAAACCTCGTGTCTTTTTTGCAGCAAAGTTCTGGGTAGTGTGTTGCAGAGT
Organism: Dendrocincla tyrannina; assembly: GCA_035047865.1. Taxonomy (NCBI): domain Eukaryota; kingdom Metazoa; phylum Chordata; class Aves; order Passeriformes; family Dendrocolaptidae; genus Dendrocincla; species Dendrocincla tyrannina. The sequence goes on from JAWWMP010000028.1 coordinate 4,715,583, forward strand.
GCCAAGTGATGAAGTCAATAGTGCCTACATTTGTTATTTCAGTGGTGAGGATAATGACAACAATCTTTTGCATTTCAATGGGTCCATTCAGTTTTAACTTTCCACATCAATTAACGGACATTATTTCAAAACACCTCTATTTTAAAAGGCACACAGGTAAGCTCCCCACGATCTCTTAATTCTACTACTCACTTAACAAGAAAAAAGTACTAACAGTGCTATTTCAAGTCTATAAATAATAGACTAGAATAATAGGACTCTGAGTTTTATCAGTCTATCTGTGAATTTAAAGAAGGGAAACAAAAACTTAACTTTTTTTAGTAAAAGGTAACACCCTAAACATACCTGCCTCTTCCTGCACAGCCCCTCACACTGCCTGTTCACTCTGCACAACCCAGAACTTCAGAATGCAAACCAACAAGATCGTGAAAACATGCAATTATCTGCAATCAGTAAAAGCTTCTTTGAGCTTATGTGTATGAGTGGGAGCATATCTAGATCGATTTTCTGAATCATCATTATGTATCCTGCTTTTGTAGTGTTTTCCTTCCCCCTTTTTTCCCTTCTCTCAGTGTCTACATTTGTTATGAGAACGATACTCCAGCAGCCTGCTAAAAACGACCTTTCTACAGTGCTTTTGGAATTGCTCCAAGGACGTGGCCCAAATGTGCCTCAGGTCCTTGGGGATGCTTTTGACTCTGCTCTCCTCGACTCTTTAAAATGCTTTTGATTTTTAGACAGGTCCAGAATCTACCCACGCAGATCCCAATTATTTGGAAAGTCCCCATGACCTTCCTGCAACCTTCACAGGCAGGAACAGGAGAATGAAGGGGTCAGTGCTTGCCCCAGCCCTCGGTCTCAGAGGACTAACCTGCTGTAGCATATGTCTACAGCTACACAGTTTAAGTAAGAGGTAAGGGAAAGCCACAGAAGACAAAGCAAAATTAGAGTGAGCAGTTACTTCCCTGTTCCAAGTAGTTGTTTGTTATGCCCAATATATCCTAGAAATTCACATTAAAAAAAAAAAAGGAAAAGAAATTTTGTTTCACTGTTCTCTTCCAGAACATTTTGCATCACGTACAAAGATATCAAAATATTGAGACACCAGGGAAAATAGGCAGACAATTGCAGAGAGCAGCTGTAGCTTGGAACTTCGACACATGCAGAAACTGCAAGTTTATATATTCAGTTCAGAAGTTGTGCAGCTGATCTGACACTCGAGGGTGGAACTGAACTGGCAAAGTAACAAATGCAGCTTGAACCCCAGAAAAAGGCACATATTTTGAAGTGCCACATGGGAGTTCTTTTAAGGGTCACGGGAGTTCTTTTCAGGTTAATTTTCAGATTGCTGCATCTTTAAACTGAACTAAAATGATCCCAGATTTGGATCCCTGCTCTTATACTACAGCCCACAGAATCTCAAGAAACCAACAATCACCAGAAGAGTGACCATCATCCCTTCTCCTGAAACACAGGAGAAACACTGGGATGTAACAGTCTTCCTTGAAGCCTAGCAACAGATCCTTGTAAGCAAGCTCAAAGAAATTATAGACAAAGATGCAAAATTATCTTTACAAGTTTTGGAGTGAAAATATTTCAAACCATGAGACTAAGAATAAGACTGGTTCTATTTAATTTAACTATTTTTTCCCCTCCTGGATTAAGTATTACAAATTATAACAGTGCCAACTAATTTAATACCAATATAAAGTCCCGAAACAGGTATGAGTACATCAGGCACTCTCAAACTCCCATCCAGCAAAGCTCCTCTGTTCCCCTCCCTCACCAGTCACTCCATTTTGGCCAGTACCTGTGTGAGGTTCCTGCACCACAGGACTCCTGCAGTGCAAAGAGCCACGTGAACCTCCCTGGCAAAGCCATCCTTTTCTCCCTGTGCCCTCAAAGCATTTCCAGCTTTAAAGCAGGTGCTGCCTCTCTGGCTGTCGGGGAGGAACGAGACTCACAGGGGGATGTTCAAAGGTAGTATTTCCATCACACAGCCCCCTCGAAAGCAATGATTAAAGCAGCAATAAAGGAACACCTCTTAACTGGGCAAGGCAGAAACCAGCACTTTGTTAGGAGGAGGAGGAGGAGGACGAGGAGGAGGAGATGGATTGAAACAGACTGCAAGGAGGACAGTAAAAGTTAAAGAGCATTAAACAGCAGCTCCGAGCCTAAAGGTAAAGCAGCTAAATACTGCAGAAATGACCCATAAAAATAGCACCATAAAAATGCTCCAGCGATGCACTGCTGCGTCCTTACTTAGGGATATTTCAACCCTTCCATTACGGACCCTTATTTCAAAGAAAACAGAACAATTATGTAGCCAGCCAGGGGGCTGTTGCAGCCATAAAGCAGCAGCAGCAGAGGAGGGAAGACGCAGTCCCTATTTGCTTGCCCTGACCCAGGAACAAGCACACTAAAATCAGGCACAGATCACTGCAAGTGTTCCAGGCCAGGCTGGTCTGGGCTTTGAGCAATTTGGTCTACTGGAAGGTGACTCTATCCACAGTGACCCTTATAGGTCCTTCCAATCCAAACCTCTCCATGATTCTAAAGTATAATTAAGAATCTGTATAGGCATTTTGCAAATTTGGAACTCCACTAAAAGCACTGAACTGCTGCAACACAGCTAGGCATAATTATGTAAAAAATACAGCACCACAAAGGGCACATGGAGAGATGGGTAACAGTTGCCTGAAGAGGCCACAGGAAAACATGTGGAAGCAGTAAAAGATTCCTTTATATCACAAAGAAAATAAACCAAATATGATTAACAACCCCCAATCAGCACTGAAAGAAGAGAGAGATTTGGAAAATGCGATGTCTCCAAACAGTCTGAATTTAGACCAAACTGCCTAAAACAGCAAAGGAACGAAGGGAAGGTTAAAACATTCTTACCAGAACAAAAAAATAACAACATGCAGACACATGTTGTATTATTCAATGATTTCAGCACTCGGTACTGTCAGATAAAGAGGCACCTGGACTCGAAATTGTGATCTGAGTTTTGTAGTGCTGACACAAAGCATTCCCTTCAGACAGCTCAGGTACCACTTTTTGTTTCATGATCACTAATGTGACTACTTGTTCACCATTTTCAGCTGAGAGCAGAATCCACTGAAGGCAACTGAAGGGTGAAAACTAAAAGTTATGAAACTCTGTCCTGACAACCCAGGCTGTGCCAGTGCTGGCTTTCCCTCCTGAGCGCTCCCCTACTGAGATTAATAAACAGAAAAGATAAAAATTTAAAAGAAGTGCATCGTGCAGGGGCAGTATGAGGGGAGTCAGTGTTTTGCAACAAGCGATCCAGCTATAAAGGCTGAAGTAAAAAGTTACCAAAAACTTATCCTTTTTTTTGGTGGTGGTGGTACGATTGGTATGAATGTAGATGAAATGCCAGATTTAAAGTGAAAGAATTACAGGCTAATTCTGAAAGTCTCCAGTGATTTTACAAGCATCCATTTCAGCAAAACTCACCGCAAACAGAAAAAAATAGTCATCTTCTGAGTTAATATTCTTGTGATGAAACTCGTCATCAAGCCCTGTCAGGTGTGTAATTTCAGAAAAGAAGAAAAATCGATCCTGAAGCAACTCTGGAATAGTCTTGGAACACAGCAATTCTGCCAGGACATTTTCTAATAGCTTAATGCTTGCCTGTGACAAACCTATCTTCCAAAGGGCTCCAATTAACTGCAGGGCATCCTGCAACCTCCAAAAATAACAGTATTCACAAAGTAACCTTTTGTCATCAACATGTACATAGATTTTCCCAGAGGTTTCATGACAAAAAGAAAAAGAGGAGAAGAACCAAAGTCAGTAATGGAGTTGATAGCCACCACTGGCAGGGAATGGGCACAAAATCAGAGCGTGAAAGAAAACCAGTCAGGCAAACATCCACTGCTGTGGCTCAGGGATTGCCTGTATTATGACAAAGAATCTTCTTGTGAATATCCCCAAAAAATTCCCTTAATGTGAAGCAATTGGTAAATCAGGACAATCTTAAAACTTGAGAAATTATACATTTCAGGAACTGCTGTACCCAAGAACAAATTCATATAGAAACAGGCAGACCAGGTGCAGCAAGGACTGCTCTAGACCAGAATTAAAACTATGTTCTAATCCTGGGCAATGAACCACACAGGCAGAACTGGCCTGGGCTGAACAGCACCAACATTTTTATCTTGTAATTCTTACCAATAAAGGACAAATTCAGAGTGCCCAAATTAAGCTCTAAAAAATAGCAGAGGTTCTCAGTTAAGAGTTGAGCATCACTCCCTTTATATTTTTTTTCTGGCCAAAGTCATCTCCATACGTCCAGTAAGTTAAAACCCCTTTCCTTTCTTTTTTTGGCCATCTTGGCTTTCAATAAGTTGCATTTGCTATTCAGCACCCCACTTCTTCATGGCACCCTTGTTCCCTTTTTAGCAATGTAGGACAGTGTGAGTTCAGCCCCTTGTGCCCAGCCCAGCCCAGGAGCACAGACTGGCTCAGATTCCCTGCCCTTTCCAGTCTCATTTGCCCCCATGGGGGTACAAGCACTGAACAACTGCTGAGTAAGCACAGCCTGGCTGCTGTGACTCCATTCCAGCTACACCAGCTCCTCCCAGAGCTCCAAACCACACCACAGTCTGTGACCAAGTTTTGGGAGGGCCTGAGTTGAAGCTGCATGGCTGTGTGACTACACCAGAGGTAGTAACCCAGCAGAGGGGCATTAAATTCCTGGGAGGTTGCAAAGCAAATGGAACACCTCAGAAGCTGTGGCAACCAGGCAGCTGAGACCCCAGAAGCAGCCAGTGGTACCAGCAGCCCAGCTCCTCCACCTGTACACTGTGTTCATCACTCTCTGGGCAAGCAACACCACCCTGCTATTCCAGGCACTCTATTCAGCACCGCCATGGCTAATTTTAAATTCTGAGAGATCAGCTCTGCCAGCTCTGCTATTTAAAGTGCAAGTTAAATATGTTTGACATTCCATACCCCAAAGGACAACAAACCAGAATATTTGGACCAGCAGCATGTCAGGCATTCATTTATTTATTTCTGTGTCAGGCCTGAGTGCTGCACCTTTTCATTTATATGCCACTGTTTGCCCCACAGGCATCAAGCTGCTAACACGTACAGAAGAGATTAAAATGAACTCACATGCTGGATGAGGTATAAATTAAAATTATAGCACTGTCAGTCTTGAATCTCAGATTGTTTCTCCAAACCTCCCAAAATGCATAATGTCAAGTGAGCTTCTGTTTGTTGCATCAGGAAAGGCAACATGTGCAATTTCTCAGCAGCATGGTCAATGTGAATTCTAAGCAATTCGCCCCTGTGCCTGGGATATAAATATGCTGCACTAATCTCACGAGCTGTGCATGCAGGGACAGTCCGAAAAGTGAACAGAGATGTTCACCTGCCCACCTTGGAGAGCAAAGCAAAGAGAGGCTGGTGAGTGCTCCAACACCACTGACGGCCAAAGCCGTGCCAGCCAAAGAGCGCCCCAAACGCAGCCCGCCACCCCAAAGGCTCTCTGTGCCCTTGAGAGGCAGCTCCTGGGCTGCCCACCCCGGCACCCACCTGGTCTCCAGCGGGACGTTGCTGTTGAGCACCCAGCTGTCCTGCAGCTGCACGGACTCGGGGGTGGTGGCCAGGTCGTTGGGCGCCGGCGCGGGCGCGTGGATCTGGTTGCGGCGGTTCGTGAGCGAGTTCCTGTTGAGGGAGTTGGCCGAGGAGTGGTGATGGGACAGGGAATGGTTGTGAGGAGGAGGGAGGGGCGGCCTCAGCGTTGACTGGCTGTGGTGATTTGAAGGGCCTGGAAGAGAAGAGGAAAAGAAATCACCAATGTGTGCGATGGCGCTGCTGTCCTTGGTGTTGTCAAGGGAATGCTGCCTGGGAAAAGAGGCAAACCCAGCAAACCCTGCATGCCTCTTGGACCTGTACGCATCAAAATGGGGGTAAATCAGATCGGTGATTATTTGAGATCAGCAACACCAAACAGTGTTTCCAGCCTGCACAGGTGGGTTGCTGACAAAGACCCTATTCAGATTTTGAAACCCTTCTTTGTGGCTTCTCCCTGGAGAAAGTCCCCTCTGTGGAGCAGCTGGGACAGCTGCCTAGCTTGATCATTCCCTACATCTACCCAGAGGAACCTTGTGGAAAACCTCACTATTCCAATCAGGGATTTTAGGAGATGAAGCTTAATGGATTAAAAACAGCTTTTGGGAATATGGTCTTTAGGTTTCTATCAAATTTAACCAGAGATCTCCGTTTCTTGTCGTTCACTGTTATTTTACCAATCAGCTTCAAATGAACAGGATTTGTGCCAGTGCAAGAAGATTAAACTCCAAATAAGAGAGCAACAATGCAGTGATGATATCTTTCATGTTCTTCCATGTGATCAGGATTTGGCCTGTATTCTTGTATTTAGTAATGCCACAAACACACAGTAAGATCTGAAAATTAGGCTACTCTTTCACCCTCTTTCATTGAAAAAGATTACATTTTTAGTGATAAGGATATAAACTTTCCTCATTCTTTGTGTACTGGCATGTTTGCATTCATAATGAAAACTAGTGGTTTCTAATCATTAAGGCAAGTGGATCAAAAAAAAGGTACATGAAAAGAAAATTGAATAAGAAGGTGTCATTCTAACCATAGTTGCTTTTCTAAACAAACTTATCTACTGGTCTGCATTTAAGTGCAATTCCACACATTGCAATAATTTACATCCAATAAAAATAGCAAAAGAGAATACAGAAAACAAACACTGTGTTACAAACCACACATTCTGCACGTATCAAGTTGGAGTTTTCTAGTGAAAATGAATCAGTAGTATTACAGAAATGATAACTCTAATGATGGATGTTTGTTTTTAGAAACTGAAGCAAATTCCGTACTTAATGAATCAAACAATAAAAGAAAACATCACAAGGGGAAACCACTTGCAGCAAGACTGATCTTTTCAGAAATGAAACAAAGTAGTATAGGAAAACTGCTGAACTGATTAATTAACTGTAAGTTAATTAAGGCCACTATCTATACAAAGCCCCAGACAAACAAAAAACCCAACACACAAAATAACACCTCAAAACCAATTCCCAGAACCCCAGGGGGATATTTCATTGGCACAGCATCCCGAGCTGCAGCAGTATCTGTGTCCTGCCTGGTCCTGAGCACCCAGCTTGGCTCTTTAGGGACAAGCCCTGCCAGGGCTGGGTTAAGGCTTGGACTCGATGATCTCAGACGACCTTTCCAACCTAAAGGGTTCCATGATTCCGTACAACACCCCCAGGAGCAGCTCTCTGCTGGCACTGCAGACTGCCTGCCCCAGGGGAGAGCAACGAAAGCACCTGGTTCCTCACAGCTACACAACCAGGGAACACCAAGAGAACAGAGTTTTGTGGAGAGAGATCATTCATTTTCTTAAGGGTTTCTGTGGGCCTGGGGAAGAACAGGTTGATGAAGAACAGGCAGATTTACTGGGACTTGCACAAGGCAAATAGATGTTGTCCTCTGACAAGATACTTTGAGTAGTGAACGATAATAAATTCTGCATCCTCCACATGTTGTCTTAAACCTACACAGCAGTTTGTTTATCTTTTCTGAGTGTCTGTTGCCCGAATATGCACCCTGTGGTAGTGTCAACTGCTTTAAATACAAAGTCACCTTCCATGGTGAAATAAATTCACCATGAAACGTCACCCTAAATTTCAGAGCCGTCGTATGTGCTGCTCTCCTCACTAGCCTTGCCTTGGCTATGTCTATCTAAGTTTGAAAGAGACTATTTAACCCAGAAAGTTTTACTTTTAAAATCCCATGTGGACCTCCAAGAACATCAAATCTCTAATCTACGCTAGGTCCTGGCCCGTTCCACAACAGCATGTGGAGTAAGACACAGCAGGAAGAAAATGTGTTTGGACAATCTCCACATGCACAGAAGCTTAAGTGGAATTATTCTCCTAGTCTGTGTTCTGACTTTAAACAAAGCATGTTTGGATTGCAGTAGGTGGATATCTGTGAGTTATAAAATACAAAAGGGTGCCCTTGTGTTGAAAGTTACTTCAAAAGATTCATGTGCTTCATATTTTCTCAACTTACTTTTCTTTCTTGAGGATACTTTGGAAAAGTCCTACCCACATAAACAAACTGGTTTTGCTGAGAGCCAGCTAAATAAAGACTCTGAATCTTGTCACCACAAAATCACAGAGGCTGTTTTTAAATATGAGCCAAGAGCACATCAATAAGAATAAATAGCATTTCTGTAAGATTAAGGAAGCAAGAGCTGAATTTAAGTTACCACAAATTAATTTAATCCGCCTCAAGACTCAGTTCCCACACAGTAAACATAAGATACTGTGCAAAATAAGCCGTGCAGAGGTAACTGAACATGCACTGCAGCTGCAAAACCTCTGAAATCTGGCACAAGATGAATGTACCGTTTAATACAGAGAAATAAAACAAATACTAATATCAACATCATATAGATATTATATAGTACATGTTAAAACATATAAGAGCTTATATATATAAAGCACTAACTAGGGAGCGTGCACACACTCACATATATATATGAGGGAGATAAAAGCTTAATATGCTGCTTTTTCATAAACCTGTTGAAATGAATCAAAAGCAGGAGGCGAACGCTATTGAACTTGCCAGGGATGTAAAACTGGATTCACATCTGAACATCTGAGCGCTTCTTTATGAGCATCTTTGCCTAAATTAAAACTTCCACAGCAGTACCTGCAAATGTGCTGAGCTCTGAAGTTCAGAGAGGTAAATCACTTGTCCCCAATAAAGGATCAGCAGGCGCAAGGACCGGCTTGACAGATCGTACGGCAGGACACGCTCCGAGGCCTCTTGCAAATTGCTTTATTATTTGGAAGCTCAAACACAGTGAGTGTCCTGATGGAGCACATCGGGCTTTTTCCATCAGGAAAGAGATTTTGTTTTTGATATAGTTGCCAGTGTTGGTTTGGAGGAAAGTACAGAGGAAAGGATGCCTTTTCTCAATCATTAGTTGCGTTAGGAGTTTCACCAGAGTACACCACACAAGCTGAAACTTTCAGGATTTTAAGGAGAGGTCTCTTAAAACCATAATGAAAAGAGGAGAACTGGGAATCTGAAATACTGGCACTCTCCATGTTTTGGCTTTTTGAAGTTTTTAATTCCTCATTTAAATTCACCGATAGACAACATTCCTAATGCTAATCAATGCTAGTACATATTGATTGTACTGAGCACTTCTGAAACATTGGGGCCTGGTGTCCACATAGTCAACATGCAGTTCTTCAAGAGATCTTACTGCAGTCAAGAACATCAGCAACGCTCCTTTCGGATTAGAAGCTGAGTGAGCGTTAATTGTGTTCCAGTTGAGCAATCTGAGAATACAAAGTCTGATCTAGGAATGTTTGAAGTAATCATAAGCTATACAATCGACTTAGCTGGGTTTAATCAGAACCAAAATGCTAAAAAAAAGAAAAAGAAAAAAAGAAAAAACCCTACAGTTTGCTCAGTTGGTTCATTTCTGTGCTGAAACAATTAAACAAACCAGGCTAGCACAGAGGAAAACCTCAGCTGAAACAAGATGCAAAACGGCACTTATCTCCTTGAAAACAAACAAAAACCTCACCAAAATCCCAAACCTGAGCAAAATTCTGTCTCTGTGCTGTTGCCTTCCACTGCACACCGTGAGGGAGCAGGAGAGCTGCAGCCCCCAAAGCCTGGCCCTGTGGGCACAGGGCAGGGGGAAGGCAGGGCTGCCATGGCACACAGTGGGATGGGGGAGCCTCTGCATCTCAACAGTCTCCTGCGGGCACAGCCTGGCAACCCCGGGAGCAGAGAAAGCTGCTGCATCTCACAGAGTCCCAGGGACATCGGCGATGCTCCCGAGCACACCCTACCCAGCACCACTGCTCTGCTATTTTTACAGTTCAAATGTTGACTAAAATACAAAGTGAAACTTCACATCTGCTTTAACGTGGTCAAATTGTTTTTCATCGTTCCTCCAAAGCCTTGGTACGCTGGCTTATCACACGTGCTAAATCCAAGCAAAACAAGGATCTGAGGAGAACAATTTAATCTCCCTCCTCAGAGATGAAATTCAAAGCAGAATCAGCAGCATCCCTGATTTAAAGTAAGGCAATCACTGCCCTGCATCCCAGTTTTAGGTCAATTCTACTTCAAAAGAGTAATGTAGATTGTATCTTCGTTGTGCTGAATTATTCTCTGTGCCACGATTAAAGAGACATATAAACACCTCCTCATCATTCCTTTTCACCAAAGAGCTAAAAATCACAAACATATTAATTTTCTAAAATGAACAATGATGAAACTATTTCCTCATGCTTTAAACAATAGAAACATTGAACAAGAAAAAATAACAAAGCTGATGCATGGAAAGAAAAAATTCATTTCAAAGCCCACAGACGCCCCCCTGTTAGCCAGCATTAGAAACCCAGTCTGCAATATTCCTAGTTCTTTATTCAAATTCCTCTGCCACACTGTTTTCTCAAGGAAACCACATCATCTGCCATCACAATGAGGAACGGGTGTTTCACAGAACCACAGGGCCACCTTCCAAGCTAAATTCATCTTCAAAGGCAGCTCCCATTGCTCTGAGTCAGGGAGCAAAGCAAGCCTTGAAGCTCCCAGGAACACAACAGTGTCACAGGAGCTGCTGGCTGTCCCCAGGGCCAAACTGCAGCCTGGCACTGCAGCCTTCAGGGAGTTTGGCAGGGTGGCACCAGGGCTCCTGCCCAGCAATACAGGCTGGGGTTTGTGCTGGGTCTGCTTCAGTTCTCCTGTCTGCTCGCTTGAATTCTCTACCTTGTTTTGTGCAAGGCTGGAGTTAAATGGCAACTAAAGGTTCTGAAAATGTTTTCAACACATGCTGTAAGGCAGCAAGTTATCTCACTGCTAACCATGGATACCATTACCTCTCTCTCTTGTTGTGTTAAACCCAAAACATGTGCCAGGTGTTCCTTCTTTTGTCTGCATGTTTCTACACTGTTTGAAGCAAGAATAGCTTGAATGACTGGCTGTCATCCCAGACTGTACATTTTAAAACAAAATTCAGTAAATGTGTGGTATGAAATGGTAAGTCACTTATCAGTGCCTGCCAGTGCACCACAGCCATGTCCTCAGCACAATATTAGAGTAGAAAATTAAATGTTGCTGTGACAAAAAAGAAAGAAACAACAAAAAAACTCAAACAAAAAATACCCCAGTGCTTACCCACAATATCCAGACAATCACAGCAAAAGGGAAAGGTGGTTTAATGGATCAAGTCTAGGACTTTGCCACAGTTTCTCTATCCTACTCTGGCTCAGCCAACCCTTGAGCAATCGTGGAAGAATCCCTTATTATCTCTAAGCACCTTTACCCACATCCTTGCAGGAGTGCTGAAGGTACACACGCTGCCTCAGCACTCAGAGGGCTCTCAGGCAGTGCAGCAGGCAGGGGCAGCTCAGCCCAGTGAGCTGTGCCAGCCCCACTTGCTGTTGGGTACACAGATCATGCCTGCCACTCCATCACAGTCCCCACACCAGAGGTGCCCAGATGTTCTGTACACACATCCAAGTGCATCCAGACAGGACCAGCCACCTTGGAGCAGGAATATTTGCTTGTTCTGAGCATGGCTGGAGCCAAAGGAATGGTAGATTTGGCCCCTGTGCTGCATGGGTTGGCTGGTTGTGAAAAAGCAGTGTGCATACTCAGAGAGGCAAAGGCAAAGTATGACCCTTCCCCAGGAGTCTAATCTGAGGGATTACAGTCATATAACCAATTCTCTCAAGTGAGGGTCACCTCCAAAAAGGTTAAAACACCCTGCCCTACAAAACAGTATTATCTGAGGTACCATGCCCTAATTATATTTGTTGAAATACATCACTTAAATATTCATTATTGCACTGCATGAGGTGCAGGGGTTGCATAAAATAATGTCTAGACAATGGCAAAACACATCACTTCAATAATAATGCCTTGTGTAGACTCAGTGTCCTGTGGTAGTTTTATATATTATATATATGAAAATGTAGGCATACTACTTCTAATTTTACTTATTGTAAAAAAGAGTCACTGAGAAATTAAAGTCGTCTTCTTTCTAATTGAAAAATAATCAATGTATCTCACATGTTTTTCAATCAATCTTTTCATTTAGTTTTCCAATACTATATATACATAAAACATATCTCAGAGTTTAAGAGTGTATTTATCTTCTTCTTCAGCTTAGACACATGACTATACTATGAAGAAGGCACTGATGTAAGAAGAGCTAAAAAGAAGAGCACACCTCTATGTTTCTAAGCAATGAAGTTCATTATTACTGTCATCATTACCAAGGAACATTTTAGTGCAGAAATGTAAATGTTGCTCTCCAGACTTGGTTCTGTAGCATAGGAAAGAGCTGAACCCTGTCTAGAGACTCACACCAATCCTTGCCTAAGCTCACACAGTTTGATGCACTGAGAATCACACCAAAGAGAAAGCAGACACCTGGATTTTTCTGAACAACATACAGACATTTCTGAACAGAAATGTTTAGGCCAGCAATGGAAGCCTGGGGACATTTTACTTACAGGAGTGCAGCTCAAAAACTGCTGCTTCTTTGGATGGTCCAAGGGGGAGCCTGAAACTTTTCACAGTGCCATAAGAAGAACTGTGCCATCATTTCCAGCTCCTTGTGAGTCTGGAGTCAGGTGCAATAGAAAGTCCTCCCTGTCAGAGCAGCCCTTTGGATCATGCATCACCCAGCCAAGCACACCCAGCTGGCTTTCAGGGGGCAGAGGAAATGCCACTCATGGGTGGGTTCATGCACTGCACTGTCTTGATTATTTCAGAAATGTCACAGAGCATATTACACATTGTCCAAAATAGATATTTTTTTGTTGTTGTTAAGCTTAACCTCATAGAAAATTTACACTAAAAGAGTCTCTCAAAATAAATTACTAAAGTAACTGTGTCACAGGGAAGATCTAATAGGAGACTGAGATCTCAGCAATGCCTAGGTGAGCTTTTAATAAATCAGCCTTCCAGGTACTGCAGATCTTTAAGGAGGGAACGGTCTATCAGCAGAGTAACCATTTTGAATCCTTCTGTTGTTCTAAGTCTGTAATGCCAAGTTTCACCACTGAGAAGTCTGGCAGCTCAACTACTAATGAAACTAAATATATTGAACATGGCTTTCAACATCAAGTAATTTCTGTTTCCCAGGCACTATTACCGTCTCTTCCCAGTAGCAGGAAGTTTTATCAACTGCTGAATTTTTTTCTTATTCCATCCTGTACTAGTGCCATGGGATGACTCACCATAATGCACACTGCACGCCAGTCTAGATCTTTTCAGTTCAACAGCAGGATCAACACAAATACACTAGTTTTCTTGTCTAAAAGAAATAAAAAGCTGTATCTTACTACAATGCTCTTCAATGGGTTTTCAGTGTTTGAGCATTTTCCCCCCCAAAATACTTACCATTTACCCCTTTGGCCCAAAGAAAGCATGAAAATAATAATTAAATACAGTTTTACCTTTAGGCTGAACCAACTGATAATCAAATGGTGGAAATAAACACTGATATACAAGCATCATTAACATGAAGGCTCACTGACATATACCAGTAAATACAAGGTTCATGGAGAAGTTTCCTGGGAGAATTCAATTTCACAGCTCCTGGGAAGCCAGTTATTTACTACCAGGACCATCTGTTTCCCAACATGTAGAACAGGTAAAAATAATTTGTGCAGAATATATGGAAAAAGTAAGAAGAATAGTTGCATAATGTGGGAGTAAAGAAAAGCAAATATAATGCAAAGTATGTGTTGCACTGAATCAGGTTTTTCATGGGTTATTTCTCTTTTTAAAAGCAGGCAAGGTACAAATAAGTACAAGACAGAAACAAGGATTTGTCTGCCTCCAGGGTACTGCAAGCTGCAATAGTACATGACTGGCATTTCTTCCACAGGCTGAGGGATTTCATTTGAATTCTTTATTGGTTGGTATTGGACAAAAAAGAATGTCACAAACCATTCATGCAAGAAGTCCCGTCAAACTTTCCTGAGTTTTCAAGGTGTCAGAGAGGTTACCCTCAGCTACCACAAATAAAAGGTTCTGTTTGAGGTAACCATGGGTTAATGAGTAAAAATGCAGGTTATCATAAAGGGACATATGAAAGCCCTCATGCAGCTTATCACTCAGCAGTACATGAGCCAACATTAAGCCAGCAATTTTTAGACAAGCTTTTAATTAGAGTTTTTAGCGTGTGAAGTAAAAAAAAAAAAATCCCAAACAAGCACCACAATAAAAAATGTCCACTGTAACCCCACAGTCACATAAACAGAAAACTTGATGCAAGATGATTTCAGCTCTGAAAATGTGGGGTCTCTGTCACTGGGTGCTGCAGTCGGGCTAGAACTTGTCAAAGCACAATGCCTGATGTGCCTGGCCCCGGGGCTCATCCCACACCAAGCTGTGGGATGTGCTGCCTTGGGCACAGCTCCATCCCAGCAGCCAAAGAGCTTCCAGCCTGCAGCTGGCTGGCAGTCTGCTTGGAGACCAGGAAAATGGACTGCCCAACAGCAGCGTGGTGAGGCACCCCCTGAGCTCGTGCTGGCCAGCAATGCTCTCAGTAGCACTGCAGCAAATCCTTCACTACTGCTGCACTGACCTTGGACAAATCTACTGTGAGCTAGAAAACCACTCCAAAGCACAGCAGAAACAAAGCAGCCCACTGCAAACTTTGTCTAGGTGGAAAAGACCAAGAGTTGCCCTGTCTAAATAGCACTAAATAGCATTACCAACCTTTTGCAGAGATTTAGTCTTCATTATGATGTTCAATTTCCATGCAACTCTCCTATGAGCACTTGAAGAGACTCTCAGAACAAGGCTATGGATTTGCTTGTTCTTTTTCCTGCCTAATCGCTTACACTGAGTGAAATAGCAAACACCACCCCTGCTCACGTGCTGGGGCAGTGCTGCTCTCCTCTGTGCCATCCTGTGCCCAGCTCACCCAGCAGAGTCTCAGTGCCGCTCTGCTTTGGGCTGCCACTTTCAATATACATTGCTCTTACCCCTCTGGCACGGAGAAGGCATTGAATCCTCAACCTGAAGAGGCTGTGTCATCACCCTGGCAGATACCAAACCCTCAAGTGCTCCCACATTGCCAGAACAAGCTGAAGGCAGGGAACTGTAACGCCTTTGGGCAAGGCTGCCTGTTCCCAGGGTCAAGGGGAGAGCCAATAGCACAGCCCTACCCATTATGTTTCTCAAAGCACAGCTTCACCCCAGCTACGCAGAGCAACACCATCTTTACACGCCCTTCTCTGTCTCAAGGCCGTGGTTTCATGTCTCCGAGAGCAGCAATGCAAAGAGGCTCAAGTAAAGAGCCACAGAAAGATGGTATTAACTGAGAAATGAGAGAACAGGTTCTACGTCCTATTTAAGGTATGAAAGCAGCTATCATAATTGTCCTAATATATCGGGTTTCTCCCTTCAGAATGCCTGAGACCACCACAGTGCCAAGTGATCTTTAATACCATAAGAGGGGAATAAAACCAACCCCAGCTCTCAGGTGCAATGTTGTATTAATAATAATGGCAGTGGCAATATTAAAGAAGAATTTAAAAATGGGCAAAGAGGATGGCCACAATATTTTATCCAGCTGAGGTCATACAAGACTACAGAGTAGCAAAACACCAAGATTACAGTTTGGCTAAAACCTCTGGATAAATACCAGTCACCTTGCAAAAACTGCTAGCAGCTTTTTCTAACGATGTGAAACAATCAAAACCTATGTCTGAAACCTCTGCTTTAACCTGAGTGTGGGAGGCTGGAACCCCTCAGACAGAAAAGCTGCAGGGCAGGTAAAGCCATAACATGATGGATTTCAGCAAACCCACAGATGAAGGGACAAATCTTTTGGACGCTGAAGTTGACTCGTGAAATCCTGGCAGAGGGGAAAGGAGGTGAGGATTCTGAAATCAGAGGCAATTCTGCCTCTTGAAGACATGGGGCAAGGCAAGAGTCAGCAGAAAAGAAGGGGAAAATAAACATGCCCTCTGAGCTCTTACAGTAGCAGGACAGTCTGCTACATAGAAAGAGGCTTCTTGACAATTATTATTTCTAAACTAATATGCAAGAAAAATCTTCTGTAGAGACATGCTCGACACATCGAGACTTTCCTGCAAGGACCTTCTATCAAGCACATTTTCCAAGGAACAGCCAGAAACAGAGAAGTCGTCAAGCTTAAGAAATTCTAAAGTCAAGAGGACAACCCCCCCAAAACATCCATAGTATTTTAAGTTGTTTTCATTATATTGTAACCAGTAAAATTCAGCTATCTATAGTTTTAGGTAGTAGGATACTTATTAGGTGTCCATACTTATCATGGAATGAAATTATTTTAAAAAAAATAAAATTATCTAGTTAAATTGTTGCTCTTAGGTAGTTGTAACTCTCTATGCCAATAACAGTTACATCACAAACTTTAAAAAAGAAAATCAAAGAAAAAAAAAGAAATCAAGATCCATTCATTTTTGGTAATTTTCTTGCATCTGATATGTGTGAAAGACTTTAATTTACACTCATTTATCAACTCAGACAACTCTACCAATGGGGAAATTCATTCTGAAAACAAAAAAATCAAACTGCACTTTCAGAAGGGTATCACAAGGTGGGTTCATGCACATGCCACTTGGATCAGGAATAAACAGGATTTTTTTCTCTCACGCAACCCAAAAATTAGGGTTATCTTTGACATAGTTCTAAAAGCGTACGAATGCCTAAATAGCAAAGATTTTATGTGAAATGAGCGTAGCTGAAAGAAATGTTCACAAACATGGGAAGGCAGAGGAGATGCTGGACTGGCTAGCTAAACATGGCACAGGAGGGGATCAGAAAGGCAGTAATCCTGTACTCTGGCAATGCCAGCTGGGCAGTTTTGCTCCGTCCAAACTGCCTGCAGTCCATGTTACAGACACTGGAGGGATCAAGAGCAACCCCCACTATGTGACAGCACTGATAATGCCTCGTTCTCTGCAGTGTGTGCTTTTAATGGGCTTCGGAAATGAAGCCTAAGAAAGTAAGGATGTTGTCAGAATTTTACATCACAAACTGAAACACAGAGCAATGAATCAACATGGAATTGCATGACTCAGCCCTGGTCCCCTGGTTTCATCCTGGTCTCTTCCTTCTTCCAACTGCCCTTCTTCACCTGACACATTTTCTCCAGTCGGAACAAATTAAAGGAGGTAAAAAACTAAATCCAGGGGGCGCTAAACAGAAAGTTTCCCATGTTGAAATTCAACTATTATTTTCAGCCAAGTTTGGTTTGGGTGTCTGGCTTGGTTTTGGGGTTTTTTGGGGGGGTTTGTTTCTTTTTAATGCAGAGTATTTTAATAATGCTTTACAGTAAGCAGAAACAAATGGGACAACTTCTGCACTGGATAAAGATCTAGACATGCAGTATCATTGTGCCTGACCTTTCAGCTGGCTGTTAAAAAACAACAACAACAACAAAAAACCCCACAGCTGATGAGAGATTTTCCAAATGATATGTAACACAAATCCTGCCCATTGGAGAGGTTTACATTTTTAAGCTAATGCCCAATTAGTATATTTTAACAGAAATGCAAGAGCAAAAGCTACCCTCTACAGGGCATGCAAGCCAATCATCCTTAAAGCTTAAAGGCTGTTCCATGCATATTTTCCACATCATAAAATAGTCTGGAATAAAACCCAAACTGCACATCAGTGTAGGATGCTGATAGACATCTTGATACGGTTTCACTATTTCAATTTACTTGCATGTTTTTTGATACAAGCTCAGGGAAATACAGCCAGCTGTGCCATGGATGGAGGGGAAGAGAATCAACTGTTGCTGTATGTTGTGTTTTTATTAAGAGAGACACCACAAACCTCTAAATTTATGAAATACTCAAGAAAAATTATTAAATTATTCATCAGTGATAAGACAATTAAGGAGAAAACCAAGGAACAAGTGGAAGCTTGGTCCTGAGGGAGAACAGCTGGTCTTCTCATTAAAAGTATGTTTTGGCTGCAAAACACCCTCTGAACAGAGGGAACCTGCTGCTAAAGCAGCCTCAGAGTCAAATTTAGGAGCAAGTGACAAGGACAGAGTGATGGGAAGAGTGAGCTGGGTGTGCTCGGGGTATCAGTGTGTGGCTGGCACAGCCCCTGCCCTTGGCACAGAGGGGCCCTGGCTTAGTTGCCCTTTGGAGCCACAACAGGAGATGGGAGCTGCCTCAGCCCCTGGCCAGCTTCGTGCTCGTGGGCCAGAACATAAAGAAATTAGCATAAAACTCAAGGAAAGATGCTATTTCTATGGAGTTGAGCCAGCAGAGGCAAAGAGAGCACACCCTGGTGCCCAGTGCCAGAGCTCTGGGGGCTCTGAAAAACTCATCATTAAACACTGTCACTCCCTTCCTTCTCATCCCTCTCTTTCTGCTCCCTGCTACCTTTGAGCTTGTGGGGGTTTTTTGTACTTTGCTTTTGTAGTTTTTAATTCTTTCCCTGTCTTGTCATCTCTGCAATAGTTCAGATTCACCCCTTGGCTCCTCACCCCTTACAATCCCTCCTCCAAGATAACCCAGCTTAAACTCCTGGTGAAACAAAAGCCAACCACTAAAAACCAACTCTCAGAGCATCACAAAGGACCTATTATGATTCCACTGTTGAAATACATAATTAGTGACAAGTATGATCTGTGCTCTTTAAAGACAGTATCCCTAAAATATGTCTACAGCCAAAAAAACCCCAACATTTCTGTAGCATCTGCTGAAATATAAACCCCCCACTCACTGGCAACACCTTGTTCTATATTTTTCAGGAACTTTTTCAAATAACATCAAGGTCCATGATACTTTTGTGACATAGAAATTCCAAATCAGGCATTTCATCTTAGTATAGTCCAATCTTCCTAAATAAAAAATTGCTAACAATTTTCCTCCCTAAATGCCATCCTTTTCTTTCCCATATTTGCCCATGTGTGTGGAGCAGCTTTACAGCAGAAAGCAGAAAGACATAACAGGGGTTTTTTTTTCTAATCAAATAATTCTGCTTAAAATTGTTACTCCAATTCTTGCACAGATTCAAACATCTTGCATAACTGGCATGAATTCTGACATCCCTGCATGGCACCAAATTACTCTCAGCCTGTTTCAAAACCTGATTCATCACAGAAAATATAACAATTCCCACTCCAATCTTTCTGTATCTATTTGTTCACTTAGGTCAGCTGGCAAAATAAGCATGTTAGCCTTTTCTCTGCTCCAGATATGTCATACCAAAGCAAGTTTTGCATAAAAAGAAATGGCATGCTACTATCTCTGTAACAGTTTTAGAGCCTTGGTTATAAATACTTCAGATGATGCTGAGGCAGGAACTCAAGTGAGGCAGATTTCAGCTCCTCACATAAACAGCACGGAGAGTTACAGATTCAATTTGAATCCAACCTATACTAATTTCCCACGGATGATCAACAAAAAAGGAAGCACACATAAAATAGAATTTTGGAAGGGATGGAATTTATACATACCACATTGAAATTTATTAGGTGCACAGAGTTACCTGGACATGTCCAGGTACTGGGCATACACAGGAGAACACTCTGAGGTACAAAACCGATCCACACCTGCTCAGGAACAAATCCTGCTGCTCCTCAGGGGGGCTCCCAGTGGAGCCTACTGGGCCAGACTGGGCTTTGGGGCAGGGGCAGGCACATCCCTGCCCTCCTGCAGCATTGGCCCTGGCAGCCCAGAGCCACCCCAGGGGAGGGAAGAGGAGCTGGCAGGAACATTGCTGGGAGCAGAGCAGTGGGCTGGCAAAGGCAGAGGAGGGTCCGCCATGGGAGCCCCAAGAGAACCACGAGGGCAGGGCGGGTGAGTTGGAAAAGGAGGACAAGGGGCAAAGCTCCTCCAAGACAGGTGCATTTCTCTTCAGGTAAGATTCAGGGTAAATGAGAAGAGGAGGAAGCAACCAGGAGAGCTGTGAAGGATGGGACAAGGGAATTGCATGGGCAGGAGAACTGCAGGATTGAGCAGGGTACACCCTACATCCCACCTCAGGCATATCTAGGCAGCCTTATCACATCAGCTCCCTCACACACTGCAGACACATCCACACCCCTAATTACCTGTAATTACACATCCATCCATTTTCATTAGTGCTACAGATATGCAGCACTCTGTGTTACATACTCCTTTCCCCTAGTCCCAGTAACACTGTCTTGTTTCCAAATTCAGACACATTACTGTGAGGTCCCATAATGTATAAGTCTTAGAAATCAGGACTATTTCAGAGGGCTTTTAAAACAGGGAGTACAAAAACAGTGAATTAAAAATATACTTGCATGGAAAAATCATTGTTTCACCACTGTAGCTTTTGAGAAACGATTCTTTTTCTTTCTCAACAAGGAGCATTTCTTGTGAAAAGTGCTTCTGGGAAAGAACCCAAAGTCATGATCTTAAACCATGTTAAAGAAATTATTTTACTCCTGCTACTTAAGACATACTGTTTGAAGGGCCACCCTCAGCTGGAGCAAGGACTGATAAAGGAATTCGCTTAAACCCAGCCCTTGAAGAGACTACTTTTGGAGTCAATCCTTTTCAAAGCAAGCAATGACAAGACAAAATTAATACTTCTATTTGTTATTCTATGCTCATAAAAAACCAGCTAACATAAACTGATCTGTCTCTTCTTTATACATTAAGAATTAATATGGATTCTGCTTATAGACATCTGTAATGCTTTGGGCTGTATTTATGGTGTGATAATTGTCATTTTGAGACAGAGAACACCAAGATGATAGAAAGACAGAGCTGAACTGTTCACTCGTGCTCCTATCTAAGGGACAACACTGTTATCTTGTTACAAAATACTGCCCCAAGCAATGAAAAGTTTCATAAATCTTTTTTCTACCACTGTTGTCAGCTTCTCTTTTTGCCTGTGGCTGAATGTGATTATAATCTGTTTTCAGTGCACAAGAAAACAAAGTGATCTAGAATATACTGACTGGGGAACATTTTGGAGCCCTCCTGAGCTGCAGGATATTTCCAGCTGCTAGCAGAGCTGATAAGGGACTTAATAGAGCTAATGATTTCTAATACCACCAACACAAGGCTATTTTCACAGTGGGTAAATAATGACTCTTTTGTTTTGGAAATAGTTAAGGAGTCATGTAGATGTTTGATAAGTACATGATACAGTACAAATGCAGCGGTATTTAGGTAACTAATGGCAGATTACACCATAGCTACAAGATAATATACTTCTCTGTTTCCTTCTAAGAACTTATAAGTTTATAACCCTGTTAACACCACTGTGTCAGCAAGGAGATTTCACTGTAAACAATTACAAGTAATGTTTTAATCTAAGCATAAAAACACATCCATTTGTTTCAGTGCACCGCATCTTTGTTTTTATGTTGGTAATTAATATTACAAATCTTCACAAGAAATAAAATAAAAACTAATTGAGTAGTAAAAGAAATTTTTTTCTTGAGTGTTGAACACAAAACCTGCATCAATGGGGAAAACTATGACTAGCACAGTATTTTCCTGGCTCATGACTATATGTTTCTGAGGAGGATTAACAATATTTGCTGTGGTTCCTCCTTTTCCTGTGTAATCTGTGTTCCCCATCCAAAGGCACGTGCTCCCACCAGGGAGAACTCCACTCCATAGGCTACAAGAGTCCTTGCAGGTTTGGGGGTTTTTGTACGGCATTATATACAAAAAATTTCCTATGGTGAAAATGGATTTCTTCTTCCTCTTCTTCTCTGCACAAGTTACATTCCTATATATGAACCTTCTATTTTTCTTTCAAGACATTTGGGCATTATTTCACATTAAGTTCGTGGTAGTAAGGACTGTTTGGGATTTCCACCTTACTCTCTGCGATGCCCAGTGTTTCATGCCCCCTCCCCTCACCCCTAACTTTTCCCTTTCCAGCATTTTCATGTTTGCTTCTCTGCTCGGAGCCTCCAGAGGGGCTGGGCTGAGGTTCAAACACACGAACAGAGGCAGAAATGCCCATCTCCCACCGGAGAGAGGAGCTCCCAGAGCTGCAGGAGGGTCTCCCTGGTGTGAGGGACAGGCAGGATGGAGAATGGGGGTGAAATCCAAACTCACACTGAAACTCTGTGCTGCTCAAAGCGTGGCCCTTAGCAGTTTCACTGCCTTTTGAGCTTTTGGAGCTGGAGTCCATCCCAAACAGGATTCCCTGCACGGGACTGTGTCCCTCCCTCACCCAGAATGGGTGGTGTGAAGCTGCTTACAACCCCAGCTTCTTAATACAAATAAAGAAGCTTAATGTAACTCTGATGGAGGCAACACAGCAAAAATTAAATGATTCAAGCTAGACAGAGCTCCTAAAATCCAAACGAAAGAAATAAAAGGACTTACAGCATGAATGAATGATGATAAATTGTGTAATGCAATAAAGCAGTATCTACCCATTATAAACTTTATAGATTTTAGGAAAGCATATGATAACCCCCATTGTGATTCATTTTCACATATCTTGAAATATTACAGGAAGCAAGTAAAAATAATTAGGTTTGCCTAACTGTATTCCAAGGTATGGCTTCAGTGGTTAAGGAAAATGCAAACTTAAGCAGAGTCTAACACGGCAGCTGGTGTCAAACTGAGAATGCAATCTCTTCTCTGGTTTGTCTCTGCCATTGCTTCATTATGAGAAAAAACTGGAGATTGGAACAACAGAGATATTGCATGATCTAAGAGTTAATATCAGATTTTGTTTATGCTGGTGATACAGCAGTTCTAAATGACGGGTCAAACATGCAAGGAACAGCACGAGATTGTTCCACATCACAAATAAATCAGGTTAAGTATTGTGAAAAATACATCTGTAGGAACACCAGGCTTCAAATCAGGTTTTGTATCAGAAGGCCAAGAAATACAGAGTTTGTAAATTCATATAGTTGACAGACACGAGCAAACCAATGGATTCAATCATAAGCAAACAATACCATGATCAAGTAACGTGACAACTGCAATCACGAGCTTCAATGACTTGTTCAAACATTTCTTCTCCCTTAACACAGAGACAGGGAAAGAGGAAAGCCACCAGGTGCTAACGCTTTCAGAACATGAGGGACCACATTAACTGAATTCCTAAACACTAAGATTCAGAAATCAACTTTTGTTTGTTTTCTTAGTTGCAGAAATTCAAGAGACATCAAAACCTAAGCTACAGCAGAGAACACAGTTGGCACACCACTGCCAGTCTGGGAAGGATGTCAAAGCCCTGCACAATCTGAAAACCAAGGATATCGAGCAAGTTTGAGAACAAGGTGGCTAAGCTGCTCAAAGAATAAGAATTAAGGATTGCTTAATTAAGAACAGCTACAGTATCACAGGGCAGAGTATATTACATGCATTAGCATATAAAAATGAAAAAGCAGATATTGTGGAGATCAAGGAGCTCTTCTTCTGTACTGATACAGGAGTTGTAATGCCAACTAAAATTAGATTCAAAGACGTAGATCAGGAATTCGCAATAGGAATAGATAGCTGTTAAAGGAAAAGGTAATAATCAGAGAGTGAACTCAGTATTTTCCTTTGGAAAATGTTTATGGAATGAAAGAAGTCTGGTAGAGAGTATTTAACAAAAGATCTCGAAACTTGAGAAAATATAGAGGGAACAAATCTTGCTACTTCTGAAAGTTCGCACATTTTCTTAAAAACAATTAAAATACAATGTACTAGGCAGCCCTTCAAAAGGAAGCAAAGCTGTGTAACAGGTGGTGGGATAGAAGATGCAATTCAGTGTTGACAAATGCAAAAGCAACTCGAAATCTTCTCTCAACTGTTGATCATAAACTACTTGAATGAACACCAAGAGGAGAAAGGTGTGGATGGATGAATTTTTGTGAACACATCAAGAAAAAGAAGTGCAATGCAGCAGATACTCCAGAATAACATTCTGAATGCATAACAATGGAGAAAAATAAAACCACAGCGTATCTGCTAAGCTCTGACATCAAATGATGCAGTGAAAGACAATCATGGGGTGTGCTAACCTGCACCAATACACCAAGCCAGGAAACACAACATCAGTCACCCTCGCTGGGTGAAAGGAGTTCTGTGCTCCCACATCCATCCTGCCTCCTTCATGCTCAGCCTTGTGAAACAAGCACAGAAGATTTCAAATGTCTATTTAGCACAACTGTTCTCTGCAAAGTCACACCAGCATTCACCAAGTGAACCTCACAGCACTCTCTGCTGCAGGCAGGGCTGAGCCAGCAGAGGAGGAAACACAGAACGTCCCAGCACCATGACACACCCCAGCTGGCACAGAGGGTCACAGTGCCAACCACGTTCCCCAAACTCCCAGAGCTCTGCATGGGTGTCTGTGCCTTAGTGAACACAAGCCCAGCACTTCTTTATTCACTGTGCCCCTGAAAAATTTGTCCTCTCTGTGCAATGTGGGCTCAGGAAAGGAATCTTACTGGTTCTGTCAGGGAACTAAGAATTGGAAAAACTACACGGTTTGCAGACACACATTTTTGATGTTCCAATCTCAGCTGAGTGAAGGCATTGTTTCAAAGTCAGACAGTGATCTCTCCAAGTGAGTTCTCATATTAGTGTTTCAGTGAGACATGTGCAGCTGAAAACGGGTGCTTACTCTATCACCATAAGCTAACAAGCACAGATTTTGGCCATATTTTTCCATGTCTTGCACTAATAAAGGAAAACAACCTACCCAAAGGGTCAGGTAGCTAAAAAGTGGCTTCTGATGGGCTGCCCAGACACTGCCCTGAATACAATCAGGGGTTTCAGACCTGCCAGATACTCTGCTGTGGCTCAGAAGGACGGGATTCTCTCAGCAGTCCCAGCCTGGCATTTCTGTGGGGAGATCACAGCAACACACTCCTCGACTGGCAGATATTCCCACCGGGCCAAACACCAGGTTACACTGCCAGCGAGACTGGTTGATCAAGGCCAGTGTGCAGTTCTGTAAGATGTGCATGTACATGTCCTGCACAGAGCTCAGAGTCCTGCCTGGGTGACACCAGGCTGTCTCTGCAGATGCTCCATGTCTTGGGAGCTGTGCCTGGTAGAACCTCCCTCGCCTGTGACCTTCCCCGTGTGGCCAAGATCCAGTGTGGCTCAGACCCAGTGCCCAGCAGGGTGGGCAGAGGCCAGGCTGGGGCACTCTGAGCTCTGCAATGGGTAGAAGGCATCTGGGAGCTCAGTGTCTCCCTGGCTCACACCAGAAGATCCCTACCTTGTCCAAGGGACTGAGGTCTCCCCAACTCCAAAAGCAAGGGTCCTGTGCCCATATTCTAAGCACAGATTATAGCTGGACACTGAAAGCAAGGGCAGCTGCCTGTTCAATCCAGCTACTGTGCATTATATACATTATTCTTTTCACTTGTGAGTCAAGCCAGTTACTGGTGGATATTGCTCAAATGAACTGCAGCAAAATAATAACAAAGGCATCACTTAGACCCAGCCAAAGTACTGATATTACTGTCACAAATGATACACAATAATACATTGCCTTCAATTTTCTAACACTTCATAATTTTTCAGTGGAAGAGACAATACCCTTCTGCTCTCATTTTTTGATCATTCACAAGACTCATAGTAAGCAGTTCAAATGCAACTGCAACACATTCATTCTTCAGATCATGTAAGTTTACACAACAGATTTTTTTAACTCTGAGCAATTAATAAACCCAGCGTGCTGCAAACAAAGCTGCTGGTCAAGGAGACACTGCATAGCAAAAACAGAATAAGGCTTCTCGAGATCAAAAATTAAAGAGCTACAGAGCTACAGGCATTGTTTATTCACATGTGAGAAGGCTGTAAGAGACAGGCATGCTGCCTGCCTCAGTTTTTATGGAGGATGTGGAAAAAAATAAAAAAGAATCTCACTATTCTTAAGAGCTAGAAATAGCTCATCATTTATTTGTTGTCCCTGAATTATCTATCTGCTGTCAGGCCTGAGCAGGCACATGCTGGGCTGCTTTTGCTCCCATCCCACAGAGCAGGACACCTCTGAAAAAGGACAATCTCTCTCCCCCCTATTTTTCTTTCCAAACATCATGTACTCTCCAAA
Source organism: Dendrocincla tyrannina (assembly GCA_035047865.1). Lineage (NCBI taxonomy): Eukaryota > Metazoa > Chordata > Aves > Passeriformes > Dendrocolaptidae > Dendrocincla > Dendrocincla tyrannina. The sequence goes on from JAWWMP010000028.1 coordinate 4,741,674, forward strand.
ACTGTATTTATTTTCTTGGAGTAAACCCAACAATAGTGGTTACGTGAGAAAAGAAAAAAAAAGGAAGGAAATGGAGGTGGGAAAGACTGTCACTGAGGCATGCACTGCTGGAGGAAACACACAAAATGTATTCACTTGCTTTGATGTCTCACCATGGTAAAGCTTCCAGACCTGGCAGGTGATTATTATCTTTGTTTGTCTTTATATATATATACGTGTGTGTGTGTGCATATACATATATATCTCATAGCTATTACCAGCAACTCAATAAACAGTTTAAATGCATGCTGCACTTCCTTATGACATTTCTCCTATTACCCTATCAAATTTTAATACAGATTTTTTCCTTCCTAAACATCTCCATCAGTACTGTTTCCCACCGAGCTGGTGACTGTCACCTCCTCATCAGGGGGACTGATCCCAGGCTGTAGATGAACGCAGACAGCCTTTTCCTCCCACACCACGTTCTCCTGCACAGTGCAGCACATTTCCCTCCCGAGAGAGCATCGTGTGCTCCCATCTGAGTTTGTAACAAATGGTCAACTCCTGGGGCATGGAATTTAGCCCAAACTAAACACAAGGGCCACCAAGGCCCTGGCAGTGTGTGCAGTGGGTCACAGGTGTCTATGGACAGCAAAAAGGAGCAGGAAGGTGCCCCAGCTGCCTCACTGCTACATCCCTGCTCCCCTCTATGTTATCAGGTTCCCATTATCAGCCTCCATTCCTAAATGGATCTATCGAGGATTGCAGAGCCCCTTTCCACTCCTGCTCTCTGCCTGCCTATTCTGATTGCCCTCATTATTCCTCTTTCCAGTGGAGAGAGATTCATTACTCAGTACGGGAAACAAACTAATTCCAGCCCTTTGCTTACAGCTCCAAATCTGTCACCACACACAGTTTATGCCAGTATTTCTTACCTACTAAACTGTTTGACATCACAGCCTTTAACTGAACAGGAGAAGGAGTATAAGGAGGGAATTGAACACAAACTGTTAAAATGATTATTAGAAAGCAAAGAATCCACAGGAAGCGTAACAGCTTCCCGAGGCCACTGGAAATTCAAATGTTTCTTGATTAATTCTCATTTAAACCACAAAGTTTTCAAGCCTGTCAGTTGGGAGAATTAAAACCAAAACTCTTGTTTACAAAGACAGTGGTACCTGTAGAGCAGCCCGTGCTCTACATCTCTCCGGACTTCACTCAGCTCCCTGCTAAGAACAAGAGAAAACATTCTGAAACCATCATTAGCCTCCGTCCTGCGACTTCCCTTCCGTTGCCACAGTATTCCTCTCTGTAAATGGCATTTATTTATTCACAGGCACTGGCATAGCATTCCTTTTGTCAGAGCTGGTCTCGCACCCCGTGTTGTCTGTGCGTTCCTCCAAACCAAGTGGCAAAGCAATTAAGATCGGGCGCGTTTGGAGCGGCGCTGCTAACCCAGTCTCTGTGGGGGCACAGCGACTGCAGCTCTGTGGACAGGCAGATAAGAGAAGTGACACAGATTAAAACAAATTGTTGATCCAGACCAGAGAGGAGCTAGGCAAACAACAGCAGCAAAAGCATAAATGTCAATTTGGAATGATAAAGGATACAATCTAAATGTAATATGAGAGGCCCCCAGACAAAAGGGAGAAATAGAAATTACACATCGCTGAAGTAGCAGATGCAATAAACAAACAAATATGTAAACACAGGCATGAATATGCATGTGGAAGAATTCAGATCACAGGATTGATGGCTCGAGTAACCAGATTTCAAAGCAAAATACTGAGCCCTCTCAAACATATTTGACTGCTAGATTTGAAGGGGAAAAAAAGTCTTATTTGTACTCTTGGTAATTTTATTTTAATTTTGAATCTTCTGCAAGTGTCTCAACACATGCCTTCCCCTACATCCTGAATTTGCATATTAATAGCACAACTGTCCATAAGACACAAACCAATGCCAGGAGATACTTTCTTGCAAGAAGCTGGCTTTTTATCTGCTGAAAGAGCTGTCAAAAGGGTTCTCCAATTGCTTTCAGAATTTCCTCTCTCCTTCCCCTTCATGTTTTCTAGTATCCTAGAGCACTTTGCCAGAGGAACTATAGGGTTTCAAAGCTCAGTTAAATCATATTATGCCCATTCTAGCCTTGGTAAAAAAAAAAATCAAATAGTTTCATCCAAACTGTGACCTAATAATGAGTCACACAAACTGGTTAAAAGACCTACCCAAAATTCCCTTATCACAGCCTTGGTGGTAATACTGCTACATTCTACCTGATCCCATTTGATGAACCAAACCTTCAATTTGTTAAGGGAACCTAAGACATCTAAGAAAGTTACATTTAACTTAAGAAAAAAAGGTCACAATACAAATTAAACTACCCAAAGTTACATGTAGGAACCCGTTTCTAAAGCACAGCCTTGTAACACAAACTTCACAGTGCCACCAAACTGGGAGGGATCCCACTTAAGATTCTGCCCTGTGTTTGGGGTGGTCTGCAGACACCCATGAGCCTGCCAACAGCAATGTCTTGATGGGAGCAAAAATCAACACAAAGCCAGATCAACCCAAAAAACGTGCATATCCAGGCACACAAACACCCTCGGTCAGTGCAATTACACGATGGCTGGGACACAGTTGATGCTCGACCAAGTTGTGCATTTAAATAATGATCTGTTCCAGGTGCCTGGAGGCAGTGTCGTGCTACAGACCTCTCAAATAAATAACAACGGCCATGGGGACACTTCCCTGACAACTCAACTCTCCCTAGTTTCACATTTCAAACTCTTATCTTCAAACAGAGATGAGAGAAGGTGGAAAAGAAAGAAGACTTACAGGCAGACATTTTATTTCTCCAAACCTGAAATGCAACTCCTATTTGAAATACAGTCTCCAAACAGTAGGTGAATAATTCTGGATTAATGTAATATGGCATTACTGCTCCTGCAGGAGGCTCTTTGTGGAAGTTACTGTCCAACACTCTGTTATGAAGCAATTATGATGCCTGACATCAAACATCTTGGAAGGCAATCTCACTTTTGGGCATTAAAAATTAGCCGGGCTCTTCTCATTTTATGAAAGACATAATATTTTTCTTTCAAGTATTCTTTTTAGAAATGTGAGATTCTGCTGAATCTGCCTTATAATCTGAGGCTTCCACTCACAACTATTCTGTATGCTGGTAATGTGAACCTCCTTTTTATTTACAACCAAGCAGCACCAATACTTTGCATTTTCAGTATTTTAATTTTTGCTTGTATCCTAGAGATATATTAAAAAGAAATATCAATATGCAATACTGCTGTTTCCAAGGCTGCATCTGTTCATCATTATTCCAAGCAAAAATGTATATTGATTTTGTAAACATTCTATTATTTTCTGCATAGTGATTTTTTAATACTTTTTCTTAGAGATGTAAATAAAGATTAATTTCAATGTAGCTGCTCCTATGCCGCTTTTCTAAAGATTAATAAAACTGATAAAAGAATTTCAATGACAAAGGAATATATAAATTTACATGTCCACCATTTTTTGGACAATCTTCCATCTGTACATATGCCCCATGCACTACAAGCCCCACCAATTATTCATCTTGGTCTGTGTTGCCTACTTGAATATTCTGTTTTTCTCCCTTAGAGAACCCCCAAACTTCCTGGTCAACATCCTACAAAACCAACACTGGCCTAGTCTTGCTCTGGCAAGTGCCAAAAGCCATCACTTTTCCTGGAAGGCAGGCAGTGGGAATATTCTGGTTTCCCTGTATTAAGGGAACAGGGGAATGTTCTGTTTGAACTGCCAGCACAGCCAGTGCTCCTCCCCTCAGACAAGGCACATGGAAGAGCAGTGATTCCATCGCTGGAATGCTGCCTGACATCCCTGTGGCCACGTTCACAAAAGCTTCATTTTGCTTTTCCAATTTCACTGTTTCAAAGACTCTGCAGCTGGACCAAAGAGAAGCTTTCCCCTCCCTCCTCCAACCAGGGCTCCAGGCTACTCTAAACCATCTGTGACAGGCAATACAACACCACCATGCTAATAGCACATATGCCAAGGTGAGAACAAATAGGGACAAAAATCACTATAAACTGGTAGAAGCAGCTTCATACTCTGCCCTGCAGTGCCTTGACTGACAGGGTCTCTGCTGCAGGGACTGGTGATGGAATCACTGGCAAAGCCTCTCTGCAGTGGCGATGGAAGTCAGGAAAGCCTGTAAGTGCCCAAAGTTGTGCCACCACCTGCCCAAAATGCTGCACTGCTTTCTCTCCAGCCATCACCTGCAGCAGGGAGGGCACACCTGAATAATGTGTGGGACCCTCAGAACCCCAGGATCTCAGACTGGCTGACGCTGAGATAGTAGTCAAGAAAATAGGAAGCCTAGGAAAAGATTGAGGTGGGATGAGGAGCTGGGAAATGGGAAGCTGTCAGGAGGGCAGAGGCAATGAGAGAACATCGAGGTACTGGGAGAAACAGGACAGAAAGGCAGTCTTAACAGAGGGCAGGAGACATCAGAAGATCCCAGATGAGAAACTTAAACATACTGAGAAAGGTGAGGGGAAAACAAAACCACAACAAAGCCACACACACAGAGCCAGGCAAATTAAAGAGGAGAATTCAGCTCGTAAGAATCGCTGGGTGATGAGCAAGGGCAATGAGGACCACACAGACAAGCAGATTGGGCACTGAATAAATAGCAAAGCTGGAGAAGGACCACCAGGAGAACGGTGGGAAGGAATTCCCTGGGGGCTCAAACTCGCTGGGGCTGGGGGGCCAGAGCAGGGCTCCAGCTTTTGGTACAACCCCTGACAGTGGAAAAGGCTGGGCAAACTCAGGCTGCACTGACACCTCTATTTGGGACAATTAGCAAGCTCCTACAGCTTGATTTTGCAACTGTAAGCTTCAGACCTTTCAAAGTTCTGTGTGTTTTATTTTCTTTGGCTGTTTTGTGGTAAAATAGAAAATTGCTACCAGCGAACAGAGACTGACAGCTTCATCTGGTGAGCAGGAGCTGTGGCTGCTACCGAACAACACACAGCTATTAATTTATTTGAGGGTTATTCTTATTATTTTTCATCACAATAACATTAAATGAGCTATGTACATACACTGATGGAAAACAGACTTCACAGTTTCTGTCAACAGTGCTGTATGTGTTACAAGTTTGAATTTTTATTTGAAAATTCCAGAGCTGCTAGTGAGTTGATCTCAATTTTATGTTGACACCAAAGCAGAGCAGATTAACTTGGAAATGATGCCCAAAGTCTGAAGTGCTGTTGCATCATTTGTCCTTATTGAACGAAGGCAGATTTCTGCATCATATTACACACTGCTACTGGTGCCACAGTTCTAAATATTGTTCTTTTCATCACCCTTTGTCAATTATCCTGTGTTCAGAGGATTTTTAAACAAAATAAATATTCGTGCATGGTGAATGTCAGAATTAGGAGCAAAGTCCTGAAAAGCCAGCTCATAAATGAAATTCTGATTTCAGCAAATTCATTCTTCCCAGATAACTACATTTCCAGAGTAAGTGATCATCTCCAATATCATTACCCGAACACAGCAAACCTGTGTTGTAAAGGGTCTTGGCAGAGAATGATGATAGGCATCAGAGGCTTAATGTTTAATTACTGAACAGAGTTTTCTGGAGACTTAAGAGCTAATATCAGTCACTTGCTGCTGGTGGCTGCCTGGCAGAATATTGTGGTGGTTGTGATCTGTCAAGGAGAAGCAATTCATAAACTTTGCTGGGTGTCCCACAGCTGGTGGGAATAAAAAATGGACAGCTATTTATGGCAGCAAACCCCAACAGGAAACGTCTGACTTGGAACCCACATGAAAAATAAATAAAAAGGCTTAATGAGAGGAGGACTGGGCATTCCTATACACTGGGAAGCTCAGAACACAAATTAGTTGCTGATAATCCCCTTAAGGCTGTATGTTTTAGGAGCTAAGGTAATAAGTAAACTAATTCTCACGCTAATCAATGAAAGCACCCTCTCTGCTTAACAAAGAGGGTGAAGCAACCTGGGTTTGGTATCTTATTTTAATACCCTCTCAATCTAAACTGGGCAGCAGATGGACAAAAGAAGGGGAAGATCAAAAGAGATTCAGATGTCTAATTTTTGGTTTGCTACAAATAGCAGGGACACACCATGAGCTCTTCAGGGAGCTGAAGACAAGAACATCCCCAGTGACCACTGGCAAAGGTTTGTGGGGAACAGCAGGAGCAGGTGACTGACTCACAGACGTCATTTTTTTCTTTCCACCAGCCAGTTCTTTTCTCCCAAACCATTGAACAAGCTGAAATATAGTGAGTTGAAGACCCACATTTCACCCCAAATACATCAAGAACAAAATACATCCGAGCATTCTTCTCACTTTACCCAGAAATGCACCAAGAGACATCCCAGGAAGGTGCAGCAGTGCTGGGAGCATTTCCACAGGCACAGAAGCTACAGGGCTGATCCTCCCCTCCAGAGCAATCTTCTGAAAACCAGCCCCTCTGCACCACAATGGACAGTGTTCACTTTCAAAGACCATTTCAAAAGGCAAGAAGGTGCACCTCAGATCTAGATATGCTGAACAGTAGTAACAGATGTTTGTCATGGTGACCATGAGGCCCAATTTCTATGCTAAACACACTCTATTAAAAAAAAAAAAGTTCTCCAGTTTTCAGCATGGGCACACTTCTTTGTATGAATCAATAGTTGCATACGTGTTTTAGAGCAAAGGAAAAAAAGAAATCATTCTTTTTCATGCAGGAGCCTAAATGGAGATTAATTCCTGAAAATCTCAAGCTCGATTTTGAATATTGAATACCTATTTAAATTTGTCTGACAGAACTCTGTTCTCCACCCTCATCTGTTTCAATCTAGTTAATGAAATAATGTTTTATATAATAAATAACAGGGGAATTATGCCAAGGAGTTAACAGTAAGCATTAAATAATGAATCAGTGCAAGTCTGACACATAGCTTAAAGTTGTTTGCAAAAGAACAGATACATCAGATTTGATCTTTAAAAAGGGAGCAGAGCCCCAGGTTGCTTGGGAAGGGTCACCTCTCTTGTTTTGTACCTGCTGCCAGAAGGCCCTGTGATTCTGCCACGGCTGCAGTAAGAACTGACCTGTTTACTGGTAACTGGAAGAAGAAGAATAAGAAGAGGTAGGAAGAAAGAACAAACAAAACCAACACAGAAAAGCAAACCCAGAAGAGATGCAGCGGAGTACAGAGTTGTTCATCAGAGAAAGGATTAACAACAGGCATAGAGAGCTTCTGCCATGTGGTCCAGAGAGCTCAGCAACGAGAATCAGTTCAGACTGCCACATGAAAAGGCGAGTCAGGAGCAGCACCTCTCAGCACGGCAGGACGTTCTCCAAAGGAGGCTCTGACAGCGGACCCAAAGCAGAGCTAATTACAAGCTCATCTTTGCACGAGTATCTCTAAGAGTGCAGCTTTCCAGCTGGTTTTGACAAAGTCCAGAGTGCTGCCAAAGGAGGCAGTTCAGCCCCAGCCTCTTCCCTTCCTGCTGGCGAGTGACACCACCAGCCTGCCAAGCCAAGTGGGACCAAAGCTCGGCCCCGGGCTGGCAGGGCTGTCAGACGGGCACTTTGATGATCCAGCTAACGAGGGAGCTCCTCGAGCTGGCACAAAGGAAGGCAGAGCAGCAGCAGCACGAAGCCAGGGGCAGGGGAAGCAGCCCAGTGTTAGGCTGGGGGCAACCAGGGAACAAAATAAGATGCCAAACTAAGACTACAATAGCCTTTGTATGTGAATGAACTCGCTCACAGCTGGCTGTTGGCACTCTCTGAGCAATCAAAGGCTCTCTTGCTTTACCAAGCACGATACTTGGCCAATACTGCACTTGGGCAGGTGACACACGCAGGCTGCACTTACAGGTACAACACCACGAAGCTGGGTATTAATTGGATGAAAATTAGGTGCTTTACAAACATTGATGCATTTTAAGCAAAAGGTGTCAATCTTCTGCCGAAGTGACATCCCTCAGCTCCTTTTCTAGAGGGACAAGGAGGGTTCGCTGTGGCTGCTCACAGCAATCAGCTCGGTTTGAGCTGAGGCAGAGCTGACTTGTGCTGCCAAATGAAGGCAATGTTTTGCCCATAAGTCTCAGCACTGGTGAATAATCAAAAGAAAAGGCTTCCAGTGTAGGCATCATTACTGAGCCCCTCAGAAACAGGGCCCTTTGGAGAAGGCTGACTGTGAGGCTTGCTGCTTGTCAGCACCACTGATGAACCTGCCTGCGTTTTCATGCTGCAGTCCCACAGTCCTGGGCAGGCAGCACGAGGAGCTGGGCAGGGTGGGGAGGAGCAGTGCACACCTGCCTGCTGAACTGGGTTTGTATTTCTGCACACTGAGGGAGACAGTGCAAGGGTCACAGTTATAAGGGAAAAGAGGGATATATGCAGTCAAATGCAGGGATAAAGGTATTCCAGCCCTACACATTACAGCTCATGTTCTTCCTTCTAGAAAATGTGAAGCACACTCTTCCGTGGCTCAGGTTTTTGGTGGGGGTTTTTTGCTGTCTTTCACTATAAGTTAAAAATTAGGGTGACTAATTTTCTCGAAACAAAACCGTGAACAGTCTGTAATCTATTCCATTGAAGTAAATGGAATGGATATAAGTGAGAACACAGCATGATTCCTATTATCCAACTTAATTCTTCTGTGGGCTGGCCATGGTTCCGAGGGTTACATCACACACTCCCACTTCTTGCAGTGCTGTTTCCCAGCTGGAAGGATTCTAGTAAGACTTCCCAACCTCCAGAACATACATATGGAACAACTGTTCAGAAATACCTGCAGATTTTCATGTGCACAGTTCAACAGAACCTCAAAAAAACACCTGAACCTTGCAGAAGAGAAATTTCTAGAAAATGGGGTTAGGCTGAAAAAAATGTCTTGGTTTAACTTTTGCAAGAAGGAGCAGGTTCCAAGTCTTGCTGCTGGCCTTCAGATGGCTGAGCTCCAGAATGCACAGTGTAAACGCCACTTGCATTTCCATACCTTCATGTCTTTCCTCAGCTTTAAACGTTCCATTACTTCTGCAGAAATGAGCTCTGTCCTAGGCTTAAATCACTTAAGAATTACTTTTGAGAGGCAAAAAAACCCCCAAGAACCTTTCTTACAAGTTTTTCTAAGAGCTTAAATTGTCCTAGGAAGAATGTTAAGATTTTTTGGTATAGACACTGAAGAGATTAAAACCCACTGGAGTTAAAGTGAAAGCAAAAAGTTTTCCTAAATTATATTTTCAACAATTATCATCAGATGCTAATTTGAGAAGATTATAGGGAAGAACGAGTTGCACCACCTCATCCAAAACTTTATCTAATGTATGAGATCATTTCCTTCCAAAAAGAAATCTGTCACACATCTGCAATAACAACAAACAGAGAGGATAAAAAGTAGCCTCAGTGGTTAACAGTAATTTAAGACCAAGCAAAACAAGTGCTTCTTAAATCCGTGTCCGCTACCAAAACTTAAACTAATGATTTTCCTCTGTAAACTTGAGCTAGCTTATTCCAAAATCATGTTTCAATAATTTGGAAACACTCCAAAACCAGAAAAACATTACATTTCTACCTGCAAAATGTTACCCAAAAACCCACAGGAAAATTTCTTGATGTCTCTCACAGAAAATCTGATCTCACGGAAAGCCAACACTGCTTCTTGTGGCTTGGATCCTCTGCCCTGCTACCGGGGCACCGAAACATGCTAGTCCACAAGAGGTATGAGAAATGGTTTTCCTGTACTTAAAAAAATAAATCCCAATTATGTGGGTGAACATTCATGCCCTATGTAAAAGCATGCAGCCGTCTTGTAGAGAAAACATAAGTAATGCCCTATATATTTTCTCAGCACATGGTTCTGATGTGTAATAATGCTTTGTTTGAAGTGCTTTCTGTGTGTGTCTTTGTGCAGAAATTCCCTGAAACAGGAGAAATTTGAGCAGTGCAGCATCAACGTTTATTTCAAACCCCACCACACACACACACGAGCAGCCCCCACCCAACCCTTCCGCAGTGCTGCCTCCCAGGACACGGTGACAGATTCCGAGAGGAGCCTGGGTCCTGTGCACATTAGAAATGCCTTCCTGCAGGGTTAGCAGGTGTGGGCTATGTCAAAGAAATTTATTGCAGTCTGTGCTAATAACCAGAATTATAGAAAACCCCGATGAAAGTGCTCTGCATCCCGCTAATTTGAAGCTACCTTATGAGACAATAACAAGCTTCTAACAGTTTTCCCCTTTTTTAAAATACACTAATTATGCTTAATGTTCCCTGTCGCATTAGCTTTCATGGTAATTATATTTCAAAACTTTTGCAATTAGGGTACAGTTAATATTGTGGAATATTGCAATTATTTTTCATTGTGACACCTCTATTGAAAACTGGTGGCATAATGATCACGTTGTTCGACTAAATCAGAACTGCAGAAATATGGCAAATGAACCAATTATACATTATTATTTCTAATTACAGATAATGCCCTTTTCCTTGCTTTGTCCAGAACAATTTCCCAAATACCCAGACTATTCCTAATTTAAAAAAAAAAAAACCAACCAACCTTATTTCTCCACCTTCACTTTTGTTATATACATATGTATAGCATGTAAATCTATAATTCACATTTTATATTTATAACATATGTGAACATGGACGTATGTAAATGGGCACCTCAACATGTAGAGAGGGAATTTACAGCTGATACAAGTCAGTGAACTGCAGCTGTAAATGTAAATACCACGAAGCTGTGCTCACTGAGCAAGCATTTTACTCACTGATTGATCCTCAGAGGTAACTTCCAATGCATTACCTTTCTAATTCAGCCCCATATTGCCCCAAAGAACATTTCCTGATTTCTGCTCAACCTTCCTCCTTGCTAAACTGCAGGACTTTGGCTCTCTTCCCTGCCTTTCCATCATTCAACCTAAACCTCATCATTTCCACTCCTGATTCTGTGTGTTGATGCTGAATAAGCTCAAGCACTTGATAAATGACAACAGCACAACTGTCTAAGAACTCATATATATAATTGTGAAAATGTGAGGTTCACGCGGGGGTTGTGAAGAGCTGTTTGTAATTAAGCCAGTCTGTAATTTGGGAGGACAGAACACTATTACATAAAAGTGCACTCTGAAAAACACAGCGGAGGAGTTGAAGAGGGACTGCCAAAACAAAGCAGCCAGACAGGTAAGAGGAGAGACAGTCTGTCATTTCCAATACTTTAGCAATTCTGAGAGTAATTATCATTTACCAACATTTACATTCTTCGCGTGGAATTTTAATCAAAGCTCGCTTAATTAAGTTTTCATTTAAATTACACTAAACCAGTGATAAATAAATCAACCATCAAATCACTGACTTCAAACAGAGAAGACCTTTACCAAAATCGCTTGCCAAACGCCACCATCTGTACATTTCCCAGCTACCAGACTAATGAATTTCAAGGTTATATTGCCACATGTAAGATATAATTCCTGGCCAACATCAGACAATGGAAATAAAGCATGTTTAAGATGCCTTCACACCATTTCTGCCAAGAGAATACCTGAGGCCAAGTTTGTAGGGTTCCTTATTCCCCCCACCAAAGAACAAAGTGAGATTTAAGCAGAACTCCTCCAAAGACTATTTCAGGCAGAAATCTGAAAATTGCAAATCTCAGCTTATTCAATACTGTGGAGTGAGGTTTTTAAGAGCAATTGCCTGAACAATGAGCACGTTTTCAAAATGAACTCTAACTCTCTCTTCTTTGACCCTCTGAAACTCTAAAAGCTGATTTGAGTGATTAAATGACAGCTGGAAGTCCTGAGAAATCTGGCACAGAATACAATTTTTAAGAATGCCTCAAAGTGCTGCCATCACTAATGTCTCAGTCATCACCCACCTTTCCATCATTTCTTGGCTCATATTAATTGATTTTTTTTTTTAAGGTTTACGTGACTTTACTTCTCTGGATATAGTATTTTTCATGCAATTTTTGTTTCCATTAACTCAGACATACAGTCTCTACCATCTGCTGGGTACTGACAAAAAGTAGGACAAGGAAACTGTGCACTACAGTGTTTTTTCCCCACTCCAGGTAAATGGGAAGGAGAACGTGAGCCACGGGGATTATGTTCATGTATATATGTATATATACATGTTTAATATGAAAATCATCCATAAACTGTACAGGTCTCCAGGCTGCACATGGGCAAACCACAAATGACCCAACACATCTAGAAATATAAATACCTATTAAATAATACCTGCTGAAATATTGCTGATAGCAAATGTTATAATAGCCTGGAAATAGTTTAACAATGGGGTTAAAAATAGTGCTTAGTGGTTTAAAAACAGGGATTGACTTATTTTTCCCATGAGGAAAAAAAAAACCCACAAGTATTCAAAATAAATAGTTGTTGGGTTTTTTTCCCTAAGCTAATACCACATATAAGATCCATCATGGTTAAAAACCAACTCATCTTCAAAGACTCCTCAAACATATTTTTAACTGGTAAATTCAACCACTCTAATAAAATAACAATTCTACAGAATATTTTGTTTTGTTTTCAAAGGGATAATCCTTTCAAAATCCTTTCAAATCCTTTCTACTGCATTCCAGATAAAAGATGGCACCCAAAGGTGCCAGTAAATCTGACTTGGGAAATTCCATTGCTTTTCAAGAAGAAACTTGGATATTCCCAAAACTGGGTTTTACCACGGGTGCTGTGTTTATAAGGGGATACACAAGTTATTTCCAGAGATCTTTACAATGCAGTTTCAATTGCATGCAGATTTCTGATTAATTGATTACCTCAATTTACACAAAAACCTTAAGGTTCATATCAAGCCAACATAAAAACTGCCCATATTCGGAGATGCATTACCTGTAAGTACAAGTGGTTCTAACATCCTTATGTCCAGTCGTCTAGCAATGAGAATTCACCTTTTCTGGTTTACATTTCATAACCACGAAACACATATTGCCACATGAAAAAGTGCCAGAAGTAGCCCCAGCCATGGAGTTAGTGGCTCAACCAAGATTTAAGAACAAATAAAATCAGGTGAGTGGTTTCATTGTGCGAATTTTGATGAAGAGGGTACCAAACAAGGCATGATTAGAGAGCCTTTAACAGCCAGCTAATAGCACAGATAAATCAAGAGCAGCTGGGAGAGCTGGAGGAAAATCCCTTGCCTTTAGTTCAGGGCTGAGCCACAGGTCCTTCCCTGTTGGACCAGCTATTGAATCAACAATGTCTCATACCTTCAACCCATTTCAAAATTCAAATCAAAGGTGGAGAAGGCATCAAATGGAGTGAGATACAGAGAATTTTGGTGGTAGAAAACACATGGCAGGGTTAGAAAAAATTAGAGGGGGAAAGTTCTCCTATTTATGTTCTCTTATTGTTTTATTGTTCTGTTCTTTGATAACACTACACTGAAACCACAACCTGAAATGATATAATTTCACTACAGTTTTTTCAAACCTTTCAGATGCTTTCTCATAAAACCACCTGAGAGCATTTTCTGGGAATTAGCAATAATTAAATTCTTGCACAGACTGAAACCTGATGGTGATAATTCCATAGATCCTGTTAATTTAAGTCAGCATGATAGAGCATTAATTCCTGAAAAGAATCAACAGCAAGGCACTTTTTTTGTTAATCAAATGAACCTAACAGATTGGTTATTAAAAAACAGCTCAAAAATTTAGATTCCCAGACAGAAGACAAAGTATTTAATGTATATATTCAAACATCTAGTTAAAAAAGCAAACAACCCCAACCTAAACCAACATGTATCCTCCCCTCCTCCCCCAAACCCAACAGCCAGGGAGATCAAACATCAAACCAGCTATGCAGAACCTGAATTTGTGCCTCCAAACCCCTTGGGAATTTGGAAATTGGAATTGAATCTGCCTAGCCTATAAAAAAAAATACCATTCTGTAAACCAACCCATGCTATGAAGAAACCACTTTATGCTGTTGATCCAGCAGGATCCACCAGTGCTACTTTCCTCGAGGAAATTTAAAGGTTAAAAATGAAGAAATTTGCAGCAGCTGAACCAAACTTGACTGAGCAGTTCTAGCAGGAGACTCAGCTGAGCTGTTGGGGTTCCTGGTCTCAAGGAGCTCCCCTGAATAAATAAAACTGCCAGATAAAGAGCTGTGAAACAGCCCCAGTTGCTTTGTGACAGCAGGATATTATTAATGGAAATTGTTCCAAAAAAAGAAAATGAAACAAGACTCTTTAATGCATTTGCGATTCTGGCACGATCTCAGAGGAACTGGAGAAGGGAGAATGTGGAACCCTTCCAGCTGTCGCCAATAATAAAGAAGAGAAGGAGCAAGAAAAATATTTAGGACAGGCCTATAGTTGGAAAGTGAGGGAAGAAAGAAGTTTTGTGGCCATCTATGTAGTTCTAAATGATGATTGCCAGTGATTTGCATTATATACCTCATATATATATATATGTACACACAGCCCCCTGTGAGATGGACGGGGCTTTAGCTGCTGACAGAGCCCTTTCAGGAGGTTGGTTTCTGGCCACGCTCTCGACTCTTTTCCTTAGATCAGTTTTTCTGCAGCACCACAACCACCAGCTCTCGGTCTGTTTACACACATCAGCCTCCAAAATCTCATCAGGCTTGCAAGTCAGGCTCAAACTGACAACTCAGAGTCTTGGAAATCCCTGGTTTTCTGGTTTTCTCTGCACCATCTTCTCCAGCTGCACAGAACACTCACCAATATAACTGATGGCACTCCCATGGCTTCTAAGTTCACGGGGCTTCAAATAAACAGCAATTCTTTACCTGGTTTCTGCCAAGTGCCTGCCCCAGATCACAAAGAGACAAACTATTCAGGAATACCTCAGTGAATTTTTTCTACATTTTTAGCTGAAATAGATAAAGGAGGAAGGGACAGAAAATGCATAAACTACAATGATTTTTAAAATGCTAAACCATCTCATTTCCAAGATTTTGAAGCAAATTTTTTCACCTCTCCTTTTGAGGATTTAAGTCTGGTTTTACTTTTTTTTTAACCCACAAAAAGTTTGAAATTTAGAAGTGGGGAAAACCCCAACCCACATTTTCCTTGACATTCAATCTTCATATTGCTCTTCCGAACCAAATATGCTAATTGGAAAAGTCCCCATTTCCTGTTTCAGCCCTCCTAAGTTTTACCTTTTCATTTGTTTGGCTTCCATATTACTCTTTTGTTTTGTTTTGTAGGAAGTTTTTAAGTACACTGGAAATGAAGGTGCCAGGAGATGATGAACCCTGGGTCTCTAAGGGTTTATCTGCCCAGCCCCAACCTGACAGACCAACTCCAAACCATCACTTACCCCTTGAGCTCAAATTCCAATTGTCTCTCCACTGTCGTAAATTATGTTTGCAGAAACCTGAAGCTCACAAACTAACAAAGATTTCACACCTTTTTGTGTTTGCTAATCCCTGTAACTGACAGATTTGTGTCAAGGAAAACAATTATCCACCTGTTTGGGGGAACAAGTATTAACAAACATGCTCAAGCACCGTGCTTTGTTAGGCAGAACATTTCACACCTCATTACATAACTGAGGACTGGGGTTTCCTGTACAAACTTCCTGCTGATTCCAGTAGAACGAGCTATTTGTAAACCCCAAAATAATTACCATGGCTCATACATTGCAGATTTAATTGATTCAGTATGCAATATTAAAGCCCAGGTTTCTGAGGTCTTCCCAAATCATGTGGATTTGCAGTTGGGAATTCCCATTCCACTCCATACTAACAACTCTCCTCCAGGTCTGAATACTGAAGACCAAGAAGGACCTTTCAAACTAAATGTTTTTTTCTTAAGGAGGCCTCAGAATAACAGAAAGTTCAGTATTGTAAGAATGGAATTTGGGGGGCATGGTAGTTCACAGCAAGCCAGTCCCTCTTTGGCACGTTTTGAAAGATCTATCAGCATATTAAGAGCCTCTAACCTTTAAGGTTTTGGTAAATATATATGATTCTATGCTCACATATTGCTTTTTATTAAGTTATAAAAGCTTATTCATTTTCTACTGTTCTAGTTATTGCTCCTAAATTAGCATAGGATGAGGGACAAGGAGTCTTCTCCAAACAATACAACTTCCATACTAAGTTGCCAATTCTCCTTCCTTTTGATTTACTAGTGGGTTTTTTTCAGATCCCAAATATGCAAGGTATCAGTTATCCCTACAATCATAAAGCTGCTGTTACGGGTCTGCCTGTAGGTATGCATTTATTTATTTATTTCACAAATCATTAGCTCTGACCTCAGTAAAAGGAGAGAAAAGCTCAGTTCCTGGAAAACACACTGTGCCAGCCCAGCATTAAACAGAAAGGAACTACAGCACAGGCACAACGTGTGAGGCAATACCTTGGTGGGGCGAGGCAAGGATCGAAGGAGAGGGGAATGACAAAGAGCATCCCGGGGGGATGGAAAAGGTCACTGCAATAAAAGCAAGCCAGGGAATGGGGAGCAAGAGCAGCACTGCTGCAGCCTGGCAGAAACACACAAGCCAAACACACGGAACGGAGTAAGAGAATTTCATTCACAGGCTGAGCTGTGGAATGTGACAAAATGCAACAGGATTCCCACTAATTCACTTTTACAAACAGTTAAGAGTCCTCAGCTTTTCTGTGTAAGAATCTGGCAGAAAAAAAAGAAATTACACTTATTTGTAATGTAATTAAAAAGGTAATATTTGGTTGATCAGCCTACATGAGGAAAAACCCAAACAACCCATCACCTGTAGCTTTACTGTGTGACGATTTCAAACATTGGGGGAATTACAAACACCACAAGAACTGCTCAGCACAAGACTTGCACTTCCATGGCAGGGCTGGAGCAGGTACACAGAAAGGGAAGAACAGGCAGAGGCAAATGACAGTGAGTTCGGATCTCTTCATGTTGAAGGATGTAGAAGACATGCATGGGAGAACTGTGAGGCAAAGAATACAGAAAAACAGGAAAAAATGACTGTGAGAATAATTAATAACCACTGAGCAGTTTTTACAGTGATGTCCAGAGGTCTCCACCTCCTGTAGTTTTTCGAATAAGATTGAATATCCTCTAAAGGAAAAAGAAGCCCTAATTTCTATTGATTTCATCTTGCTTTATATGCAGATAGACTCAGTTTCTAGAGATGTTAATGTGATAAATAGGTGACATATTTATGGGTTTACCTGATAAGATACTAATATTCATAAGCATATTAGAAACAGGTATCATAAAATTGTAAGTCTATTAATGTAATTTTATAGCTAGGAGTAATAATTAAGCACTAGATAAATACACAATTTATCACTTAAATAAAGCTTATCAAAATCAGGAAATCCATAGGACAAGATATTGACTCAGCTGAAAAGTGTCTCCTTGCCTTCAAGTGTTTGTAAAGGCACTTATTTGGATTTATAGGGAGAAAGAATGAAGTTAATAACTTTCTGTTATTACAAAACCAGCCAACCAAGCCACCCACAGAACCTTCTGTGCACAAATACTGCAAAAAACTCTGAAAAAAATTCTAGCCTAAATTTTAGGTTCTCTACTTTGGAGCCCCTGAAGCGCAAACAGCTTGCATATGCTCGACTCTTCACTTTCAATCAGCTACCAAATTGTGTTGGTAACAGCTAAAAACATGAAATGTTTTCCAGTTGTTGCCTTTCCTCATAAACAGCAGCACCATCCACTATGGAACTTGTTAGGACTATGCCAGTGCCAAAGAAGAGGAGATGCAGTTCAGGAGATTAAAAACTCCGTGTCAAAAGACGAAATTATTAGAAAGACTGAAAAACTCTTCCTACATAGCAAGACTTACAGCAGAGAGCATTAGCAAGAGGCATGTTCTACACACAAAGAGGAAAAACACACAACCAGCATCTGAAAGACAAAGAAAAAACCCCTGACTTTTGTGCTTGTAATACCCGCAGTGCCTTTCAGTTTCCAAGTGAGGTACCAAGTCCAGGCACCCATTTGCTTGGTGCAAAGACACAGAGCAACAGTATCTAGCCTTGAAGTTACAAAAGCTTCGCAGGTTTCGCTGTCATTGGTGATCTCTAACCAGCTGCCAGGGGACACAATAAGCCACAGTCACCACAGTGTGTCCCAACCATCACGGTGGAGATCAGGAAACTGAGTCCAGTAGTGGGGAAGTGGAACCTTGGGCAGCCCCTGCTGCATTGCATTGCATTGCTGTGGCACTTGTAGTGCTACAGAGGCTTCCACTTCAACACTTCTACAAGCCTTCAACTAAAAAAATGTCAAAGCAGCTAAGAGAAACCCACAATGAGCTTAAGACATAAAAACATAAACAACAGAATTTAGTCTGTTCTCAATTCTATAGCTTTTTATAATGTATTATCATTTTTATTCCCATAGACCCTTCTGTTTGAGATTTGTTTGTTACGATTGTGGATTCATAAATTAATAAAGACAACGTTTCTGCAATATCTTAATATCTGGAATCGTGTCTTCTGGCTGAAATTCAGCCATCTGCTGGCATCATCCACAGCAGCAATAATATCAGTAATAGTTGCAGCAACATGGAGCTGATACTTCAGAAAAAGTACACCCTTCATTTCAATGGGAAAACACAGTTCATGCTGTTCCCTCCATTTCCAATCCCAGTTCCGAGCTCTAAAATTAGACTCACAGCTCAAGAGATGCAACAGGATGAAAATGTGACTGGCCGTGAAGGATTTAGAGAATTCAAGTATTGGAAACAAATTTTGGGGGGAAAAAATAATCTTTTTTAAGACCTTGCTGCTACATCCATGCACTGTTTAAAGAATATATGTCCAAAGACATTATTGTTTAAAACCTCAAAGCTAGGCCAGGCTTCAGAGCATAAACCCCAGAAACCAACAGGTTTTACTTTCTTTGTCTTTATTGGATTGTCATCTGCTGAAGTCTAAGAACTATAGAGTGGTTTATGCTCTTGAGATGCCTAAAGCATTAAAGATAGAATCTCCAAATTAGCGTTGCTTGCTTCTCCTTCTGGGGCAGTGCCCAGCAGCCAGGGCTGCCAAGGTAGGAAAAAGCCCAGAGCTCGGAAATTCTCAATAATGGTAACAACACTGGATCCGGAAACAAACATCATTTACCCTTAATTTGGCAATACAACTTAAAATGCTCAATTTACAACCCTTTTGTTTGCATTGCTGTAAAATGTCATCAGAAGAAGGTTCCTTGTGAGTATATTGAAAAGAAGTACTGCTGCTAAGCAGAGTTGTATCATGGCTGTAACTCAGGGCTGCCTTTTGGAGGCAGAGAGAGGAAAGGATAGGAAAGAATTTAGAAAAACCACAGAAAAGTGACAAAAGAGGAGGAGGCCAAAAATTTTCTTTCTGATCCCCGTTCCTCCCTACCTGATCTCAGAAGTGATGCACAGAAACCAAACTAAACAAACCCCAAAGTAACCAAACAACAAGCACCAAAGTAAAACAACTGGCATGGAAAGGAAGATTTCCATTCCTTGTCTCCCTTGTTGCTACTCTTTCCCACTGGGATAAGATCCCCTCAAGCCTTTTCTTCTCCAGGCAGGGCAGTCCCAGCTCTCAGCCCCTCACAGTGTATCAGATGCTCCAAGCCCCTGAGTCTTTCACATGCTCCAAGGAGCTCATGTCCCTCTTGTGCTGGCTGATGCCTTAAGATCCATAGTGTACAGATCTTTAATATAGCTTTTAACACTATAGAATGGTGTTAGCCAATCGCTGTTTGTACCACATTTTTGAGATATTGTTTCGTGTCCCCCATCAAGGATTTCAATGGATAAAGAAATGGTTCCAAGCAGCACAAGATGATGTTGATGAAGAGGAAGATATGGATGAAGAGGGGATCTTTTAGGACCACCCACTCAATTCGGGGAGGTGTGTCAAGGGTGGTACTAAGGGAGGGACAGCTTTGGAAGTGGGTGTAACACTACTAGGTAATGCCTTGAATTGTTCATTGGGTAACTAAATAAAGCAGGAGGCTTCTGTAACTCTGCATGCACGCTTTTGAAGAAAGGAGAACAGTTCCTCCAGCGACTGGGCAGCACGCTGGGCCAGCGATGCACGCCAGGGTCTCTTATCTACAGTTTCAACCTATGTCTTGCTGGGAAACAGATCAAAGTGCTACCCACGGAGATATCCAAACTCTTTTATTTAGTCTCTTAAATAAGCCAAAGTCAATCCTCTATGAGGATAAGGAAAGAAATAATAAAAGCTATGACTTCTAGATTTTTGCTGCTGCTCCTTCATCTTCTGCCCTGTAAGTTGATAAAGGAATTTGGTCTCCATTCAGTAGGGGGTGATACTCAATCACCTGAAGGAGATGTAATTATTTTTCTATAAGACTCATTTGTTTCATAAAGATGACTATCTTCTGTATGGGTTTGCGTTATGGACCAGAAGCTGGAACCACCACTTCATTTGCTGCCAGACTGCAGAGGGGTATAAAACATAAAACAAACACTTCCAAGCACTCCCAGCAGAGGATCTCAAATCACACCTCCAGCTACAGTGCATTGATGGAAGTTCTGGCTCCTTTTAGAAAAGAACATTTTACAAACAGCATTAAGCTGCAAGGAGATGGTGGCAATTACACATTAATAATAATTAAATCCTACAGACAGGCTGTACCTGTTGAGCATGGGAGATCCTTCTAGATATTTATATTGAATGTAATGATTATTGATATTTTACATAATATTACCACATAATAGAGTCATAAGCATAAGGAATCATATTCTTTATTTCAACTCTAACTCACAGACAGCATTAAAGAACAATTATTTCATTCAAGCCAACCTGTTTCTCTGTTCCTCCCTCCTTGCTGCCAAAAACTGCTTGTGAAAAAATCAAAGCAAACCGTCTCCTAATCAGTGTCCAAACTACTCCGTGGGCAAATCCTGGCACTTTGAGCCAAATGCTTTGTATCATTGTCAAAAAGACACGTCAACAACGAAAAGTTGGGCCCAATCTCCCTTCCAGTTAAACTTCAGCAAGTTCTGGGGAATTGTGACAATATCTAAACCACAGTCTCGAATCTTCTCAAAATCAAAATGCTCCAAAAATGATTCTGCTTCTACTTTTGCTTTCTCATTGTTAAGAATGGTTGAAGCTGTTAAATGTGTCCAATTACAGACCCACTATATGAAAACCTGATATGTGATGTGAGGTATAACCTCCGTGTTTCATTTGAGTTGGAAAATGAATGGATAGTTTTTGTGTTGAGAGTCCAAAATTTGATTTAACAGCAATAAATTCTATATAATAAAGACAAAGGTGCAGACAACAAAACCCCTTACCTTTTCCCTTAAGGTTGAAAACCAACCTGTGACATTGCAGTATGACTGAAGCCATTAAAATGGCATTCCAGCAAGCTGAGTCACCTTATTTTACCAGAAAGAACATATATACAACACATACGGGAAGAAACAAGCCTATTCCTACTGACACACTCCATCCTAGAAATCGGTGTGACAGGAACTGACCTTCTTTTAAGAGGAGAAAAAATCCACTAACTTTTCATGGCTAAAAGGTCTCATTTTCTTCCATAGTATTTGTGTTTTTCAAAATACTATCAGCAGGTGCACCAGATTTCAAAAACCTCTTGTTCTTCATCACATATAATTGTGCTGCATATTATATTAAGAAATACAAGCAGAGGAATGTAAGTGATGGGAGTTCAATTAAAAACAGCATAATATCTTGTTGCATAGAAAATGATTCTGCAGCTGAAATCAGGTTCTAATGAGAGAAAAAAGGAATACATTTTCACATATTTTTAATTACACAGAACTTCCTCAAACACGATTTTTAATAATATACTCCATTAAGTTAACATCATATTTAAAGAAAGTGCATTTTCTGATTTCATTTTAAGTCTGATTTTGAGCAATTATTGTGTCATTGTTCTGCACTAGGAAGGTTGAATTCATTTACTGTGTGGTTATGCTAGTTACGATTGATGTCGCTTCTCCAAATGATAAACCAATCCCCCCGATGATGTAATGCCATTTTAAGAGTGCTATAATCACATTTCTCTCAAACTGGGGGCTCTGATGAGTTCTAACAAAGATTTATTGTAGATTAAAGGCCTTCATAATACCAACAATAGATTGCTCATTTGATACAAGATGTGATTAGTGATTTTTTCCCCTATCTATTAGCAATGGCTATTGTGAAGGGCTCGGGGCAGCACAAGTGGATGGGCATCACCTCAGATCCAACAAGACTCACCCTCAACCCGCTGAGGAGCTCACCTGGAATTGTGGAGGTTGAGGCAAGCCTAAGGACACAATCAGACAAATAAGAGGGCACTTCTATACAGTAATTAGTACAAGATTTCAGCAAATATTTCATATTCAGCATGTGCTTTGAAGACTCTCATAGAAATGTTGAAAGAAGAATTTAGAAAATATTTATTAATGATTCAAAGATTATCTGGGATCTAAGCCTTAAATCTACGTATCTAAAAATCATCTTTTTTAACCCAACCCCAAACCCAAACAAAATATTTACATTTATTTACTGCCTCCCAAATGTGTGGATCTATGTTGCTAAGTATCCATAGGAACTAACATAGATATTGAAAGAAAAAAAGAAAAATCCCCCCAACCAGAGCATGGTCTACCTTTCCCTAACATGTAGGTGGGTAAAAGCTGCTCTGAAAATCTTTCAAGGATAATGACGAGCCACAAAAAATGGCAAGATTCTCCAATTTATTGTAAATATCATTATCTGTGGTACATTCTTATAAATTCTGTAAAGAGACATTGTGAGAACTACAGAAAAACCAACTCCACTAGAAAATGCCTATTAGTTTCCAGAGGATGCATCAAGTCCAGAACAGCTCATGGAATAGAACACTCAGTGCTGATCAAATAAGGATGCACATCCCTGTGGTTAATTTTTTTTTGAAAACAGACATGTGTTTCCTATACTCTAAAAATTAAAAGCCATTATATATTAGATGACTGTTTATGAAAGATTTAAACGGGCTATGTGGGGAGAAAATGTTAAAATGCAGAACGATCAAAGCCTATCCGAGCATGCCAAAGAGGTTCCTTGGGGCAGCTCACAGTGACAACTGGCAAAACACAGGCTATAAAGAAACAGGTATTATTATTTAAAAGGGGATATGAAGAGCTCTTCCACCCAACTTCCTCAGAAAAGCCCTGCTGGTTCCCTCAGTCCCAGCAGAGGCTGCAAATACCCAGTACTGAAGCACTCAGGTATCCCCCAAGCCTCTTCTTCAGTTCACAGTCCCTGCCCTTGATTTCCTCCTACTTATTCCATCCCTCTCCCATTTACTTTTCCCACTCCCCTTAAAACTCTCCTAACTGTTTGATCCACACCCTTTAGACAATGTTTTGTTCTCCCTTTCTCCAGCTGTCACACTCACCCATTCCCCAGCTGTGGGATGAGGCAAACACCCCCCAAGCTCCTCAGAGCAGGCAGGCAATGGTCCAGCACCAGCACGTGAACCAGAGATGCTTTTTCCATTAATATCACTACACATTTCTCTACCCTGATTTCCTCTGCCATTTTATTGCCCTGCTACTTGGTCTCACGGGTGCTTTTGTGATTCCTCACAGGCTCATCTCCTTCTTAGCATCCTGCCATCACTTTCTCACCCCAGAGCTCACCGTCTTCCCCAAGGATTTTTATGTCCTCTGAAAATTCACTGGGGAGCTCCAACTTGTGCTTGCTGTCTTTCAAATAACTCCTTACCATGTTGCAACCTTCCCTCTTACCCCTATGCTTGTTTAGTTTCCTTAAAAGCATTTAGTGAGGGATTTTACTGAGACCCTTTTGGAAACACAAAGCCCCTTCAATCACCTGGATTGCCCTTATTCAGAAGTGGCTGACCCCTGCAAAGGGCTGCAAAGGCACGAAGCCACGCTGATTCCAGGATAAATCACACCCCACTCCCCATTGCCATGGTTTCTACAGATTCTGAGGTCTGCAGCTCCCCAGAATCTCTTAAAAACCCTTCAAAAACTGGCATCATTTTTTCCATTCTCATAATTCAAGTAGCAAAGAAGCACACTCAACCTGAATTATTATTTCTTTGTGCAATTATAATTTAACATGGTTAAGGGATAAGTCAGGAGGGAAGGAACCCCAGGAGGTCCCTAGCCCTGTCTCCTGCCAGGCAAGGGCAGCTCTGAGGTCAGATCACAGGATTTTAGCCAACCTATTCCTGCAAAGCTCCAAGGACTGACACTGCCCAGGCTCCCTGGGCCACCTGTTCTACTCCAATGCTTAGGGGGAAAGATTTCCCTTATATTTCCTCTGAATCTTATCTTTCAGCTGCTCACTGTCTCATCCTCCCATCACACACCACCACAAAGGCCAACATTCCACACCACACAGCACCTCCAGGACTGTTTAGAGCTGCATTGTTACAGCAAAGAGACAGATCAGAAACTGCAGAGAAGATATAAACCTATCATGTTCAGTGAAATATATTTATGTTTAAAAAGAAAAAATAAGGTGCTATATTAGCCTTCTTTTGTTTTGTTTCTATTTCTGAAAAGCAACTGCATCTCCATTTGTCCATTTTTGGCTGTCAAACCAAAAAGTCAGCACCTGCTAATAAAAATTAAAAAGAAAAAATAAAAATGAAAGAAAAAAAAACCCCTAAGCACTACAGATTCCATGCCTGATAGAGCTGCAAATGTTTTAAAAGTATCCTGAAAGACAAGAATTAATTTGCTGAAAAATAGCAGATCTTAGTTAAATGTGACATTGTAAGTACAGAACCAGACAGATTTGGAAACAAGAACAGACACAGACTGGCAGAAGCAACACGCATTTCTAGAGACAAAACCTCATCACCCAATGAGAGATTGGATTAGCCCATGCAGAAAAAAGAACCACTGTGTGTACATCTCTCTCCTACAAGATACATCACGGACCATGAAACCTACTTTGACAAGAATTCAATAATATTTTTACACTGCTTATGACACACCTAAATCTAAAAATCTCTCTGCAGCAAAATGAAGGAAAACCACATATGATGCATTGTGCTTCCCTTCCAGAAAAGTCTCCACAAAACCAACCCGTAAGATTTTGTTTGCCCCATTTCCACAGATGCTCTTGATTTTGTGCTGATGCAAGAACACGTTTGCAAGTAAGAAAAACTAAAAAAAGGCATAAAACTGGCACAGACATGTCACAAACAAACTCCGTATGTTTGCAATTTTCTTACCACTGCTGGAAGCCTGCTGTGGCCCTGTGCACGCTCTCAGCAGATATGAGTTAGGAGAGAACTCCTCGTCAGGATTGGTGTCCATGATTTGATGGGACGTGTTGCTGTCTAGCAATGGCATCTGGCAGCTAACTGGTGGAGGGTTATGAGAACTGGGCAGCTGGGCAGAGGGGAGAAGGCTGGACGAGGATGTAGGTGGGATGGGACGACCTGGGAAAGAGGACACAGGGATCAAAGATCAGCAATGAATGTAATGATAGAATTCCCCCCAGCCAAGTAATTGCACTGTAACTGCCCATCCTCCCATGCCATCCCTGCTGGGCACAGCCCCCCAGTCCCTCCACTGCCACCAGCGTGTCCCTTTGCATCACATTCAAGGCACCGTGAGCAGCTCTGTTGGGAACTTGTTCCAAAACCAGTGGACAGAAGGGTCCCATCCTGCTCCACGTGGCACTGCCACACTCAGCCACCACACACTAAAAGGCCCCACAATGCACTCTCAGATCCTCCAAATGCAGGTGCACCCGCTACTCATTTCACCAGAAAAACTTGCACAGAAATAGGTTTGTTGTTTGGGTTTTGTTTTTGTTTTGCTAACTAAGACCAATGAGAAAGAGAACTATAATTCCTGAAATTGCATCACATCTGTAAATCTCTTATAACAATCGTGGTGAGCTGATTTGATTTGATTTTTTCAGCCAAGAAAATTGCTCCAGCACAGGAAGCTCTCAAAGTAACAAGAACCACACAAGGGCTTTCTCAAAGCTAAGGTTCTTCCCAGTATGCTGTAGATCGTCCCCAAACCCACTGACAGATGTGACAGGGGACAGCAGGACTGGAAGACAATTATTCCACTTTAGAGATTATTACACTAAGGCTTATACCATTGGGTAAACTTCTAGAGTCAAGCATAAAATTCAAAAGAAGAGCAAGAATATGAAAAATTCCAGCCCATATAAATTATATTTGGAGTGCAGCAATCAACCAAAGGCCCCCATAGATCCTGAAAACCACCAAATTTGCTCTGCATGGCACCAGCAAACAGCACAAACTACTTTCTTCCCTTCAAAACTCTGACATAAAATACATGCCTGGAGAAAGCCAAGTGACTATTATGATTATTTGTTACTATATTTTTTAGCACTGGATATATTGAGACGACTGACCAAGTTTATCATATTACAGAAATAGATTTGAGCTACTCCATAGTAACTCTCATCTAGATCTTTTTCCTAGAGAAAACTCAATATGTATTGACTATTTTCATTGTGGACTTGCATCTGTGAGGAAATAACTCTAATATTGACAATAGGAATAATTATTGTTATTATTCACGGTAATTTTATTCTTATGAAATACTACTGTGACTATCCTAAACGTTCAAGGGAAATGACTGAGCAAAACCAGCTTCTAATTCTTTGCACTGTGTGGGAAAGAAGGAGAGAGGCTGAGGTTGGACACACCTCTGACAGGAACGTGACGCTCGTGCCCACTGGATGCATTTCATTCTCACATATCCTGGCTCTGCTTCAGCGGGGAAGTTGAAAGGAGAAGCTTTATAAATTCTAAATCTGCATTTATGTATCACCTCAAAATATTCTGGTGTATTATATAACTCCTGGATGGGTGAGGGTACGAGATGGAGGGAAAGATCTCTTCCTTCTCTGCAAACTGCATATGGCATTTTAGAGCAATTTAGGTGCATTTTTGTGGAGCACATTGAGAAAGGAAAAAAAAACCTCAAGTGTTTTTTGTCAGGAAAGCTAATCATATTGTTACCTCACAAAATAATACATCCCAGATCTCTGAAGGAAAGCTAAAATGTCTAATTACTGCAGCTCTGTTTGGATCTTAGAGAAAACAGAAGGTGTGAAGTTGTTAAAATGTTGCATTGTTTTGGTGGGAAGTTGGCTCCTGAGGAAGATCTGTCCACAAGCACATATTGATTGGAAACACAGACATCTGCGAACCACAGAACCCACTCCCAACCTGGCCCGTGGTTACACTTCCTAATAAGCTGCCAAATTTGAGTCCAACTTTTCTTGTAGTTGGGGCAAACCTGATCTTTCTATCAAGTTCATTTTTGGCATCTGCTGAACATTCAACTCCCACTACAGCCATTCCCTCTGCTGTTGTGGGGCTCTAGGAGAGTGTCTTATCTCTCCCCATCCTCAGCCCCTGCAACACTCTGAGTATCTTACAACACCCAGCCTTTTGTAAAATTTGGTGTGAACTGAGTTGAAGAATTCCCGAAGAGGAACAGAAAGACACTCTGAAGCTTTGTTGCCTTAGGAAATGAATGTGCAGTACCCCAGCCAAGAGAACAGTTGTGAAACTACCAAAGAGAAGGATGGGTATGCAGTTAGGATATAAAGAGCATGATACATGTAATTTATTTGTTGCTATATACTCTGAAGTGAGAAATAATGAGCTTGAGTCGCACTGTCTAATACAAATACCTTAGTCAAATAAGTTCAAGGTACTTTTTAAAAGAACAGACTAAGCTTTACAGGTTTTGTCAGACCCTTTCATGTGTCATATTGTGAAACCTCCCATC
Source organism: Dendrocincla tyrannina (assembly GCA_035047865.1). NCBI lineage: Eukaryota > Metazoa > Chordata > Aves > Passeriformes > Dendrocolaptidae > Dendrocincla > Dendrocincla tyrannina. The sequence goes on from JAWWMP010000028.1 coordinate 4,769,432, forward strand.
CCTTGAAATGATTCTAAGTGTCATCATTTCACAAGGGGATCTGCAATACCCTACAGTGTATATAAGACATCCTGCAATGTATGGTAACATCAGTATTCTATTGCACTGCTGTTTTCAAAAGTTAAATCATAATGTCAATAGAAGTTCTTACAATTTTTGTCTAGTCTTCATATATTAATATGCTAAAGCTTCTATGAATAGGTTTTTTATCTAGTTGTGCATTGACAGAAACTCTATATACTGGCTCCTTCCAGTGACAGCAATAACCTAATTGTGTAACATACTCAAAGAAAGATAAAACAGGTACAAGTGTTAGAAAGAGAAACCAAACATAAAGCGGATACATTACATTTTCAATAGGAAATTGCCAATATCTCTTTATGTGCATGTTCATACTGCATATATTCATGCATGGCAAAGACTTGTACAGATACTGAATGCAGCTTTTGCAAGGCATTTTTCCAAAATAAGAGCTACAACCAAAGAAGAGAAGCAAGTTGCTTATCAGTTACTGAGGGATATTTGGGATACACATTCCATACTCTCCATTCTTCCTGCTCCTGTAAAGGACCTATGGAGTTTTATGGATACATCAAGTCCATATGTGTGTGAAACCCTGGCCTCTGTATCACACCACAAGAAGCAGGGAACCTACAAACACCCCTGAAATTTAAGAATTTTGAGCAGTCTCCATGTAAATATGCGTTCCAAAATGTGTGTGTATATATTTGTTTTAATTTTTACAGATTCAAGTATATCTACCCACACACATCTAGACAGACATAAATAGTACCCAAAATGGTACATTATTTTAACAGGTCTAAAGGGTCAATCCAAACCCCTTAAACAGCCATTTGGCCATGAATTTGGGCAGGGGGAAGATGACAACCTGTGTGTTGCCATCCCACACTCTTAAGTGATGCATTCCAGTTACTCTTGTCATTATCCTGTAATAGTTACAGGGAGTCTCATACATTACTATCAATCCAGTCCCCTTGTTCTACAGGTTTGGGCATAAGGACCAGGGCTGAGAGAGAAAAACCCCCACAAATCAATGTCTCACCCTGCAACCCTTAACACATTAGATTGGAAACTTTAAGATAACTTTCTTTTTTTAAAAACTGTTTGGAGGATGTAGCAGCACTCAAGTATTAACGCAGGAAGCTCAGGAAGTAAAGAGGGAAAGCAGATGAGTTGTTTCTCCATAACTGACGGCTTTAGAAACACCGTGTAAAACACTTAATTGGCAATTATGATTTTGACATTTACTGATTGAGGCTGCTGATATTCATGTTACACCAAGACAAAGTACAGGACTCTGTGTGAAGTAATCCCATAAAATTATGTTAGTGACTCAAATGATGGGGACAGGATCATTAACTGAAGTTGCTGCATTGCTCACATTTACTAAAATTATACACAGAAGGCTACCTAGTAATGGCACTGGCTGAATATTAACGAGCGGTGAGAAAAGAGAAGGATCAGATCCTCCTCCTCCTCCTGTGCTCCCTTCCAGCAGGAAACAGTGGGGAGGGAAGGGGGACAGGATCAGCACCGGGACCAGAGGCAGGACCCTGTCACACTGCCCACCCTCCTCCTCCAGGCTCAACACGTTCTCACTGCGTTTGCAAGTCAGCCTAAGTGAAGCACCTACATTGTCAGCAAAGTTAAATTCACTTTAAAGAGTGAGAAGTGCTGCTAAATGTGTCAGGAAACAGCTAGATAATGTAAGATGCATGTTTCTGCAGCGCAAAGCACTATAAAGTAAGCAGGCAGCTGATGGAGGAGAAACTTTCCTGAGGTAGAGCACATTCAGCAAACTCTCCTCTTCCTCCCCAGAAGAATTGCTTCCTTCAAGAGAAAAAAAAAATATCTCACTGCAGAATAAATGCAAAGCACGGGTGGCCTGGGCGCTCTCAAGCAGAGTTGTATTTAATAAATGAAATGTATCTTGCCCTAAGTGGCATGAGAAATAGAAATATTTTGTATTTGGTGAAATTGCTACATTTAACTGACAAGGGCAGGGTGGGGCAGCACATCTGTGATTTTTGTCGCTGAATTGGCATTTGTGCTTCCATGAAGCCGAGGCTGGAGGGGCCCCAGCAGGCAGAGCTTGGCTCAGGGCAGCAGTGACTGCCTGCACGCTGTGCTGCCACTCCCAGGGGACACCCAAGGCACAGCACCCAGCACAGCCCAGCAATGCTCAGCCAGCTGTGCCCACCGCTGGGGAACCCTTTATTCAGCAGCCTGCTCTCCCAGCTGACAAGGCAAAAGCCCCAAATGAAGCCCTGGGAAAAAAAAGGGAAAGAAATCCAACAATCTGTGATCATTCTCTTCAGCACCGAGTTGCTTTCTGTTGCTTAAACTCCTGCTGCGAATTTTTTCTCTCAGGCAAACAAGCTCCAAAACAGCAAAAGGGAAAGATACAAATCTGGATTTGGATGGCAGAGAGTTATCACTGAAGGAAGGTCCTTGCAGTGCTTCTGAAGCTCCTATCTCTGCAAGCAAACACGCACAAACCCAGCCAAGCTAAGAAAAAGGTTTTCACAGAGACTATTTCACCAGAGTCAAACGAGAAAACAAGGTCTCCCTAAAAGCACTGGGCTGATCCTTCTGCCCAGGCGTGTTTGTTGAAGATTTTAGGTATTTCTCTGCACCAAAATGAGAGTCAGGGCAACTAAGGATGGAGCTGATACCATCCTATCAGACCAGGGAAAGAGAGAGGATGGCTCTGAAAAGATTAAAAGAGAATGTCAAAAAAGAGATTTAGATGTAGTAAGTCATCACGCCTCTGATTTACATATCAATGAACCAGTTCTCTCAATACTTATTAGGAACAATTTTTAATTTATTTCTCCTACCAAAACCCCCTCCAACATTAAAATATATCCATATTTAATATGGTTCTGTTCCCTGTTCTCTGAAGTAAAGCCATTTACTGAACCCCCTGGAATACAGTTGGAGAACTGCAGATAACAGAAATGATGAAGAACCACCACCAAGTCCTGGTTTGTTTTGTTGGTTTGGGTTTGTTTGCTTGGGTTATTTTTGGTTGGTTTTTTTTTTTTTTTTTTTAATTACAGATCCATTCTACAAGCCTGTTCAACCTTTGGTATCTTCCCTAAACCATGTGGCCTTTGTATGTGGTTAATATTTGCTCAAGTACTATGCATGTGCAATCTTTGAATAAGAAAATCACTGTACCAAGGCAGAATACTATCATTACTAAAATCTATGCAGAAGAATGAGACTAACTTGGAAATCAATCACTTCTGACTTCCAGTGTTAAAGTTAAATTAGTTTTTCTAAGCAATCCATCTACAAAATGTATCAGTTTTATGAAATTTGGATATTAAAAAATAAGGAGAGAGTCATGACTTAAGAATTATCTAAACCAATTCAGTATGTAAAGGAATAATTTGCTGCTGTCAAAAGCTAATGTCATTTAATTCTTGTCTTGTTAAATCATCTGATGCCCCTTTCTTTTTTAGTTAAACAAAGATAAATAATAAAAGCAATTTACAGCCAGAAGATGTTAGGGTTTTGCAGCTGTTCAATGTCTTCTGGGCAGATTAGATTCTGTAATGAGAAGTTACAAGCCTTGTTTTATAAAAGCTGTTGCTGTCTTGGGAAAAACACCAGTGAATAAGATTAGAAACCCCTTTTCCTTCATGAACCTATTACACTAGCAAGCTGATTACTTGGCATATGTTTGATACCTTCATAGCTGGGAAACAGTAATTTGTTTCAATGATTTTTTTTTTCTCATCACTCATAAAGTCAAAATGTCTTCTCTAATATTACCCTCCCTCTGATTCAGCCAGTAAGAGCAGAGACAAATCCACGGGAGCAGAACCAACCAGCACTAACTTAACTTCCCTAAAACAAGATGTAACTAACTTTAAATTAGAACAACTAATCAACTGCCTGTTCCATGTGGCACAAAAATAACATTCTAAGATTAGGAACGTATTGAGAAGAAACTTATTGGAAGCTTCACAACCATATGTGAATGAATTTATACCTTTATAGTAATTTAATAATATGTGCAGCTTTTCAAAATTGGGATCTAAGAAAATTCCCTATTTATCAATCTTATCAGCTAAACATTCATGTCAGGGAATCCCACTAATGAAGGAGCTGTAATTAGGTCCTGGGTAGGTAATTACCAGCCCCCCTATGAAATCTACCTCCTCAGATAAATCTACAAGCACTTGATTTGATCTTTATTCTGGGGGCACCAGGACTTGAGGCTCTGCTGTGCTACAAACTCGTCTCCCCTCTCCAAACACCTTCTGTTTACCTTCTTTCACTGGAAGTCTCAATACTTTCCAGGAGCCACTCCTGCCATCCCCTCTGTGTTTCCCCCGGAATGATGCTGGCTTCATGGCTCTTACAGACATTTGTTTCCAGGAACAGTGCAACACTCAGCCATTCAAGTGCCTGGAGCCACGAATAGTGGGGAAAAATAACACTTATCTTGAACAAACATGAGAAAACTCCAACCTGTAATTATTTAAGGAACTCTGTGAAAGTGGGACACGGCACTAAGAGGTGGGAGTTGGATAATGATGAGGGGGTTGAGTTAATTCTTTACAGCCTACTAAAAAAAAAAGCAGCTCTAATTTCTGGTGAGCAAATGCGAAATAAAAACAAGGCTTCGCATGGTCTGTATTATGTAAATGGGCAAATAATTTAAAAAATATGCTTAAAATATGCTCTATCATGTGCCAGTGCTAAACTTGGGCTAATTCTGCTTCAGGCTATTAAAGGCTCCTTTTCTTAGTTCCACCTACAGCTTAAATATGGTGTTTCTCTTCGCTTTCTAAAAGTGGGGCCAGCCCAGTTGTGAATTAGTGCTGTCCCACTGTGGTGACACTCTAGAGGTGTTTTGGTTTCAGTGCTGGGAGATGCTGAGGTGCAGTCAGGAAAGCATCAGGATGATGGGATTTCATCTTCTATTAATACCAATACTTACAATTCCATTACATTGAGAATTAAATTTTGCTTGCTTCATTTGGTTTCTTCTCTCAAGGTCCACTCTTGCATTTCTTACACCACTCGTATTCACTGAGCAGAATTTTGGGTGTACAAGAAACTCAAGGTTTAACTTTCTGGTCCTTTCTGTCGCTGGTGGGGTTTCCCAAAGCACAGAAGTGTGTCAGCTTTCAACTTCCCTGTGTCTTACTGCACTTCAGGTCGCTAAACATCTCTCTTTCTTCAACATTTAATGGGTGGGTTTGGACTGTTATGACAATTTGCACTGAACATTTGGGTGCCCTGGCAAGAATCTACCGATCCCTCCTTGAAGAATGAACCACCATCCCACCCTTTAATTGCAAACCACAGTGAAATCTCAGCTCCATGGAAGTCAATGCAATGCAGTTGTGCTCTCAGCACAGCAGGATTTCACTCTAGAGTCCTGGAAAGCTTCGGGAAAGCTCCCCCAGGAGCAGCCTTTTCCTGGCTGGAATTACCAGGATTTATTCAATGTAGGATCATCATCCACTGTGCTCAGGTCTAGGAACACAACTCGGACCTAAACTGCAGTTTAAAATCAACGAGGGAAGTGAAATAGCATCAGTAAGAAGAAGTTAAAAATCACTTTGGTGTCTTCTGGTAGAACCAGCTATTCCCTGAAGAAGACATGGAATACAGGAGGTACCCCTAGCACAGGATTATGGCCAACCTACCAAACCACTCACAAATAAGCAGGTAAAATTTTGCTCTCTCCTAGTACTGAATAAGGTTTGAAATATTTCCAGCTTTATAAAGTTGTTTTGTAGCTCAGAGTTTGGAAAGGACACTCAACTAAAGGAACAGAATATAAATTATGGAAGAATGCAAAATATTTACTGTTGGTGGGCCACACCTTCGATAAATACTGGAATCTGCTCACTTTGCTTACGTGAAAACTGAAAAATGTTGATTCCTGAGTGAGAAGGTTTATGTCAAATTTCAGTGTAAGTGAAAGGATTTAGCCAAAAGAAAACCTTTCTGAGTGGCAGATTGCAACACAACAGCTATCAGACCATTAATTATTTTACCAGGGCTGTGTATTGCCATAATTAATGGCACTCTGGGAGAGCAATACAGGAAATTAAAAAGATAAAATTCCCTTTTAACGAAAAGAAATTGCAGACATGAAAGACCACTATATGGAAAAGGGAGCCTCACTCTGCAGTACTAAAAAAAACCCTGTAACCTGATTAAAAGGCATTTGGAAGCACAAAAGTAGATATGTTAAAAAGGTTAAGAAATCTTTTCATTATGAAGTTGCCAGTACAAAGGACTGAAGAGACACGTTCTTCATGTTGTTCTACAACAAAGGGGCTCTGTTCCAGGCCTTTGGGGAAAGCCACAACCCCACTGCAAATCAAACAGGCTACAGAATAGCTTCAATGGCCCAGCCTGTATTTCAGCACCGAGTCTTTACAATAATGACAGTTTCTCTCATCTTTTCCCTCTTAAAGCACTTTGTAAGTACAGCTCAGCAATACCCGGCCAGAGAGAAATTAAAGCGAGTGAAGCTGAAATATGCTACTTAGGAATCCAAAGTTTGTTTACACCATTAGAAGGCACTCAAATATATATCCCTGTAAATGACAAGGTCCCAGCAGCAAATTAACAGGAACAATTTTCCCATCTCAGGAGCTGTCAAGATGGGCTCTGTTAGCCAATTTATCTTACGCGAGCACATCTCTGGTGCTTGTCAATCAATACGGGAAACATTTGGTGTTGATTGCCATTTTTCTATCCACTTCCTTTTGCCTCTCGTACCAGGCAATTTACTGCAAGTCAATCAAGGTTGAAGCAGACCTTGTTTAAATAAAACACTGTTGAGTTCTTTTCACACCAACAATTTCAAAAACAGAATGAGCTGTAGCTCTTCACATTTACATTTATACTACTTTTTCTGGTTTCTCCCAAATGCCACGCTCAAGCTATAAGTCATAACTAAACTCAGTTTAAGGCTGATGGAGAAAGCAGTCAGGGAAGATGAACTGAATATAACTGTACATGCTTTTGCTGTCAAAAATTCAGGCTATCAATGGAGACAGAGAACATTAAAAAGTACTTAAGATATCTGGGATTGTTTCTTTTTCACCCTTGAAGTCTGGTTTCCACACCATAAAAGCAACTGCAAACTCGTCTGAATTTTTTAACTCCAGGTAATTATTTCAAATATTCATTTACAGTGCAATTTTAAGGTAAGAGCTGGCTCAACCACTGTATTTACAGCTGGGTGTCACAAATAAATGTATGAAGAAAATCAATTCTCCCCTCTTCAAACTTCCTCCCACGTTAAACACACCGACAGCTTCCCTCTCACATCCAGATCAAACAAGTGCAGGTCACTTCACATCTGATTTTAGCATCCCCTGGAAGCAGTGAGGCAGAGAAATAGGGAGGAGCAGCATCCTTTCCAATACGTAATATTACTGGCATACAAGTGAAACAACACACAATTCAAGCAGCTAAGACTTCACAAATGAAATTTTTAAAGCTGTGACTTTGCTTCTGCACAGTAAGACAATGCCTACTAAACTTGGCACTGCAGATAAACCCTTCTCAGGGCCCAATTTAAGGACCTTCCTTCACTCTGCTGCAAGGAATAGGAAAAAAAATCCCCATAATATTGGAGAATGAGGTGTATACCACATCTATGGATATTATATGAACACAAGTATGTACATACACACACGTGTATGCACATGGTGTCCTAACCCTAACGAGATCTTTGAATCATTTTCAGAAAACAACTCTCATTACTCCTGAGAAGAAAGATAATATGTTTTGCTTGATACTGATGTCACTAGACCAACAAGCAAGCAACTCCTGAAGGTATTAAAAAGTGTGTCCTGCAACCACTTAGCCCAATTCCCAAGATGACGGAAGGATCTTCAGTAATAGCCAGGAGCCCACAGTAAAAACTATCTTAAAGGTAGTATAACAATTCCAGATTCCTAGTTTAGGCTTAACTAACAACAAAAGATAACGTGCGATTTTCTCCCCTACTCTTCCAAAAGATGCCTCCTACCCTAAAGCGTGAAGAATCCCACATATATAACATTTATTTTATCATTTTCAATGATAGGAGAACACTTATACATTAAGAAATTTCCCATTCATTCCACTTCACCTATGTAAAACTTTCCTGAAAGGGGGGGGAAAAAAAAGTGCACCATTTTAATCCTGAGAATGTTCTGGATTTATTCAAATCTAGATTCTGCCACGGGCCAAGGCATGAATGGGACTTTGAGAGCCCTCTGAGCTCTGTGGGTGCTAACTCAGAGCTTGCAGAAAGCTCATGTCTGGAATTCAAGTTTATAGCTGGGCTGCCAATTGATTAGAAAAGCCTTTCCTCCGAAATAAAATCAAACACAACAACCCAACCCCCCTACCCTGCTGAGGAACTGCTTTGCTTAGCTCAGAGCAAAGACTGTCTTTCCATCAGTACCATTTTCCCCGAGAGCTGTACCAATTTCCTGGCATGTGCCTTCTGACTCTGTAACAGGTAAAACGTTTCTGCCAGAGAAGGCAGCAAATACCCCACACCATGCCCTAAACAAAGCTCTGGCTGAGGTCAGAGGGGTTGGCAGCCTGGCCCCTCCCTGCCTACCTCCAGCTCCGTGTCCTCTGTCCCCAGATCTTCCCAGACTTTCCAGTAGGACCCTACAAAGGCTGAACAAAACATGGGATGGATTTGAGGAGAATGCAGATGAATTTCATAAGACAGGGAGGATAGAGAAAGCAGTGTACACAGCCTGGCACGTCACCTGCCAGGGGGTTACACAGAAAGAGTTACAGTTCTCCCTGGAAAGTTCATCACGCATTTCCCTATCCTTACCTTCAGCCAGAAGCCCAGCACTTCTATCTCTCCCTATCCTCCTTTTTTCCCCCTCCAATACCAGATTGTTTAAAACCTTAATTTTAACAGGAACCTGCAATTTGAGCTGCTAAGAGAAATTCACTTTGCTGTCTCTCCACACCCCAGGCACTAATTGAGAAGATTACCTGAAGACTCAAGGTCTAAACACTTAAGGGGGCAAAAAAATCTGCTTAAAACCATTTTGACCAAGAATGAGGACAGAAATAGGAACAACCAGATCTTCCTGCCACTGGAGGCATTTATAACACAAACACTGCTGGAGAAACCAGTATCAGGGATTTCCTTTATTGCAGTACATAGAAATCTCAGAGACAGATTAGGAGGGTTTTTTCACTACAAATCGCAGAACTAAAAAGAAGTCTTGATATAAAAATATTATAATCCAAGCAGGGGTCAAGCTCCTTCTGTCTTTGCCAACTTGTCACAGTGAACAGATAAAATTTGTTAAGTATATGAAAAAGTGCTTCTCTCAGCTATTGTGAAAATCATGTTAAAGTGGTATTGAGGACTAAATGGAGTAGATATGTAAGAAAGAGTCAAAGACAATTTTACCAGATGCCGTTTTACCTACACTTAGTGAAATGAAAACCAGAAAATCCACTCTCCACTCTCTCACAAGTCACGACCCCATCAAAAACTGATGTAGAAAACGGTTCCAGCGGGGTCGGGTAATAGAAATAATACATCACAATCCAGCCCATTTGGGGCTTTTGTTCTTAAACACTTCAGTAAATGGGCCTGTTTTTTAACTCCAACAGATAATTATGAAGTGCAATAAAAAATTCAAATTATGTTAATAGGCCAGAGAACAACGGCTGTTTCTGAAATCACTGGCAATTACTAGACATAATGGTTCTCAATTAAGCTGGAGGGTATTTTCAATCGCTCATAATTCACTATTTTAAAAGTATCATAAAAATATATAAATGTGAGCTGTTAATAAAACTTTCAGACCAACAATGTAGCTGTGTGTCACAGAAAGTAATACCTCTTTTATTTTGACAGTGGTTTTTTCTCTTGTAAATGGTATGTGAAGATAGCATGAGTGACGGGAAGGTAACTACATGGGATTTATTTCTCACGGTGCTCCTGGGTGGACGAAGAGCTATACTGCAACTTTGGTTTCCCCTGGGAATACACTCAGCAATCAGACATGTGTTTACCAATTCTATTTTTAGATATTGCAGCTCACTATGTCAACTTTAATGCACGTGTGGAGGTGAAGCAGGGCACTTGCTGCCTGTCCACCTTCAGATTCGTGCTTCACACATTTTTCAAGGGAATAAAATGGACCAAAATGCTAAAAAAAAAGGCCTACAATAAGAAATCCTAAGGATCATCCCATGAGAAATCCTAAGCATCATCTTTCAATGAAAAGCTTGATGCACAGCAGATTTCCACCAAATGGAATAAAGAAACACCTTTAATAAATGAAGCCATTAAGGATAATCAATAGGCAATGATGAGTAGCCACACTTCCAGTAAAACTATCCCTTCCTTATCCACCACACATTTAACCTTCCAGTAGGAACAATTGCTGAATTGTCCCTGTGTCTTTACTGCATGTGATTAAGGATCAGTTCTCTGGAGACTCGCCCGAACTCCCTGAGTAAATGTATTTAAACCCACGTGTGCACGGGTCTTAATTTATTTATTTCCCAATCCACCACCCCGTAAATCATTTCTCTAATCCAGCCACTTCAACTTTCCTCCTGCCAGAAGAAAGACTTCTTTGATTTTAATTCAAATACACTTGCACACATATTCCTGAGGAAGAGTAAATCATTCAAGAACAGTTCCTAACTGTAGAAATAAGTATTTTCATATTTAAACAGCAATTTTTGAGCACAACACTGTGTTTCATCAGTGGAAGACAGCTATTCATCATCCAGACCTCAGGATCTCTTGAGAGCCTTTATTGCTTTGGCCTCATTAAGATGGTGCAAACCATCAGGTAACATAAACCTGTCTCTCTAAATATTCTCTCCTTTCATTTTTTAATAGTTCCACACAAAGGGAAAGGTTACATTAAAAGAGATACAAATACCACTATTATTGCCCGGCAAGCTCTCAGTTATCGGGTTTCACTTTAAAAAAACATTACTTTAATTTCAGAATGAATTAATAATTACACTGTTTATTGACTTTCCTTGTTTTCTGTTTTGTTGTGGCATGTGGTGTGTTGGTATTTTTTTTAATCCCACTCTTTTTATTCCCTTTTCTCTTCCACTCTCTACTTTTAGTCTCAAAGCTCAAGTGAATCTCAAGTGTTACAGCTGGACAAGGATATCTACATAAGGACTAAATTGTAATTCTAACTCCATTTCAAATGGGACAAAAATATTCTGAATTCATTCCTATGCAGAAAACACTTGTTTTTCGATCTCGTTAAGATCATCACACAATATCAACAGATGCTTAAAAGCCTCTAGTGCTGAAGGAACTGTTGAGAAAATTGAAACAGAAGTCCTTATGAATGATAATCTAATGATACTGCAGAGGTTTTGCTTTCCTGTACTACCTCTAATGAAACACACGTCCCAACACTCCCTCCACCCAGAGCCAAAACCAGTTATTAAACAGATACCATTTTTCTGTCACTTTGTACTGTTTGCAGCTGTCATCATTTGACTTTAGGAAAAAAAAATAGAAATTAAAAAAGGCCATGGTTGAAGTCTCCCCGAATTCCCCAGCACCTCTGTGGCTGCCCAGAGCTGTGAACAGAATATTACCATTAACGTTATAATCACAGTAAACAAGCATCTGGCTGTCATTTCAAATACAGCTTTTCTCCACTGATAATAAGAAGCGTTTCCTGCTCATTTCTGTTATCTGTAAATCTCTCTTGGCATTCCAGCTCTGCACTTAACGTGCTGTACACGCTCCACTTTATGCACAATGAACACTGCCATCAAATGTCAGCGTGTCTTCTTGTTATCTTCAAGATAGGCAGGGATTCACTCAATAAAACAGCTAAAGGATAAGCAATAAGGAGATATTTACTTACTATGCCACAGACACCCAAGAGGAACACAGGTATATATGTATATTTCTCTTTTACATTTGGGAAACAATCATAAACTTTGGCTAAAAATAAAAAAATAAAGGCACTATTAGTTCTTGGTTTGCTGTGTTCCTTTAATTGCAGAATGGGAGCTGAAGCCAAGGTGAGCTCAGCTGTTTCTGTATCCACATGTCAGTCTCTCAAGGAGCAAAGCACAGGAGCCCCAAGGTAATGGCACCTGCTCCTTTCCAGGTACTGCTCTTTGCTCTCTGCTCACTCAAGATTCTGAGTTGCAAGAGCTGCCATATTTTGCTTTTCATGCACCCTGTTAGACCCCTGAAAAATTAATCTGCAAATCTGCAAGTGACCCTTAAAAATATGAGCACAGTGCACCGGTAAGAAGCAGCAGCCCTGAAAAATGAAACCTGTGGAACAAATTCCCCTCCTCGATTTCCTGGTGTAAATCACAAGAAACCCAGATGAGTTCACTAATATAAAGTCAGTACAAGGAATATCACAATTCAAACTTTCAAATGGACTAAGTAGTTCACATTCATCAGAAGTAGCAATATATTTGTTAAATGAAAGAAAATTTTAAAAAAACCTGTCTTGATCTTAAATTGAGTGCCTATCTTTTCAATTTTTATTAGTTTCTTATTCTCCCCCTCATTTAGATGCTTGCAAAATAAATATAATTATATCCAACTTTAATAACTTTGGTACCTTGAGCTGCAGGTGCTGGCATGCTGTATCTATTACCATATTTTAAACCCTTTTAAGAAGATTGCATTAATTTCTATGGTAATTTAGAGCCCATAATGCATTCCAAGATGTGAATAGATGTTAATCACCACGGAATGATTTTCCTGTATACTAACGAAGTCATGCTCTAACCAGTAACTACTAACTCTTAAAATTCAATATTGCCACTCAAAGACTTGATTAAGATTTTGTTAAAGTAACGATACCCCTGATATGGGTTTAAAAACTCCAATGTAATTAACAACTACATCAATAGCTATATCCTTCCTATCTACAGAATGATTAGGACAGAAAATGTTTCTCGTATCCAGTTCTTCTTTGCCCAGCATTATTTAAATTTACCCACCCTAATTTATCCTCTGCCACTACCATAGATCTAAAAGAGCAGCCAGCTCAGAGACAGCAGGCTGAAAGCAGGCTTTGTTAGTACAGTGATATTATGTTAAATATGACAGGTACGTCACTGAGGACAAGCTGCCACCAGTGACTGCACAACTACTCTCATATTAAAAGATTTAGGATGAGAACACTGGGCAAGAGTTGGCCTCTATGATCTAAGTCCTGCAGGTGGTCCATGGCTCTGTCACTTTGTTAACAGAGTGACCCAAACCAAGGAACACTCCAATGGACTGGACTGTGTCACTGTGCCAAGGCCTGGGGTGTGACCACCTCTCCAGGAAGCCCCTCCCAGGTTTGGCCCCCCTAAGGACAGTAGGTACAAGGCAATGTGACACCACTGTGGTCGTGTCCCCCTCAGGTCCCCAGGGACCAAACAACAGACTCAGAGCTGACATTTCAGACTTTCTGTGTGGTTAGTATTTTAGACATTGAGTTCTTACAAGGGAAAATGAGCATTTTACCATTTTTTCTGTCTGTAGACACCAAGCTGGTTCAGGTCAGCAGCTGAAAGCCATCATGATAACCCCAACTGTTGCTGCCCCTGCCAAGGATGCACCCACAGGCAGAGGTTGAGCTGGGATTCAGCAGCATGGGGAGGATGCCCCTTCTGCCTTCTCATCACGATCAGTATCTTCCCCCAAAGTCCCCTGACTTTTTGAGGGATTTTAAAAGTAGCAATCACTTCAGTTCTGTGCTCTGAGGTGGGTCTCTAGGATCGTGTCAGCACAATCCCTGAAATTCATTAAGATGTGCTGGAAGAAAATCAGCTCCTACGGGAAACGTGCCTCCAAAAAAAGAAAAAAAAAAAAAAAAAAAAGGAAAGGCAAGAAAAACATTGAGGGGACTTCGACATCGACTTTTGTTATGATCACTTAAAAAACTTTGCGCTCTTTCTGGCATCACGCTTGACACTGTTGAACGCTTTTGAATTCCTTCAACAGAAGTTCATTATGCCTTCCCAAAATGTGTCAAAAGGTAGCAGGGAAAAGTTAAGACAGCTTAAAAGGTCCCAAATCCTCAGAAAGCCAGAAATGGAACATTAGCATTCCAGGTCAAATTTGAATGTTGAGAGCTACATTGAAGGATTCTCTAAGAAGAATGGATTGTTTACTCTTCTTTTAAACAGTTCACTTTACAAGATTAGTATCTAATTGAGAAATTAAGTATTTAAATCTGGTGGGTTTGGGTTTTTTTAAACAACAAGCTGGGATTATTTCATGGTTGTGTATTTTTGTAGCAGCAGTCAATGCCATTTGAGCAGTGACAGGATTTAAATTGCCACCAATACAAATTAAATCATTAACTGCTGCGTGTAGGAAAAATCAGAATTGTGAATTTAAGTCTCAAGAGACAAGCAGAGGAAGAATTTATTCTCACACGTTTTATATAAATAATCACTTAAATCTGTACTTGTTAAGTACAAAATATGTGTTAGTGTAACAAAGTATCTGGTTCATAGAAATTAACTTGCCTTTCTCACAGAAAAAAAAAGAAACTATTAAAAAATTATGAAGTAGTATAAAAACAAGGCAACTGCTTGGGGAATTAAAAAACTAATCAAGCAAGTGCAGCATATTCACTGGAGAAAAAAGAAAGGAGTCCAAATCCACACCCTTCTGCTCTAACAAACCTCAGCCATTCTAACAGCACAGCCCTACAACAAAACGGGTTCCTAAATGAACATCCTAAAACCCCTGGATAAGCCTTGGTATTGCATTTGCTGCAAGTCTAGCACTCAATACACAGAGCTGAACTGAAGAGGAAACTCATTCCTACCCATGTGCTGCAGTGGGGGACACAAACCCCAAAGTAAATATATCTATCTCTCTATAGAAAAAGGGTTCATGCTACACTTGGTAAGAAATCTTTCCTCCACACATTAATTCTTTAGACAGCTGGAAAAACCAGAAGGGCCCCAAGTGTTATGGATGTCCCTGAGAGTTTGGGGGACCCCAAAGAACCAGGAGGTTACACTGAATTATCACCATTTCCAGACACTGAGCAAGGAGCTGCAATAACCCTATTCTAGTTTGGCTCACAAATTCTCCCTCCTGCCACCAAGTTGCTCAAAGAACAAGCTAACTAATCAAATGCAAACTGAAATGATTAAAAATAGCAACAGTTGAATAATGATGATTTGTTTGGGGTTCTTTTCAAACAGGGAAGGTAATATGAGTGAAGATAAATTTATAAGGACTACACAGCCAGGCATTTAAAAAATGTGGAGCCCTTCAATATACTTTAGTGTGTAAAAAATAATCATACTAGTTAGAATCCACGGTAAGTTCTTTTTACTAATATTTTCTTTCAATTGTAAAAGTGAAGAGGAATTGTCTATTGTATAATTTATGATGTCAGTCAACTCACAAAAAACCTAAGCTAGGGTAAGGAAGAATTTTCCCTTTTACAGCATCACATTACAGTATGTGTACTCTGTTGATTTTTTATGACTTATAATACAGCGTTTGCCCTTTTTCACTGTCAAAAATAAGGCAATTACTGCAGCTTCCACTTCAGCCTGTCCTGCTGCATGGTTTTCTGGTATGTCTTAGAAAATGAAAAATATGTTTTTTTAATACTTTTTAACTTGAACTGCACAATGGACGCAGTTAAAAAGACAACTTTGAATGCATTTGGAAACGGTATCGCCAGACTCCAAGAATAAAAAAACAAAAAAAGAAGAGTTAAATAGAAAACGGACTTTTAAAAAATTAAAATCAGTGGTGATGCACAGAACATGCCACCCAAACACCTGATCACCATTATTCTTTAAGACATCTCACTCCCTTTTTAAGTAATATTCTTCAGTCAAGTTTCTTCTTCAACTTCATCTCCTAAAACCTCTTTTCCCATTTAGCTGTCCTACCTAACAAACAGCTCCAATCTCCTTTTCCTCCCTTGAATGGCCATGCATATTTTGCCAGAAAGAGGGAAAGCAGGAATGCAATCGCATTTGTGCTGATGCTAAATGTTACTACATTTGCCTAAATGCCTGCTAATAGCAGGCCTAGAATTAGCTAGACTAGTAGTGCATGTCTAATGTGTTGTTTTTGTTGTTGCTGCCTTAGCTGTTTTCTCCTTTTCCCCCTCAGTAACAAAAATAAAGGCATTTTTAGTAAAAGGTTTCCATCCATCTGCAGCCCGTAGGGCAGCCGTGCCACCAACACCGTGTGGCACTGACACAGCATCCCTGGGATTAGAAATCCCAACATTCTGCTGTTGCCTTCAATTAAACATGAAAAGTTTAATGTTTTTGTAAATTAAACATGAAGCCCTGACTTTGCCAGCCAAAATATGTCCTTCTATCACCTCTTCTAATTCCTCCAGGTCACTTCTTTTCTTAGCTCCGTGCAGTCAGAGGAGGATGCTTTTAGTGGTGTGCACTTTCAGAATGTTGTGGGAGAACAAAGCCTTGGAAAACATTTTCTACGGGCCAAAACATTTAATAAATATGCAATACACTCCCAGAGCTCCAATTTGCTTGGGATCACAAAGCCATTTACAAATGTAAAAGATTTTTAAAATAAACAGCGCTAAGTGGCTTAATTGAACAATCATATTTTAAAAACTAAATAATCTGTGAAAATCAGATAACGCTGTATGATGAAAAAAAATCTGATTTCCCAGTTTGTGCTTGCAGTTGCTGTACGAGTGCATCACGTTATCCAAGCCTTCCACTGATTCAGAACATATGTAAAAGTATCTTGGAAGCCAACAGCTTCCTCCAATTTCTAGGTGTCAGTTGACTGAGCCACCAGGAAACAGTTTGCTATTACTTTTGTATTTCCTGCGGTTACTGTAATGCAGGACAGATACCCAGCCCTTCTGTTTCTGTTTAAAGTACACAAAAAGCTGCATTCTGACTTCAGGCTGCAGACAGCACACAGAGCACATTTACTACTCATTCAAAACACACACTGAAGACAGAAAAAGCCAGCAGTAGCTGCAGGTCCCAGAAACTTCCCAATCTTTAATTAGACATTCTGATCCTGAATCTAACTATGGTAATACCAAGCAAAAAACCCAAACCTACAGATCTTTTCATCTATGCCAGTGGAAACACACGACTGTAAAGGGTCTGAAAAATAGGAATCAAGTCTCTGATTATATTACCTTTCAGAAAATTTGTTAGCATGTTATTAGCAAAATGTTTATTTGTTAATTATAGTCTTAATTAAGATACAACAATAAATTATCTTTGCCACATTTCTGCAGCTATTTACCACCCCTGAGACTTGGATATCTCAAGTCTATATCTGTAAAGCTGCCTGGAGTAAATTAAAGCAGGAGGGTTGCACTTTGCTCACCCAAAATCCTTCTGAAACTTGCCAGGAGGAACAGAGTGTTCCTCCAGATGCCTCTGCAAACCACCACTGCATAAACATTACCCCCACCATGTCTATAAAGAATGCCTCAAGCCTGGGTTTCAAGAAGGAAACACATGATTTTTTAATTATTCTTATTTTCAAACTGATTGCATAATCTGGACTCTTGCTACTGCCAGTCAGAATTAAAGAGGTGGCGTGACTGGGATGGAAAAGACTGTGCATTGAAGACCCAGTTGCTGTCTGTCTGTCTTTGGGGTCACCTGCTTTCCTCATCTCAGTCACTCCAGATGACCCTCCTCAAAAGCTTCTGTGCCAGGGTGTCTGTGCAGCTTTTCTGCCTGTTCCAGCACACCAGGAATGGCCACAAAGTCTACATGCAGGCAGACCCTTCCCAGATGAACTGCAACAAAACACGGCCATACATTTAGAGCTAACTTCTGATGTAAGCTTGGTGGCACTGCCTTCGTGAGCTGGCACAGAAAAATACAACCCTTTCATGTCGTTTCCATTTCGAGAATGCCAGGCTAGCACTATGGAGAGCAGGGCAGATGAGGAGGAGCACCAGACACAAAGAACACCCCAAATGTCAACGCAGGCCAGGGTCAGCAGGAGATGCAGCAGCACACTGCTCCAAGGCTCAGTAATGGCAATTTGCAGAATTCTGCAGACCAGGAGTATTTTTCCAATTACAATAATCAGGCCAAAAAAAAAAAAAAGAAAAAAAAAGAAAAATATCTCCAGTTCACACACTGCCATGATTTGACTAGTGAGGGATGCCAGATTTAAAAGCAGCGGTTTTCCTTCCTGAAAGCAAAAGAGCTTGACATGGCCTTTGAAGACAAATGTACATTCAATTTTATCTTTCGCTTCCAAATCCACACATATAAGGCACAGCTTTCATTACAGTTCCTGCTCAAAATGTCAGCAAGCTCCTTACACAATAAGGGTTTCCTCTTCACCCCAAATCCAAACCAGAGGAGTTCTATCAGCCCTTAAGATGCTTCAGTTGAAAAGGAGTGATGAATTAGTTTCGTAGGTATAGCACTGTGACAGTAACGGGAAAAAAGAGCTTTATTCATGTATTTATACTCTTCTTTTTTTTCTGCCTGCCCCCCAAACGTAATTGAAAAGAAAAGTCACACGGATACTTTTCAATATGCCACCTTCTTTCCCATGAGTCAGAAAGCACCACGGCAAAACTAAGCCAGGAATATCTGAAAGGCACTCATCGATGAGTCAATTCAAAGTCAAATACAAAATACCTGCTTTCTGTGGGTCAAGGACACAGCAATAAAACAGCACCAATAGAACTTTGCTACAACAATTGCTTTGTTTGCTTTTTTATATTATTTGTACTCTTCTAATGCCTTAAAAAATATCAGGACTTTTATGGTCAAAAAGTAACAAGGCCAAGATATATTGGCCAGAAAACCTGAAAACAGAAACATGTTTTATAAACAAGCCAACAATTACTGTTTCACACCACGGATGAGGTCCCTGCTCTGCTGACACATGCAGAACTTGCTCATGCTGTGCATCAGAAGTCCTAAAAAAATACTAAATTATATACATGTGTAAATGAAAAATAAGCTACTTAGACTGTATTTAATCAGTATTTCCACGCAATTACTAATAAATGCTAGTTAATACTAGATAGAAGTACTGATTTTGTCTTTTAGTAGCAGCTCTTGGAAATACATGAGAATAAAGGAATTGTGAACTATTAGTCAAAAGCATGAAGTTCATCTAGCTAATGAGATTTTGCCATTTTCCAACAAACTCCACCCAGAAAGAACAAATGCTGTTCTTCTCCATTTAAAAAAGAAAACTGGTTTTCCTCTCCTCAGCCCAAGAATTGCAGTAGACTGGTGCTTTAGTTTAAATGGTACTGAAGCTGTTTCCATTCTTCTGCTTTAAAAAGTCTTCTGAGTGCTGCTATTTCTGTACCCCTCTGGCACGGATGCTTTGCTGCCTTGGTTTTGGAGCAAAAGGACCAAGACTAGGTCAAAGATACAGAACCACCCCCCCACGGCAGAAGGAAGGGAAGACCTGACCAGTCCTGTCTTTCTAGTGTTGTGTTGCTTATTAACTTCTTCATTTACCCTAGTAAGAGTTTGGTATCAATGCCACAGTATTTCATAAAGGCAACTTTTGCTCTTTAAATATATATACACACCACAGATTAGAAAAAATAACTGAACAATATGCTGGGAGAAATGTGTTTTCCCACAGGAACAGCAATTGACAGCAAATCACTGTTAACCTTTACATCAGATTTTCAAAGAATGCCTATAACATCATTATTTCCGCAGCCATGTTATTTGATTTCATCACACAGCTGAGCAGAAACACACATTTACAGTCTTACACTCAAAAAGCAACTCTTAGCTGGTCAGAGGGAGTGGAAAAATAAGTGTGTTCAAAGCTGTAAACCAGGGAGGGAACATAATCAAAGGTATGGGAATTGATAATGGAAAGGGTCCCCCAGGAGGAAATTCCCTCTGGAAACACTACATCTCATATTTCCATTAGGAGATGTATTAATGATAAAGTGTTAATAGCATAACAGCTGGAAAGAAACCCCACATTAAAAATTTATATTTTATTTCACTCAGTGTATTTTAGGAGAAGCAAACAGGTTTGGATTTGGATTAGATGGTTTTAAGCAAAGGTCAGCCTTTTGACAAGGAGCTGGTTGACAAACCCTACTCAGTACTGCAGTCACTCAAATCCTGTACTATACAGAGACATTTCTAGTAGAAAGACAGGACGGAAACAGAAAGCAGAGTTATCCTTTTCCTCAAAGATCCTGGGATAAAGTCCTACAGAAACCACAGGGCATACTTTTCTCTGGAAGACTTTATACTGAAACGTGATCATGAGAAATATGCACACATTTTCCCCAGCTCACTTAAACCTTTGGGTTTAAGTACTCTGGGAACATGGAAAGCCATCCTGAAATGAAGACAGCTTGAGCAAGGTACACTCACCACTCCAGAATGTCTCCCTCTCATACCCACATCTCAAAGCTGTTCAAACACAACTCAGAGCTAAAGCAAAAGCTCCAGTGGATTCCAGGATGTATCTGTGCCATCTAGAACCACAAGTCTTGGTATCATTGGAGACTTAATCTACAGAGCATATTAAAAACCATCATTACAGTGCTTTCCACCTGCACAAAAGTCTCTGACCCTCCCTGACATTTAGCAGTCCATCCTCATCCCAGTCAGATGGCAGGAGTACAGACATCATCCTGTGTCTTACAGCCTGAGCAGGGAGTTTCAAGTCACAAAGATGTGATGACACAAAGTGGACCTGGTTACATCTTTTGCCTTACAGTGCTTTACAGAGCTACTCTCCCTTTCTTACAGCAATAGCTTGTTACCCTATTTATCCTCTGATATAATCTTATTTAATCAATGTGTTCTGTTCTATTTGGGCCTTACTCTACATCTACTGGCATGCTACTGGTATTCTGCTCCAAACCTGAACATAAATGACTGTGCTGTGTGCTGAGCTTGCAGAAGATTTGCATAGATAAATACACTAGTTGAATACCTCCCATAAAGAGAAATCATGATAAAAACTAAAAGAACCTCCTGGGTGTCACAGCCCCATCAGAGCCTGAAACTCAGGAAATTGTATCTCTGGTAACAACCAGCACATCCCCAACTTTACTGAGACAGGCTTTCTGTTTGCTGGGATGCAGAAGGAACTCGCCTTCCAAAGCTGGAGCCTTTCAGGTCCTTTGCTCCAATCACACTGTGTACAGGTTCTCTTCCCAAATGTGGCCTTGTAGGACTCCTCTGGAAGGCCCCTATTCCCTTGCTTTGCACCGAGCCACTTTCTGTAGCTGTTTCCAAAGGGGCTGAGCAATGTTCTAAGTGTTCTCCCTGCAGGCCTCCAGGATTATGCAGAAACACTCACACTGGATCTCACTATTAATGTGTCTGTACCTCTGTAATTTTGGCTTCATTTGTTGTGCTTATCCGTGCCATTTCCTGTCTTCATGTTGTCAGCTTATGTTTCATTCTTTTAATAGAAAATACTTCATGAGAGAACGCCTGGAGGAACGAATCCTGCATGACGTGTGCTTTTGCACTTGTCAATCTTTGCCAGTCTTTAGCTTAAGATCTTTTGATAATCTTTAAATTTGAAATGCCAGCAGCATGTAGTTTAGTCCCACTTTAGTTTAGATGAACAATAGTGCTTAGAGAAGAGTGGCAGAGAGGATGAGAGGTTCCTGGGAGCTGCTGTCTGCCCCAGATCTGACCTGCGCCCACCACTCCCACCTGGAGAGCATCTTGGCAACGTGGCACTCGGCAGAATACACGAACTCCCAGCCTTCTCAAAGCTGCATTTAATTCCCTTCAGGCACTTACTCTCTTTCTCTGCTTAGGTCTCAGCTAAGCTGCAATCTCTCAAATCCAGGCTCAAAATTCTCCTTCAATGTTTGGTGTCACATGCACTAAAAAGTTCCAGCTCAAGTACAAGTTTGTTGCTTTGGTCATAAATTTTTACTTTTCCATAGGAGTAGCATTTCCCTCCCTGAGCAGTTCACAGCTTCCTTCTCTTTGTGTAGACTTTGAGCGTATGGGATTAAGTGAATTTCTGATTTGACTGTTAATTATATCAAGTTATTTATATAATTATATATCATAATATATAATTCAAGTAATTCATATATGTTAATTATATTAAATTTTACTGTTCTGTGCTTAAAATTAATCACTAGGATTTTATTTTTTTTGTACTAATAAAATACTGATGAATTCAGAACTTACCAACAGTAGCCAACGCTAAGCTGAATTCTCTCAAAACCCTGAAATCCTAAACCATTATGATAACTTTGAATAAACTCAATGAATTTAATATTAATATTCATAACAGAATGTTTCAAATGAGCAATAAAACTCCATGTTCTTTGTCAATATTGTAACTGCACTTTACATTTAAAAGATTGGTATTACTCTGCTCCCTGGAAAGCAAATTGCATTCTGGCACAAAACTATAAAACCATTTCTTCCATTGGATCTGCCTGATTTTTGTTGTTTTTTTTTTTTTTTTTTCTTTTCGTTAATAATCCTGTTCTTTCATTTCTATTTTCACAACTGCTTCCAAAAAACCCAGCCATCAAAACCAGAGTAATGGAGACCCAAATAAACCAACTCACTGGAACCTTCTGCTGTGAAACTGAAAATCAATTATATGTGTTCCTAAGTAGGTTGGGAACCAGTCCTCTCCCTTGCTGGCCCTATATCTAGTGTAGCCTACCAGCCCATCAGGCAGGGATCAGCCACTGAAAAGCACTTAATACTGTACACAGGATAAATAAATAACCCAGTAACTCTCAAGGTCATAAGGTGAAAACGAGGTAGAGCTGAGGAACATTAACATGAGCTTGCATCTTAGTTACCTTCATGAAACACATGATGAAAAAACAGCAAGTGAACATGGAAGTCTGAGTACCGACCCCTTTCAGGAGCAGCCGTTGAAAAGCAAATAAGAATTGCTCTGAAATTGCTCTGCTGGACCTCTTTGGTACGTGCCATCACACGTGTGAGAGGGCCCACGCCCTGGGAAGGGGGAAGTTTCCATCGCCATCTGACACTGGGATGCTCAGTTGTGGGAAGATGCAAGACAAACAAGGAGAAGCAGAAAGGAAACAAGTGATTCCATGGACAGACCTCCAGGTTACAACCTGACCCAAATGTTAGGTATGGAGTGACTTGAAGTGTTACAACACATTTTAATCAATAGCCATTACTTCAAAAGGCTTCTGGTTTTCACTTGGGGAGCTGCTGAAAAAAGGCTTATAAAATACCATGTACAAGTGTTCCTATGCCTGAGAGCAGAGGTGGGCAGACCTTGTTCACAGACCCGTTTCTGCTGGAGCACTGCCCATGTATCATGTAATTCATAATTCATACACAAAGGTAGATGTGAGCAAAAGAATCCATCTTCAGACTCCCCAATGAGTATCTTACTCTTTGGACATCCTACCCTCTTCATTGGACTCGATTAGAGAGAGATCTAGTAAGAAAACAAAGGTTTTAAATAGAAAATAAGTTACTGCTGTCAGGGTTTATTTGTCTTTGTTATTTTTAAAGCTTTACTTTTAGATGGGGGAAAAAAGGGACTTCAGTACTTTTTATATAGCACAAAAAAAGGCTGAAAAATGCAAAACATCAAGGAGCAGAAATGGAGTACTTGGCAGTTCAGAATGGGTTATTTTAAGTATTAAATTAATGAGCAAGTGTAGCTTTCAGTCACGTTCAGCAAGTATATAAGCATTTGTTAAACTTTTGGTACATGTTTATCTTATGTTTAAATAGCTCAGCGAATGAGGCCAACAGTGGCAGTGATGAAAACACAACCAACTACAGGTGATTTCAAAACCAGTGTTCATAAGCACTGAGATGAGACCTGCTCTTTAGAATGAAACCAACAGAACGCTCTTTCATCTACTATGGAGATTAGTAGTTTTGTAACAAAAATACATAAGGAAAGCTGGAAAATTGAATATAGGAAAAAATCACAAAATTCATTTTTTATTTACGGCATTTGCCACTAGATCATTTCTTTCTCTCTCTTTTCACTCTGCAGAGAGTCAAGACCAACCATAAAATGTGACACCACCAAGTTAAAACTCAGAACAAGAATAACACCACTAAAATCTCTTGCCTTGTTTCAGGTACCAAACAGAGACAGAATAGTTTCCACCCATCTGGACAATAACTGCCTTTATCAATTTCTGATATCAATTCAACAAACTGGTTTTTCCTGTTCCTTCTCTAAGAGGAGCCCATTTCAACAAGGCATCAGTTCTAATTCACTAAAACAAGATGAAAACCCAGTAATACAGAGGTAATCAGAACCGTTTGATATTCAGTCTGAGACTAAACAATTTCAAATGAACACATTTGTGCTAAAGGAATGCCCATAAATTTTACAAAAATCTGTGGAGTTTTGTTTTGTTGTTTGTTTTTTTGTTGGGTTTGGGGTGGGGTTTTTTTTGAACACAACTACTACCAAAGTATTTTAAATTATCCTAGGGCATCAACAACTTGAGATTATCTGCTGGCTTCCAGCTATTACATAATGGGTAATTAGATGGTGAAACTTCCAGTGACTTAGAAAAATAGTCTACATGTTAATTGCTTTTATGAGTCCTTTAATGTAATCTGGGGACAGAAAGAATTTTGGACTGTCTCTGAATAATAACATTACTGGCAGCAAGCTTAATTTCTTTTCCTTTTTTTCCCCAGACATTTCTTAGAGGTTTTGATAATTTCCTTCCCTCTCCCTGTACACTACATATGTATACATTTTTACTACCACACTATTAGATTTTCTATTTAATTGCAACCAGTGATCACTGACCATTTTTGATGCAGTGTCCTCGCTACCATGAGATTCCCACCCACGAACAGACAACTGCAGTTTCATTAGTTATTTGTCTCTAGTTTGTGGCTTAGCATCTTTTTTTTTGTTAAAATATAAATTAAAAAAAGACAATTTC